>CM052720.1:19482332-19569291 GCA_028551405.1 Uromys caudimaculatus
TATATATATATATATATATATATATATATATATATATATATATATATATATATATATATATATATATATATATATATATATATATATAAAGTAGGAAAAGGCCTGGGATGTAGCTCAGGGCTGGAATATTAAACTAGCTTGTGAGAGGCCCTGGATTCAAACCCCCATGTAGCAAAAGACAATAAGCTAAACAGCAAAAAAATATGTTAAGGTAGTTTGTGGGCCTGTGTGTTGGAGGCTTTCAACAAGGATCTCTGGCCCAACCAAATGCAAAGGTTCAGGCAAAGGGGAGTGTGCGAGCAGGGACAGGAGTCACCTCCACCTCGGTCTCCGCAGTTGCTGCCTTGGTTACTCCGAGACACTGCACCTACCATCCTGCATTGAGTTAGTCCAGGCTGAGCCCACAAGAGGCCCACTAGCCCACGAGTAGTGCAGGAAGCTTCTGGTGGCGTTTCGGGAGAGCAGATCTCTTCCGAAGCAGCAGTGTTACAGCTCTTATGATAGAAGCTCTCAGATGACAGAGAAGTTCTCACACCTTTATTCCTTCTCAATAGGATCTCTCATATACAGCTTAGGATGGTCTAATATACAGTTTGGGATGGGTCAGGGTCTGATAAAAAATACTTCCCATTGGCTTGGTCTGAGAATTTAGGGATACCTTATCTGCATGTGGGAGGGCTTGGTGTGCTGCTCCTACATGATAAACCTCACATGACAGACCCTACAGGTGGCTGTGGGGGTTGTAGCTGCTTGACAGGAGCCAAGGGACTCCCAGGAGTGTTGGCAATATGCCTTCCGATCCCTTTCAGGGATAGCCTCACTGGGTTGCCCAGGGTTATGCCTGTGCTCAACCAGGGACCAGGTTGCCTGTCACAGTCCACCGCCTCACAGTAGCTCTTGTTTTAATTCATATTAATTTGTAGGGGTATTTTTAAATAATTAATTAGAAAAAAAGTGACATGTTTTTTATCTTCTGGAACTCAAAGTTCTGTCTTTAGCAAAGTGGTTAAGTATTTAGTGAAGATATGTCGGTCCTGGCTTAAGTTTCCTCAGTTCTGATTCTCTGCTAATCTGCTTTACCCTCCACTTCTCAAACATACCACTCTAGATGACATCACATCCTTCTGCCTATGCTGTCAATAACAAACACAATCAGTACTATTCAAGCTATTGGATTTTCATTTCTTTGACTGCAGGGGAAACATTTAAAAGATAAAACTTTTCCTTTGTGTATGATCCCAATGTTCTCCCTTGACAAATTCAAAGGCTCTTAATTCTCAGGAAGCAGGCTAGCCTGACCCAAACTGTGACTCACCTACTGCAGGCATTTCCTGTTTAATCATCTCACATGCACTTGATCAGGATGAGAATGGGTCTTAGGAGCTGCAGGCAGTCCAGATCTGGCTTTCCCAGCAGCATCTGAGATAAAGGAAGTGGCATAAATAGCCATGTTATTCTAGAGGAGCTAGCTAACTTACACAAGCTCTGAATTCCTGAAACATCTCCTGTTTTACTGTGAAACTGACAGGATTGGACACTGTTGTTCTATGTATAACCTCATCTGACATCATAGAATATGTTACCCAGGAACAAATGGCAGCATGAAAAATGTCTATATTTCTTGGGTCCCTAAAAACAATCCTGTTTTCCGCACACTGTTTAAAGATAACAACCCAGAAACACACACCATTTGTTTTGAATAATAATTAAGACAAATCTCTCAAACTCGTGTAAATGGTATTCTGATATCTATAAAATAACTGCTTAAAATATTTCATTATAATCATTATTACCTGAGGCTACCCACCCATCTAAAAAATTTTAACCCAAAATTGCTCCTATCTAAAGGAAATACAGGGACAAAGAGTGGATCAGAGACTAAAGGAAAGGCCATCCAGAGACTGTCCCATGTGGGGATCCATTCCATATGCAGACACTAAACCCAGATACTATTGCTGATGCCAAGAAGTGCTTGATATAGCTGTCTCCTGAGAGGCTCTGCCAGAGCCTTACCAATACAGATACAGATGCTTGCAGCTAACCATAAGACTGAGCATGGGAATCCCAATGGAGGAGTTAGGGGAAGGACTGAAGGAGGTAAAGGGGTTTGCAACCCCACAGGAAGAACAACAATATCAAACAACCAGATCCCCCTCCCCAGAGCTCCCAGGGACTAAACCACCAACTAAAGAACATACATGGAGGAACCCATGGCTCCAGCAGCATATGTACCAGAGAATGACCTTATCTGGCATCAACCAGAAGGGAGTCCCTTGTTCCTGTGAAGGTTCAATGCCCTAGTGTAGGGGAATGCCAGCATGGTGAGGCAGGAGTGGGTGGGTGGGTGGGGCAGCACCCTCACAGAAGCAGGAGTGAGGGGTGATGGCATAGAGGGTTTGTGGAGGGGAAACCAGAAAGGAGGACAACATTCAAAATGTAAATAAATAAAACAATCAATAAATAATAAAAAATAAATGATTTGTACTAACAATAGTCTATGTAAGGTCTGCAACATATGATATATGTGCTGTCAGGCTATATTGTGGGTACTTGAAAATTTAGACCTTTAAATTTTTCTTGAGTTTTTACTTGACTTTTTAGGCTCCCATGTAATCAGTGATGACCTTGAAGCCCCTATACACTTGCCTCCAGTTTTTACATGATGGCATTACAGATGTACACACCACAATCCAGGAAAGCTTTTCAATTTTAACTTAATTAGTTCATATTCATATTGATGCCTTACCAACTGCTTAAACACTTTTTTTTTCTGGACTTAGTTTCCTTTCCTTCCGAGTTCACAGCCAAGCATTGGACAGCCAGCCATGGAAAATACAGAGACGGTCACATCATATACATTTCAAAAACCGCAGAAACTGGCACACAGCACACCAGACACATAATAAAATGTGAAAAAGATGTACTTGGAGATTTTTTTTCTACAAAGTATAAATTTTAATATTTGTAAAACATAATAAAGATAGGAGCAAAAGTTAGTAAAATTACCCAAAGGACTTTGGATGAAGAACGAAAACATTGGGAGAGGTTTGGTTTCTGTGTCATTAACTTCTGCACAATCTTCACCTGGGTATTTACCTGCTGCACTAGTCCCACCTGGAAGGCATTATTTATCCCCTTGCTGGAACCTTGTGAAGCTTAATTAATGATTGTGAACTACTATGATTTCCACAGCTAGAGGGTGTTGGAGAAATGCAAATTATTATTGTTGTTATTTATTATTTATTGTTCTCTGGCCCAGCTAGGTTCTAATCTCTGCAGGCTTATGCCGTGAGCTATGGAGGTTAATTAATAATAAATGCATTTCTGATCCTTCCAACGAAACCAAAAATGCCCTTAACAGGAAACTTTAAATCGTTCTATGAAACATTTTATTTAGCAAGTCTAGTAGGAAGTAACCGGAAATAAAGTTTATGCTTGTGCCAAAAAACCAGCAATGTCATTGATATGGACAGAATATGTTTCAGTTTGAATCACTTAGGATTTTTATTACTTTTGATGGTTTTTCTCATATGAGACAGAGCCTCAGGGAAGTGATAACCCATTGGTCAATGATTATTATTACCACTCAGTATTAATTACTAAATGTTTCATACCTTGAATACAAAGAATAACAATATAATTTTAAAATGTAATTGTAAAGTTGTCAATTGATTGACTCATAAATACACGAGGAGAATTAACCAAAAATATGTAAAAGCAACTTATGTGTTAATTTTGGTGCCACAAAGTATTAGGAAATAGACACAATTTTACTTATTAAAGGCTAAAATTCTTTGTTTGCTGTGCATGTATTTGTGGTGTGTGTGTGTGTGTGTGTGTGTGTGTGTGTGTGTGTGTGTGTATGCGTATTGCTTGTGAAGGTCAAATGTCAATGTCAGTTCCTTTTTGCTTTCCACCTTATTTGTTCTTTAAGTCGGAGTCTCTGAATGAACTTGGAGTCCATAGATTGGCTAGACTTGTGGGCCAGAGAGATCCGATGATCCTCCTTTCTCTGCCTCCACAGTGTTGGGATTTCTGATGCATACCACTGCATCTGGTTTTGTTTGTGAATGTTAGATATCTGAACTTCGTTCCTGAAACTTGTGAAGAAACACATACATTAACAACTGAACCATCTTCCCACCCATGAACTATGTATGTTATGTATATGTGCGAAGAGCTAGCTGTCCCGTCCCGCCCAGGGGCCCTCCAAGGAGGGACTATCAACCAGGGTCTGAGGTACCCTGCCTGCAGGACACTCAGCTGCTGAGGAGGGGGGACTGTGGATAATGGAAAGAAAGACAGGAAACAAGAATTGCCTGGGAGCAAGACGATATGTCCGATCAAGCTCCGACCAGCCTTTATTCCATGTCCCTATATAAGCACTTAGGGCGGGAAGTGGCAGAGGAAGGGGGATTCCAAAAGGTAACCAGATGTCACACATAGCTGTGAGTCAGGATGACAGTCATTGTTGTCTTGAAGCTGCAGGCTACTTCAAACAGGATGTCTTATCACTTGCTGGAGGCAGTGAGAATGGGAAGGAATCAAAGGAATGCCTGCTGTGGAGCTGGAACACTTTGACTTGCTAATTAAGCCAAGCCTGGGACACTCTGGCTATGTGATTAAGAGCAAGGCCTTAGATTCAAACAAGGCCATTTGGTCTCCGGCATATATGAATACATGAATTACCAAAAGTTATAACAAGGAGGGGTAGGGTTATGTCTTCTGCATCAACTTAACAAATGGTCAGATTTCTATGGGAGGATTTATGGTAAGGGAAGAATTACTAATGATGGAGAAGGGGAAGTGAAAGAAAGGTATGGAGCAGCTGTTCCACATGGAGCTGTCTAGTTTCAGCCCTTAATTGGGTCCCAAGTTCTAAAGTACTCAGATCTATTCTGTTTTCTGAGGAACTTGACTTATAAAATGCTATGTGAAGAGACTGTAAAGTCCCTGAAGTCATCCAGGATAGAACAGGAATAATCAGTGTTTGCCTAAGGTGAGAACCTTAGGCTATATTTGGAGCTATTGCTCCAAAACTAAGTTTGAACACTTTGCTGCTGAAAGTCCTTTCCTATATGATAAAAATACCTCAAGGAACAAATGAAATATCAAAGATCCCATGGGTTTAATAATTCATCAGTTACTGACTATATCAATATCTTAAAAGTGTATCTTATCATTCTTCAATGGTCAGGTTTCAATGCAGAGTAGAGCAAAGCAAAAACCATCTATGTGTCAGCTGCTGATGCTGGCTTTAGGGTTCTAATGCCAGAGTTATGGCTATGACCCACAGCCTAGCCTCTGACTCTGTCTAGCCTTACTTTTCCCCTTCTTTTTTCTTTGCCTTCATCTTCGGTTACTGAATGGATTTCAATGGATGTTGTTTGTCAGAATGTTTGTTTCCTTCAACATGCTGATGATGAGTGAACCATCAGAGAGGTGAGGTTATCAAAGCTTACATGACAGAACTTCATGACATTCTGATCACATCAGACTAGAGGACCACCAGAACATCATATCAGCATCAGACTAGAGTATCACCATGGCCAAGAGCACCAGTAACATTCTGATCAGGATATGGCTAGAGTACAACAAAGACATTATGTCAGTTTTACACTGGAGTACTACCATGACCACATGATCAGTATCAGGTTACTGTACCACAGTGGCATGTTATCAGCATTGCATTAAAGTACCACCATGCCATCATGATCAGCACAAATTTAGGATAACAGCAGTCTTATACATTTGATGCTTTGCTGATAAAACAAAATACAAACCAACAAGAATCACCATTATCCTGACTCCTCTATTTCCCTTTCCTATTCCCTTGTTTTTATCAGGTTTGACAGAAAAGGATGAGTGTAGGAGATTTATTTTTAGAACAATGTATACTGTCTGTGATATTATCTATGCTAAAATTGTATTCCAGTTTTTGTCATATGGGTCTTCTTTCTTTGATTAACTGGGTTGCCAGGGACTGGGCAGGATGATGATCCACCAACCTGTCAGTCAATCAATGTAAACTACATGTGGAAAGAAGTCTTTCTTCTTCTGATATGTGCTGTCTCTACTGGCTGCCCACACTCTCTTCAGTGTCCAATAGCACCATCACAAAGGTGAGTCTAACAGTAGTTTAAGCCAATCAGTTACTCATAGTGAATCTTCTTTCCTCTTAAAGTTCTCACCATCCTGAATCCTGGCCATATTCTATGTCTCTCTCACCTCTGTCCACATATGGATATGTTGGCATGGACAGAGGACTTTGAAAGCATGGTAGTGAATCAGAAGAGTGAATTTTTACTAGTGTTTCCTGCTGACTCTTCATACTGATACCTAGCTAGAAGTATAATTGTAACTTTTATTTTTCAGATGTAATTGTCCTTTTGGAGGCTTACTGTTGAATAAGATCACCGTTTTTAGTTCTTTCTGAGCTCTAGCTGGCTAGGTCAATTCAGTTGTACTGACTGAAACTCCTCTTCAACCTGACTAATTCAAACTGTCTTCTCTCAGCTTCTGACTTAATTGCTTGCAATAAGTTGTAACCTCCTGGCTCGTTCTTATTCTCTGGCTTGTTCTGGCTTTACCTGTGATCTGTTTCTGTAAAGCTGCACCACTAAAACTACTACCTTGTCCTCTACAATTCTCTTTCTCCCTCTCTCTCTCTCTCTCTCTCTCTCTCTCTCTCTCTCTCTCTCTCTTTCTCTCTCTCTCTCTTGATCTCTGTGTATGTCTCCCCCTCTCTCTTCTCAGTCTACCATCTACCCTGCTCTCTCAAGTCTCCTTTCACCTATGCTGTTCTCATGAGAGTTGAGTGAATCCTGTCTCTGACTAGTTCTGTTAAATCTTTCTATGATTTATCACTTTGTCTCCCTCTCAATTAGATGTCACTTTCAAACATGGCTGCTTCCTTCTACAAACTAACTTTACTTTCATTGTTTGGGATTAAAGTTATATACTAAGGGCATGTCTGTATTCCAGCCAGAAAGATAAAAATTGTGTTGTTCCTGCCAGATCACACAGACCTGGAAAGTCTTTGGATGTGATCATTTGCCAGAGCAGCTGTGCTGTTGGACTAAAATTTACATACACAGAAACATTCCATTCATCAATAACTATAAAGCTTCTTAAAATAGAAAGAAGAAAATTATTGGTAATAAACCTATGTTTTGAACCTATACCATGTACAAATAAGGCTGTACTTTAACCCTTTTATTGTTATTCTATTGAGGATGTTGATTTGTGTCAATAACTGCTTATTGCCACAATTAGTCATCTGTACCCTAAGGTAGTTATCAAGACTAAATGAAGGAATACAGGTAAGAGACTAGTGTAGTGGGACTGGAAAGATTTCTCAAAGTTTAATAGCAGTGGCTACTTTTCCAGAAGACCTAGGTTTTATTCCAAGCAACCACATGGCCACTCACAATTATTTGTAACTTCAGCACTAGATGATCTGACTTCCTCTACTAGCCTCTACAGGTGCATATGGTGGCATATACTCACAGTGACACACATACGTTTCAATATTTTTAAGGTGTAATTAGGATGGTTCACAGCATGTGATATTTACCATGAAGTGCTAAATACAACATTTCTTACCTTTCTCTGAAAATGCTTTTATTCTTATCATTTGCTAAAATAGTCTTTCTAATACAACTTTTTTTCCTGTTTCAGTTTATTAAAATCCTTTACTCCAACTTATTAGCTGGCTCATTAAAGGTAATTTTCATTTTTGGACAATAAAATAGAACTCTAATGTTTACTTCAAAGTGGTGATTGTATGTTTAATGCTTCCACTTCATTTTATAGACAAAATGTAAAAGAAGAAATAGTCTAATAATCCGCACTGGATTGGCAAGACAGTTCTTGCTTAGTAAACTTGAACTGATTTTTGGAACCCACATAAAGATAAAATGAGTAAACAGTCTTCACTGAGTTGACCACTGACTTCCTCGTGTAAATTGTGGCAAGTGTGTTCCTGTCCACTCATAAATTTGCATAAATTATAGGGAATATTCTGATTAATTAGCTGCATCTGTTACATGCAGAAAATGCACAGAATATCTGTAAGATGACAAGACAGAAGATCTACAAAGGTGATAAAGTCTTTTCTTAGAGGATCTCTAAAGGAAGCACATCTGGAACTCTGAATCAAATTTCCTCTTTATCTTAACTGCTATCTATGTAAAAATTTAAATTCCTTATGAGCATAAATGACAGACAGACAGACACTTAGGACTCTTTCAGCAATGTTGCAAGCAATCTTACTACCAGGAGAATATTATCAATCAAATCAAAATTGAAAAAGACTTGCCATCATTCTGCATAACTCTAAGGAAAAATTTGATCTAATGACTGAGAAGAGATGGAAAACAGTCTGGACCATGAGACTATTCCAAGCCCTGGCTAGGATAGATGAGACTTCTAAGTGATGGTTGCAAGGTTGCTGATGCTGTAGGGTATTCAGTATAATAGTTTTGTTTCCTTATCCCCAGAGAGCTGTACTCTTGGTAGAATTCTGCAGGGACCTGTGCCTCAGAAAGATAGTGTTCTATTTACAGGAGGTAATTCTTATCAAGGGACTTCTGCTATGGGCATTTTGGAGACAAGATCTCTTCCTTCCAGCAAACATCATTAGGCTTTTTACCCAGAGGTCCTGTGGGCAAGAAAATGAGAACAGGTTACCTACCTTCTTAACTTGGGATATTGCTACAGTAACACTAATGAATCCATTGTTTTCTGGTTGAAGCAACTCTTTCTATCCTTCAGTAAGTTAATATTTCAAATGCCTTTTCATGCAGGAAGGGAATGATGAAAATCAAGCCTGTAAAGAAACTAAGTGAATATTATTATCTCTGAGTTAAAACTAAGAAAATGAGCTTCCAAAAAATCGGAAGTTAAGATGTTAGATTTCTGGAGTTCATAGAGCTCTCTCGGAGTCTCAGTTCAAGGCTCTTTCACATTGCAAAAGTAAGTAGCAACGCTGCTTCACGGTGGCTCCCACTTCATGTTCTTTCTTCCCTGTAAGGTAAACATGACTTGTTATCTGTTTTTCCATTTAATAGTTTGACCTAAGTCAAATGGTCCATGAGAAGATGCTGAATTTTCTGGGCAGACTTTTAACAAACAAACAAACAAACAAACAAAAAAAAAACCACACAAAGAAATAATTAGTGTATTTTTTAGAACTATAGCTGGGGTTCATTGTTAATAGAAATAGACTCAGGTCACCATGACCAGGTAAATATACTGCTTCTTCTCAAGGATACAGACATTATCAGTCATGAATGCTTTAGCTTTAGTTTAATATTAAAAGGTGACTCTCTTAAGGTAGCTATATTTACAATGTCATATCTTTCTGTGTAAGAAAAGACTGTTCTGATAGTTAAAGAGGTTTTCAAGGGATTGAAAGAAATGGGACAGAGGTTGTGGAAGCTTCCTTGGCCTTAACATTTAAAAGCCTTTAGCACTTACCCTTTCTGGATGGGAACGTCTCTTGCCTGCCCACTCAAGGGGTACACTCATGATTCAGGATTTCGTCAACACTCAGAGCAGCACAGGAAGTGTACAGAGGTGTTAGCAAAGTAAGATGAGGGAACAGAACTATTATTAAGAAAACTAAAATATAAGAAAATCTGACTTCCTCCAAATCACTCAAGCAAAGCTGAGGCAAAAATGAAAAATGCCTATTTGTATACATTCTTATCTCCAAACCTCCCCTAGGCTGAGAAGACATCACCAATATTTTCAAATGGCATTGCTTTTGAGTCACAATAAAATTATACATTTGATTTCCAAATAAACCCACATCTCTTTGTCACTTCTATGTACATTTTGTTGTGATATACTTTATAGGGAACTCATGAGTTACTCTTAGAATATCTTCACCTACTGAAAATCACTGATGATTATGAGCACTGATTAAGCAGACTGCTCCACATGAGCTTTGCCAAAGAAGGAATTCACAAGCTTTGAGCTGTTCCCTAAAGAGTGAAGTGACATCCAGGATAATGAATGAAATTAAAGTTTTAAGAATGGAGAGGGTATTTTTAATCATGGGGAAATTGCTGTCTTGATATCCTAAAGATTTTCAATATTTAAGTAAGATCATTTTGAGATCTAACGAAGTGTTTGCAAAACTTAATTGAATCACAATTTTCTTTTAGGGAAAAAAATCCCTTTCAAATATACATTATCATCAATTATGTAATTGTTCTAAAGTTAAGTTTTACCTTAAAAAAATCAACCTTTGATACATGATTATAAGGGAATTAAGAAAAGGATCAGCAGTTAAGAGAACATACTGCTCTTGCAGAGGCGAGAGATCAATCCCAGCACCAAAGTTAAGCTGCCTATAGTCTCTCAACCTATATTCTCATGTGTCCTCCATGGACCCTATCTCCCCTACCTCATGTGAACCATACATAAACATAAACCTACACTATACACAAAATGAAAAATAAAAACAGGGGCTGGAGAGATGGCTCAAGGTAAGAGTATCTGCCGTTCTTGCGGAGGACTTGGTTTGATCCCCAGCACCCAACTGGTGACTTGCAGCCATCTGTAATGTTAGTTCTAATGGATCTGATGTACTCCCCTGTGCTCCATGGACACCAGATACACACATGAAGTGCTTACATACACGAAGCAAAAGACTCATGCACATAAAATAAATGGATATAATTTTAAAAAAAAAATCTTTAAAATCTTTAAAACTATTTTAAGAGAGTCATAGGTAGCTAATAAAACCTGGGTGTAGGTGCCTGATTCTGCAACATCCAGACCAGAACCAAAGTGTGGAAACTGACTAGCACTACAGTATTGCTCAGCAATGTTGGTCAGCATTTCCTCCCATTCAGAAATGTCTTAGCTTGAAATGCAAGTTGAGAATTTATGTTACTTATTTACTTATGTAATTTATTTACTTATGTTCAGCCCCATAAGCTAAACCAAGCTTGCTAGTATTAGCAAAAATACATTATATGGGTGTTAAATTACACACACTCATAATTCATTCATTTAGAAAATGTAACTGATTATTTCATAAGTGTCTTGTAAACAAGAAAGTATGTTTATATTTAATTTATATGCCATTGTTAAAGCAATAAGGGTCTTTACAGGTTCAACATGTGTTTTGGTCATTTTATGTATGTATGAACACATTTTATGAAATTTTCTGTTGTTACAGTAGAATTAAATTTTATTAATGTTTTTCCCAAAATGCTTTTCTAAATATATTCAATGGTGTTTGAAATATGAGAGGCATAGATATAAGACTAAAAAAAAAAAAATCATAGGGTTCACCTATGTCTCAAAGCCCTGTGGAAAGAGAATTGAGAACTTCTGCAGTAGGTGTTTGGGGGATATATCCAGGATTTCTGTACCCCACAGCCTGGACTATGGGCATCCTAACTGCTTAGAGGAAGAATTTGATGCAGTTTTAAAACTTGTTTTCAGTAACTTGTATAACCAATAACACATGAGACTATCACCAACTCTTTAGAGACTCTATGTAATATAACCCCAGTTTGTCCTGGTCATTATAAGAAGAGCAGCCTTCAAAGTCTTTAGCAATGTTCTAGAATAGCACAAGAAGTAAAAACAGGCTTATTTGAATCATAGATCAAATATGAATTCACAGTGTTTAGTCAATAATATTTTTGTGATAATAAAAGGTATAACCTTGAAGCTGTTTCAACTTTCCATACTATACTTGAGCAAAGTAGACATTTGTTTTTGCAAATTCTTGTTGAGTATTCACTGGGTACTAATCAATGTGATAGGTGCTGGGAATTTAAAACCAAATAAAACTTTGATCTCCTGAAATTGTATTCCTCTATATGGTGGTAGGAAAATAACTGATAAATATAAAAGTCTGATGAAATAATGTCAAAGGAAAAAATTAGGCCAGGAACAGAGCAAGAGAATGAAAATGGAAAAGTAGAGAGAGACACAAACACAGAAAATCAAGGCATCGTGGGGATGTGGGAATGAGCATGAAGGAGCCTACAAAGTGGTGTCTTACGCAGAAGAAAAATGAAACATTTGATGCAGGAGTGAACTTGGCATGCTTGGGACACAGAAATATGAGAAAATGAGAGAGAAAATCCAGATGCAATTTTACAGTCAGCTGTATCCTACAAAGTACAGTCAGCCTTTATAAGATGTTAGCTTTTGTCCCCACAGGACTCTAACATTAAAATTTGAATGAAATACTAGGAGGCACTGTGAGGAAGTAAGTTTTGTGGTTTTGTGACTTATCATATCCTTGGGTAGAAATAAAAATTTTGAATGCTGTTATCTAGATTACCTGTCATTTCTTCTTCTTCCCTCTATTTCTTATCTTTCCTTGCTTCTCTTTTGTGTGTGGACGAACCATTTTATTAAGAGGCTTGAGGATGGGGAGGTGGCGAATATATCCGTATGGTCGAACGTTCTTAGCCAGTGACATCTTCACTAAACAAAAGTAGTTTATGTTTCTTATGTCGCTTTCTTGAATCTGTTTTCTTCACGAATCACAGAATAGAGAGGATAATTTGGTATACCCCCAACCTGTACATTTCTTACAGCCATGTGAGTCTGAAAGGGATAGATGGTCTGCTAGAATCTATACCAATCTCCCTCATAAGTCTCCTGTGACCCAGGTAAGGGTCATTGGATTTGTTCAGTAGTAGGAAACCTGGGTCAGTTAAGAAAAATAGTCTTATTCTTATAATACAGAATAAGATCCAGGTGATCCTACAACAAAGACATGGTTTGCTAAGGGCAGCCGAGTTCTACCAGTCTTTCCTAAGCATGGAAGGTTGCATCCCACCTCTAAGCCCCAGTCTTCTCATTAGTACATTGGAGGGAATATGTGGACCTCATGGAGTTGTGATAATGAGCTAAAAAGTATTAACAAAGTGATTCTTCTAAATGGCCACTCCTAATGACTGATGCTTTAGAAAAGTTTGAAATATATCATACAATGCTCATTAGGGAAGATTCGAGCTTCCAATTATATTGGAGAGTGACATACTTTCCCAGAAATATGGTATCTCAAAAATGGAAAGTTCTAGAGGAAGCTGAGAAGCTGATAGAAAAGACCCCATTAAATCATAGGCCTCTGGTCTGATTACCAAAGTATGAAGACAGTTATCAAGCTAAAATTCGCCACTATAATGACTATTTGATGTGACAGCTGAGTAGACACCTGCTTGGCTACAGCATCGGCCTTTGGTCACTTAAGCAGTGTGTTCCAGGCCAGGTAGGATAAATCTTAATGGTTTTGTTCCTGTACTATGATACGGTCTGAATAGTTAGGGCCCAAGATTAAAGGCAAAGGACAAAGGAATAAATACAAGGACTGTTAATTCCTTTCTGCAGATCTCATTTTTCTTTTCTATCAAATGACAGTCTGGGACTAAATGTTCCTGGAAGTCTTTGCAGGGTTTGATTCTCTAGACGAAAAAGTGCTGGAATTGAACTCTATTCTGCTGTCTTGTAAAACCTAACGAGATGACTTGATAGCGAACTCATTCAGTTCTCTGACCTTTTCAAATGAATTATCACAGGAACTCTTTACTTCTGTATCTTGTGAAGAGAGGCAATTGCTATTGTGGGCCATAGGAGATGGAAAAATTTTCAACTTTTAGAAGTCAAATATAAACCCAAAGCACTTATCTTTAATCCTTCATGTCTGGCTTAGGATTACTTCCAACTTGGGTGACAGAAAGCAATTTGCAGCTAAAAGCCGAACACCCAAACACTGGTGGTTTGCTTTCACATCTGGACCTGTGGGAGGCCCTATTAAATATCCCATCATGCAAAGTGCCCCACAAGCTCTGTCTGTCTTAGAATGCCATATCTTTAGAAATGTTTACCTGGCTTTCTGTTCCAATCACTGCACTAACCCTAAAGCAATGAACTTTCTCTTTCCTTCCTTCCTTCCCAACCACTGCCTATGATGGAAATGGAAAAGAGGGGGAAAAACTCAAGTTCCTTATAACTTTTTTTTTTAATGTTACACTCTGTTGGTATATTTAATGAAAACAGAAAACTCTTAAATGTGTGACATATTCCATACATTATATGAAGGAAGAAATTTCAAATTCCTGGAAACTCTGCATAGATGATTCAGATCTCAAGTGAATAAAGCTAAAAAGGAAGACATTATCTATCCATGACCACTGCATAATAGAAGTTCATTAGGTCAGAAACTCAAAAATCTCCCTAAGTCAAGGTATAATTTACATAAAGATAAGATATAATATTCACTGATCATTTTTATTCCCATGAATGTAACTTTTCAAAGCAACGATGAAATCTGAGGTTTCAATAAATTCCTTGCATCAAATTTATTAAGAAGGGATGCATAAATAGATGTTAGGTAGAAAAATATTTTAATGATAAAACACAGATAAAGCCAACAGTAAGTACTCTTTTTGCAATATTTAAGCAGAGAATGCATTGTTACTACCAGAATAAACATGTTAAGGAACAAATTTCTGGGCCCAAGTTGCTGTGTTTACCTGAAACAATGTCCCCATTGCCAATCCCACATGCTACTGACCCTCTGCGTTGGTAACTACCATTCTAGTCTCTAGTTCTTAGTTTTAGGTTTAAGATTCCATATATGGTCTAGATCATGACTGGTTTATCTTCTTTACCATGTTTTTTATTCCATCTCTGGTTTTGCAAATGAACTACCTGTTCTTTTTAAGGCTGGATGACATTTTTCTCTCTATAGAGAAGTCTGTTTCTGCTCATCATTGATAGACATTTCAAATTGTGTCTTATATAAGTGATGCTTCAGTGAACAATGTGAATATTTCTGTCTTTGAGTAATTATTGTGTTGAAAATCCATGACCAAGAACAAGGTGGTGGTGGTGGTGGTGGTGGTTGTGGTGGTGGTGTTGTGTGTCTATGTATGGGTGAGGTTATTTGGCTTTACATATTCCATATAGTCTATTGATAGAGGTCAAGTTAAGAACTCAAATAGGTCAGGAATTTGGAAGCAGGAGATGATGGCTAGGTAATGGAAGAATGTTGCTTATTGGCTAGCTTAGTGTGCTTTCTTAAAGCACCCAGGGCTTGGTCCGCCCACAATAATCACTCATCAATAAAATTCCCTATAGGTTTGCCTTCAGCCCAATTTTATGAAGACAATTTCTCAATTGAAGTCCCTTCCTCTCATATACTGCTTGTGTCATAAACTAGCCAAAGACAACCTCTTTGAAAAAATTAATCTTGTTTTTAATATATTCCAAAGTATGTATCATTTTCTGAAGCATATGGCAGTACTTTTTAATTTTGAAGTTCTTGCATATTAATTTCCATAATGGTTATACTAGTTTTTTAACCTCATTTAATTGTGTTTCTATAGATCATTGACAAAGCTTTTATTCATCCTGACAGGTTTGAAGTTATATGTTGTTATAGATTTAATATTCATGTAACCAATGATTAGTGGTGTTTAGTATTATTCTATAAAACTATTATGTAATTGTATGCATTGTTTTAAAAAATATCTATCTTTCCAATTCAGTTAAGGTATTTTTTGTTGCTATTATCTGTGTTGCTTACCTCTTGGGATTAATCATTATCAGAAACTTTGATGTACAAATGCTTTCTCCTGTTTGTAAGAGTCTAGGTTTCCTCTTCAGCATATGGACATTACATGCATCTTTTTTTATTATCATTTAACTTGACTTTCATATATTTAAATTATCTTTAAAAATGAAAAGAAAATGTAATAAACTTTTAAAACATGTACTTGCACTAGTGATAGAAAAATAAAATTGCAAGATATAATTGCAAAAGAAACTTAAAGATACTTCTATGATTCTAACTATAATAAAATGAAATAGTAGTCATAATTTGGAAAGTAAAAATGTAAGAATTTTGTTTGGAATCAGAAAAGATATTCAGTATAGGAAAGTATTTTTGGATCAGTGGAAATAGCCCCAAATGTAACATATAATCAAAAACACAAATTCCTATCAATGGAGTTTCTATGTATTTACTGTTAAGATCACTTAGACTACTGAGAATTGAAGTTATGAAACTGAAAGTAATCAGATAGAATTCATTCTGGCAAGATAGATGCAATTAGATGATATCAAATAAAATTTTTTTAAAAGTTATATATTTAATTTTGTAGGAAAATTGATCTAACGTGCTAAGCTCTCTGTGACTTTTCTTGCTGTCCTGGTGAATTCAGGTAAATTCATGCATTAGGACATTCCCATTTTTCAGGTTATTACACATTAAGACACATCAACAGATAGATAGGTAATATCCTTCAAATTTCAGATTGACCATAATGCAAGTTGCTTCATTAACTCAGAAAGCAGCCTTCAGTTTTAAACAGTAGCTCAGTTATTTCCTGATGATGGCCTCCCTGGAGAGCATTAATTTTCAAATGACTAAATTCAGAGCTTAACCTAAAGATTAAAGTAGCTATAAAATCATTAACATAGATCAGTACAGGTGCTGAGCCTTCCCACCTACGCTTGTCCACCAGAAACATCTTTGTCTCAAACTAAGCCCAGTTTAGTCTGAAATGTGCAGATATTTTATACTCTACCAGTTCATAAATTTCACCGCAGCTATTACCACACCTTTGGGAAGTTTGGAAAACTGGTATTTTCACAATAGCAGATTGACCTTGGAATAACTTTTGTAAAATAGAAGTAATGTTCTGCACCATTTATAATTCAGTATTAAGTCCAAAACACTGCAGAATTTCTCAGTGTTGGTAAATCACAAAATTGATGTGTTTATCTTTTCCAAATTACCAAGAGCAACATATATTGAAATTTGTCATAAATCAGCTGAGTTACTCATTTTTCCCTAACAGTAATAAAGGGTGTGGATTTTGTGGAAATTGAAAATGAAATAGTTAAGGGCAGTGGCTCTAACTGCAATATATTAATAAGTTTAGGTAAGTTTTTACCAATTGCCTTAGTCAGGGTTTCTATTCCTGCACAAACATCATGACCAAGAAGCAAGTTGGGGAGGAAAGGGTTTATTTGGCTTACACTTCCACACTGCTGTTTATCACCAAAGGAAGTCAGGACTGGAACTCAAGCAGGTCTGGAAGCAGGAGCTGATGCAGAGGCCATGGAGGGATGTTACTTAACTGGCTTGCTTCTGGCTTGCTCAGCTTGCTTTCTTGTAGAACCCAATACTACCAGCCCAGGGATGGTACCACCCACAAGGGACCCTCCTCCCTTGATCACTAATTGAGAAAATGCCTTACAGCTGGATCTCATGGAGGCATTTTCTGAACTGAAGTTCTTTTCTCTGTGATAACTCCCACTTGTGTCAAGTTGACAAGGGGTCAATTGTACTGGCTGGCTTTTCGTCAACTTGATACAAGCGGGAGTTATCACAGAGGAAGGAGTTTCAGTTGAGCCATGAGATCCAGGTGTAAAGGCATTTTCTCAATTAGTGATCAAGGGAGGAGGGCCCCTTGTGGCTAGTACCATCTCTGAGCTGGTAATCTTGGGCTCTATAAGAAAGCCAGCTGAGCAAGCCAGTAAGGAACATCCCTCCATGGCCTCTGTATCAGTTCCTGATCCCTAACCTGCTTGTGTTGCAGTCCTGACTTCCTCTGGTGATGAACAGCAGCATGGAAGTGTAAGCTCAATAAATCCTTTCCTCCCCAACTTGCCTCTTAGTCATGATGTGTGTGCAGGAATAGAAACCCTGACTAAGACACCAATATTTCTTTTCTTTTTCATCTTTCTACCATATTAGAAGATACAAAAGAAAGAATCTTATTAAAATCCTCTGCTTGGGTATTCAGTATTGCAATGAATAGGATAATTTCCTTTCTCTTCCCATTGGCTATCTGAACTCTAAAAGTTTCAGGCTGGGCTTGGTATTAGTACCAATTTGACTTTTCTTAGATTCACTTTCTTAGAGTTACTTCCTCTTGCCAGGGAATAAAACAAAGCAAGGTCACTGAGGCATAAATAATGACTCTGTCCCCTATCGTTTTACTACCTGTTCAAATATTTACAGCTGCATTCTCTAGTCTGGCCTCCCTTAGGTAAGCATCTGAATCTATGTAGCAATGCAGAAGCAACAACAGGAAGACGTGAACAGAGACACCCCCAGGAGTTTTGTCACTGTAATAAGGGGCACTCTGAAGGGCAGGAACAAGTCCATCTTGTCCAATGCACGGTCGATGCCTCTGCGCCATTGCGGCAATGCATTCATCTTTAGTTGTACTTGGCTTTGTTGCCTTGTCTCGTGATGCTGATTTATTTCTAGGAAACCTTGTCATGAAAATGAAGAATGTATTTGGTCCCTTGAAAAATGTGACTAGTTTTTCCCACAGTTCCTCTTACAGGGTAAGCCTGCAGAGCTTATGACCTTGCTTTGTGTTACTCCATGTCAATAGGAAGTAACTATAAGGAAGGGAATAAAAACTTTGCCCTTACTGACATAATTCATTTAAACTATCCCATGGTATAGAAAAGGCTCCTGTGTGCTCCAGACTGCTCCAGGCATCATGAGAGTATGGGCTTAACAGGGATTATGTACTAGGCAATAGACACAAGTTGATGTTTTAACATTTAAGCATTTAGATATTAAGTACAGTAAACTTCTATGTTTGTTATAGACATAGATAATCATAATCTACATTTTCAGACATGTTCCACCATAGGGCCTCTGTTAAAACCATTCTCCTTGTCATGCATCTCAATTTCAGAAAGATGATTAGTAGATATTTTTCTGTTCTTGATTCCAATAACTTATTCTCATGAAAACAAACAAACACACACCTTTCAAATACCCACGTCACTGAATGATCATATCTGCTGAGGAAGGTCAGCTTGGCCTGCCAGAGTTGCTTAGATGCTATCTCTCTAGAGCTAAACTGAGTGGGAAAGTAGGAGGCCAAAGCTCTTTATGATCTGAGAAGGGCTGGAGGCCTCAGTGTTCCCAGAAGCATCTGGTTGAGCAGATCTCTATGTTCCACAGGGAAATTAGAAGTACCTCTGATGATAATGTCCTGCTGACCCACTCTGCCTTAGCCTCAGTATGCGCCTGACTGTCTGCCCCTACTCCTCACATACCTGTAGATATCTACTGCATTTGCATTCACTTTATCATCTTTTATTAGATAAAAATTGCACCAGAATGGGGCATTTAACTCACTTGTAAACATGCAGACGTACTATTCCTTCTGGGTTGGCTTGTCCACCCTTGATGTGATTGTATTTGCCTGGTCTGATTATATAGCTTGTTGTGCTGGATTTGTTTGACATTCCTGGGAGGCATCCTTTTCTATGAGGGGAGTGTATCGAGGGGAGAGAGGAGGTGTGTTGTAGGGGTACTTGGAGAAGGGAAGGTGAAGAAGGGAAAACTTTGATCTGGATGTAATGTATGAAAGAATAAAAAAATGTAAAAACCAAACCAAACCAATATATCAAAACTCCAATGTCAATCAGCTCTATTTAAATTATCTGAAATTATTTTCAATAGTTATAAGCTTATTAAAGCTATGCCTTGTATTCACTTTCCATTTAGTTCTTTATTTTACTATCTGGAAGGAACCTGTCAGTTAGATGTTTTTGTACCTAAGGCAGGCTCAGAGCATTTAAATGCCTATCCTGGACCACTAAGCAATATAAGGTAATAAAAACCATGATGCTGAATTTTCTCTAAATTTAGATCTCAAGAAATAATATCAATAAAACAAATATAATAAAATGTAAGGGTAGGCTTTAGATTGACATTTTTGTATGAAAATTCTAAAATATCATTTCTTCAGTTTTGTAGCTGTCCAAAACTCATTTCAATTACTGAATGAACTGTTTTATTTTTTATTTAGTTTAATGGAGGAAATAAAATCATTAAAGCATACTATGTAGTTCTTGGATTTTAAATGATAAATAGCTATTTTATGATATATTTTGTAAAATTCTAAAGAGCTATAATTTTGTGAAATAACAGGTTTTAAATTTTGTTTTCTGCAAAGAAGTAAATGAATAAATTATGTAAGAAAGTATAAATCTTTATATTTAAGTATGGCATATTTAAAAACATGCTATGAGTTGAATCTTAATGTTTAAAGACAACCAAGCAAAGATTGGTATTTTCTCTCATGAGACGATTGATACTTTAAGTATTTGAACTTTAAGGCTCTAAGCAGTTATGGCTGGCAGGCTCTTGCAACAAGTAAAAGATATTTTCTTTATCAGATAAAGTTGATTGTTTTCCATTATTCTTTTAATCCAAAACAAGGCCATTTACTTGCATAGAACTTACAAATTCAATAAGACAATTTATATTCTTATACCATCACTTTACAAAAACATATTTACAATCTTTTAAATGTAGTTCATACATTCTTACTACTATATTTTTATAAATGTAATAGATAGGTAGAAGTTCATTTAACAAACTGAATACTTTAATGAAGTATCCCAAAAATATGATTTCCTTAGCTATCCCTTGAATTTGCTTTTGGTAAAATTTTACAATGTGTTTTTACTTGCAAGCATTTATCTTCATGGCCAATTAAATGAGTCAGCCAAACCATTAGACATTAGATTAAAACGGTTTGCAAGCTCTTTAGCTGTATGGATTTGTTTTGCAGTGTTAGAATTAATATAGAATTATCAAAACTCATTTAATTATAAAGGACATTATTTACTTGAACAATAATATAGTTTTAAACATTAAAGCATTAACATAATTGGTATACTTAAAATTTTTCAATTAGTGAACACATATGAGATAATAGATTAATGAAAGAAATGTCATCAAATAGTTTAATATGACTTAGATGCTGGAATCCACAAATCTTCACAAGACAGGATAAACAAAAATCTATTATTAGTAAAACTCGACATTCATCTTTATGATAGAAATCATTTTCTTGTGAAGTATTGCAAAAGCAATCCCTGGGCAGGAAGAAGAGATGGTTTGTTGTGTCACGTTTCCCTCAGGTGTCAACTAGTATACCCAGGTTCTCTGCACTTGTGTTAGATCATACCTACAGAAAGCTCTGTGCCCTGTTCACACATTCCAGCTCCAAGTCATTGACACCTACTTTGAAGTGGGCAGGTAGTACATGAATTAATGTGAAACTTTTTTTTTTTTTTTTTTTTTTTTTTTTGGTTTTTCGAGACAGGGTTTCTCTGTGTAGCCCTGGCTGTCCTGGAACTCACTCTGTAGACCAGGCTGGCCTCAGAAATCCGCCTGCCTCTGCCTCCCAAGTGCTGGGATTAAAGGCGTGCGCCACCACTGCCCGGCTTAATGTGAAACTTTTATTTACTCGTAAAGCTTACTGTTTAGTGAGATGAACAAATATCTATAGCTGTACAACAGAGCTAAGTCATAAGTGATAAATTAAAATTTATGAGCTAAGAGCAGTAGAATCAAATGATAAAGCCCTGCATCTTTATAATTCAACAGGCTCTGATATATAAAACTGGATTTAGAATTTTTTATTGACATTATATCATATAGACAAGATGATTGATCCATTGTTCATATTGTTAGAGTCAATCTCTAATATTTGTACAGAAGGGTGAGCTAGCCACATGGCTGAATACTCCAAAACTCTAATTACATATTTGATCTCTCAGATCATCACACAAACTTCAATGATTTAATATGTCTGTTCATCACTGAATCATTTATTTAAATTAAATTAGCAGGTGTGGAGTGATTAAAGAAGATGTTCTTGTCCCTTGGGAAATTCTAGGTTGTTAGGTCATTATTTTATAGGAGCTTAAGTCAAAGGCAAATTCCTTTTACAAGCACGAATCCAAATATTTCATTTCACAGTCTGCAAAATATAGTATTTATCTTAAGATGTTTAATTTAATCATTTAGATATCTAAATGACTTTTATGTGATTTTTGGAATATTTTAAATGAAAACAGATTGTTCTCTCATACAATATATCCCACTCCCAGTTTTCCCTCCCTCTACCTCTCCCAGGTCCCTCCCAGCTCTCCTCTCTCCCAGATCTACCCCCCCCCCTCTGTTTCCCTTCAGGAAAACAGTCCCCTAAGAGACAGCAACCAAACACTATAAAACACGATACCACATAACCACAAAACACTACGTAGCTACATAGCTACATGTCACCCAATAGGAGGAAAAGAGTCCCAACAACAGGCAAAAACTTTAAAAGTGTTTTGTTCCTTATCTTGCCTTTCAGGAAAGTAATCACATTTGCAGTGCCACAGAGAAGACTAAAGAAAAGTGGGTTAATAATGGAAGAATTGAAATAGTCCCTGGAGATGAATTCCTGAGAGAGGCTTCAGGAGACAGCAACCAAGCACTCCAAGATACAATAAGAAAAGGCAAAAGCCCTCATATCAAGGCTTAGCCATGCAACCTAGTAGGATGAAAAGAGTCCTACTAGCAGGGAAAAGATTCAGAGACACTCTCACTCACACTGTTAGGAGTCCCACAAAAACGCCAAGCTAACAGCTATAACATATGCACGGGACCTAGTGCAGACCCATGCCTACTAGTGCAGGCCCTGTGCTTACTGCAACAGGTCTCTGTGAGCTCATGTGAGCCCTGCTTAGTTGATTCAATGGGATTTGTTATCTTTGTGTTCTCAAACCCCTCTGACTCTTACAGTCTTTCCTCCCTCTCTTCCACAGGAGTTCCCAAACTCCACAGGGAGGGATCCAATGAAGACCTCCAGTTAAGACTCTATATAATTTCTGGCTGTAGGTCTCTGAATAGTTCCCATCTGCTGCTGGGGAAGCCTCTCTGCTGAAGACTAGACAAGGCATTTATCTATGAGTATAGCAGAATATCATTAGTAATCATTTCAGTGTGTGTGTGTGTGTGTGTGTGTGTGTGTGTGTTAGTCATGGTTAGTTCTACTTTAGGTCTCTGAGATATCCATTCTCTAGTCCCTGGCCATCCAATTCTCTAGTCCCTGGCTATCCAGGCAATAAAGGGCATGGGCTTCCTCTCTTAGCATGGGCCTCAATTTAAAGCAGACATTGGTTGACCACTCCAACAAATTCATGTCTCAGAACATCTTGCAGGCAGGATAGATTGTAGGTTGATGGTTTCTGTTTCTGGGTTGGTGTCCAGGTTTCTCTCTCTGTAGCATGCAGAATACCTTCCCAAACCAAAGAGATTAAAACCTAGGAGTAAAGGCTTCATGCAGGTAGCAGCTTGACTTTCCTATATTTGGTGAACACTATGGATGTTGTCCTCAGCAATGGGATCCCACTCTCAGTTTTTAGAGAGCAACCCTCAGTCCGAGCAACAGCCTTGATTGTTTAGGGATCTCTGGGCTTCTTAGTTCTTCCAAAAGAACTAACAATTAAACAAGTCATTTCAAATAGTACTCATACGAAATTATCAAAAAAAGTCAGCAACTCTTTGATAATTATAGCAATTTAATGTCACACTAAGAAAACTAAACTTTCCATATTTGAGTACAGACATGTAGCTGTAAGCTCGTTTAGTCTCTCCTTCTGTTACAAAACTTCTAAATCCTGAGAGATATCCACATCAGTCACATCCTCAGGCCTCCGTCAGGGCCTGCCCTGCTAATAGAAAGAGACATGTACAACAGTACTCAGGAAGGGTATGCTCTAGGCACAGTCAACTGCAAAGAACTAGTGGACAATAGGCAAGAGGAAACAGTTGCTTTGAAACAGCACATAGGTCACTGAAATTGGGTTGCTTTTACAGAGAATGTAGGTTTTAATAAATTTATACTGGGGAGGGCACAGTTTAACTATGAACTGAGGAAAGAAAAAGGACAGGACAGTAGACGAAATATATAGAACATCATTTGTACCAAAAAGGCTTAAGTTTAGATAGTGTGAGAATTGAATTCTATGAAAATTCTCATTGAGCCTTTCCTATAAGCAGTCTGGAGTTATTTTGCCTGTAGTGTATCTTAGCTAGGTGTAAGAATAATGTTTTCTCTTGAAAAATGATAGCATGAAATTACTACAATATGATCACTGGATTAATGTATTCAATTATGGTTTATTTAATTAATAAAGACTAAGCAGTAAACATAGTAAATTTACACATATAGAAGAAACATTTCTCCCTCCCCATTTCTATGGCTTGGGTAAAACATAATTCAATATTTTATCATCTTATTCTTATACTGACAAAAACCAGAACAGATTTACTGAAGTGTAGAATTGTAAGAAAATTCTAGCACATTTGGTCAATCAAGCCATATAATTTCAAAATAGCTGTTCACGAACTTCTCTAAGATAGCATTTTCAGGGTTTATCTTTTTTTATCAAATGTTCCAGGAGGAAAGGTGATAATTTTTTTCTATTTCTATGGAATACACATTCTAAAAGAATAAATTGTACACACAAAAGAGAATATGTTTGAAATGAATTTTAGGCACTTATTTAAAGTTTCAAATGGCCTTCTTTTAGACTTGTTGATCTCTATACTCAGAACAATTTATGTCTATGAAACTCCTTTCCCTTCTTCACATTTTTAAACTTTTCTTTTTAATTTCATGCTGTATGGATGACAATGAGCATTTCAGCAATGAAATTCCACCCTTTCTGTTTACACAAGGACAGATATCTTTAGAAGTAAATTAGCATAACCTCTTGTTCTGGGACTAAACACTACCACTATTAATGGAGTGATTTTTATTCTTGACTAGATAAATTCTGATGTAAGTTTCTAAAACTTTTGGATGAGGAAAAAGTCAATGCTATTCTTTTATGTTAATCTGTTCTATTATCTGTACATTGTCAAATTTGCATATCATTTGGTTTTCAATTTTCCACTTTTCTGATGTGATAGATTCACAAGTCAACTCATCTTTCTACATTTCTTTACCTTGCATTAGCAATGAAGCTGAAATTAAAATACTTTAATGACTGTTCTTCTGAGATTGCTGACCCCCATATTGTACTACAAACACCAAAAGAATTTAATCACAAATCCATATTCTTTTTTAAAAATTCATGGGATACTCACTAATAGAAGAAAAATGGAATATCTAAGTATGTTTAGAGAAAATCAGAATGGGTGAAAAATTATATTTTATTATTTAACTATGGAAAATTCATGGCCTCTCCTTCCTTGTTGCTACATTTCATACATATACATGTGGATATTCATATATTTCTAAATATAACCTGCTCAGTCTGAACAATGGAACTCACATGTACATTTTTAGGGCTGACCACTGGGCACTGGGCAACCAACTGTTGTGTTCTTCCCTAGGAAAGAAGATATCTCCCACTATCAGCATTCCTTGGCTGCCTGCAGTTCTTTGTTTAGGATAAAGGCCTCATAGGCTTTCTCCCAGCCACTTGGTCAAGACTATTGTTGCTCCTGTTAAGTTCATGCTTTGGAGTCATGTTGGTGAGACATTATGGGAGCAGCTCCAAACATTTGAAGGAGACACTATCACAGCAAACTCTCTGATTCGTTGGCTCTTACAATATTTCTGTCCTCTCTTCCACAAGTTTCCTGAGAGTGAGGCAGTATTTTCTAGATGGATTTATTGAAATTGGATCCACAACCCTGTATTTTGATTTTGTTGTGAACTTCTGTAGTGATCTATCTCTTTCAAAGAGAAGTGTCCGTGTTGGACTATGAGGACTATACTTAACTGTGGGTATAAAGACAAATGTTTAGAATGTGCTTAGGGACTAGTTTGCATAATCTTGAGTGTAATCTTTGTAGATGTCAACATTGTATGACAATATAAAAAGGTTTAACATGCCTTCTAGCCCTGTGAAAGGAGCTTGTAATCATAAGAAGTTATAGAGACAGGGTTAAAACCTGGAACTGTAACCTCCCTGAGATTTGAACCATGACACTGTCACCTAACACTAGTATAATATTCAGTAAGCTGTATATCTAGCCTCAGACTTGAAAAGTAATCTACCAAAGGGCTACCTATGTGGGAATTTTGTGGGGATAAGAGAAAGCATATTGGCTTTGCATGCTGGGTTTCAATAAATTCAACTATTGTCCATTTCATACACTAACTGGTGCTCTGCATAAGCAAAGGAAGTAAATAATTAATGTTCTAATTATCTTGCTATTGACTCAGAAACCCAAGAGTGTAAAACCTTTGATCAAAATTACATTTTCAATCAGGGTGCAAACACATTTGTAGAGCTTCAGTTCTGTCAAAAAAAAAAAAAAAAAAAAAACATGGATATTCCATTTTTAACTTGGAAATATGAATAACAAGGGCAAATGAGTCACAAAATACTATTCTTGTTCATTAAATGCCTTTCAATTGCTTGAAAACAATGGTTAGAGGTTATAATAACGAAGTATTGATAGAAAATTCTTATTTATCATGATTCTGAGTTGGTCATTCTCAATTTACATAAAGTTTAAGAATGAGAACAAAGTGGCTTTGGAAGAATTAGGCTGGTACCAGCTGAACTGTATGTGGATATACCTCAGTGTATCAATGACTGCTGGGCAGCAATACCATACAGTATTTGATATCTATTGACTCAGGTGTATAGAAATGTGCTTGCCCAAAAGTATTTAATATGTATTGGCTCCTTATATCAATGTATCCAATAAAACATTTAAGAAAATTTTTGTAGGACAATGCAGCTGATTCCAAATGTATCTGGAAATTCAAAGGTCCTAGTAGACTTCCCAAAACAATCATGAAACAAAGAAAATGTTACAACATATTAGAAAATGTTAGAACAGTCTCATTCTGTTTCCTTTTATGAAGCTCTTAGTTTCAATGCAATTACTCTATCAGTCCAAAGACTAAGAAATAGTTCAAATAGAATGTTGAGTTTAACAATAGGTCTATGTATAATTAGGTTTCTAGGTTTCTAAAATCTGTGTAATAATTCACTGAAGATACTTTTCAACAAAATAGTGGAACTATTATTCATATACATATATATATGCAAAATATAGTAATACAAGGAAATATCTCACACAATTTTAAATATAACTATAAACAAACCATGCTTATTTGAAATGTATTTCACACTTATTTGAAATATAAAACTTATTTTAGAAGAAAACACAAGAGACAACATGGATTTCGATTAGGAAAAGATTTTATGTACATGACACTGAAATGTCTCTTTCCATGAAAATTGCCTGAAATTTAAAAATGTATACACTTCAGAAGAAACTGTTGATGGGCTTTTGTGAAAACAGAAACAGAAAAACATTTGAAATTTTTTATATAACATATATATATATATATATATATATATATATATGTGTGTGTGTGTGTGTGTGTGTGTATGTGTGTGTGTGTGTGTGTGTGTGTGTGTGTGTGTGTGTATATATATATATATATATATAATGAATGCTTAAAGTCAATGATATGAGAAAACAAGCAACTTTTGATGGCTAATATTTTCAGTTGACAGGTCTAGAATCAATAAGAAGACAAGCCTTTCAACATGCCCTTTAGAGAATTTTTAGATTAGTTTAATTAAGATAGGAAAGCCTATCCTAAATATCAGCTGTGTCTTTCCATGGTCTAAGGTCACATATTGAAGGAGTGGATAGATGCTGATCACCCACATTCATCCTCCTCTGCTTCCTGTTGATGACTCTTAATCAAACTCCTCCCTCTCCTGATGTTGTGATTATCCAAGTTGATTGACTGTGTCCTCTGATCTGTAAGCCAAAATAAATACTTACTTAAATTGCTCTGTCTGGAATTTGGCCCCAGCAATAAAAAAAAAAAAAAAAAAAAAAAAAAAAAAAAAAAAAAAAAAAAAAAACCAACAACAACAAAAAAAACCCCTAACATTCAATCTAGTTAAAACTAAGCAAAATCTGTAATTCAAGCTCCAAGTTAGGGCTGAGAAAATCTACTCTCACATTTGTTTATTTTAAAAGTGTTACTTATAACAAGGTGGTATTTTTTGTACATAACACCATCATGAACAACTTTGCTCAAGAAATCTCTCTCTCCTTCCATGTATATTGAATCAAAAACAGGCATTATTTTATCTCTCCCTTACTTCACTCCTGGATTCACTCACAAAATTCTGTTGCCTTCATCCTTAAACCCTATTTCATGTACATAGACTATTTATATTCTCACCATCCCTGCACAAGTACTAAACTCTTCATTTGGTGTTCCATTCCAATTCAGTCCTCTAAGTTTCACCTACTGTAGTAAAATTTGTTTTCTGACTTAAATCAAGTTACAACTAACCCCCCTCTTCCCAAATTTCAATTTGTCTTCAGTGTAACTGAAACACAATTGCTGGCGTCCATCTAAGGCTGGTTATAATTCTCTCCTTGTCTATTTATTTCCAACACACTTCCCTTATGGTACACATGCCATACACCAGTTTCCTGAGCATCTCCCCCTGTTCTGGATGGATCATCTTCATAACTCTGCTGTCCAACTAAACAATTTGTATCCTCCGTACATTAATCCCTAACGTTCCTGTTCAAACTTCAACACAACTACTCTTTACCAGTTTCTATGTTGAAATAAATATTTATTTCACTTACTTAATTATAAAGCTACATTGGATAGCTTCATTTTTAATGGTATCTTCTCTCCCAAGATTGTGACTTCTTAAGAGTTTGACATTTTTTTTTCAATATGATCCAAATGTACAATACTAAGTAAATTAGACAGAAACTACTCTTGGGGTTGATGACACATGCCTATAATTCCATCACCTGGGAAGGTGAGGCATAAGAATTACTTTGAGTTTCAAGCCAGACTGTGCTGATAAATAGAACCCTATCTCAACAAAGGTAAGAAAACCAAGATGAAATAATTTGCATCTGTCTTTGTTCTAATTGTGATAAATCCTCTTTCTAGGAAGACAACTTAAAGATGCACAGAATAACTGACTAGCACATGATCCCAACACATGCTTTCATATTGCCACCTGCCCAAATCGAGATCCTTTTTTTCTCTCCTTAGAAGACAAATAGGTAGTCATCTAAACCAATAATGATTATAATAAACACAATGATAATAATAATAATAGTAATAATGATAATAATAAAGAACTATAAAATAAAAACAAACAAACCAAAAAAAAACAAAAACAAAAACCAAAAAACAAGTGAACAAACAGGAAGAGAACTAAACAAAATCTACCAGAAACACGCAAACAGATGCTGAGATGCACGAATTTGAACACAAAGAAAAGCCATAGAAACAAAAGAGGAACCCATAATAGATAAGGAAAATATCTTTAAAGTTAAGAAAAAAAAGAAACCTTGAGACATAAACTTAATCTTTAACATGTCTATTAACATGTCTTTAACATGTCTATTTAACATACTGTCTATGTTAAAGTTTTTCATTAAGCTTTGAGAGGTAAAAAACTCTTTTAGAAAAAAATCACTTTACTAACTTTTGCTTCTAATGATTATACATTATAGTAAAACCTCATGATATTTACTCTACAGTCATAATGTTCCCTAATCATGAGAATTTTTACCTGTGGAATCACAAATCGATGCAGTATTGTAATGCAGTTCTTTGATTAGCACAGCACTTGAAACTAGCACTGAAAAAAGAAGGTGAGGGGAATTCTTGGATGCATTCCTTGGTACTGGTGCAAACCAGCAGGAAGGATTCTGGTGTTAAGGAGTCAGATAGGATCATAAATTGTTCAGATCCTTTTCTCTGATTCACTTAAGCCAAACCATACATATATATGTATGTATATACCAGCAGCTGCCTTCATTCAATGGTAGATATAGATCTAGATTTGATATAAATAATATATAGAGAGATATATTCATGTATATACATACATTTACATGTATATACATGTACACATACATATATGTACACATATAAATGTACATGTGTATACATGTATATACATGTGTCCATACACATATACATATATGTACATGTATATACACATACATGCATGCATATGCACATATGCATGTGGATGCATGCATACACATACACATACATACACATCCACATATACATACATATACTTACACACAAATACACACATACGTGTACACACATACATACACATAAACACACACAATATATACACACACACACATTGTGTGTATACACATACACACAATTGGATTGAGGGCAGCTGCTGGTATCAGTAACTCAGAAAAGATTGTGCCTTTACTAAAAACCGATTGAAGGTGAGCACAAACAATCCTGTTTTCACTGTAGCATGGCATTATAGTGCGAGGACTGCAATTCCCAGAGTTTACATGAATATGGATATTCTTGTATAAAAAAGCAGAAGCATTCTTATGCACTGGGAAATTGGATTGCTGAAGCTACCTCATTCTGAGTGATTTTTGTAATCAGTTGCCTTCAGTATTCTCACTGAAGACCATGATTCAGTAGAATCTAAGATTACTATTCTCTCATGCTCATGTGAATTTCTCTCAAGAGACATGGGAGAGAGATTGTTGAGGAAAAAAATATAACAACATATTTCTGGGATACAGAGGTAATCACATTGTCTTCAAAACTGTATATGAACAGATGACACTATAAATCCCTAAAACTTGAGGTTGATTGTCATTATTCTTATGATAGAAATAATTACCCAGTTATCAACAATAAAAATAACACTTCTGGAAGGTTTTTACTGTGTTTTCATCTAAGAGATATTTCTGTACCCTTTGTATAAAAAATGATGATATAGTAATCTAATTTGGAAGGAAATAGTTTACTAACAGAACCATTTCTTTATGGTCTACTGATACAACATCATTATTTTGCACTCATATTACAGGTAACTGTGTTAATGTCATGATTTTTGACAGCACAATGAAAATTTAAAATACTAAAATGGCAGCAATATAGAGTAATTTTTCAAAATATAGACCCCCCCATCCCCTTTCAGAGACTGTTTATTAAAAAGTAAAAGTTAAAGGCTGTGAGATGACTCAGCTCATGAGGTGCTTGCTGCCAAATCTGACAATCTAGATTAAATCACAGAACCTCCATAGTGCACAGAACCAACCACTACAGTTGTCCGCTGGCCTTCACATGCAGGACCCCACAAATGGTCATATTAAGTAAATAAATATATGAATCTAAATCACAAGTTATATGTTTATCTTGTAAAATTCATATATTTCTTAGTTTATATCAGTAAATCATTGTTAATAAAATTTTGCAGAAATTACAATGCCTCCAAATGCTTTGATTATCAAAACTAATTTTCAGCTTCAACTTCAAGGTAAAAAATATATGGCATGCTTATTTAATATGTAAATACACACACATATGTATATATATATACATATATATATGTGTGTGTATATATATATATATATATATATATATATATATATATATACACTTCCCTAGTAATATAGCTATGTGTGCCATCAGATTTGCTAGGACAATATCTGTATTTTTTGATGGGTCTGTATAATGACTGCATGTGCAGATAAAATCTGCAAGAAATTATTGAGGAGCTGAATTACTTCTATGCAGGAACAATCACAGGACTCCTGAGTCAGAGCACCCCATCTCTAGTCCCTTTTTTATCTGCACACCACGAAGTAAGTGTATCCAATTCCCATGAGACAAGAGCCCAGATCAGAGGCGTCACAAGTGCCTTGGAAGAGCAGAAATGAAAAAGAAGAGGTGTCATAGGATCCAGGTAGACTGGAGCTTTCAGGGGAACAGTCTTGATGTACATGCAGTAATTTTGACAAATCGTATACTATTCAGAAAGAATTCCCTCTTCACCACTGAATGTTCCAAAGTCTAAAAACTCTAATGCACATTTGATCAATTTCATTTTATCATCAGTAGAAAAGCTGTCAAACTGCCATTAAACTGAGTTTCTCTCTACTCTGAAATATAAAAGCAATGCTGAGTATTTTTTAATCAGGCAAAAATAAGTCTTTCACCATTCATGACATGGAAATTGTGTGAAGAAACATTTCCAAGATTAAGTAGTGTTAATAAAGAGGAACAAAAATGTAAATGATTTTTTTTTATCTTGCAAAAGTTATGTGTCTGTACTTCTGCCATAAAATCAGGCAAGAAGGAAATTTCTCTACACATCTTTAAAAATTAAGAATTGTACAGAGAACAATAGCTTATATGAAGAACTAGCCAGGCATTTACACCTCCTGTTAAAATAATTTTAAATAGTTAAATTTAAATTTCAACATTTATGTTTCGATTCTTTCTGCTGATGCTCGGGGCCTCAGTCCTGTTCCCCAGACCCAATACCTGATCAGGTTCCCCTCTTCTCCTTCCTCACCTAGGTCCCTCTCTCCCTCCCCACCTCCTGTGATTGCTTTCTTCTCCCTCCCAAGGGGAATTGAGAAGTCCTCACTTGGGCCCTTCCGCTTGTTAGTCTTCTTGATTGTATCCTGAGAATTCTGTACTTTTCTGGATAATATCCACTTATTAGTGAGTACATACCATGAATATCTTTTGGGTCTGAGTTACCTCACTCAGACTGATATTTTCTAGTTCCATCCATTTGCCTGCAAGACTCATGATGTCCTCATTCTTAATAGCTGAGTAGTATTCCATTATGTAAATAAAGCACATTTTCTGTATCCATTCTTCTATTGTAGGACACCTCGGTTGTTTCCAGCTTCTGTCTATTACAAATAAGACTGCTATGAACATAATGGAACATGTGCCCCTGTGCATGGTATGGCATCTTTTGGGTATATGCCCAAAAGTGGTATAGCTGGGTCTTCAGGTAGATCTATTTCCAATTTTCTGAGGAACCACCAGATTGATTTCCAGAGTGGTTGTACCAGTTTGCACTCTCACCAGCAACTGAGGAGTGTTCTTCTTAATCTATATCCTTGCCAACATTTGCTGTCACCTGAGTTTTTGATCTTAGCCATTCTGATTGTGATATGGTAGAATCTCAGGGTCATTTTGATGTGCATTTCCCTGATGACTAAGGATTTTGAACATTTCTTTAAGTGCTTCTCAGCCATTTGAGATTCCTCTGTTGTGAATTCTCTGTTTAGTTCTGTACTTCAATTTTTGCATCCTCGAGAGGTAGAAGGTGGGGGGACCCTCTAGAATGTACCAGAGACGTGGGAGATAAGAGACTCTCAAGACTCAAAGGAAGGAACCTTAGATGAAATGAACTACAGTGAGGAGAGAGAATTTGTAGAGTCTGCCTCCAGTAAAAGTGGAGGGATGGAATTGCAATCCAATAGTCAAAAATTCTGATCTAGAATTGTTCCCGTCTGAAAGAACTGCAGGGACAAAGGTGGAGACGAGCCTGAGGAAAAGGATATCTATCCAGTGACAGGCCCAACCTGGGATCTGGGTTAGGGGGAGGCCCAAGGTCTGATCCTATTACTGATGCTGTGGTATGCTTACAAACAGGGGTCAATCATGATTGCTCAAGAAGCAGCTAAAGAGTCAGATGCAGATATTTACACCCAATTTACACCCAACAAAATCTGGTGACCCCTGTGGTTGAATTAGGGAAAACCTGGAAGAAGCTGAGGAGTGTCACCCCATAGGAAGACCAATAGTCTCCACTAACCTGGACCCCTGAGATGTCTCAGACACTGAGCCATCAACCAGGCAGCATACATCAACTGTTATGAGGCCCCCAACCCATAAACAGCAGAGGATTACCTGGTCTGGACTCAATCAGAGAAGATGCACCTAACCCTTGAGAAACTTTGGGCCCCAGGGAGTGAGGAGGTCTGATGGGATGAGGGTGGGGTGAGGACGTCCTCTTGGGGATGGGGGGAGGAGGAGGTGTGGGATGTGGAGGTGGCTAAAGTCTGGGCTGTAAAAAGATTAAAGAATAAAAGGAAAAAAAAAGAAAAAATGCTAAATGTCTGACAAAATCAACTGATTAACCATCAGTAATTGATATTAGAAAACTACAAACAAGATATGCACTTACAATTGTTGCAAGGGAATTCCACCAGGGACCACTGCACAGATACCTCTAAAGGTGAAATGGAAGTCTTTATTTCTGGCCGGTGGCTCTATGGCAAACCTCAAATTACATAACCCGAAGACTTACAGCACTTTGTCTTTTCTGAACAAATTACCAGATCCTGGTTGTCATGCTTCATTTAGTAAGAACAGAACTACAGAAGCTAAAAAAGCAAGGTAGTATATTTAGAAACTTTTCTGGAACTATAGACTAGTTCTTTGATGGATTAGATTCCCCGCCACCACCTTCTTTCCATTTTGACAAGTATTGAGGCTTATGTGCTGGGTTTTAAAGTCAGAATGGTGCCTCTAATGTGGTGCCAGTTGTGTTAAGTTCTAGATGCTTGTTACACATGGTTCCAAATTTAAATTTAAATTACAGCACATGCTATGTGTTTAATATTTTCATTTAGTAACTCTACAGAATTATTTCCACATATTTTATAGAAATAAAATACTAAGATACCTGTAGTGTACATGAAATTAACCTTGCCTAATTTGAGGAAAAACAGCTATTTATAGACCTTATAATAATTGTTGAAAGTTCTCAATAACTTTCTATTTTTATTTATTTATTTATTTATTTATTTATTTATTTATTTATTTATTTTTGCCTCAGTGGCTTTAGAGTTAACTTAAGCATGTATACTTTATTGCATCTGTCCCTTGGGATATCTAATGTGCCAGATCTCCAGGGAGGCCTTAAGACTGTGGGGTTTTCAGAGGAGCAGTCAAGCCCAGTGAAGCACATGGTAAATTAGAACACAGTCTTTGGTTTTGAAGACTAATCAACAAGAAACATGTGGTAACATACAATGAGGTGGGAGTATCCTGATAATAGTATCACAGCTTACACTACTTCAGTGCTCCCCAATCATGATAATCATAAATTCTGAACACAGAGGGCTTTTATCTTAGTTATAAAAATCCAAATAACTTTTAAACGCACTGGAAAGTGACCAAAGCCAGAACTATATTGCAATTAATTCAAAAATTGAGAAAGCAATCAATATAGTGTTTATTCCAGTTTATGGCTTCGTGCACAACAATGTTTTCAAATCCATTCTTACAGGAATACCCAGTGCTCTGAAAGGACACTGAAATCTTCTGTTGAGGAGCCAGAGGACACTGTCTGAGGACATCAAAGCAGCTGGGGATTGGTAAACCTACAAAGAAAAAAGAGAGCCACAGAGACAGAACTCAATATTTTGCTCATAAGCCCTAAGCAAATAAACAGCAATTGTTGAATTATATATGAACAGAGTGAACTCAAGGTACCTCACTAAAGACAAAGATATAAAACAAATTCCAACTGGTACCTGTGACGAGGGAGATAAATTTTGGAGTTTTGAGTTCAACCAAGTTAACTGACAACCAAGTAAAATAAAATAAACCAGAACAATATTTGCAAAAACATACCAAGAATAGGATCATTACATGTACAAATCACAATGTTAAGATACAATGCAAGATGGAGCATTTCATTTGTCTTAAAAAGAATTTTTGAGTACGTCTTAGTTAGGGTTTCTACTGCTCTTAAGAAAACACCATAAACAAAATGCAAGTTGGAAGAATAGGGATTAGTTGGCTCACACTAACATTGCTATTCATAACTGAAGAAGTCAACAGGGCAGGGTCTGATGTAGGAGCTGATGCAGAGGTCATAGAAGGTTGCTGCTTACTGGCTTGCTCCCCCTGGCTTGCTCAGCCTGCTTTCTTGTAGAACCCAGGACAGTCAGCCCAGAGATGATGCCACCCACAGTGGTATGGGCCTCTCACATTGAGCATTAATTGAGAAAATATCTTAAAGCTGGATCTCATGGAAGTATTTCTTCAGATGAGGTTCTTTCACTCTAATGACTCTAACTTGTGTTATGTTAACAAAAAAATCAGGAAGTACAAACTAGCCCCTTGTTAGCTTCACACACACACACACACACACACACACACACACAATCACTATTAAGCCACAGCCCTTTTTTTCTTATTCATCCCCAGATCTCAGATTAAAACATAAAATAACTTAAAAGTTCCACAGCCTACAAATTCAAAATACATTAAATTTTCAGTCCCTTTAAGATAGCCAATTTCCTTTAAAATCCAAACTGTCTCAAATGTGGGCTCCAATAAAATATATATACCAAACGCTTTCTTACTTCGTGAAGAAAAAGTCAGGCCACAGTTACAATCTGAACCAAGAAAAATCAAACTTCAACAACATAAATAACGCAATGTCCAATTACCTGGGGTTCACACAAGATCTTCTAGGCTCTTCTGCCCACTCTAGTACACACAACTTGTCTTCTGGCCTCCGCCTGACTCCACCCCACTGATGCTACTGTTCTTGGTGGGCATCCCATGGTACTTGCGCCTCCAAAATGCTGGGGTCTTCTGCTACAACCAGGCTTCACTTTCAGCAATAGCCTCTCATAGGCTCTCTTCAAGATGCTAAGCCTCAACTTCTCTGTATGATCGCTTCAGTTCTGAGCCTTCAACTGCCACTAAGGCTGAACCTTCATCAATGCCTTTCCTTGACTTCTCAGTGCCAAGCCTCAGCTGTTCTCCATGACTCCTTCACACCTTCAATACCGGTACCACCTGGGTGACTTTTACATGACCAAGTTTTGCAGCCAGGATGAGCTACCAGTTCAGGAACACAGCTTTTTTTTTTTTTTTTTTTTTTTGCTCTCAGGAAACTCTTCTCAGAAGATTTCATCTCAGTGACACTGGTCTCTTCTCAATTATTGCTAATTTCTTGGCTCCAGCTAACCAGCATCAATTGTCTCAGTAATGCAAAAGTTTCACTTCAATGGTACTGGTCTCTTGTTAATTGAAGCTCACCCTTTAGCCCCAGCCGACCAGAATGATAGAATCTTAATTAAAAATAGCAGACAGACTTGATAGAGATTTTAAACATTCTTCTGAAACTTCAGAAGCCAGTCCTTTATCTTCTGCACTGCTCTCAGCATTTTATCTACCAAGATTTTACAGAATATCATACTGAGGTCTCAACACCCAATGGTCCTTCCACAATCCTCCCCTAAACATGGTCAGGTCTGTCATAGTAAAACCCCCACTATATTAATACAAACTTGTCTTAGTTAGAGTTTCTATTACTGAAACAAAACATGATCAAAAAGCAAGTTGGGGGAAAAGGATTTATTTGGCTTATACTACCAGATCATATTTCATCATTGGAGGAAGTCAGGACAGGAACTCAAACAGGGAAGGATCCTGGGGGCAGAAGCTGATGTAGAAGCCATAGAAGGTGCTGCTTACTGGCTTGCTCCCCATAGCTTACTCAGTCTGCATTCTTATAGATCTGAGGACCACCAGCCCAGGGGTAATACCACTAACACTGGGCTGGGCCCTTCCCAATAGATCACTAATTGAGAAAATGACTTATAGCTGGATCTCATGAAGGATTTTCTCAACTGAGGATCCTTTCTTTCTGATGACTCTAGGTTGTGTCAAGCTGACATAAAATCAACCAGTATTGAATATAATATAATTACAACATGTCTTCCTTCCATCCTCCTTTCAAATGATCCAATATAGCACCACAGCTATTGTTCTCTTTCAATTCCGTGGCATCTGTTTTCATTATTTTTTTATTGCATGCACATATAAGTCTGTATGTGCATAATTATTCCTAAGAATACGCTGCTCAAGAAGTAAAGCAGCTCCTGGAGATTTGCCCCAAGATGACCATGCTGACATGTTTCACAATGTTGAGATGTTAATAAAAGCAAACACAAAAGAAGGTCTAGCGATAAGCCTCAGTGGGAGAACTTTGTACTAATATTAAAAACCCTAGATGCAAAAAAAAAAAAAAAAAAAAAAAGAAAAAGAAAATGAATTAGAAATCTATGGCTAAAAATTTATAGTAAGCATTTGGAGAAATAGCTTAGTGGTCAAAAATGCTTGCTCACACAGTACCTCAGTGTGGCTCTCTTTACTCATGTCAGCCAAATCACAGTAGCCAGTAACTCCTCTCTCTCTCTCTCTCTCTCTCTCTCTCTCTCTCTCTCTCTCTCTCTTCCTCTTTGTGTGTGTGTGTTCTAGATGGTTTCTATCAAAAGAGATATAGAAAAATTAAGAAGAGGAAAAATTATTTAAAAATTAAGAAGAGGAAATTGTTAAAATGTAACTCAATATAATATGATCAGGGAACATATTTTCAAATTAAGAAGAATTATTATCCCCTCTGGCTCTTACACTCTTTTTGGCTTCTCTTCCAAAAAAGAAAGAGAGAAAGAAACAAAGAAACAAAGAATAAAATGAAAATAATTACTATTACATAAACAGTTCATGATAATAACTTAAAATTTAGAACAAACCAAGAAAGAATAGTATTCTAAAACATGGCAGAAAGTAAAGGAGAAAAGTATCTATCTGATCATCCACAGCAGATATTGATCATACAACTGTGTAGCTTTTGAGTATCCATCCCTAGAACTCACATAAAGTCAGACACCTTAAGATGTGTCTGTATTCCCAGTGTCCCTGCAGTCTTACGGGAAATAGAGACAAAAAACGAAAAACAAAAACAAAAAAAAACCAGGTACTCAAAGCTGAAGCAGCGCAGAGTTGGGGCACAACTAGTCTCATGCACAGTGGTGAATGCCAGAGGTTCTCTGCCACAAACATGCTGGAAAGCAATAATTTATCCCCAAGTTGGTCCACTGTCCTCCACAGATGCGCTGTGACACACATGTGCTTATATGTAAATACACACACCCGCACACACACACACACACACACACACACACACACACACACACACCATAAACATGCATGCATAAACAATGAAAATTCTCCTATCAGCTTTGATATATCCCCTCCATTTCTACAGATTTTTCCAAAAATGATTCATCCACTTAAAGGTAGAATGGCAAGGTATCCATCTAACTTAGGAACATTTGGAGGGTGACAAATTCACAACAATAAAATTTCAGCTGAATAAATTATATGCATCCCTCAAATATAATGTGAAGTGATAATACTTAATGACATGGAAAAAGTTTAATACTACATCAGTTAATATGATGATGGCAAGTCAGTACCTTGGTACTACCAGGAATTGATCTCAGCTAGGTATTAAAGAGCAAGCTCACTATGTTCTTTATCCATCTCTCTCAGTCTTTTAGAATTGTTCCCACTTCTTCAAACTTACAACTCCTTAATTTGTTTCTGATTCACAGTAGATGCCCTGGCTTTTAACACCATCAAGTTAGCTGATGATTACAAAATGATATACTACTGTAGTCCCATCATCAAAATATGTCATTTTGGGTCTTACCCATTCCTGCTACATTGAATGTCATATCTTCTTTATAGAGGACTGATTGTTACTCTTACCTTACTGTGGATTTGATTTGTTTTTCCACTCTCTTCTTTATGTGACTTATCCAAATTCTTTCTAAATTTATCGTCTCTTGAAATAACATTATCTTTTCTGTTGTTGTTTTCCACAAAACACACACACACGTACACACCCTTGACTGTGAGCTGAGGAATCTGGTGGGTGAGGTACATATGTGTGAATCTTAAGCACTTTTATAAAATTTGTTTCAGCTGAGAGAGGAGTTCTATAGTCATCCACTGGTTGGTCTGGAATAGACTGTGCATAAGCAAACAGAAGTTGAGCATGGCTTCAATTGCTTCTTGACATATCAGGCTGGTTGGAAGAAATTTGTTTTTCAAACAAAGACTTGTTTGTACAGAATCAACCACATATTATCATTTTTCTCTGGGGGGAATATCATTCCACATTTCTGTTTCAAAGAATGTATTAAATCTAGTACATCATCTAAGCTTAAAATAAAAAAATTATACTAATATAGTGAGCAAACAAGATTGATAAAGTGATATAGATGTATGAATTTCTTGTTTACAGGACACTTGAAGAAGGAAAAAACAACCCATATTTTCTGATAAACACATATTCTGATGAATATTATACTCAGTAATATAGATAGAGAAGACATGGATTTTTCTGAGTTAACATGAATGGCTTTGAATCAAATGAAAACACTAAAACTCAAATGTTCACTGTGGCTACAGAATCTCTCTCACACTCTTCAGTGATGAAAGCTGATTCGGCATAGACATATTTTACACAACATAAATTTAAATTGCCCAAAATCCATGAGATAGAAAATAGGTGGCGGATGACAGAAACTCCCCTGGTTATTACCAGCTTTGGGACTGAAGCTCTTCCAAGTATGCTGTAAATACTTGTTCTGTAAACTGCTTCCTTGCTATACAGTGAAAATGTCGATGTTGATACTCAACAATATTATGGTCTGTATTTATTGCCTCATAAAGTTAAACTAACTATGCATTAGCCATGCTGCTGGTGGAAACTTGCCTAATGTGGTTTATGGTGGTGTAATTCTGCCAGGTCCCACACTAGAATAGGGCAGGGCAGTGCTGCAGTCGTTAATTAAAAGGATAAAATGGACTTTTCACATGTGGCTTGGAGCCCAACTTTAATTACCCTTTGGCTGAAAGGGCTCTAGTGGGGTCACTTCTGCGAGTAGTTTCTGAGGTTGCTGACAGTGCCTTCTGCACTGAAAGATTCCGAGAAGGCTGTGGTAGTCTTACTATGTGTATCATTAAATTTCATTTTAAGCTTATGATGTGTACTCAGCTGCCTAGTTGGAAGATGATTTATTATTTTATTGACAGCCTTTTATGAGACACTGAAATTTATTTATAGACATGCAAAATCAATTCTGTTTTGTAATATTTTCTTTTTATAGTTCTATAGTCCTATATATATAACATGAAAGGCTGATTCAAAATGACTAACTTTCAAGACTCATTGCACATAAATCTGAAAGTAATAAAACTCCAGTATGTCAATAATATTGCCAGTAAATCTAACCATGCAAATAGAAATCTATTGAGGACATTCTATATGCTAGGCAGTGTTCTATGTCTTTCTTGCATTGTGTCATGTATAACACTGCCTAAATGGGGTAGATTAGGTTTCATTATGATCCTTGATATCAAGCAACCATAGAAAAAAAGAGAGTAACTACCCCCATCCTCTCTAAGTGAATAAGGGAGGTAGGTAGCATGAGTTTGAAATTCTTTCTCTTGCTGAATTATAGTATCAATTTCAAACCATCAGATAACTTGAAAGAATTTTACAAATAATATTTTTAAGCACATTGCAATTGTCTTATCTAAGATTTCTGTGCTAACACATCTAAAACTTTGATAAATGAAAATCACATCTGGGATGGAGCGAGCGCGCTGGAGAGCACGCTCCAAACCCTGCCCCAGGGCCTCTAGAGAAAAGCACGCGAGTTGGCGCGCGCCCCACTCAAGGGCTGTTCCCTTCCCCGCATCATCCTCCCTCTGCGGATAGGTCTCTGGTGTGGCGGACTCTGATGGTATCATCAAGTTCTTCAATGACATGAAAGTTCGCAAGTCTTCAACGCCAGACAAAGTGAAGAAATGCAAGGCAGTGCTCTTTTGCTTGAGTAAGGACAAGAAGAACATCATCCTGGAGGAGGGCAAGGAGATCCTGGTAGGAGACGTGGAGCAGACTGTGGACAACCCCTACACCACCTTTGTCAAGATGCTGCCAGACAAGGACTGCCGCTATGCTCTCTACGATGCAACCTGCGAGACCAAGGAAAGTAAGAAGAAAGAGCTAATTTTCATCTTTTGGGCCCCTGAGAGTGCACCACTTAAGAGCAAAATGATCTATGCCAGCTCCAAGGATGCCTTCAAGAAGAAACTGACAGGAATCAAGCATGGATTACAAGCTAACTGCTACAAGGAGGTCAAGGACTGCTACACCCTGGCAAAGAAACTAGGTGGCAGCGCTGTCATTTCCCTGGAAGGCAAGCCTTGGTGAGCCACCTCCAGCCCCTCTCCGGCCTGGAGCATCTAGCAGCCCCAGACCTGCTCTTGGGTGTTGCAGGCTGCCCCTTTCCTGCCAGACCGGAGTGGCAGGAGGGATCCCAGCAGGGGGAGGGCTATCCCTTCACCCCAGTTGCCAAATATCCCTCCCACCCCCTAGACTGTCCTTCTCCCTCCATCCCTGAGGGTTCTGGCCTCCCCAAACTGCTTTTGATCTTCTGATTCCTTTTGCTTGAAGCAGACCAAGTCCCATCCTAGGCACCCAGTTTGGGGGGAGCCTGTATTTTTTTAAAGACACTCCTATTCCTCATCCGTCCTTATCTCACCCATGCTGCCAACTTCTAACCACAATAGTGACTCTGTGTTTGTCTGTTTAGTTCTGTGTGTAAATGAAATGTGAAAATGACCCTCCCTGCACCAGCTGGTTGCCCTCCCCTTTCCCTTGATCTCGGCCACTCATGGAAGCAGGACCAGTAAGGGACCTTCAATTAAAAACAAAACAAAACAAACAAAAAAAAAATTAAAAGACTAATTAACAACAACAACAAAAAAAAAAACGAGAGAAAGAAAAGAAAAGAAAAGAAAAAGAAAAAGAAAATCACATCTGTAATTAAGAATTTACCTGTTAATGATAAAGATATCTGTAATAGCCAGAAACTAGAAACAGCATAGATATCCCTCAAAAGAAGAATAGATACATTATTTGCACAGTGGAGTATTACTCAACAGTTTAAAAAATGACATCATGCGGGGCAGTGGTGGCACACGCCTTTAATTCCGGCACTTGGGAGGCAGAGGCAGGTAGATTTCTGAGTTTGAGGCCAGCCTGGTCTACAGAGTGAGTTCCAGGACTTCCAGGGAACTAGAAAAAACCATTCTGAGTGAGATAAAACAGACCCAGAAAGAGAAATGCAATGTGTGTTCACTCATATGAGGGACATCAACCATTAAGCAAATGATAACCAAAGTATTACCCATAGACCAGAGAGATTAAGTAAAAGGAAGGGTCTAGAAGCGACACAAGAATCTCCCTGGGGAGGAGAAATAGAATAGATTTTATGAGTCAACTGGAGTTGGATAGGAACAGGAGTGGGGGAATCAGGTGGAGGGGAGATGTGTTGGAAGAAGAGAATGAGGGGAGAAACAGCTGGAACTGGTAACATTTGGGGAGTAGTGTGGAAACCTAGAACATTAGAAACATTGGAATCTATGATGGTAATCCCAATGAGGACTCCTAGTAATGGAGGATATTGAGTCTAAAGTGGTCATCTCTTATAGCTTCCAGTGAAGGAACTAGTTTACATTCAATTGATCTATTGGTCAACGGAGTCCCATATAATCCCCAAACAACCAAGGCTGTTGCTGAAACACAAGGCTGCTCCTCATAGACTGAGAGCAGGACCCCATTGCTGAGGTTAACATCTACATAACTCATTGCTCATGGAGAAGTCGAGCTTGTGCCTACATGGAGACCTCACCATATGCCCTGGTCTCCTTGGTAAAGGAAAGTACTCTGTAAGCTAATAAAATACAAATGTGGCCACCAACCCAAACATAAAGACTTTAACCTAAAATTTGTCCTGCCTGAAAAATATGCTAGGGCAATGGTGGCACAGATTTAGTGGAAATAGCTAACCAATATTTGATTTGGTCTAAGGACTACTTCATGAGAACCATAATAAATTCTTGAGTAACCAAGAGCCAGAGACTATATAGCACAGAGACCTAAGGTAAAACTAAACACTTCTGGTATAAAAATATATATAAAGTAAAAAATAATAAAAATATATTTCCTAATGATAAATATGATACTCAGTGCTGTATCTAGTCTTCATCAGAAAGGCTACCTCTGGTAGCAGATGGGAACAGAGGCAGATTACCTCAGCCAAACAATATGTAGAAAAAGAGTCTAAACAGGAGATCTCTATCAAATCCCTGAGCTCACAGAATCCTGAAGAAAAGGAAGCTGAAAGATTGTAAGAACCAGAGGAGATTGAGGATGCTAGAACAAGGCCCCCAACCAACTAAGCAAGGCAGATATGAACTCATAGAGATTGAAGCAGCAAGAACAGGGCCTATGTGGGTCTGCATGAGGCCCTATGCATATATATTATAGCTATTAGCTTAGTGTTTTTATGGGACCCATGAGTATGAGAATGAGTGGTTTCCAATTCTTGGCCCTGCTTTTTGGACTCTTCCTTCTGTAAGGTTGCCTTGTCCTACTTCAATATGATAGTTTTACCTTCATCTTATTGTATTTTACTTTTTCATATTTGGTTGTTATTTCTTAGAACCCCATTCCTTTCTAATGAGAGACAGAAATGAAGTGGATTCAGAGGGAAGAGGAAGAGAGTTGGGGAAGAACTTGGACAGTAGAGGGAGGGGAAACTATAATCAGGGAGATTTAGTGTATTTTAGGAGAAAAGAACATATCTTAAATTAAAAGACATTTAAAAGGTATCTTTCTTCACAGAACATTGTCCATTATTATACCTAGCAAAACTAACTTTAAGCATAAAGTCTTGCTCACATTTAATATTTTTCAGGAAATTTCCCCAAGGTATCTTCTGTGCACATATGGTTTCTTAGATTCAAAGCATTTAGTGTGTATTTCAACTTTTTTCATCTTAAACATGCTTCATGTGTTTTCCCCATATCCACAATATTGAATATGTCAAGAATTCAAGTTATATGTTATTGATGATGGTTGTTCTAAGTTAGCTGTTTCCAGACAAAAATGGTAGTCAGGTAATTTTGCATAATCTGAATAATTTAATCACATCATATGGTGAGAAGTATGTAATGCATCATGGATGACAATGCTAGGCTTGATCTCAAGGTAAGAACCACAGAATGAATCTACTGTAAGTCAATGGTCTCTTTTAATTAAAGCTTGACATTATCTGTGACTATTCTCTCCTTCAAAGAAAAGAATACTAATAAATATTGCTAAATCTACATGAAATTGCTATATGGGGAACTGCAAAATAAATAAATTGAAATTCTATACTCCTTCTAAATATAGTATATAAAACATTGTAGTTTTTAAAGAAGTCATTTTTATTTTGTTTTTTTTTTATTCTTTCCTGGCTCATATCCGTTTTTTAAAATAAATATGCTGGTTTTGTAGAAGTCATTACCATTAATACTTTCTTACATTTTGGCAAGTGACATCCTTTTGAAGCTTGGACCTTGGTCCTTTTGTTAAGGCTTAGAGCTTTGTAGAAATCTTTCTTTCCTGACATCAGGCAACTTAAGCTCATCATTTATTTATTTCTTTTTTTCTTTCTTCTTCTTTTTTTTTTTTTTTTTTTGATACCCAAAATTCATACGTATACATTTAATCAGGTGTCTACACCACTTTAGTAGAGAGCTTGCAAACAGCTTTGTCGTTAAGGGCATATCCTCTTCTGAACTGTGTTTCCTTCTGTGTTCTCCCATCAGGCACAAATACAACCGTATACATACTTGTTATCACAAACACAAAAATATGGTAAACACACAGTTGAATTGATACACATAATTAAAATCAAGGATTCATGGCAGTAGATTTGGTAGTGAATTCTTTGGGTAAAGGTCAAAAGCAAAGGTAAGAAAAAAATAAATGAGTTGTATTATATCAAAATTAAACTATACCTTAAAGGATACTGTTCATAGAATGTAATTATTAACTAATGAAATTAAATTTAGGAAGACTTAACAGGATTTAGAAATGATGTTAGATACCCAATGATGTGACTGTGTTCAGTGCCAGTGATTTATACACTTAACATGATTAAAATGGCAAACAGTGTGAATATTTTACTACGACTGGGAAAAAATCCAAACACCACAGCTGTACTCTCCTGTACTCTAAATCCATATTATATCCCCTTTCTTCCATAATATTTGCATTTTTCAAAAATTGGATATTTAAGGAATACCATATAAAATAAATTATATTAACTCGACTGCTATACCACTCAGTATTGTATATTATTGGTTATTTTCTATTTGTTTTATCCTTCACTGAAAGTTAATATGGTCTCCAATTACTAATGGAGACATCTCCCATTTAGATGAATGTCACTTTGTTCATTTTTAGAGTCTCGTATTAGATACATGATGACATGATTTTTATGTACTCTTGATTACTTTCTGATTCTACTATGATGAAATTCCACTTCTTATTGCTAGTAATATATCTCCCTAAATCTAATCCACCTGATAGTAATGAAATCATGCTGGGTTTTCATTAACTAAAGTCATTTGTAATTAATAACATAACACAAAAATATACTCCATAACTATGTAACACAAAAAATATATTCCATGTGCTTATTTGATATATTATACATCACATAATGTTTAACCCAGGCGAAACACATTTATTTCCTAGTTTTATTAGAATGGACATTAAACCTCATCTTTCTAGTTTTCAAATGTATACTGAAGCTGATAAGGGAAAACAGATGCAGATGCTCAGTCAACCATTAGACTGAGCCTGGGGACCTCAATGGAAGAGTTAGGAGAAGGACTGAAGGAACTGAAAGGAATTGCAACCCCATAGGAAGAACAACAATACCAACTAACCAAACCCCTCAGAACTCCCAGGGTCTAAACCACCAACCAAAGAGTATACATGGATGGGTCTATGGCTCCAGCTACATATATAGAAGAGGACTGCCTCATCTGTCGTCAGTGGGAGGGGAGGCACTTGGTCCTGTGGAGGCTTGATGCCCCAGCATTGTGGGATGCCTAGAGGGGTGAGAAAGGAATGAGTTGGTAAGTGGGGAAGTACCCTCTTAGAGGCAAAGGGGGGATGATGGGGGGGGAGGATTGCAGATGAGAGAGGGGAAGGGGGACAATATTTGAAATGCAAATGAATAAAATAATAATAATAATAATAATAATAATAATAATAATATAGGAAGTTTTAATTGACATGTTTTGTGCACTTTAATCAGTTAATTTATTTATTTTTACTTTTTAATTTTTTTGTGACAGGATCTGTCTATGTGTCCTAGAAGTCACTATGTAGACCAGACTGGCCTCAAACTCAGAGATCCTCCTGGTTCTGCCTTCTGTGTGCTGAGATAAAAGATTTGTTCTACCAAACCCAGCCGATTTAGATTTATTATGTTTACCAATATGTGAGAGCAGAGAAATTGTGTTGGTTATTTCCCATGTGTCTGTTGTTCTTCACTCTTAGATTTAATCTTACTATAGATTAATTGAATGTCTCCGGAATTCTATTGTTTCTTATTTACCTATTTATTAGCTGTTGTGGTTTTTATCTATATACTTTATCTTAAAGTATGTATGATACATTTTAAGATTCTCTCAGTCTACCTTCAAGCCACATAATGGCCTGTAATTGCTGAATAAAAACTTATAGCAGCATGCACTATTTCTTGGCTTCCTGCCTTTATTATTGGGACTGTTACTTCTGCTGATGTTAAAATCACAAAGTACACTAATCATTATTCATTTTAATTAGATAACTGTCTTTTAACTGGTGTAATAATAGAATATATTTTATTTATTTTTTGCAAATTTCATATGTGTGTGTGTGTGTGTGTGTGTGTGTGTGTGTGTGTGTATCTCGATCATATGCACCCCTGATTCCCACAGTCTACTCCATCAGGAACATATCCCCTCCTCCTGTCATGTTCATTCTCTCTCCCTCTCTTACTCGCTCTCGCTCTTGCTCTCATTCTGTTCTCTCTCATAAACTACTATTTGAGCTCCCATTTGAGATATATACTGATCTTCTTGGCTTAATCTTGTGCAGGTAACCGTGGCTATTGTGAGATCATAAGTGTAACAATGTGTAGTGCCCAGAAGGGGGTTTCCCAGCACTATTACCCATCTTCCAGTTCTGATGATCTTCACCTCCACAATGTGTCATGGGCCTCCATGGGGCTATAGATATAGATGTCTCATTTAGGGGTGAGCACTTACTTGTTACTTATTTGATCTCTCTATTAAAGATCTTACTTCAAAAAAGGACTATTATATTTAACTATGATACTATAATTTTCTACACTCTTCAAATCCCTTGACCAGTTTCAGTTTTCCTCTTCTTTAATTTCCTTTTACTCATATTATAATGCAAACATGCTGTTCATACATTCTACTTATTTTTGTATCTTCTGAAAAAATCATCTTCAACTTGTTTAATCTTCACTTTCAAACTAAAATTTTGTAAGTCAAAATTTACCTTTGTCTTTTTTAAATTGTTTGAACTTATTGATTAAATAATTTTAAAAGTTTTTAAATTAAGTGGTCCCATTTTCTTTCTTACATTATTTGTAGTGAGAAATATTGTTATCCTTAACTTTCTCCATATGTAATGTCATAATTTATAATGTTTAAAAATTTTCATTGCAACTTTTAGTAATTTGATGATGTTACACCTTCCTAATAAATTTATTTGTATTTTTTCTGGTGCCATCTGAGATTATTCAGCTCTAATCCATTTGAAATTAATCATGGTCTCTTATAGGAAGCACAGGTTAAATTTGAGTTTCATAGTGCAAATCACTATTCAATAGTGCAAATCACTATTCAATGGTGCAAATCACTATCCAATGGTGCAAATCAATATTCAATGGTGCAAATCACTATCCAGTGGTGCAATTACTATTCATTAAATGCTTTATTGTTAGTGCTCATCACAGTTTAAGGTACTCTACACACTTATTATATTCTAATGTTTTAGATATATTTAGATCTGTTTCTGGATTTTTCTATTCTTTTAAATATAGTTTTAGTATGTAATATTCATAGCATGTTTTAGCACATACAAGGAAAAGTTCTAGGACTGACACTATGGCCCAGTTGAGCAAGGTCCTTGCCATAAAGCATGATGACCTGACTCTTAGGACCCACAGGGTAGAAGGAAGTAAGAAATCCCTTCAAGTTTTCCTCTCACACACACACACACACACACACACACACATGCACACACACACACACACACACACACACACCCCATATATAAATACATACACCTGCACACTATAGCATGCTTCCCACCTATACACTCATATGTACTATAAATAAATAGAAGCAAAGCAATTATCTTATAAAGAGGAAATTCCTATTCACTGTTCTTTTCCTTCATATGTTCTAAACACTATAATTGAAAGTCCATTTTCTTAATTGCAGCATTGGCAATTAAATACAGGGTATTGTGTATGCTAGATGGGCCACACATTCATTCTACATTATATTAGAGACGATCATCATATTTGTTATTATGAAACTATTGACAGAAAGGAATATTAGTTCATTTCTTCACTTCACAAAACATGAATTTATCATGTCAATTGATAATTTTTAAAGTGAATCCTTAAACTTAATTTTGTTTCTAATATATATTTATGAGGTAATTATGAGATTTGTACCTAGTTATTGTATGTTAATGAATTAATTTGCGCACTAATTTGTATCCTGATTACATAAAAAATTATTTTACTATATCTTAATTTTATTTAAAATCCTCAGTGGTTTTCAAGATATTATGATCTTAAAGTGGAAACAGACACCACTTGTCCAAATATGTTTTCTATTTCTTTTTGTTCGTATGCATTGCCTACTATATTTAATATTGTAGATTTTCATATCTTTTTATCCTTCATATCAAATGCTGGGAAGCTTTATAATACCCACTAGGTCAAAAACCTGATGTCAGTGTACTACATAAAATTTTATCTTTTTCTATTTATTTTTATTTATGTGTGATAGATGACATCTACTATGAAATATGTAGAACAAAATGCTTAGTGTCTGGTATGTGAAATATTGTATCAATCCATACAATAATAATATTTTATAAGCATATAACAGGTATCCTTTATTTCTTCTTTTATTTTCATTTCAATCATTTATTAAAAATGAATTTTAGGTCTGCCAAATACCTCTCAGGACACACAGAAGTGTTGTTATTGTGTTTTTTCTCATTGGATTTCTTCACGTGATTGATTGAATAAATTGATTGTCTTATCAAACCTATCTTCTGGTACCTATAATAACCATCATATGTCAAACTGAATGTTCAGTAGACACTGAAGTCAGTATATTTTGTGATTTATGTTGAAACTCTCAAATATTGCTGTAAGTTATGGTACTGTGTATATCTGATGATAACTCAATGACAAAATGCTTCAGAAAATAATTTGAATTTTTTATTCTTGTTTAGTCTTTAACATTTTAAGTACAATGAATTGTTTTTCTGTATTTTGAAGAATTCGTCACATTCTCCTGTGAAAACTTATCTATTTGAAATCCATGTGTGAGAATAAAAACCCTTTCTCCTACAAAGATTTTTGTTTACTTGACCTAATTATTGCTTTCTTAAAATCTAATAACCATACATTCTGTGAAAAGAACTAAATTTAATTTCACTTAATGTTTTTTTTAATGGCTTAGTCTGTTCAGATTTACTGATGATTTTTATGTTTTATTTATTTTTTTGTTTTGTGATATGAGTGCATGCATGTGTGCATGGTGCATGCGTGGTTTGTGCATACATGCATGCATATGTGCGTGAATGTGCATGTGTGTATGTGTTTGCAAGCACATGCTTGAGTTGCGGTGTATGTATGCTTGTAAGTACACATGCATTTATGTACCAATGCATGTAGAAAACAGAAATAAATCTTGAGTGTCAGTCCCTAGGACCTGAAATCCTGATATGTGAGACTCACTGGCTTGAACTCACCATAGGCTCAGGAGGCTGACTACGGCTCAGTGATCTGCTCCTCACTACTTCCTCAGTGCTAGAATCGCACTACTATGCTATTCTAACTGGGTTCAACCACAGGCCCTCATACCTGTATCAAATACTTTATCAACGGCGCTCTTGTACTGGACCTTAGTTTATCATACACCCAATTATTCTTTTATTTTAATGTTTCATGTATGATTAAATTTGCCTTTTACATTTTTCTTCTTTTGAATTTGAGTTGCTTTCTTTTCTATTTTGGTAATCTATTAATTTCATTGATCTCACTTTCGATAAGAATTTGAAGCTACGCTGCTTATCAAAGCTTTATTTGTTGAACAGTGTCAAATCCTCCATTTCGAATTGTAGTGTGTATTCTATATAACTACCATTTACCATTTGACCTTACATCTACCTAAATCCAAATGTTTCTCCAAGTTTACCAGTATCTAAAACTCGAGTCCATCAAGGACTTTTTCAGATTTCTTCATATTGCCAGCCTTAACCCGCAGTACCCTTAATCTTTTAAATGTGCTTTCATGGCTACCTTCAAACACCATTTTATAATATTTATAATTTGTACTAATATCTATATTGACTTCATATTTATTATGGCTATATTTTTCCCTTTATTTGAAAATATCTTTTTCTCACATAACATATCCTGATACAGTTTTTCCTTCCTCTACTTCCCCCCCCCCCCATTTCCTCTCTGCCTCCTCTCCCTTCTGGCTTCATTCCTTTTCTATCTCTCATTAGAAAACAAACAAGGGATAATAATAGAAACATAACAAAATATAATTTAATAAGATGAAACAAAAAGTATCAGAGCAGGGTTGTCCAAGACAAAGAGAAGGAACAGAGCCCAAGAAAAGGTACAAGCAAGCATAAGAAACCCACTCTTTTCCACACTTAGGAATCCCGTAATAGTATGTACTCAGTAATAAGTGGATATTACTCAAAAAAATATAGAATCCCCAGGATACAATCCACAGAACTCAAGAAGGTTAACAAGCCAAAGGGCCCAAGTGAGGATGCCTCAATCCAACTTGGGAGGGAGAAGAAATCAATGGGGGGAGGGGAGGAAAGGATCTGGGTGGGAAAGGGCACAGGGAGGGAAAGGGGAGAACATGATCAGGTATTGGGAAGGGGAAACAGGACTGAAGCCTTGAGGGCCAGCAGAAGGAATGGAAACAGGCAACCTCCAGAGGTAGGAGGTCGGGACCTTCTAGAATGTACCGGAGAACTGGCTCTCAGGATGAAATGCCCTACAGTGGGGAGAGGGAACTTGTGGAGTTCATCTCCAGTGGAAGGACAGGACATCAAGTGGAGGGATGGGGTTGCTATCCCACAGTCAAAAGCTTCGACCCAGAATTGTTCCTATCTGAAGGAACTGCAGGGACAAAATTGGAGAAGAGCCTGAGAGGAAGGAGGTCCAGTGACAGGCCCAAATTGGGATCCAGCTCACGGAGAGGCCTGGGGCCCTGACACTGTTACTGATGCTCTGGTGTGCTTGCAGACAGGAGCCTAGCATGGCTGCCCTCAGGGAGGCCCAACAAGCAGCTGAAAGAGTCAGATGCAGATACTAGCAGCCAGTCAATGGACAGAAGCCAAGACCCCCTGTGGTTGACTTAAGGAAAATCTGCAAGAAGCTGAAGGGGAGGGCGGCCCCATGGGAAGACCAGCAGTCTCAACTGACCTGGACTGCCGAGATCTCCCAGACATTGAGCCACCAACCAGGCAGCATATAGCAGCTGATATGAGGCTCCTGACACGTATACAGCAGAGGACTGCCTAGTCTGGTCTCAGAGAGAGTATGCACCTAATCCTCAAGAGACTTGAGGCTCCAGGGAATGGGGAGATCTGGTGGAGTAGGGTTGGAGGGTGGGGACATCCTCTTGAAGAGGGGGTTTAGTGGGGAGGAAGGATGGGCAGACCGGGAGGGGGATGAAGACTGGACTGTAAAAAAGGATCAAAGAATAAAAAATAAAATAAAAACCAAAACGAAACAAACAAAAAAAGAATATAAACTGGAAGCCAAAAAATGTATGCAGAGGACCTAGTACAGACCTATGTAAGCCTTGTGCATGCTGCTATTATGGCCATATTTTAAAATCTTTCTTTCAGTTCTCTTTTTACTGGAAGTTTCTAAATGTTCAAAATCACTTTCACTGTTTATAGAGCACCAATGTACAGCACGGAAACAGATATATATGACATAATTAAATTGCCCAAAAATATTATATTAATTTATTATTTGACTTTCTACACTACAATTATAATTCAACTAAATACACATTTTATCTTCTTTGTAGTTTGTTATATCATTTGTACATGTAGCAGTAGTTTAACTGGTGGTCTTGAAGGCTGAATGCATCATCTGACCAAATTTTCAAAATTTACTTGAATTCAGAATAACACTAAGACTCATCATATCTACTTCCAAAACAGTAGCTTCTAAATAGTATTACTTAATAGTACTATTAGAAAAACTGTTCAATTGCACAGTAGAAAATTCATTCATGTTTCTTCAATAAAATTACAACTACATTTGTTCAAGTATATAAAATAAAGTCAAATAGACTACATGGGTTTTTAATGGGGAAGTAAATATTCTTGGAGGCATTATGTAAAAATACTGAACAGTTATTAAAACTAATAGATCTGGCCTTATGAAAGGAACTGAAAATACCAATATTTTTGCTCTATTGATTTACATTGGCCTAATTTTTTCTATTACAAAATATGGTGGTCCAGTTTACACAAAACAGAATGTTTATGACTTGTTGTATTAACAGATCCATACTACAACTTCTGAAAACATGAACCATAGCTGTGCTTCTCTGTTTTTTTCTTTGAGCTGTTGTACCTCCACATATAAACCTGCACTCTGGCTACTATTGTACATGAGGTCTAATACTCATTATATTTATGTCAACCACAGTTTTACATTTCAATACTTTGGGTAGCTGATAAAGGGTGATTATGGAAGAACTAAGTTAAAAGCATTCAGAAGGAAGTTCACTTTTTGAGTTTCTATGTTAGCAAGAACAAACTTTAATTTAAAATAAATAAATGTCTGCAGAGTGTACTCAAATCATTAGTGCTTTAATTATGTTATGATGTTCCTGAAAGTAATATAGATTTTCCAATTGCCTGCTAATGAGATGAGCTTACTGAGGCTGATAGAAGTAGCTTATTATAAAACAAATGTCTTAAGTCCATTTGGGACATTGCTCAGTTTATGTTAAAAGTCGGCTGGTGTGCTCTTCCCTGGGGAAGACTATTGTTCCTACTCTTAGTTTTCTTAGTTGCCTGCAGTCCTTGATGCAGGGCTGAATCCTTGTGGGCTTTCCCCCTGTCCACTTTGGCATGGAGGGATGTCTATTTTTGTTGTCCTTTTTCAGTTCATGTTACTGAAGCTTTATGGGTATAGTTTCTGACTGCAAGGAGACGCTATCTCAGAGCCAACTCCCTGCTTCTTTGGTTCTTACAATCATATCCTTCCTTCTTCCACAATGCTCCCTGAATCTTAAGGTGTAGGAGTAGATGTGTCCACTGGGACTTGACTCCACCCAGTAACCATGCATGCAAGTAACATCATATAGACTGAGTAGGGTGCACTTATATACTTAAATTTATAATGTGTATACATATGCATCTATGTATGTAACAACTATTAAAGAAAAAAAGAGGCCATGAATTTGAAAGAGAGCAGTGATCATATATGGATAGCTTTGGAAGGACAAGAGGGAAGGGGAAATGATGTCATACAGTGTCAAACTAAAAGAAATAATTAAACGCACAAACATTTCAGCTGGAATGAAATATGCCGTCAAGCTATCTTCTATTTGCCTTAAATGTAAGCATGTGCATTTTTCCTTCGATTTGTTATTCAATAGAGGTCATTTGTATTAAATAATGGAGACAAATGCACTCTTGTATGTGAACCCCTAACCAATAATACATCATTAATCTGCTTTGCCACATGCTAATTAAACTAAATTAAAATATTGACTTGTTAATTTTATGGTTGTCTGTTATACCATGTAAAAACAATCTGATATGAATAAGTGTTTCTAATCCTGGAGATGTTGAAGAAATAAGATATTGTATGATGTTCCATATTTTGTATATTTTTATAAACTTAGAATGAGATTATAAAATATAGAATAGTAAGTTGACCCTTAAATTGTTACAAAGTACTATCCATGATTCATGCTTAAAAGTGATTCGGTCAAGGCTTCATGCTGCCTCATTTTCAGGAAGAGTGGGAGGGAATAGTGTCCTCTTTACGTGACAACTTGAGAGGTCAGCTGCACACCCCTTGCAGTCTTGCCTTTGAGAACATTTTCAGTTAATCCCTATATGATTAATATTTGTTCAAATTCCTAAAAATGTCAAGAATATCCCAAAAGCATTGGGAAGCATTTGTTTATTTTCAGTGTGCTTTCAAAGAATATAACTTTGGCTCCTTGAATATGAGATATGGCATTATCAAACAAAGAAACACTCAAATACATGTACCTCTTTGCTCTTCACAGAAAAGACAATACAGATCTTACCAATGAGTATCATTGATTAGGACTAATTATAAAACAAGTAATCTCAAATACTCATAGAGATGTAAAATCTGAATCTGTGTCCTGTTGTGAATTCTTCAAATATTTACATTTTTAAGAATACTTTAAATATATATATTAAACTCTATTTATTCCATGGTCCACTAATTTCATTTTAAGTTTTATATAAAGGAACTGAATATATGTAGATATCAAATACTTGAACAAAATATTTAAAGCAGACATTAACAACAACAAAAATACTAGTCACTGGGCATAGAGGCAGATCTTTAATCTCAAAACTTGGAAAGCTGAATTTGAGAAAGCATGGAGTGCCTATTAGGCACTATGCCAAAAATGTAAAATACATTCATATAAACTAGAGGTCATATCCATTATAAAGTGGGTATATAATTAGTTGTTTGAACATGAAAGAATAAAAGAACCAAAATCATAGTTTTAGCTGCCCCAACACAAGTTCATCTCAGCGGTGGTGTTCTAAGAATGCGATGCAGGCATCAAGTGTGCACGGATGATGCTGATCATATGAAGCAAGCATGAACCTTAGCTAGAAAGAAGAGGAATAAAATGGTGATTACACTGAGTGTCCATACAGTCTGATGAGCAACACAAAAAAGAATCTTGCTGGGATGGGCAGAAGGTCATTGTTTGAAAGGCATGATTGCAAGTGTATACACAGGGTGTTCTCAGATTGTCCTGTGGTATGGCAAAGCACACAGTGGGGATAGTGACTTTGTAGGGTGAGTAGAAGGCACATAAAGCTATACACAGATTTGGTCATCTGATTTTTAATTCTTTTTGTGTAAATTACTGCCAAGAAATTAGTATAAAAATGGAAGTGAAATCATATTTTATTTATCACATTAATTTTAGAATTTAGATACGTAGAATGAAAATTTTCTTTGTAGAAAAAAGGGTTGAGCATCTTTTTACACTATGAAAAGAGCCTGTACCTTTATGAGTTTAGAACAGGTTCAAGTAATTTACCTTTAGCTCTTTTGAGGTCTTGGAGTGTCTCTGAGCAAGACTTTAAAAGAAGCTTTCCTAGTGTTTCTTCCTCTGGGACTCTTCATCCATCTCTTCACACTTTCCTCATTTATGTCAATAAATCAATTTTCTCTCAAATAAGACTTCCTACATCACTATTACCATAGTCAAAAACTTTGCTTTTATTCACATATTTTCCAATTTTCACTTTTGCTATTCTGTTTTAATTTTTGTTGCATTCCCTTATTATTTGAAAATGTCTATTTCAATGAAATGTAACAGTTAATTACACATATGAAAATTCTATTTCAGTGCGTGTGTGTGTGTGTGTGTGTGTGTGTGTGTGTGTGTGTGTGTGTGTTAAATTTCACCTGGATTGTTCTCTGAGAGAGAAAAAATAGCTGCTCGTTTTACTGTCTGCTGAGGACCAAAATGGTAGATTGTAGCAACCAAACACCAAGCCACTGAGCAAAGGCTATTTACTCTTCATGCTACTTACCTGTGATTTGTGACTTAAGATACAGCAGTGTCTGTATTCTGTACAACTATGAACAGATATACATCAAAATCAAATTTGAATCAGGCTATAGAGAGCTGATATTATTTGACTAAATTGTAGCAAATTAAATCTGTACATAAGGAACACATGTTTGTAATAATTTTAAAGCATGAATTTATGCTAATATAATCTTTAATGAGTCAATTACCAAAACAAACAGTCTTAGTTGTCACATAAATATTCTCATTATTTTTTATATATGTATATATGTGCATATATGTATGTGTGGTATCTCTGTACGTGTATACGTGCATAGGTGTGGTGCCTCTATGTGTATTGTGCATGTGTATGTGTTTGTGTGTATATGTATGTATATACATACTTGTAAACGTGTGTGTCTGTGTTTGTACATGCATGTGCATGTATGTTTATTCTTATATGTGTGTGGACTGTGGCTGTATACTGTCTCTGTATGTATATGTGTGTGTGTGTTTGCATGCCTGTGTCTTTAGTGGTTATATAGCAACAATTTAAACTTTGCATTTCAAATTTTAATTGCATTTTATTCACTGTGCATATGTGTATGTGTGTTGGTACACACGCCACAGCCCAGGGTAGCTATGGGAGTTTAGAAGACATAATGGCATATCTCTTCCCACCATGTAGTTCCCAGAAATCAAACTCTGATCATTAGACTTGACAGCACCCACCTTTACCCACTGAGCCACCTAGATTACCTCAACTTTACATTTAAAGAAATTACATTATTCTGATCAACTTACAAAAATGATCACTGTTAGAAAGATTTTTTATAATTTTGTAATTAGATGAATTTTAGCATATAGAGTTTTAAAAATAATGTTTTACTGAAATATATAATTTTTTCTATGGGCCAGAGGGGATGTGTATTTTGAAAGCCTGTTAAAAGACTAGACTAGTGGGTGTCTATACCTTAAAAAGTAAAGACAGATAGGATAAAGGATATATTTATATATCTTATGTACAATCTTTCTTTTATTCTTTATGACCCAGTACCTCCCTGACATTATTATATTTGACCTTGGGCTATTACTAATGAAAATAGGGGCACATGTAATACAAGACAGTCAGTCACAGGTGACAGGTAGCACATATAGTTGAGTACACTAGGCAAACTCATGATTCATGTTCCAGATGGGGTAGATTGACACAGTGTGAGAGTTATGTTATGCTGCTCAGAACAGTGTACAACTTGTAATTTACTCCTGGAGTTTCCTATTCACAATTTTTTAATTGTGGTTGACAGTAAGTATCAGAAACTTTAGAAGGCTGTGAATGAGTACAAACTATTATTTTAGATTTAGGCACCCAATTAACTGTATTGCAAACAAGTTTACATCTGTAGCTTTGGATAATATATAGTATGTGACAATTATAACATGCTATTATACATAAATAACAATATCCAGAGCTTTCATGGATATGGCACTCAGAACTTCAAAACTCAAAAATTACCATAATGAGTTTCAAAATTTTGCTATACGTCTCTTCTGCTACACACACACACACACACACACACACACACACACATGCACACACACACATACATACATATATACACATAAATGTATATATCTGTAGGAAAAAATGAAGATTATATTACTTGTTTTCTTTTTAGAAACATAATAATAGATTGTAGCAACCAATTTACAATTGACCAATAACCAATTATGTTTTTAATGTTATTATAAACAATCCATTTATTATTTGGATTTTATAATTTACACATGTGTGTTTATATTAAAAATTCCAGCATCACCTCATATTCTCTTGGACAAGTTCTCTTTGGTTTATTGATAACACCCAACTGATTAGGTATTAGCTGTGACTTTACTGTGCTTTGAAATTGGTTGGTTTAGTATCATTTTTTGTCTTTTTATCAATTTTTGATTACTGCCTCATAGTTGTGTTCTAGAATCCATTGTATTGTCCTCTGAGAGGCTCTACCACCAGCTGACGAAGACAGATGAAGATACTTAAACCAACCATTGGACTGAGGTCGTGGGCCCCTATGGAAGAGTTAGGGGAAGGATTGAAAGGGCTGAATGGGGTGGCAAAGTGGGAGAGCAACCTCTCAGAGGCAAAGGGGAGGGGAAATGGGATGAAGAACTCAGGGAGGGGGGATCGGGAAGACGGACAAAATTTGGAATGTAAAATAATTTTTAAAAAGAAAACACTTTACGTACACATACTGCTAAAAAAAAAAGATAGGTTTTTCTATTCTTTTTAAAAATATATTGTCATAGAATCTATCTTATTTCTTTCCCCCAGCTCCTCCCAGATACCTCCAAAACTCCTTATTCACACAACTTCATAGTCTCTCTCTGACTCTATCTCTCTGTATCATTTTTCCATTTTCTCTTCTTCTCTCTCACTGTCTCATTCTCTCTGTTTGTATCTCTCTCATGCACTCTCTCTCTCTATCTCTATCTCTATCTCTACCTCTATCTCTCCCCCACTCTGTGTAACTTTTCCTGTCCTTATTTTTCTCTTAAAAAATTTTAAAAAACAAACAACAAATAAGACAAAAATAACAATGTTCATAATCATAATACAAGAATTTTCTATTCTTTTATTATTTCTTTAATTTATACAAATTATCAACATTCATAATTATAATGACATATTTTTTAGTTCTTTTATTGTTTCTTTATTCTGGGAGATTGAACTTCTACTTCTTTCAGAAAGATTTTCTAAAAGACATTCTTGTGCTGTTTAGGATTATTCTTCATCATCTACTGTGTTCTGACCCCATTCTCCATCCTCAATTGATGTCTACCCAGTGTCCATTCCCAACTTTAAATAACCATAATAAAATTTTCATATATTCATACAGACAGTATGTATGAATACATTATGTATGAGATGGAACATGTGGCATTGCTTAAAGTCCTTTGTTTGTTGTAATTTGTAAATTGACTTGCAGGTATTCTTTAGAGTTTGGATAGCATCATCTTGTGATATTCACAGTGTGTAAACATCCCAGTCTTCAGGTGGTTCATCCTTCTCTGATCACATTCATTTGACTTATTAATATTTGGTTTTATTTCATATAGTTTTGATGTCAAATCCATTTTTTAGATAGTATCATGAGTGTTTTTCAATGAATTCTAGTAGGGTTGCAGATTCAGAACTTAGTTGCATTTTTAAAATATAATTGGGTTGATTTCTCTATGATGTAAAAATGTTAAAATTTCATTCTGTTTGTTCAGTTGGTATTTACAACTTTGTTAAATATTATTGAAGCCTTATACATGCTATGAATGCTCCATATTAAATCATTTATTTAAGTCTTCTAGACATTCTTTCTATTTTAAGAAAATACTTTGGTAGGCTGAAAAGTACTGTCTTGAGTTTAAATATCTTATTTGTGTTTATGGTCTTTCTAGCCTTTCAAATCTGTATCTTTAAGACAGAAAACAACATGATGGAACAGAAAGCAGAAAGGATTGCAGTGCCTACTTGATGAACACAGTGTGAAGATCTCCCTAGAACTACACAATGGGCATTGGGTAGTCCAACAATGGCTGCTACACAATGGAGGTACGGAGAATATAGAAGTTGTCTGTGCCTCATGCATCCCAACCATGTACTGAAAGCCTAAACTAGTTCTTTAGGGTCACTGGTGTTTGGTCCATGTTGGATGACCAAAGGAGCTGGAGCCTGTTGTAAAGTGAGGACAGCAGCCTCCAAATATGACAGTTAAGAAGTGATTGCTTTCTTTGACTTCTTTATATTTCATTCACTCTTGGAATTTCTTCCTTAGGACATACAACCTCATAACCATGAGTTCACATCTACGTTTACAGTAGAAAATATGAATGAATTCATTCCAGTGGAGCAAAACTTATATCCTAGCAGAAGCTATTTGCTACTGTTTATCACTGTGTGTCCTTATACCACTTAAGCCATTATTACACCATTTTACGTATCATTCCAAGATGATCATTATTGTATATCAGAGAGTTCACAGATAGACAAGATTGCTGGTGAACTTTCTCTTCTAGAAGCTTGCATGACACCTTCAGTAACTAAGAAAGATAGCCATGATGGAGACGACTTTAAGGTTAGTACTATCTTGATTTCTCCATATTATGTGACCAAAGAGTATGATGCCTTCAGCAGTAGTACTTTGTCATCATTTCCAGTAAGTAACCAAAAGTTCTAGAAAGGGCCTAGATTGCTTCGGTATCTCTGAGACTCCTCTGAGGGATTATTTCACACACACTGCTGTGTGTCTATAATTTCTAGAAAGAATCTTATCCCTCCATATCATGTAGAACAATTCCAATTGAACCATTTTTTACAGAGTATATTTTAAAGCAACGTATGAAATAGGTTACTATATGGGCTTTTTCCAAACAATTTGTAATTAATTATTCCTTCCCTCAATCAGTCTCTGTCTGTCCTACATTCTCATTTCCTTCCTTACTTAAACTTTTCCTCCCTATTATTCTCCTTCGCACTTTTGGAACACCTATGTTCCTATGTTCTATGAGCTTCCTCCATTAAGCTTTCTTGTCCCAGCCCAAGGGCACCTTTCTAGTTTCTTGGCTTCTGTGATCACTTTACATTAAACCTATGAGTCTAAATATTAGGACTTAATATGAACATATTAGAGAGAACATGTGGCATGTTTTACTGGAATTAGACAAAGGCAGTATTATTTTTAGTGTTGAAACTAGGTAGAGATACAGAAACAACAATAATAACAGAAAATTATAGCTAAATATCCTAATAAACAGAAATGTGTAATTCCTCAAGAAATAGTTGCAATCCGAATACAGGAAGACATAACAGTGATAACTTACTATGATCAAGATGGTTTTATCACAGAGAAACAAGGATGGTTTAAGATAGACTGATAAATGTTATAAAACATAAATGAGAATCACATGATCATCTCAAAAGATCCAGAAAAGACCTTTGTCAAAACTCAACCTATGTTCATGAGGAAATTAATAGAGAGAATAGGAGTGGTGGGAGCTTAATGTCAACACAACTAAGGCTGTATGTATAAGCCCACAGCAAGCATCATCCTAAATAGATAAAACTCAATAATTACATTAAGCTCAGGAACAAAGCACTGACTACTATCCCCACTCATTCAACAATATCTTCAGAGTCCCTGCTAAATCAGTAAGACAAGGAAATTAAAAGGATACGCCTAAAAAGGAAGTCAAATTATCTGTGGTTGTCAGTGACATCCTTACCTGTTCCTCATCTGGGAAACATGATTTATGATACTGACATCAACATTCTATGAATGCAGCCCTCAGGCTGCACACAGAATGTCCTGGGCCATGCACACATTCTACTTGTTCCTCCCCCCCCAAAGATAGCAACTGGGGCCAAGACAATCCTGTTCAGAGATGAGCTGAGTTGACTTAGGGCCAACTGATAAGGATAAGATAAAATGGTCTTTTTATCTGTTTCAGTGTTACTGGTTCTATTTTTATTGCTTTGTACTAATGTGGAACAATTTCTTACACAGTTCCTAAACTTCCCATGTGAATGGTTAGCTTAACATATATACTATTGTGAATGTACTCTATCTGTAGGAAAACAAAGGGTGAGAACTTCCAGTCTTCCATATTGATAATATTACTGCCCTGAATATTTTGCAAAGAAGAAAAAAAAATTCTAATTTCTTTTAGACAGTACATTATAGAGGAAAAATGTACATGATTGTAACTTGTAAAGGTTTATAAATAAAAACAAATATAAATTTATCTTGTAAAATGTGAGAATCTATATGCCCTCAATAAATAGATAAAATCTTGAATAGGATTATTTTCAATAATATGAATGATATAATTTGAGCACTAATATACTTTTCAATCACATATAAAACCTAGATACTATATAAACTTAGAGAAAAAAAAGAAATCAGATTAATTACCCCACGTAGTTAGTACCCATATTCATGAACAGTAAGGTTTAATATCCCAGAGATACTACATAACAACTCAGTGTCTTAGGAACACCATGTGTTCAAATTGATCTGTATATACAGTCCAGTATAATTATAGTCAATACCTTAGAGGTAATTTTCATATAACAAGTAATGTGTTTCAATGTTCAAATGAATGGACAAAATCAAATAATATCTAGACCTTGTTAAAGGTGGAACAAAAATTGGTAAGAAAGAAAGAAAGAAAGAAAGAAAGAAAGAAAGAAAGAAAGAAAGAAAGAAAGAAAGAAAGAAAGAAAGAAAACAAAAGAAAGAAAGAAAAAAGAAACAAAGCAAGGAAGCTCATTACTGCCACCATCCCCAGGGAACTAAGCAGAGCCTCTCCTACAACCTTTGTTCCTCACCCCATCTGCTCATCTCACCTACCAACACCCTGGGAAGTCTCTCCCTGAACTCCACTAGTGATGCTTGCAAGAGAATCAGAAGTTCACAGCGGACCCAGCTTTCCTTCCTCATGTACACTCTCTTAGAAGCATTCCTTACCTATCTAGACCATCTTCATTCCTGTCTCTCAGCTTTCAATACCTAGAAACAAATTTTGTCCAGTACCCTCAGTGCCACAAATACCAGAGAATCAAAAGCACCTGTTACCAGGTAACTGAAGGCACCATACACTCTTAAGATCCAGAAAGGCAACAAAAACCAAGGAACAGAAAACTTACCAGATATCAATACCTAGATTTACAATCATCCCACACCCAGATGCCAAGATGACAGGTTAAAACCCAGTCAATAACAGCCAGGACAATGTGTCTTCACTAGAGCCCAGCATCACCAGTACAGCAAGCCTTGGAAAAATGGAATATAGATTAAGCATAAGACAATGACTTCAAAAATATGTGATGAACACAATCAAGGATCTAAAATAATGAATAAATCTATTAATGAAATCTATAGAAATACAAATAGTAGAATGAAATAAATAAAACTGTTCAAGACATGAAAGTGGAAGTAAAGTTAATAAATAAAATCCAGAAACCCACAGTGTACAACGTGCAGATTGCAATACTCAGTCTTAAATAGGAAGTCTTCATCAAATCCCTTCCCTCGTGGCTTAGGGAACACTACAGACAAGGCAGAAAGATTGTAAGAGCCAGAAAAGCATGGAGAACACCAAAGAAGCAAGGCCTTTGGAACACAGCAGGGCTGGTACACATATGCATAGGTCTAAGCCAGACAGGGTCCCAGGGCTGAGAGGGGGAAAGTGGACACACGCCCCTATCTCCAACCCAAAAACTATCTCCAATTGATAACCAGTCAAAAAGGAAAATTTTGTTTTTTCTAATGAAGTTTCACTGGGTATACAAACCATTCTTGAGGCCAGGCCCCTGAACAGTAGAGGATGTCCAACACAAAATGAATTCAGTGGCATTTTTGAGGTTGTTGTTTCACAATGTTTTGTGTGGGCATTTTTGTTCTTTCTTACTCTACAGTCATTTGCTTATATATTATGGGTTCTGATTTTGTGATTTCAGTGCACCTCATAACAGGTGTCTCTGTGTCTATATATTTATAGTTTGAGTTTTTTAATGTTTGGTTGGTTCCTTGATTTTCTGTGTTTGTTCGTTTGTTTGTTTCTTTTGTCCTATTCAAGTTTGTTTGTTTTTTAATTTTATCTTATTTTATTATTTTTATAGATTCCTATTTGTTTTCTAAGAAGAATGAACAAGAAAAGATGTGGATTTGGGTGGGTGGTGAATCTGGGACTATCTGTGAGGAGTGATGGTGTAAAAACCATGATCAGAAATTTTGAGGAGTTGGTTAGTAGAGAGGATGGAGAGAGGAGATTCAGTTGGGACATTATAGGAAGCAGAATGTATTACATGAATATATGACATTTTCAAGGGAAGAATTCAATAAAAGTTATTTTTAAAGGGGAAGAAACTTCTGACCTCTGTTTCTTATCTTTATCTTTTTCATTTTAACACAGCAGAGTAAAAGATTCCACAGAAGTCTTACTTGGCAATAAATGTTCAGCCTCAGTGAAGCTTACCTTTGCCAGGATTGTTCACTGTGATTTTATTTTTCCTGAGAACTCAGTTCATGAGCACCTCCTCTGTAAACATTTCTCAGCTTCGAAAGTCTGTTCTACTAGGGTGGGGCAATGACTCTATTCATGGTCATTCTCTGTACAGCAGGAATCTGCACAGCTTCCTTCCTCCTACCAGCTAGGCTTCACACATGCTACAACAAAGTCCTGCTTCCTACTGAGGTGACCTCATACATTACAAAACCAGGGAAGTCTGAAGGATTCACTGTTCTTGCTCAATAGTATGGCCAAAGGCTTTGTACATATACTATACTATACAGTAATTGCAGCTAAAGCTCAATGTGTTGCAGTTATATTTTAACATAGAATAATAAAGTAGAATAATACCTTTAAAATAAAAATGATATTTCATTGTTAACCAAGCACTTTTGTTTTTTCCATGTTCTAGCCTCAAGTGAAAGAAAAGAGAGTGAAATCTGGATTTGGAAATGTTTAATAAGTGAGGGAGTAAGAGGTAGCAGAGATTAGGATTAATCAAAGTACAGAGCGTATTAAAAATATGGAAACTATTACCTTGAAAGGCATTTAGAATATAATTTTTTATTCTTCATTGATGTTAGACTTTGTCTGTATAGGTCATATGCATGCAGTGACATCCACCGTGATTTCCTATGTGCTACAGCTCTTCATGTCCAAAAGAACATTTTTCTGCAATGATCCACTATCTCTGGCTATTACAATCTTTCTACCTTTTCTTCTGTGATGATCTCTGAGGGAGTATGATACAGATATTTCCCTTTGTGCTGAGCCTTTCTCGTTAAGTTATTCTCTTCACATTGGCCATTTACGGATCTCTATAAACTACTGACTACTGCAATAAAAAGAAGTTTCTATGATAATATTGAGAGCTGTATGGGCATAAAATACATATTTAGGTGGTACTTTAATACTATGGTATGTTTTCTCCCAGAAACTCTAATACACATAGCCAAGGGTTGTTGGCCCAGTTTCAGTACTAGCTGAGGAATAACTAGTATTTAATTGTTGCTGGAGAAGAAAGAGTAAGTGTTTTCTTCCCCAGAGAAGCTACCTATGCTCCAGTAAGTGGGCCTACATCCATGAACATACTAGTCATATAAGTGAACACCATTCCTCTAAATAATTAAGCAGCAAGAATTTTGATATTTGGTCCTGAGTGAAGTACGCTCTTAGAAGGGATGTTTGTGGTGGTGATACTTTGAAGATTAAACAGTGCTAGCTGAGCAGACAAAGGTGTCATCACCCATGCAAAGAAAAAAAGCTCATTAATTTAATTAAACATATAGTTGTAACCATATATGGTGTACACCTGTAATCACAGCACTTGGAAGATTAAGATGGGAGGTTCACAGCAAATTCAAGGTCAGTCTAGTATATCTAGCCAGGTTCATGACTGTGCCAATAAATTAATAAATATGGCCGCTAGGATAATAGAATGGGAGGCATAATGATTAAGAGCATTAGTTGCTCTTGCTAAGAACCTGGGTCTAGTTCCTGATACCCAAATATGACTGGCAAATATAACTCCAATTCCAGAGAATTTGATGCCCTCTTTTGACCTCTATGGGCACCAAGCACACACATGTTGCTCATACAAACATGCTGTTAGAACACTCATATACGTAAAGAAAATGAAAATAAGAAAAATATAAAGGTGGTAAGTAAACCAATTAAATATAAGCCATATGCTTCCATAAACAAAATTTGTAACAAATTTGCCTTAGAATATTCTTGAAAGAATAATGAATGTTATTAAATACAGCATTGAAATGTCTGATAATCTGTAATTCAAAATTAATGAATACTCAAAAAATAACGATGGTATAAGCAAAGATTAATTATACATTTATACAAACATTAAAGATTATTTTAAAAAATTATAAAATATACAGGAAAATATTACTAAAAGATGAGAATGTTCTTCAAAAACCGACCCCCAAAGCTCCCAGGGACTAAACCGCCAACCAAAGAGTACACAGAGGTTACCCATGGCTCTAGATGGATATGTAGCAGAGGATTGCCTTATCTGGCATCACTGGGAAGGGAGTCCCTTGGTCCTATGGAGACTTGATGCCCCAGGATAGGGGAACGCTAGGCCGCTGAGGCAGGAGTGGGTGGGCAGGTAGGGGAGCACCCTCATAGAGGCAGGGGAGGGAGAAGGATAGGGGGCTTGTGGAAGGGAAACTTGGAAGGAGGATAACACTTGAAATGTAAATAAAGAAAATAACTACTAAAAAATATATAGAGGTTTGAGTTCCAAATCTTAAAAATAAATTATTTTACTGCATTAAAATTGAGAATTTATATTTGCTAATACCAAAGAAGAAGAAAGTTTCAAACTAGGAGAATTTTCTCATAATGTAACAGCATCCTATAACAACATCATAGGTTAGTTATTAATAGTATACAAAATAAACAGTCTTCACAGATCAATTAAAAATCAGTACAAAGGCAGCAATGAAGGAAATGTACAGACATATCTACAACCAAATGCAGATTTAAATAAAGAAACATGTTTAACTTTAAATGTTGAGAGAAAAACAAATTATCATAGAAATAAAATGTCTTTTATAATCATTAAGTAGCCCAATAAGAAGATGTCTGAGAAGAGTAGAATGGATGGTGAATGGATCTTATTGGTGAGGTACTAATAGTTACAAGGAAATGTGACCACTTTAGACAATAATTCTGTATCATCTTGTAAAATATTTTTGAGCCTATAATACTATACCATTATGTACGTATTAAAAGAGACTGTAAATTGCTCTGCACATGGCTCTTAAAAGTTAAAGGTGTGATAAGAAAGTAATCTACAACACTCAATGTACAAATTGCAGTCTAATTGGTAACTTCAGACTAAGTAATAAATTTCATGTAGAAAGTTAACTAACCATAAGTATAAAGAACCGCATATATGAATTTTTTAAGAACTTTATTTTCAAAAAATTCATTTTGTAGAAAATATAAGAAAACTTCACTGATTTGAATGAGACATTTCCCTCCAAATAAAAATTATTCTTTCTTAAGTTTGCCTTTTGATCATGATGTGTGAACAAAGAAGAAGAAAGGAAACTAGAATACAAACAAAATTCCAGAAGAATATGTTTTGGTGTGTAGAAATGCATGTGTGTAGGTATGTGTAAGCACATCTATCCATATAGATACGTATGTTGTGCATGTATGCATACATATTAAAACTGCTTCTAATGAACATAATAAGAACTTAATAATCAGAGTTTTTGTTTTTCTTATGGTCTCATTTTATGCTAGGCTAATGGTAGGAGGTCTATAGGATAGGCTAAAGAAAGGGGGCATGTATATACACTCACTAAACCTGGACGATTTTGTAGATACCGGGAAGTGCTTGCTGAAAGGAGTCTGATAAGGCTGTCTCCTGAGAGGCTTTGCCAGAGCCTGACAAATACGGAGGCAGATGCTCACTGCCAACCATTGAACTGAGTGTGGGGTCCCTGATGGAGGAGTTGGAGAGGGGACTGAAGGAGCTGAGAGGGTTTGCAGCCCCATGGGGGGAGCAACAAGTGTCAACTGGTCAGACACCCCTAAGCTCCCAGGAACTGGACCACCAACCAAAGAGTACACATGGAGGGACCCATGGCTCCAGCCACATATGTGGCAGAGGAGGGCCTTGTTGGACATCAATGGGAAGAGCGGCCCTTGGGTCTGATGGTTTCCGATGCCCCAGTGTATGGGAATGCCAGGGCTGGAAGACTGGAGTGGGGGGGCAGCACACTCATAGAGGTGGGGGAGAGGGGATAGGATAGGGGATTCCGAAGGGAAGATCATGAAAGGGGAAAACATGTGAAATGTAAATAAAGAAAATATCCAAGAAAGAAAGAAAGAAAGAAAGAAAGAAAGAAAGAAAGAAAGAAAGAAAGGAAGGAAGGAAGGAAGGAAGGAAGGAAGGAAGGAAGGAAGGAAGGAAGGAAGGAAGGAAGGAAGGAAGGAAGGAGAGAGAGAGAGAGAGAGAGAGAGAGAGAGAGAGAGAGAAAGAAAGAAAGAAAGAAAGAAAGAAAGAAAGAAAGAAAGAAAGAAAGAAAGAAAGAAAGGGGATATGGTATCATGAAGCATTATGTGAATATTCTAATTATAAGTAGTGAAGCAGAGCACACTACTGAATATGAAAGAGCAACAAACTGAAAGAGGGTGTAGTTTCTCACATAAGTCAGGTGTCATTGTTAGGTGGGAGTTGTGTCTCTTTCATCATATGGTTCCTAGGTAGATGCAGGAGTTGAACATTTTAAACATAAAATTTATGGATATATGACCTTAAAATGGACACTAGAACCTAGTTACTCTCTCTCTCTCTCTCTCTCTCTCTCTCTCTCTCTCTCTCTCTCTGTGTGTGTGTGTGTGCGTGTGTGTGTGTATGTATGTATGTATGTATGTACGTATGTATGTATTTATCTGTGTCTGTGTCACTCTGCATCCTATAGTGATACTTCCCTTATCACTGGAATTTTTCACATGATCTGAGGTTCTTTAAAGGGACCCAGTATTCTCCAAAAGCCATTATATCAGTATCTGTCGCTCTGGGTTTGTATTATTGGGACACTGACTTGAAATTAGATCTATCCTTCTCTGTTACCTCAATGTTATCTCATAGAGATTACCTCAAAGAATAGTAGACTACAGGGGAAATATGCAGAAACAAAATTGGCCAGGCTGGAAGAGGATGCATCAAAAAGCAAAATATGTGAGCTAAGCTTTGAAATTGGCAGGAGAATCTACTCCAAAACAATGGGAAACAGAGGCTAATGATGGAGATGTTAATAGGCAAACTGGTTCCATAATTGAAATTTACAGAGTTGAATTTATTTAGTAAGGCTGTGTGAGAAACAGAAAGACTGAGGGAGCTGAGAACACAATAAGCAAGACCACAAGAGCTGAAAGAGTGAGAAGGGCAGACTCTTGCCTGTGAAATCTAAGTATTCTTGATTAGAAACACCAGCTGAAGGTCCCAATAAACTAAAACCGAGAGACAAACAAAACAGAAACAATAGAGCCACAGCTAGGTATAGTAAAAGCATCTGAAATTCTCTGCTTCCTGAGGCTCTGGCCACGAGTCAGGAAGAACTAAAGAGCACAAGTTAACTTTTTTTAAAAAAATCACAGCTATACAGATGAACACAGGTACAAATTGGAAATTCTGCCAATGGGGACATTTATAGTTTCCCTTTCTGGGCTGTAATTTCTTTGTTGCGGTGAAATAAAGTCATGATACATTTTTCAATAATAGAAGGCAATGAATTTTTAGTAATTATGATATTTTATAACTCCAGTTATTGAGTTGAGTTTCAGATTGTATTAACACTTTCCTGGTATTATTTGGCAGGTTTGCTTTTTACCTGCTCCTCCAGATGATGGCATAGTGGATAACAATCTCTACAGTGCCTAGAAATGGAGAGAATTCACATCAACTAAATTAAGTAACCTTTCTGGAACGATGGCACTCATCACTATACCTGTCTAAAAGTGTGTCTTATGTTCTTACTCTTTCATTTACTAGTTCATAAACTTAATTATGCTTATTCCCTTAATTAATAGAAACTCTTTTCTCTATTTTAATGAATGTTTTCTTTATTTACATTTCAAATCCCTTTCCAAGTTTCACCCCTCAATGAAACTCCCTATCCCATTCCCCCTCCCCCTGCTTCTATGAGGGTGTTACTCCACCCGCACACCCACTCCCACCTCTTTGCCCTCAAATTTCCCTACACTGGAGAATCTAGCCTTCACAGTACCAAGGGCCTCTCCTCCCATTGATGCCCGACAAGACCATCCTCTGCTACATATGCAGTTGGAGCTATGGATCCCTCCATGTGTACTATTTGGTTGGTGGTTTAGACCCTGGGAGCTCTAGTGGGTCTGGTTGGCTGATATTATTGTTCTTCCTATGGGGTTGCAAACTCTTCAGATCCTTCAGTCCTTTCTCTAACTCCTCCATTGTGGAACCAGTGCTCAGTCCCATGGTTGGCTTCAAGCATCTGCCTCTGTATTTGTCAGGCTCTGGCAGAGCCTCTCAGGAGAGAGCTATATCAGGCTCCATTCAGCAAGCACTTCTTCACATCCATGATAGTGTCAGGGTTTGGTGACTGTATACAGGATGGATCCCTAGGTGGTTCAGTCTATGGATGGTCTTTCCTTCAATCTCCACTATCCACATTGTTTCCATATTTGCTCCCATATTTTGCTTCCCTTTCTAAGAAGGACCGAAGCACCCACACTTTGGTCTTTCTTCTTCTTGAGCTTCATGTGGACTGTGAATTATATCTTGGATATTCCAAGATTTGGGGCTAATATCCACCTATCAGTCGGTCCATACCATGTGTGTTCTTTTGTGATTGGGTTACCTCACTCAGGATGATATTTTCTAGTACCTAAGAACTTTATGAATTCATTGTTTTTAATAGCTGAGTAGTATACCATTGTATAAATGTACTACATTTTCTGTATCCATTCCTCTGTTGAAGGACATCTGGGTTCTTTCCAGCTTCGGGCTATTGAAAATAAGGCTGCTATGAACATAGTGGAGCATGTGTCCTTGTTATATGTTGAAGAATCTTTCGGGTATATGCCCAGGAGTAGTTTAGTTGTATCCTAACGTAATACTATGTCCAATTTTCTGAGGAACCACCACACTGATTTCCAAAGTGGTTGTACCAGCTTGCAATCCCACCAACAATGGAGGAGTGTTCCTCTTTCTCCACATTCTCGCCAGCATCTGCTGTCATCTGAGTTTTTGATCTTAGCCATTCTGACTGGTGTGAGGTGGAATTTCAGGGTTGTCTTGATTTGCATTTTCCTGATGACTAAGGATGTTGAACATTCCATTAGGTGCTTCTTGGCTATTCAATATTCCTCGGTTGAAAATTCTTTGTTTAGCTCTGTATCCCCTTTTTAAAATAGGGTTATTTGGTTCTTTGGAGTCTAACTTCTTGAGTTCTTTGTATAAATTGGATATTAGCCATCTTCTGGATATAGGATTGGTGAAGATCTTTTCCCAATCTGTTGGTTGCTGTTTTGTCCTATTGACAGTGTCCTTTACCTTAGAGAAGCTTTACAATTTTATGAGGTCCCATTTGCCAATACTTGATCTTAGAGCATAAGCCATCTGTTCAGGAAATTTTCACCTGTGCTCGTGTGTTCGAGGCTCTTCCCTATTTTCTCTTCTATTAGTTTCAGTGTATTTGGTTTTATGTGGAGATCCTTGATCCACTTGGACTTGAGCTTTGTACAGGGAGATAAGAGTGAATTGATTTGCATTCTTCTACATGCTGACCTCCTGTTGAACCAGGACCATTTGTTGAAAATGCTGCCGTTTTTCCACTGAATGGTTTTAGCTCCTTTGTCAAATATCAAGTGACTGTAGGTGTGTGGGTTCATTTCTGGGTCTTCAATTCTCTTCCATTGATCATCCTTCCTGTCTCTGTACCAAACTCAGTCAAGGAAGAAATAAAGAAAGAAATTAAAGACTTTTTAAAATTTAATGAAAATTAAGGCACATCATATCAAGAATTATGGGACACAATGAAAGCAGTACTAAAAGGAAAACTCATAGCTCTAAGTGCCTCCAAAAAGAAAATAGAGAGAGCATACATTAGCAGCTTGACAGCACACCTGAAGGCTCTAGAACAAAAAGAAAGAAATGCACCCAAGAGGAGTAGACAAAAGGAAATAATCAAACTCAGGGTTGAAATCAACCAAGTAGAACCAAAAAGAACAATACAAAGAATCAAAAAAACCAGGAGCTGGTTCTGTGAGAAAAATCAACAAGATAGATAAACCCTTAGCCAGACTAAACAGAGGGCACAGAGACAGTATGAAACTGAGGAAATTTCAAAAAAAAATCATCAAGTCCTACTACAAAAACCTATACTCAACAAAATTAGAAAATTTGGATGAAATGGACAATTTTCTAGACAGATACCAGTTGCCAAAGTTAAATGAGGATTAGATAAACCATCTAAACAGTCCCATAATCCCTAAAGAAATAAAAGCAGTCGTTAAAAGTCTCCCAACCAAAAAAAGCCCAGGACCAGATGAGTTTAGTGCAGAATTCAATCAGACCTTCAAAGAAGACCTAATACCAATACTCTTCAAACTATTCCACAAAATTGAAACAGAAGAAAGACTATCAAATTTGATCTGTGAATCCATAATTACACTTCTACCCAAACCATACAAAGACCCAACAACGAAAGAGAACTTCAGACCAATTTCCCTTATGAATATTGATGCAGAAATACTCAATAAAATTCTCGCAAACCCAATCCAAGGACACATCAAAACAATCATTCACCATGATCAAGTAGGCTTCATCCCAGAGATGCAGGGATAGTTCAATATAGGGAAATCCATCAATGTAATCTACCACATAAACAAACTCAAAGAAAAAAAACCACATGATCATTTCATTAGATGCTGACAAAATTCAACATCCCTTCATGTTAAAAGTTTTGGAAAGATCAGGAATTCAGGGCCCATACCTAAACAGAGTAAAAACAATATACAGCAAACAAGTAGCCAACATCAAACTAAATGGAGAGAAACTTGAAGCAATCCCACTAAAATCAGGGACTAGACAAGACTGCCCACTCTCTCCCTACCTATTCAATATGGTACTCAAAGTACTAGTCAGAGCAATTAGACAACAAAAGAAGGTCAAATGGACATAAATTGGAAAGGAAGAAGTCAAAATATCATTATTTGCAGATGATATGATAGTATACTTAAGTGACCCCAAAAACTCCACCAAAGAACTCCTACAGCTGATAAACAACTTCAGCAAAGTGGCTAGATATAAAATTAACTCTACTCAAAGGATAAACAGGCTAAGAAAGAAATTATGGAAATGACACCCTTCACAATAGTCACAAATAATATAAAATACTTTGGTGTGACTCTAATCAAGCAAGTGAAAGATCTGTATGACAAGATCCTCAAGTCTCTGAAGAAAGAAATCAAAAAATATCTCAGAAGATGGAAAGATCTCCCATGCTCATGGATTGGCGGGATTAATATAGTAAAAATGGCCATCTTGCCAAAAGCAATCTATAGATTCAATGCAACCCTATGAAAATTCCAACTCAATTCTTCATAGAGTTAGAAAGAGAAATTTGCAAATTCATTTGGAATAACAAAACCCAGGATAGTGAAAACTATTCCCAACAATAAAAAACTTCTGGGGAAATCACCATCCCTGACCTCAAGCTATATTACAGACCAATAGTGAAACAGCATTCTCTTAAAATTACAAGTTCTCTTTCAAGTATTTTGATGCCAATGTTAGGATATAATCTATATTGTAGACTTCTAGTTGAGTTTGTTATTCATCCTGACGTTATCCTTTCCATATACCAGGGTAATATAATATGTATGTGATTTAGAGAGAAAATATGAAAGACCAGTGTTTTGGTGAATATTTCTTTTATTTTTACTAAATATTGTAAATATATGTTTTAAACTGTAGAATTTGTTGACACTTGTTTGGTTTTAACATGTTAACTCAGTAGGTTCTTTTGATATAAATGTAAGTTCCAAAAGTACTTCTGTAAAAAAATTCCAAGTATGTAGATTAATTTCAGGACATAGATGTAGAACTTTATTTCTAAGAATAAGGTAGTTTCTGAAATCATTGATTTAATAAATATGAGATTTCTAGGCACGTGTTTGATCAGCAGAGGAAGCTTATAGAGTATTACCAAAAGTATAAGTATATGGCAAGCGACAACAGAAAAGTAATTATGAAGAATGAGATGCAGGGAATTTAAAGTAGTAGAAGTTACATCTCCTGTGCATTTAGGCTTCATGTAGGAGGAAAATTTTATTAAATTGAGTTTGGTGGATAGGAGCTCATAACACTGTAAAAAAATGCAAAAAAACTCATATCTTTCAGGTGACTTGACTTCATAAGACCAGACACCAAAACATGATTAAACAAAGTTTTATTAGTTACCCTACAAAATTAGAATTGTGGATCGTTATGTCAAATAGCAGGCATTTAGTTTCCGGTCATGAATATAAAGAAAAGTGTGAAGAAAGTAGTTTGTTGAAGTGTGAAGAGTGCTATTATTTAATGTAGGAATAACAAGAAAAGACACAACAGACAAGGACTAAATGATAAACCTGCTAAAGTAGCAGAGGCATGATCAGCAACCACCAGAGAGGGCAGCCTGCATTGGCAGGATTGCTGAGAAAGGAAATAGATATGCAGATTATAGTAAGCACATATCTGACTCTCCGCATGCTCCTCAGAGCACACTCAGCACAGACAAGGACTAGAAAACAGCACATTTAGAAAACCATAAATAAGTTTCTTTTATATGAGCCACTGCAAAGAACACTGGAAAATGAAGGCAAGAAAGTGAGGGTCACAATATCTCCAGCTCCCCAGAGGTTCTACCCAACCAATTTACCTTATCCCTCTCATACTCTGTCCTAATGTATTATACAAAACAGTGTAGATTACCACATGGTTCTTACAGGCATCAGATTTAACTGTGAATTTATCAAGGACTATATGGGTGATTGGGAGACTAATGGAGCCCAATATAATGCATTTTTAATGTGCAGAAACAAATAACACATTGATGACAGAATTTTAAAATGATGGACATATCAGAATGAAGAACAGTATGTAACTCTCTCATGATTCCCAACCATCCCTTCATTAGAGTCATGTGGTACCTCTTGGAAAATGCAGAGCATTGTTCTTCTTGCAAGTTTCCATTTTACATGGTCTGAGAAATGTCCAGGTACCAGTGTTATTTAATAGTTTACCCAAATGTTTCTAATCCAGGTGTTGAAACTACTAGGTTAGATATAATAAAATGCTGTCTTCCCACAAAATGTTAATAAATAATATTTTTCTCTAAGATCATAACTATTAGAAAAACAGTAAGAAACAAAATGAAAAACATAACATCTATAGAACTCTTCCATAAAAATTAATCATTTTTATTGATGTCTTAAGTACAGTTGCTTCATAACCTTCTCACTGCAAAAGGGGTGGTGTGACACAGTTCCTGCTCCTGGACCACTGCCAGGATGTTGATCGCATGCATGCTGATAGTTGCTGTTGCCCTGGTCTGCTGTCTCTTCTATTTTACTTTCAGTCTCTCTTTCTGGGGAATATACTTCCACCCGCTACTCAGAGCTAATCATGCCATAATAAATAAAGCAGATATGGTTCTCAGGAATAAGGAATGAAGGTGGTCATAAGACCGTGGGGGACAAGGAACAGGCCTTCTGCTTGACCTTTAGGGCCATGGGAAAAGTTCTAGTCAACTTAATCACAGAGGCCATAAAAACCTACGTGGTCATTTGTAGAAATTGTTCATTGCAAGACTTGGCCTTGAATTTGGAATTATAAGGAGATACATCTACTCTCTGGTCTAATGACTACTGCATTAATTAACCAGAGTACACTTGGGGACAACAAGGATAGAGAGGTAAAATGTTCTCAAGAAGAAGAGGCATGAATAGGAAAAGAAGGAATCTATAAAAAACACAAGAAAATGATTGATAGGTTAATCTTATAGGAGGAAGGCTTGTATACAACCTAGAAACAAATAGTATTATAAGGAGAGTATATGAGGCCATGGAATTGCTAGAATAGGAAACATAGATTAGAGAATTAAAAGATGATGTACAAGTGTCTTAGTCAGAGTTTCTATTCCTGCACAAGCATCATGACCAAGATGCAAGTTGGGAAGGAAAGGGTTTATTCAGCTTACACTTCCAATTGCTGTTCATCACCAACAAAGTCAGAACTGGAACTCAAGCAGGTCAGGAAGCAGGAGCTGATGCAGAGGCCATGGAGGGGTGTAACTTACTGGCTTGCTCAGCTTGCTTTCTTATAGAACTCAAGACTACCAGCCCACAGATGGTACTACCCACAAGGGACCCTCCCCCCCTTGATCACTAACTGAGAAAATGACTCACAGCTGGATCTCATGGAGGCATTTTCTCAACTGAAACTCCTTTCTCTGTGATAACTCCAGCTTGTGTCATGTTGACACAAAACCAGCCAGTACCACAAGCATATGAAAAGTTACTACTGCATTGTTCTAGTTACTTGAAGTATTGAAGACAACAAGGCCTACTTTACTTTCATAAATTTTAAACCTTTGTAAGAAATTATTAAACTTAGTAGTCTGCCACCTTTTTTTCTTATATGAAAACAGTTACTAAAGACTGCTGTTTGCTGTACCAGGAAACGGCAAGAGCTGTGCCCAGCTACCCATGAGGTACAGGTTGTGTAAACCCTATAAGGATATGTGCTGCAAGGATCCATCTCTGTATTTGTCAGGCTCTAGCAGAGCCTCTCAGGAGACAGCTATATCAGGCTCCTGTCAGCAAGCACTTCTTGACATCCACAATAGTGTCTGGGTTTGGTGACTGTACATGGGATGGATCCCCAGGTGGGACACTTTCTGGATGGCCTTTCCTTCAGTCTCTGCTTCACACTTTGTTTCTGTATTTCCTCCCGTGAGTGTTTTGTTTCCCCTTCTAAGAGGGATGGAAGCATTCACACTTTGGTCTTCCTTCTTCTTGAGCTTCATGTGGTCTGTATATTTTATTTTGAATGTTCCGAGCTTTTGGGCTAATATCCACTTATCAGTGAGTGCATATTATGTGTGTTCTTTTGTGATTGGGTTACCTCACTCAGGTTGATATTTTCTAGTTCCATCCATTTGCCTAAGAATTTCATGAAGTCATTGTTTTTAATAGCTGAGTAGTATTCCACTGTGTAAATGTACCACACTGGGTCCCCAGTGTAGGAGTTAGAGAAAGGACTGAAGGAACTGAAGGGGCTTGCAACCCCATAGGAAGAACAAAATCAACCAACCAGACCTGCCAGAGCTCCCAGAGACTAAACCACCAACCAAAAAGTACACATGGAGGGACCCATGGCTCCAGCCGGATATGTAGCAGAAGATGGTTTTATTGGACATGAATGGAGGAGAGGCCCTTGGTCCTGTGAAGGCTCGATGCCTTAGTGAAGGTGAATGCCAGGGTGAGGAGGCAGGACTGGGTGGGTAGATGGGGGAGTGCCCTCATAGAAGAAGGGGGGGGAGTATGGGATAGGTGATTTCCTTTCCGGGTGGGAAAACCAGGCAAAGCGATAACATTTGAAATGTAAATAAAGAAAATATCCACACACACACACACAAAAAGGAAATGTGCTTTTGCTTTGTGTTTGGTTTCTGTTTGAAGAAAGCAGGGGTTAGGATAAATGTTCTGGGATTAATAAAATTTTAAAAATAATTAATAATGGTCAAAGCCTCGATGATGTAGCTTTAGTAAATAAAAGACTGGGTTCAGGCTTTCTAGTCAGAAGAAGAAAAATGAATGAGTAGAACGAAGGAATAAAAGATGGGAAGAAGAGAGAAGGAAGAAAAGGAGAAGGAAGAATGATGAGAACCCTCTGGAACAGAGAGAGTACCTGAACTTGCATCCACTACTGACTCTGAACCATTATGGAATCAGCACCACTCCCATTCCCCTCTTTCTCAGGACCCTACTCACACTGAGGCTGATATGTTTTGTTTTGTTTTGTTTTTTATATTTTTCCACTTTTAAAGATGGCCCTGAATTGTTCCTATCTAAAGGAACTGCAAGGGCAAAAATGGAGATGAGCCTTAGAGGACCGAGATCCAGTAACAGGCCCAAATTGGGATCCAGCTCAAAGGGAGGCCCCAGGGCCTGACACTGTTATTGATGCTATGGTGTGCTTACAGACAGGAGCCTAATATGGCATCCCTCCAAGAGGCCCAACAAACAGCTGAAAGAGACAGATGCAGATACTAGCACCCAGTCAATGGACTGAAGCTGGGGATCCCTGTGGTTGAATTAGGGAAAAGCTGGAAGAAGCTGAAGAGAAAGGCAGCCCCATGGAAAGACCAGCAGTCTCAACTGACTGGATCCCTGAGATCTCTCAGACACTGAGCCACTAACTAGGCAGCATACACCAGCTGATATGAGGTCCCCAACACATATACAGCAGATGACTGCCGGGTCTGGGTTCAGTGAGAGAAGATGTACCTAACCCTTGAGAGGCTTGAGGCCCCAGGGAGTGGGGATGTCTGCTTGAGTGGGGGTTGGGGATGGAGGTCATTCTCTTGGAGACTGGGGGTGGAGAGAAGGGATGAGATGGGGAGCAGTCGGGGAGGATCTGGAGGCAGATGAAAACTGAACTGTAAAAAAGGATTGAAGAATTTTAAAAAAAAAAGAAAAGATGAGAACATAATTTTTCTATTTTTCACTTCTTTAGTACAGGAGATTAAACCCTGGGATGTGCACCTGCTAGACAAGTGGTCTACCACTGAACTATATTTTTCCTTTTTATTTTGAGACAGGTTCCCACTGAGTTCCCTAAGCTGGTCTTGCACTCACTCTGTAGCTTGGGGGTGGGGAATGGGGGGGCGTTAAAAATGCAAACTTCCCACAGCAGTGTCTCAGACAGATGGAAGTACATGCCTAAACTACAAGACCCACTGGCAACACGAGTTTAAGGAGTTTATGCATTGGCAAGTTTTATACAAACAGTATATAAGTATTTTCTTCAACAAAGTATAACTAGCTTCTACTTTAAACCCATCCTGTTGTGGCAATGACAAAAAAATAAATCATTGGAAGTATGTCATTCCTTTATCCTACATTATTTTCTCCCAAAGTACAACATTAATATTGACTACCTGTGTCATGAGATCAATATAATGTGTAACTTTGTTTTCCCAAGTTACACTCTGCATCCCTTCAAAACATATTTTTGGGGGAAATAGAAACAATATTTTAGTACTGTCTGTATTCTGTTGGATTTCCCCAGAATTTGGTGTTTTAGGAACTAGAACAACAAATTGCCATATTCTCTTTCAAACTCTACTGCAGTCAAATCTTCTGACTTTCACTGAGTCAGAAACTCCTCTGCCGGTCATGTAGTCCCGATGTGGGCCATTTTATGACTCTTTGAGATTAAGATATTTCAAACCTCAGTGACTATATCTTTCCACCGGGAGATGGAAAACAGACTTTATAGTCTCTGCATACAATGCAATCTTTAAAATAAAATTCCATAAATTAAGGCTCTCATAAAACCTCTGGAAATGTTGCTACTGGGAACAGCTGCTCTGTAGCATGGATCAGACTCTAGGTAGAGTTTATAGGGAAATGGCCTTAAACCAGGGCTGTCTGTAATTAACATGAAGGGTTTATGCAACTTATGGCTTGTCAAAGAGCCTACGCCTACCAAAAACAAACAAACAAACAAACAAACAAACAGAAGATCAATATGTAATCATGTCCATCTAATCACCACTTGAAATATCCTAATCATGGTATACTTCTGTAAAGAAAATACTCCTGATTCAATGTCTTCTATAAGATTCCTGACAGGCAAAGAAGGCTATAAACTGTGCCAGGATTAACAAGGAAGTCCTAAAACAGCCTCCATCCTGGAAAAGAAAATGCACACTCCAGGGAAACCTGCTTCTCTAGAAATTCATGGGAGTTACTTACTAAAAGGAGTTATAACACAAACTTAGGTTTTGAGCCCTAAACTGTTCTGTGTACATGAAATAACATTTACGATCTTTTCCAACTGCTCATATTGTAAGTTAAGTGGAAAGGGACGGGGATTAATACTTGGCCTAAGAATTGGCAGGCACACAAGTAAAGTGACTACTTTGTTTATTGAAATTCTGACTCTGAAGTTAATGCTATCAGGGTGTGGGACTCTTGGGGTACCCTTAGGCTACAAACTAGGGTCTTTCTAGGAAAGATTAGTGCCCCTAAGAAGAGAGGCCCCAGAAACACATTATCCCATTAATTCATTCATGATAAGGAAGAGGCCTTTGTCAGAGGCTGAACATGTTAATTAATATTTTGACTTTGGACTGCCTATCCTCCAAGGTTGTAAGACTGAGTTATCATTGTTACAAACCACCTAGTTCATGTTGTTCTTCTATAGCATCTTGAGGAGACTAATAATAGATCTTCCTCTGTACCAAGCAGCCTCTCTGCAGGGTCTTTGAAGCTCCTCTTTCCACCTCCAGCACTGTCAAGACTGAGTTCAGTTTCCCTTCCTTGATTTCTACTTTCCATGGTGTGCTCTGAGCCCTAATGTTTTCTAAAACACTGTTCTTCCTAAATTCATGCAGTAGTATCTGTAGATACACCTTTGTCTGTATTACAGATGCTGAGATACCATTCTCCCTTCTATACACACTCATTTCTGGGACTAGGCATTGGCTATTGACTTTAACAGTTAACAAACTGTCATCATACTGTACCTAGACATTCCTGAAGCCCTGTGTGCTAAGATTCCCATTCATAGTCCCAAAGATATGATTGAGTCAGAAAGCTAAAAAAAAAAAAAAAAACAGACAGTTCTGTTCCTTTCTATTTGCTGATAGGGTCCTGCTGTTGGCATCTTTGTTTCTTTTCTTCCAGATCCTGGGATTCCCTATGATAAGGGGAGAAAAAATTCTGATGAGATTAAAACAAGGTTCTGAAAATCTATAATAAAGACTCTCTCTCTAGACCACATTCTTATTACAAGTAGGATATGCTTTTTTTCTCCAAACTTTTCTGAGTAAAATTGCTATTTAATTATGACTAGAAAGAAAAGGCATGAACTGGAAAAGGGACTTGCTGAGAGGGGCTAGTGAAAGTGGTGATAACTATCAGAATACACCATAGACATGCACAGAATTGTCAAATAACAGTTATAAAAGTTATAAACATTTAAAAGAATACTATTGAATGGCCTTTCATATGACAACAATAGTGATGGTATCTTAAAAAAACAATTGGCATGTTCCTGGAACAGGGTTTTTATATCACGTTAATAAGACACACAGATAATCAGTCCAGAACTCCCCATGATGAGGTAAGCCTTTAGGGATCATACACATAACATGTGCTTTGTGGAAGGAAATCATTTATTAACTATCCCAGAAATCTATGCTACATTATCCTTAAACCAATACAGTCTGCTCATATTTGATACTTCCACTTTCCATATATTGCATTGGGCCTCTCCAATAATCTCTTATAAAATATATGTTACTCCATGTATTTCTTGTTTTAAAAAACTGTCATGTAGATCATGTAATCATTCTAGTTAGAGGATACTAAAGTATCATAGTCCAAGTAATTTGTCCAAAATTACACAGCAAATTTTGTTGCAGCTTGCAAGCACATAGTCAGAACTCTAGAGGTCCCTGACATACTCAGTGGGCTAGAGTGATTTTCTGTAAATGGATAAAACCCAGTCACCTACACTGTTAGGTGCCACATGTATAAAAAGAGACATTTTAATTGTAACCTCATTGTCTCAGGAAACGTTTTTTCTCTATTTCATAGAAAGAGCATTATTTGTGAAATTATGTGGGACAGTGATCTGTGACAGGCAATCTGGCACCAGGTTGAGCACAGGTGTAAAATCTGGGTGACTCGGTGGAACAATCCACAAGAGACCGGAAAACTTTATGCCAACACCCCCCCGGGAGGCTTTGGCTCCAGTCACGGTCACATACCACCCCTCCTCAGGTAGAGGCATGGCCACACAACCCCAAGCCATCCCGTGTTAATGAGACACCTAGAGGCTTAGCCACGTCCCTTCCCAGTTACTATATCTGCCTTGCCTCTCCCAGAAAGGCGGGGGTACAATTCCATCCAGGCCATTCCACATGATGAAAATAAACATCTTAAAATTATGGACTGTCTCTTCATCTGAACCCACCTTGGGAAGCAAGGGATCCAGCCCTAGATTAAGGAGCCACATCTAATCTCTCGCTGAGGGCTTCCCTGCACTACCAGATGGTTCCCATTCACCCAAGCCTAAGCAGCTAGCGTAGTGCCCCAAGCCACCAAAAACCGGGTCTTGGCAGGAACCCCAGCTGCGCTACAGCTAGCCCGTCTGCTGCACCCTGCAGAGACTTCAGTGCTCCGGGCTAGAGAACCCACAGAGACAGCTGCACGTTCCCCAAGAATGGCCCCCTCCCCCACCCACAGACAGGGCCCGCAAAGGATTCCCACAGCCCCCACCTGCCAGTCGGACTGTGTGGGAAGACACCGGTCACTTCCCGAGTGTCTCCTGTCCCACCCAGAGCTGCAACACCCAGGGACAGACACGTGGGGCTTCATCCCACAGCACCAGGTTTGTTCCCACAAAATTATATTCCAAGCTCTGGATTAAGTGGCCAAATTCTTATTGTTTCCACTTTTATTCCCAAGCAAGCCATTCTCTATAGAAAAAGGGCTATTTTAACATAATAATAAAAATAGTGTCCATTACTTAATAACATTTCTCAGTGAATTCAATACTAACATGACCATAAAATTTACATGATCTGCCTTTGCTATTACCTCAACACTGATTTAACACATTTTTTCTTTTTTCTAGTAAGCTTCTGTAGTGGAATTTTTCCCTAATTAATTGATTGGATAATAAAGACAACAAGAAGCCAATCGCTGGATGACGAGGAGGCGGGCCTTTTGGGTCCGAGAGAGGAAGAGGGAACGCAGGGAGAAGGAAAGGTCATTTTTTTTACAGCGAGGCAGGAGCAAAAACAGGCAAAATGTAGACAGGGGCTGTTAGATCTGGTGGCGGGTTCTGCCCCTGGAAGATTTCTGACATAGAATAGTTGATGAGTTTAGGATGATAGATTATATGCCCAGTGGTTGTGTCATCTGCTGATTCTAAACTCAAATTGTCTCATGTTTTACAATTGAGGGGACTCAGGTGGGCCAAAAGGAAAGAATTTAGTCAGGATGAAATTCGGCCAGTATTTGGAATGGGAAGAGAGTGGTTTGGCAGCAACTGGCCACAGGGACCGAGAGAGCCATCTCGGAGCTCTGGAGAGCAGAGCCTGTGTTTGTGAGAGAGATGTTGGCAAGGAGAAACACACAGTGTTGGTCTTGGGCTATGTACTGGGCACAGAGACCACCAGTGCCTAGCCGGCCATAGCGTGGATTGTTTATAGTAATTACAAGCTACAGCTACAGTCTTGTGGTATAGCCTTTCTCTTCCTTCTGTTGTCACATGCCTCTTTTTCCCTGATAGTTTTGGCTTTCTGTCTCCCATGAAACCCTTTGGGTACCACATCTTTTCATAGTGTGACTTTTTATTCCTCTTCTCTCGATTAAAGCTTACAAGTTGCCTTCCCAGGCATCTTCCTATTTACTTAATGTATAAAATACATGTCTATATTCTTTCTTCTCTGAGTTATGTTTTATCTCAATGCCTATTTTGTTTCCTTCATGGTAATACTATTTCACTATTATTTTGGCGTCTTCAGTTATTTTTTTAAATTTTAAGCTTAACACCTCTGAGTGAATCAAAATAGTGATTGTGTCCACAGGTAAGCCAAAATATTTTGTTAACCTGAGAAGTAAAGTAATGCCTATTACATCCCTTAAACTACTCTATATCACCCAAATACAGCGGGAATTGCACCTTCAACATAGAGATGCTACCATGATAACCATGTCTTTGTCTGTCTTAGATTTGCTGTACCTCTAGCCTGTACATGATAGTGCTTCAGAAATTATTTGTTATGTATATTGTATTTTCACTGAGATAAGAGAATACCCCTTTCAAGTTCAGATGAACGGACTTCTACATTCTTTATCTGAGTATTTAAGATTCAAATAACCTTTTACATACACATAATTTTCTTCTCTTCCAACTTACTATGAACACTCTGCAAAATAGGCTATCTGTAAGACCACCCCCCTGTGTGTTCCCATCTCAACAAAATCATTCACATCAAAATCATTCTTTTTCTCTTCAGCATACCTAACCTTTCCCACTTGTGTAAAATTTAAAAACATATTCTCTTGCTTTAGAAAGGATTTCTTCATTTCCCATTGGTTTCTCCTAAGGAAGGTTAATTGCTTCTAATGTAAATTTACTTTGGATACATAAATAATTCTTTCTAGCAAGAAGTGATTCCAAGCATGTAAATCTAGAGAAACAATGATTTCATTATTTGCTATTTAAGGGTCTTTGTTTCTGCATAAAATATAAAAGCAGTAAAAAAAATTTTCTTTACGTTTTTAAAATTAATTTTATAGTACACATAATATTTGAGAACAATCAACATTAAAACATCATAGGTACTCAAAAATTTCCCATAACCAATAGAATCTGTTTACTTCAGATTACATTTGTTAACCCTTAGAGCTTGAAGAAAATATAATTTCCTAAAAAATCAAGGAAAACATATTTTTCTGATCATTTTCCACAACTTTATATGTCAAAGTGGTGAATATTTGTTGACTTTCCTGATTGCAATGATTAAGGAAATTTTTTTTTTTCAAAACAAAGCTTTGCCTGTCAGAATGTTTCTTCTCACTTCAGGAGAGCTATAATTAGCTCCCATTGTGCAGATAATTCATGAGCTACAGAATTCTTTTTCTTCTATATACTGTGTGTAACATTTAAAACTAACCACACATTTTTTTGTGCTGGTCATGTTCTTTTGTGCTGCGTTTTATAAATATCACTAGAACGAGTTTCATGCTTAGAGGCCTGAATGTTAGTCCTCCCTGACAGTATGTACCTGATGGATTTCATTCAGAACAAAGGGTTCCTCCTCCTACAAGCCAGCTATGTGTCGATCACCTGTGGTGATTATTAACCTCACAGCTTGATGGCCTCCATATTCAGCCCACTCATCAAGCTTTGGAAGTCAAGTTATGCTAACTACCCTGGATACCCTGATGTGTATATATCTCTTCCCATAATAGCATGGAATGGAATCACCATGGACAAAATGAAGAGTAAAATGCTTCTGCATTAACTCTCATTCCATTATGATATTCTCTGTCGGAAAAGTGTGAAACATTGAACTTTACTTTTATAGAGAAGCCAAAATACCCTTCCAGTATATTTTTATTCATCCTTAAAATGAATGGGAAATTTCTACATATAGATAGAACATAACAAAACTAATTAAATCCTTTAAATGTCTTCATGGCACTATAAAGTAAAGATTTGGACTTCAAAGACTAGCTGGTAAGACAGCTTAACAGGTCAGGTTCTTACTGCATAAACACAGAGACATGAGTTCAATCCCTGGAACCAATTTAAGGTGAAAGGAGAGAACTGATTCCATAAAGTCATCTGACCTCTACATAAGCATTGTGGCAAAATCACCTACACACATGCCGACATACATATAATAATGAATAATTTTTAAACTTTCCATGTATAAAGGATAGAAATAGAAATTGATTGCTATAGAATAAACATCAGTGGTATAAGATAGTGCATATAGTCAGTTTACAAACCTTATGCCAGCATCCTGGAACATGCACTGAGCCTCCTGCTGAGGACTGGAATCCACATGCTGTCCATTCACTCCAGGGCTATTTGGATTATTTCTTCTTCAGGTCCTGATGAATAAGGCTATTAATGACATTCAGTCCAATTCCTTCATGTGGACATCTACTTTCCTGTTATATATGTATGAGACTTGTTGTACATTTCTGTTCATATCTATCTTGTATCTAAGGTCTTAGGAAACTGATATAATGTGCTTAAACATAGAGACTTCATCATTTCCTATACCTAAAAGGAACAAATGCTAATATGAAGAATATACACAAATCTTTACTAATTCCAAATATAAATGTGTTCCTCTGTGTTGTCTAAAAGCTTATGTCTTATATAAGCCAGTATACAGGTTATCTAGAGATTATTCACAATCTCAACCAAGCCCTCAAGTGATGCTTTGCAGCAAGAATAGTTGTGTGATAATGGATTTTCAATTGTCCAAAATAAATGGGCAATGAGAGTGTATAGTTAAAATTTTTAGCCATCATTCATTAAAATATATTTTCTGTAAGGAGCGGTTAGAGTATTCGCCATTATCAGATGGCGCTGTCACTTTAAGGAAGCTTGTGGTTAGCGCGGGGTGGCTCGCCCGAAGCGCCTGCGCATTAAGGGTGTACGTGACTAATCACCGCCCACTCCTGGGGCGAGCCAATCAGTGGAGGACACGCTGCCTCAGGGCTATATAAGCAGCGCCATTCTGGGGCCCCGGGTTCTTCCTCCATCAACAGCTGAATAAAGCTGAACTGCAGACGGAGCCTGCGTGTCGCGCGTCTTCTTGCTGGCGAGAGGCGAGAGGCGTGCAACAAATGGTGCCGAAACCCGGGACGGGACGCCGGGAGATCTTGACACCGAGGGGAACCCCCCGCCCAACGGACGGGGAGGCTTCGCAAATCTGCAGTGGTAGGTGAGCTCTCTCAGGTATGCTGGATTTTGAATTTCTGACGGGGTCGTTTGCGGGTGATGCACTGCTGGGACTTCTCTTAGCAGTTGTGATTGCTGCCCGCTTCCTTCTGGTCTCATGTAA
>CM052720.1:19569791-19585603 GCA_028551405.1 Uromys caudimaculatus
TGCATTTCCTCTTGAAAGGCTTCTCGTTGTTTATCCCTGTTCTCTTGCATTTCTTTAAGGGTGTTATTCATTTCTTTCTTAAAGTCTTCTATCATCCTCATGAGAAATGATTTTAAATCTGGGTCTTGCTTTTCTGGTGTGTTGGGGTATCCAGGCCTTGCTGTGGTGGGAGAGCTGGGTTCTGATGGTGCAGAGTACTCTTGGTTTCTATTCTTTATGTTCTTGCCCTTGCCTTTTGCCATCTTGTTGACTCTGTTGTTAGCTGATCTTACTCTGTCTGGTTGTGGCTTGCTCCTCCTGCAGGTCTCTGTGTCAGCACTCCTTAAAGACCCGCTCTCTCTGAGAGGTGTTTGGGTTTGGAGAGCTGTGGCACCGGGTCTGATCTCGGTCCCTGTGTCTCGCGGGTTCAAGGCAGTTCCTGGTGAGCTGTGGGGCGTGTCTTTGGCCCTCTTCCGGCTTTTCTGAGCTTCTGAGAGGGATCTTTGTCCCAGTGCTAATTTGCTATGGAGCCCTGTGGCCCAAGCTGAGGTTCCCGGCCGCCGCCGGAAGTTGCTGTCGTCAAATTTATTTTTACTCTAACAAAATTTTAGTTCAGAAAATGTTTACCATTTTAATAGAAAAATAACGATTTTTCATTTCTTTTTGTTGTCTTAACACAAGGAAAATATTACATTTTTTAAAACGTAGAATGTAAGCATTTTATATCGATGCATCAGTTTTCAATTTGCCCTTTTGTACTATATGTGTCAGACAGATGAAGCTATAAATGTGGTTTACTCATTCTTATTTAAAGTATTACTTAAACAAACCAACTGCTTGGTAATTTCTCATCTAGTCAATAGTTTATTGTTTAGAACTCAGCAGAATTTATATTTAAGTAAAGAGTTAAATTTCCTTGATTAATAAAAGTGTCCAAAGTATTACTACCACTGTTAAGCAGTCAGAGACAAGAGCGGTATAAGGGTTTTATGGTGATCACAGGTCCAAGAAATGTCACAAAGGTCACACTGTACAACAGACCTCCCAAGAGAAATATATTTGGGGTGAGAAGGTACAAAAGCCTGGGCTAAGAGAGATAAATAACAGGCCACACTGACATTATAAAGAAGTATGGAGCATGCTTATATTTAATGATGAAAAGGTGTCATTAATGATGGTGTGTCAAATTAGACTGTAGTAATGACTTGTCACAGTGGCCTTTAGTGATGATAAGGACTGAAGGCAGGGCAGGAATCTGGAAGCACCTTATTCTAACATCCAGAGGCTAAGGGTTTCTGGAATATCAAATACTCCTAGGTTCCTGTGCTTCATGTATTTGCTATGACTACTGCCACTCACGATGCTAAGTATATCATCTCCAAGATTAAACAAGTTGTAGACAGGCCTTCAGTCCTTCAGGATGGTTTAATGGGTAAGGGTACTTACCACCCACTCTGAGCACCAGAGTTAGATCCCTGGGATAGACTGGTGGATGAGGAGGCAAGAACCAACACTTAAAAGCTGTCCAATGACATCCACCTCTCTCTCTCTCTCTCTTTCACACACACACACATGCACCCACGCACGCACGCGCGTGTGCACACACACACACACACACACACACACACACACCCCACATGTAAACATGGTACAAAATCTACAAAGAATTTTCAGAAATTAATAGTTCCAGCACTCAGGAACTGAAACAAGAAGAGTCCCCCACGAGTTCAGAGTCAAACCAGACTACCCAATGGGTTGCAGGCCACCCAGAGCTACAGTGAGATCCCACCTAAACAAAAAGAGGAGGAGGAGAAAAAGGGAGGAGGAGGAGGAGGAGGAGGAAGAGGAGGAGGACGAGAAGGAGGAGGGGAAGGAGAAAAGGAGGAAGAGGGGGTAAAGAGGAGGGGAGGAGGAGGAAGAGGAGGAGGAAGGAGAGGAGGAAGAAAAAAAAAAAGACCTAAAAACAACACTAACAAGAACAACAAAAGTTGCTGGAGAAAACTGTTTCTACCATAAATTCACTGTGTCCCACTATAAATATCTGTTGGATCTCCTAACTTCTGGAAAGACAGTGTGAATGCAGAGATGCAGACCTCATTAAGAGGTAACATCCCAAATACATTCATGAGAACTCCACAGCAGAATGCAGGAAGCCACAGGAGCTGGATTTCACCAGCCTCCCAATGTTGATCAGCATAAGGAATGCTTCACTTAAGCTTCTCTCAGAGCATAACCCAGAGTTTCAGTTTATTAAACATTTCCAATGGAAACTGTCTTTTTAGGAAACAGACTGCTTATCTTTTATCCAAGCTACTCTCCCCTGGGAAGAAATTAAAAGATTGATTTTTCATGAATATGAGAAGAAAATCAAGAAGAAAAAGTGATGCAATTCATTTTTAGATTTTCCAACAAGAATAACTCAGCCTATGAACAAATAGTGAACTGATACACCTTGAGATGTATTGTTGAATTCGATCAACAGAGGTGATCTACATTCATAATGAGCATGCTTTTTGTTTGTGAAATCTAACACAGAAGGCCTGGTTAGTTGAACAGACTTCCATGATGATTAAGATACAATGTGTTAAACTTAGCCCAGTTGTTTCACGGAACCTGGCCACAAAGGAAGAACAGCTTGTATGTGACAAAGTGATACCTGGATATTGTTGTCCATGCAAATTCAGTGTGATCACTAAGATATATAAGCCAAAATTCATATCTCAGGTGCTTTCTGAAATAAAAAATCTTAGAGTTCCTGATTTAAAGACTAAAATGATCTTGTGATTGTATTTCTTCTCAAGTTAGGCCTTTCTTTGATATTCTGTTCTCCAACAATTTCTGTTGTCTCCTAATATGCTGCTCAACAGCAAGACTTTTTAATGAGCAGTTGTCATGTTACTGAGATCAAACTCTAAACTATCACTTAGTTTGACCCCAGGTCATTTTTCTTTTTTTACAATCCATGAGCATAAAAATTATTCTAAAATTGGGAGTATTGAATGGTATGCTAGCAACAGAAAGGACACACATATGAACAACATATGCACACGTTAAATATATTAATAGCAAAACAGAAATATGTTTTTTCTTGGTGATGTTTCTATTGCTACAGTGAAACACTATGACAAAATAAAGTTGGAAGAAAAAGGTTTATTTAAAGGGATCTTCTGCAGCTGGGCTGTACTTTCACCAACAGCCTCTCATAGGTTCTCTTCATGGTACCAAGCCTCAACTTCTCTGTATCATCCCTTCAGTCCTGGGCCTTCAGCTGCCACTGACACTGCACCTGCATGAATGTCATTCCCTCACCTCTCATGGTGCCAAGCCTCAGCTGTTCTCCATGACCCCTCCATGCCTTCAAAACCAGTACTAACTGGATGATTCTCACACATTACCCACTCTGGCTGCAGCAGGAGTTCTAACCTTAACAGACTCTAGAACACAGCTTCTCTGTGCTATCTGAAAACACTTTCCAGAAGATCTCACCTCAGGGAGGCTAATATCTTCTTAATCACTGCTAATTTCTTAGGTCCAACTAAGCAGCATCAATTGTCCCAGTAACAATGTCAATGTTTCACTCCGGGATTTCTAGTATCTTGTTAACCACAGCTGATTCTTTAGCCCGAGTAATCAGAACCACACTCTCAATCAAAATAGCAAATGGCCCTTACAGAGTCTTTAATATTTCCTCTGAAATTTCACAAGATAGGCCTCCATCTTCTGCAAAGAACAGTCCACTGAGGTCTCAACATTTAGTGGTTTGCTTAGCCCAAAATTCCAAAGTCCATCCACAATCATTCCTAAAACATGGCTAGATCTGTCACAGCAATATTCCACTCTGCTCATACCAATGTCAGTCCTAGTTAGGGTTTGTTTTGCTTTAGACAAAAAACTATGAATAAAAAGCAAGTTGAGAAGGAAGGGGTGTTTGTTTGTTTGTTTTGCTTCCACTTCCATATTGCTGTACATTATTGAAGGAAGTCAGGACAGACCCTCAAATAGGGCAAGATCCTGGAGGCAGGTGCTGATGCTTACTGGCTTGTTTCCCCAGACTTGCTCAGCCTACTTTCTTATAGAACCCAGAACCACCAGTCCATGGTTGACACTACCCACAGTAGACTGGGCCTGCCCACATTAATCACTAATGAAGAAAATGCATTACAGTTGGATTTCACGGAGGCATTTTTTCAGCTTAAGCTATTTCTTCTTTGATGACTCGAGTTGACACCTAGTTGACATACAAAACCAGCCAGTACAATGAGGATGTACAGAAAATTGCTACATATAACTTTCCAGATTCCAAAGTTCAACGTTAATAGTGAATACCCTTTGCCTTATTTCTGGCTGTTCCTTCTCTCCTATGATCTGATCTCCTTTTTTATGTTGGACCACATGGCCCTTGGAAACACTGTTTGAAGCAAGATGCTAATTACCGAGACTCAGAAACTGCCCAAGTCTTGTCTGTAAAATATTGAGCTCTTATATCTCAAATACAGTTCCTATGCAATCCTATTTTGCTATTTCAACCACTGCAAATCAAACCTCTCTAAATCCATCATAATTTCAAATGGACTTTTCAAAATCTTTCCTACTGAATAACCTTTTTCAAAATTTGTTGGCTTTGCAGAAGAAAGGGAAAAAACACTAAAATCTTCTTTTTATTTTATTTTTATTTTTTGATACTTTATTTACATTTCCAATGTTTCCCCCCTTCTAGGTCTCCTTTTGGAAACCACCTATCCCCTCCCCTTCCCCCCGCCTCTATGAGGGTAAAATCTTCTTTTATATGAATGGAGACAAAATATCTTCCAAACCGAATATGCATGCCAAATGAGTATCCTCCATTTCTTTCAAGTATATTTTTGATCTTTACTTGATTTATTTTTTTTCTCCTTATCACCCTACTCTCTGCCTATGGCACTCACACTTCTTATCATGAGGTAAGTAGTAAAGTATAAGTGTTTTAGTGTGCTGATATTCCTTAATACTCTATAACTCCAAAGTTAAGAGTTCTTTGTGTTGGAGATAAAAGCATAATTTTTTGTTAATGATTTTATTTAATAGTAGGTGGGTTGGTACTCCCCTAGGCAATTAGTCTTCTACTTTTTAATGTTGTTGTTTTCTTTACTTTATTACAAATATTGTTTGTGTTTGGGTATGTATGTCACAATTCATCTACTATTCAGATATTTACAGATTGAAAAAATTGTCTTTCTAAAGCATCAAGCAACTTACAGCCACTGATCATGACCTAGGCATTAATCATAGATTTCATTTGTCTATGGATCTTTTCAGGTCCAGGTATCAACAGATCACGACTTTCATCTATATCTCTACCAAAATTAAAATAACTATGAAGTCACTGTATTTACTTTGATGAAATGCTTTTAGCCATCTAGATAATTTTTGTGAAAATATATACTGATTTATTAGCTGTTTAACATCTATTTATATACTGTACTGTCATTTACATCAATTTATTAAAATATGAGCATTTAGACCCATGAACATTTTAAACTGTAGCATAAAAGACTAAAGATAATGGACAGGTCATCATAACTTTTCTGTTGATTGAATGGAAATTTTAGTCTTTTATTTGATCCCACAGATAATTGCTTAATAATAGTGTCAGTTTCATCAAAATGCCAGAATGGACCTGAGGCTCCAAGTCTAGATTTTGTAGCTGCAATATTATAAATGAAATGCAGTTTCAGAAAATAGAGGGGGGAAATAATTTCCTACCATTGCATCTTCTTACATTTGTCTGAAATCCAGTTTGGTGTGTAGATAAATTGTGAATGGGGTGAAAAGACACAAGTACATAAAAATGTAAATTACCTACACTGGAATCAATAGTTATGAATAAGGAAATGTTCACTACTGTTTATCAAATTGATAATTTTTTACACAATAAATAAAGAAACTATATGGATATGAATATATGATAAGTATAAACAATAGAATACCTAACAAACTATATTTTAATATGCAAAAAATATTCCCATAATTCCTTGGTATGGCCTAGAACATCAGAAATGTACAGAAACAACTCGACCTCAGAAAAGGATCCATGATGCTTGAAAGACAAGAAACAGGTGCAGAGGGAGAAGTGAGGTCATTTCTCCAACATATCACATAGTAAGAAGGAATAAAGTTCAAAGGTAGTATAACCAGAAGACCAGAAAATAAACCTCATTTTGAGATAAGTGGAGAACCAATGAAAGCTTTCAAACACCAACTGGCGTGGCCAGAACAGAATTCCTCAATGATACTGTCATTAAAAAAAAAAAAAAAAAAAAAAAAAGAGTGTTAAGCCTGTGACATTGTACAACAGAGAGGGTAAGGTACCCCAAACTCTCACATAGGGATGAACTCTTCTGGGGGACAGCTCAGCCACAGAATGGGAAAGTTCTGCATTCAGTGGAATCTTAACTTCCATGCTTGTACCACATGGTGGAAACAATTTTAAGCCACAGGTAACAGAAGACAGGTTCTCCTGCAGTTACCAAAAACTGCAGGAGATCTTTCTTTCTCAGAACTTCTTTGTGCTTAGTGTGTGTGTGTGTGTGTGTGTGTGTGTGTGTGTGTGTGTGTGTGTGAGAGAGAGAGAGAGAGAGAGAGAGAGAGAGAGCACTCAATCTTTTCAGCTATAACAAATGCATAGCCACGGTATCTCTGAGGAAGGACGTATTACTGTAGGGTGTTCATGAACTTCTATGGTATATATAATTTCACCAGAACTGAATTCAAACTAAGATCCATCATCCAATTAATTTTTTTTCAAAAGTTAATTAATGGGACTCATAAGTAATATATCTGTAAATGAAGTTCATACGACTACTATTCAGATGCCATGAGCAAATCCTGGATCTAATCTCTTTGGTTCCTACCTTCATTTTGGCTGTGTGTGGAAATGTGATTAGATTGTTCTATTTTAAGTGTATATTTTCATTAAAAGCACTATAGTTTATATGTTTATTTAAAAATTTTTATGTATAAAATACATTTAACTTCCTCTGCTCTCCCAAAGTGCCAGTTTTATTCCAGTGATCTTCTGTACACTCAGTAGCCTTACTGTCTCTCACAGAAAACCCACTGAGAGTACACTAGACTCTGCCAGGATGTACAGAAAAGCATGGTGGGGCATAGATCACTTATTATAATGTTTAGCTTAAACCATTGTCTTGACACAAACTAAAATCACCTGGGAAGAGAGTCTCAATGAGGAATTGTTGAGTTTCAGTTGGCCTGTAGGCTACTATGTGGGAGATCATAAGTTAACGTATATGAGAAGGACCTACCTAGTACTACCAAGCAGAGCCACGTTCTCCAAGCAGGAAAGTCCTGAGGCAGAACACAAGCAAGTAGCATGAATGGGCTTCTTTCTCTCTGATCTTCACTATAAATATGACATCGATAACTGTTGGAAGTTCCTGCCACCTTGACACCCTCCAAATAATGGAGTATGACCTGAAATCACCAGCTAAAGTAAATCCTGTCTCCCCAGTGCTGCTTTTTCTCAGGGTGTTTTGTTTCAGTGATAAAAATGAAGCTAAACTACTGATAAACAAACCTTCAACACTGGTTTTGCATTTGGCCCACTTGCCTGGAAGAGCTATTTCATTACACACACATATACTCATCTGTGCAGTTTGCTTACTACCTTTATTATCACTTAAAAACTGAGGGGTTTTCCTCTACAAAATTATGTAGCTCTCATTATATACTCTGTTGCTCATTCTCCCCAGCATTTCCCTTTACTCCGTGAGTGCTGTGAAGCATCAATCTCTATACAGCAGATGCCACTGCTACTTATTAAAACCAATAAAACCTCCAAGCACTAGAACCCATTTTCCAGACTTCAGTTAATCAGTCCTCTTTTTACATTTACTTTTTAGGCAAAGAGACAAATCAGAGGACAGAGTGCAACTAAGCATGTCGGTTCACTGAGCATTCTTAACTCATGTGCTTAGCAACAGTAAGCAATGTAATATTTCCAGAAATGTCTACAGAGTCCATTCTGGTGCATGCCCCTTTCCCCTTTCACAGAAGAACCTTTATATGTCTGGTGAAAGGTGGCTCTGATCCTGTCTTTTCATTTCTGTCACATTCAAGATTGAAACTGTCATTTCAATCGAGAGACTTCACTTTAAAGTAAGTACCCCAGCGCACACTGCTCACCAGAAAGACAGAAAGCGCACAGATCTCTGCCATGCAGCTTCTGCACTCCCCCTGCCTCACCGTCCGTGCCCCAGCATGCCCTTCTGACACCCCAGCGGAGTCTCCAGCACGCTTTCCTGTGCCTTTTCTATGAGGGATACAGTAAGGAGGAAGAGAGTGATAGGTTGAGAAACATCCAGATCATATCAACTCCTGCCACTCCGAGAGCTCCAGTGAGTCATAAATCAAGAACAAAGCTTGCTATGAATAATTTTTCTGGGAAATTATTTCTTGTAAATAGTGAGGTAATGTCTTCTCTAAAACTTGGTTTTGATTCTTATTCATCTGTAATGGGAAACATGTTCCATAACTCAGTGACCACACAGGTAACAGTTAGGCTCTCTTGGAATCAACACAGCTTTAACTATGAGAGAAAGCAGTACTTCTGGGGATATACCACATCTGCAGTCACTCACAAGAAATTAAGCATGTTTTATTAAAATGTATCCTGATGACCAAGATAGCTAGGCAAGGGAAGTTTTTGAGAAATCTGACAATCGAAGTGAAATATTGTTAATTAGTATATTTTGTGTTGATCCATTGACATCTTATTCTGCAGGGAATGAACAGGTGTCACCCTTAACTGCCTTCCCTTAGTGAGGCTCAAGGAATGTCAAAGCCTTCTGCTCTGAGTGACAGGATGTACATGTATTAGTAGTAACTAATGACTGGCTAGTGAGTACAAGCAACGACCACAGCTTTCTCCTCCAGGATGACTACAACCTGATACTGCTCACCTACAGAGACCACTTTCCAACCATAGCCAGCCCCTCCTGCTTGACTGGTTTGCAATAAACATGCACAAGTTCTGGAAGTTGTTTCTGCTCCAGCAGAGTGATCATTACCCACTTGATCCCAGCTTTTCTGGCTGTGTGTGTGTCTTTTCTTCATTACCTTGCCACACTAGGCTGGTTTCTGGGACCAAGTTGTGCAAGATGAAACCCTGAAGTGCAGAACTGGAGGAGTCAAATTGACATCTAATTGAATCCTTGTTTGGCCAGCTTCCTCTTCCTGGGAAAACTGCCTCAAGAAAGCTAGACTTCTTACTTGAGGAGAGAAAGGTTCCGAAAGAGAGTGCACATATAAACACACACACACACACACACACACACACACACACACACACACACACACACAAACATGAGTGTAGGAGAAACAGTATGTGTAACAAACAGCAGGGAGACAGTGCCAGATAAAATTATGTAATCATTTTAAATGTATTTTTTCTATTATTTAAAATTACAATATAATTACACCATTTCCCCTTTCATATGCCTTTTCATTTGTTTCCTTTCAAATTTATGCTCTCTTTTTAAAATTGGTGTGTGTGTGTGTGTGTGTGTGTGTGTGTGTGTGTGTGTGTGTGTGTTTAACCAGTTTCTCTCATCCATGTTTTCAGCCCTTTTCTAAGAGCTCTGATCCTCAGGATTTCCTACTTTTAACCTAGTTGTCAACTCTCTATATTTTGGTTTAGTACTGGAAGTTAATTTTTATACTTGATAATTCAGGCGATAGACTGGAGTTCAAAGTCAGTTATTAAATAGTGTGCCATTTTGTAGACTTGAGAAAACTGTTTTAGTTCTTGGATTTGAGTCACCAGAGGGATTCTGGTTGTTATTTTTACTTCCTCCTTCCTTCTTATTTTTCCATCCTAGTCATGTTTTTTATCATTTCCCAAGACTATTTTATTTTATATATATATATATATATATATATATATATATATATATATATATATATATATATATATAGAGAGAGAGAGAGAGAGAGAGAGAGAGTTTGTTTTACTAAATCTTCTCATTCTAACAGATGAAAATGTTGTGTATTGAGGTTTGTCTGGTTTTGTTTTCATGGTGGGCTTAGGATCTACACCCTAGATAATGGCTATTTTCAAGGGTTTGGAAGACAGTGTGTTCTATATATATAGTAATCTAATTGCAGATACACTAGCCTGCCATTCCTCTCTGAGGCACTTACAGGGTTCCATAGGGCCCTTGTTTCCTTTAAGTAATGTGGACTCTTCCATCAAGCCCTTTCTTGGTGTCTTGAGAACCAAAGAGACAAAGCAACCATTGAAGGATTCAGTGGGAAACAGCAGCCTCCTCATCTGTGTACAGAGGTTTGTGGTCAAGCTCTTTCCTGAGCCTTAATTATGTCTTCTCATCTAGAGCACCTGAGCCGACCTTCAAGTGATTATACAATGTGGGAATAATTTTTCATATTCTTGAGTTTTGTTTTGTCATGTATGTATGTCATTTTGAACATTAAAAAATAGATGGAAAAACATTTTTTGGACCTGAACATTTTTATATATCCATATTAAAGTCATTCTTGGCAATATAGACCTTCTTAGCATGGCTCTTCTTCATTCCTATTTTATAAATCCTAATTTCCAGTCATGAGTTGCTTTGCAACACTAGTCTCAAGCTAATGAACTCATGTTTGTCGTCTCCTCATCAGCATTAGCATTCTGGTGTATCACTCCTGTCCTCTACCTTACTTATGAGTAGTATTAGTATTAGCTTCACTCACTTAGTCAGGCCAGTGCTTCTGCAAATTAAATCATCTTTTGTTCCAACGCATGGAATTTCCAGCAGATTTAAAACCACATTTTTTTTGGATGAGGCAAAATGTAGCAAATTTTGTGAAAGCATACAAAACAGTAATTTCCTCATCACAGTTTAAAATTTTAGTGTGTCTGAAAAATATAAATTTCCTCTGGGAATGTTTTACTTAATTTAAAATCATGTCAATGACAAAAATCCCAATGCTCAGGGCTGGAGAGATGGCTCGGTGGTTAAGAGCACTGACTGCTCTTCTAGAGGTCCTGAGTTCAATTCCCAGCAACCACATGGTGGCTCACAACCATCTGTAATGGGATCCAATCTAGTGTGTCTGAAGACAGCTACAGTGTACTCACATACATAAAACAAATAAATAATTCTTAAAAGAAAAAGAGAAAGAAAGGGAAAAAAAGAAAATCCGTATTTAAAAAATATCCCAATGCTAATCTCATTTCACAAAGAATAGGCAAAGAAACAAGCCAGAGACTCTTAGACTATAAAAGAATTTCCAACAATGCCCTTTCCACAAGGGTAAGATCATATGTTACAGCCACAATGAAAACAGGTGATGAAAGGGCCAGCTGTGACAGTTACACATTAGTAACTGCTCCCATTCCTCCATTCATATAGAAAATGGTTTCCTAAAGAAGCTTAAGATTTGGATATTTGAGTAATAATACATGACTGTTACTACCAAAGCCAGATTATGAGGTGTGCTTTAAAAATCAAGCTGGCCTAAGGGAGAGATAACTTTCAATGGGATTCACTCCTAAATAAGAATTACAGTCAATTAGAAATAATCCCTTCTTTTATGCCTGGGAATAAAGCTCTGCTTAGAATAGCCATTTTTCTAAATTCTATTCTGAGATTTTTTAGAATGAACTTCTGATCATATTATCTCTTAGTGCTGTTTTGCTTAGCTCTTGTCCCCCAAAGCCATGCGTGTGTATCTGAAAGCACAAACCATGTGAAAAAGTAGTATTCATTCCTAGCCGTTAACCATGCTTTTGAATAATGCCCAGTGATCCAAATTAGGTAAACAAATAACAGGTAGAGCCTCCCAGGTGTTAAATTTGCAACCTAAACAGGAACCAAACATCATTTATTTATTCATGGAGACAGTGTTTATGTAGCAACTACTCTGAAGTAAAAGCTTTTTTGCATTTGCAATTCAAAACAACTCTCCTATCTTTGAACCACCACTGTCTGCTCTGAAGGTATAGGATGTGGCAAAGTCAAGTCTTTACCAGTAGCTTAATCACTTTCATCAAAGTCTACATTTGAGAATAGTATGAGAGATTATTGTCCTTCCATAATAAGCTCTTCAGTTTGAAATCATTTGGGGGTACACACCTGGAAAGGAACAAAGTTCCTCCATCACCCACTTCTCTCTACTTTCTTAACATTAAACAAATCCACCAGCAGGCACTATTCTTTTGTTGAATTAAGATAGTAACATGGGCAGAATACCAGTGGACAAATTACAGAGTTTGTTCAGACTCCAACATGGTTTCCCCACATTTTTCTGTTTCTGTTTCAATTCAGGATGCCTGCCACCTTAACCCTCAAACAGAGCATCACTATCGCCTCTGATCTGTGACAATACAACATCTCAGTGTTTCATTGTGTTCTGGACCTTTGCAATTTAATCATGTTTCCTGAAGTGCTTATCAATTTGGGTATGTGTGACAATTCTCTTGATTACATATTATACAGATAAGAAGCTAATACATCAGAAATATCCTGAATCAACATTACTAGTTCTGTTAACGTCGACTTTAATCCTGAAGAAGGCAGAGTCTAACATGTGTTCCTTCCTTTTCCATTCTTAATTTGGTTAAAGTGAGACACTAACTCTAGGAAATGCCCAAGCAGAAACTGAATTAAGCTGCATTTCCTGCAAGGAGAATTATCATTTTAATTCAATGTTATATTTCTATATGCTATGAAAAAGTATATTGGAAAACATTGAAAGGTAGTTTTACTGTTTAAAAAAATGCTTATCATGTGTTTTCAACACGGACAGAGAACTGTGAAACTAATTCTTTTCTATAACAAGCATAGTTTTAGTATTAATATTCTTAGCCAGCATAGGTTGGTTTTTATGCTCCTTGAAATTTGAACATTCACTGTATCCATTTAGTTTTACCAAATCAGCAGATAAACAAGTGAAAACATAACTCAGTCAGTTACTGAGCTGTTGCTTTTTTAGTTATCTCGTGTCTCAGAGTAACTCCATGATGTATCCTGTAAGCTATCTTTCCTTCCATTGAAACACAATATATAGAGTGTGATATACTCTCAAGAAAATTTCTTACTTGAATAAATGGCAAAGTTTTCAAAAAGTTGCAGTTCAATAATCCAGGTAAGGGCTGTAACAATAAAGAGCAGTAAAGAAGACTTATGGAGCAGGATGATGTCATACCAGCTGATCCAGGAGTCAGAGCCATTTTGAGACACTTAAAAGACCCACATTCTGCCAGTGCCACATCATTGCAGAGTATTGGTCTAAAACATCTCATATCCCAGACAGAGCCCACAGATAAGGTTTGGCCTTGGTATTCTAAAAATATTTCCGTTGCTTTTAATATTCAATAATTACATTTTTTAACAACAACAAAAAGTCTAAGTTCTTGAATGCTTTCAGAAGTCAAAAGTTGTAACAATGCTGGGTATTAGCCCACGTGGTCATGAGGTCAGTGCAGGATGACTAGTGAGAGTTCTTTATAAAGGATTCCAATGTGTTCCAGTTCTCAGAGTTGCCCTTATGCATAATGATACACTATAGATTTGAAGGCTGAGTTCTCACTGATTTTCATAAATTGCATTGAAAATATTTGAGTTTTGAATCTTCACCTGGAATTTATACGTGGACCCCTTTATGATAAGAAGGCTGGAGATAAGAACTGTGTCTCTATGATTCATTTCTCTTCTGGATTTGATGCCACAGCTCATCTTGAGCAAGATGGATATTTACAAGGAATACTAATGAGTTATTACTATGTGTTTTTATGTCCACCTCAGAGAAGATGTTTTTTTATTTGAGATACAAATTCTATCAGTTTACACCCTATTTTTAATCCTCATCTAAAGCTTTCATTTTCATCCTAAAACAGTGTTAGAAGTGCCTTGAGAGCTTCATAGTAAAACTTGTGGCTGAGATCCTTGACACATTGTGAAGTCTAAATATTTGGGAGCAAATTCTAAGAATTAAAGCTTCCTTGAAGCTCTTAATTTTAATCAAACATGAAGCTGATGTGGGCCCAAAAGTTCAAGTTCTCTCTGCATTTGAAAATATGAAGATATGACACTTACAACTTTTCTTTACACAGATCCATAAGTCCTCTAAGGAAAGATAGCTTTCTTATCTGTATACTCAAAGAAGAGAACAAACGAACCATATGAGTAACTGTTTATCTAAAAGAAGAAAAATCATAATGCATGTAATTCTGTGAATAAAAATACATATATAACTTAAATGAACTTTTCTCATCTAAATTATTAGTATACCCTTCAAGAATCAAAGACTACATAAACAGAAACCCTTATACCCAACATGGAGAAGCCTTCTTTTGAGTTGTTGGTTTGGATTGTTCAATAGACTCCCAAAGCATACAACCTATTGCTTTTATTCTTGGTTTCTCTCCAGATGTAAAAGCTAAATCCCTATTGAAAAAGACCCCACTTACTTCACAGGGCACTGCATTGGAAATAACCTGAATGCCACCTCCCTGAGTACAAGCCTTCATGGTACCAGGAGGTGCCATGCAAGCTTCCAAAGGAGGGAAGCAACCAACAAATGTGATGGCATGCATACCTGGGTGGTAACCAATAGCTCTCTGCTTGGACTTTCAGAACCATTCAACAAGAGGGAAACCATGCATAATACTGGAAACATAATCAATTATTGAATGCTAGTGTAGTCATTGATATTGGGCTACAAATTTACTAAAGCAGTATAATCTTTAACTACATTATAAATATTTGTCCTATAACTCCAGATAAATACAGTTTTCACACCTTCATCAAGGAAATGTCTCTTTGCAACAGACATAAACCATTGCAAAAAGCCACAATCAAAATCCAGAGTGATGGAGCCCAATTTACAAAAGCTTCCACACCATAGGATCAGGGACCATTGTGGGAGAAGAGTCAGAAAGAATAATAGACATATTATTCTTTATATTAGATAGGGGAAGCTCTAGGGGCCTCAATCCTACACAAAGAACTATACACATGTAAGGAATGCTAAGAGTAGGAGAAATATTCTTCTCCATTGAGAGCTGGTTATCCAATACCAAATAATCAGCCCTGAAAACATTTAGGGGGAGAAAGCAGAGGTAAGAAATGATGTAATTAAATTATAATATCAAAAATAAAATTTAAAATAGTGGGTTCATAGTAAAACTATTGGACTGACAAGTAAATTTCATGCCTATAGCTGATTCTTACATTTATAAAAGCAGACAAAAGAACAAAAACACAAAAAAAAAAATCAAAAAAACTTTGCCAACAAATAAAAGGTTAACAGCAAAGCTGACTGGAAATGAAATCAGCAATCAGAAATAAAGCAGACTCTTGGGTTAAATAAGAGCAAGATGAGTATTCACAGCCTACTGACAGCCTACTGTGTTCTGTGAGTGTTAGGAACAGGCTCAGATTGTACTTATTACATAGCTTAGGGAAGATGCATGCTTACATTATATACCTCTGCTCTCTGCATGTCAAGATTTATAGCATAAACAAACATCTATTGCTGAAATGGTATTCTTCCTGTACAATTCACATAAATAAAAACCCTGAAAAATTAATATCATTGCTTTTGTAAAAAATAATAAGTACAGATCCATGCATACTGGGGCATTGCATGTTTTCCTTTGTCCCTTTTCCATACAAAATCTGACATCTGTCCCTGGGAAGGAGACATGGCAGAGCACTAGTCTAGTATGTGCAACTTGTCTAGCATGTGCAAAGCCATGAATTGTTCAGGACACAGTAGCATGCATGCAAACAAGAAAAAAGGAAGGAAGGAAGGAAGGAAGGGAGGGA
>CM052720.1:19585703-19596754 GCA_028551405.1 Uromys caudimaculatus
GGGAAGGAAGGAAGAAAGGAGGGAAGAACAGAAGAAAAGAAAGACAAAAGGAAAAAAGAAAGGAATGAGTAATAAAATACAAGAAACATAGAAATGAACAACAAAGAAAAAAATCTTAATTTATCCCCCCCCCAGTCCTTAGATCATTCTATTCCTGTGCCATTTACATGGCCTTTGACTCTTTGTGCCTGTCACCTGGATGTAATGAATAATCTTGTAGTTTATTGGATTACCTACAACAATCTCTAAAGTAACATTTTATTGTCCTTGGAAAAATATTGGAGGAAAACACAAAACCCCCAACAGTACTATAGGTACAGTTTCTCATCCCTGACACCTGTACTTAGAAAGCCACTTTCCTGTCTCTTCAGAAATTCCTAAACACTACTTTTATTATTCTATTTTTAAAAAACTTGAGCAATCACAGGTATTTAGCCATTGTACATATGTTTATTAATTTAATCACAGAAATAATGCCTCAAGCAAATGTGATTATAGATAAATACGCATATTTTACTCTATTTTATATGCAGAATAAGCTCTGAAATTTCAAGCCCAATAAGAAAATCTATTATTTAATGCCCATTCAGTTGAAAAACAGGCATATTATAGCACACGGTCTTACTCTTTAACACATGAATACATTTCTTCTAGTTTCTAGGTACTGCAAGATATATGATCTATCTATGAAAGTCATGGAATATAATTTTTCTTTCATTCCAAACACTTAGAGAATTATAGGGTCTAGTATGAGATTAACACCTCTGGTGGAGGTGATGCTTAAAAATTAAAGAGCCATATTTCATTGTGAAGTGTTCTACATAGCTCCTGAAGCAGCAGAGAACTTCTCATTGCTTCTTTTCAAAAACATTGTAAATTTTGTTAATACCAGCATTCTGCCATGAATGCCAATGTGTTATTAGATATTTTACATGCTGATTTTTTTCTTTCTGAGAATAAAAGACCACTGAATTAGTATTTGTTCTATTTATTATGACCCTCATCTAAATATCTCTTCCTGAGAAAGTAGGTGAATTTTTTTTGTCTTATTGCCTTTATAAAAGAAGAATATGAAGCTGAGGACATTGATGAACATAGTAAGTAAGCCAAATCACAAACCAGAATATTGATTTACTTTGCTTCCAATGACAATATTCAGTCAAGACCAAAATCCTAGAATTGTATCTGTACAAACAATGGGTCAGAGCAAAAGGCTACTGACTCATTAATAGTAACCTATAAGATAATTACTACAGCTACACAGAAAGAAACACTGAAATCAGCTTTCACTCCAAATATTTGTGCATACATAAATATTAAAAAGTCTTACTGTGGGCAAAATATGCTTCTAGGCTGATGATATGGTGCACACATCCATTGTTCACTACAGACCAGCTTCAAGGCACAAAGTAGCTAAAGGAGAATCATGATGCTCCTAGTGCTAAAAATAATAAAAAAAAAAATAAGTGAATATGGCAGAGCATATCATTTTGTTTTGTGAAAACTCAGAAAAATCCATATTGCAGAACAGTAAAGAATGCTTACTTTTAGTTTAAGTATGTCCCAAACATTACATAGTACATGCTTTTACCAAAGAAATTCAAATATAAATGTAAAAATCAAGTTTAATGAATGTATTTTTTTTTTAACTCAAAACCTCTTACTGTGCCTAGACAATGAAAAAACAACAGTAACAACTAACCAACCCCTGGAAGCCAACTGTCATGAATGATTGAGTGGGCAGAGTTAGTTGGGCTGTTAGGAGACAAAGAACTAAAAAGAAAGAAGAAGAGAGCAAGATATGAAAAGTAATGAAGGAAGATATTAGATTTATAAGATACAAGAGGTACAAAGTATATGCCTGTGCCTCTGTGCTTGGGAGGTGGAACCATGAGAAAGAAGAATTCAAGGCCATTCTTGGCTACAGAGTAAATCTGAGATCATCCTTAGCTTCACAAGATCTTGACTCAGAGCAAGATAAAAGAGATGAATATGACACTATTTACCATTTAAAATGAGAATACATAGCAAGGACAGCACTAGATGGTAAGACAATATTACTCTACATATTCTGAAAAGTGTTGTTTGTAAAAATTACAGAAATGACGTTCATTCATGGGTCATAGATGGGTGGAACCCATCACTCTTCTGACTCTTGCTGGGTTTTAGGTCATTCTTAATCTTTTTTTGTCATTTTTGTGAATTTTGTATAACAACGTTTATTTTATGAGTCACCCTAAACTGGGTTGTTTTTTGTTTTTTCTTTGTTTTTCTTTTTTGTTTTGGGTTTGTTTGTTTGTTTGTTTATAGTCTTGGATAGACACTGATTCCCCAAGATTGTTGAGCTCAATTAAATTTCTGTTCCTATATTCATCTTTCATCTAATCTTCATTGAGCTTGACAGTCTCTCAGGCACATTGTCATCTTGTAAATTACATGTTTCTATTAAGTAAGTTGATACCAAAAAAACCAAACTTGCATTCAGAAACAAAATGTAATGCTTAAATCATGTGTTACTTTAATCTACATTTGGACATATATTTCCTTTTCAGAGCACCTGGGAATCAACACTATGGAGACAGCAATCCAAGCATATGAACAACTGAATATGTATAAACCAGACTGTGTTTGTAAATATGTAGATTGAGGGAGTAAACACCTTTAATGGCAGTAAGAAATCTGTTACTGATTATGCATGGGGAGGAAGGCAAGCATCTTAGTAAAGTTTCTTCAAATTTTCACTGGTCTAAATAAAGTTTGAAGTATGAACTGATAGACCAGATAGAGGCTTTGAACAACAAAACAAAGGCCTGTGCACTGAACATAGATACACACATAGTCAGATATTTCATATGTTTTAAACTGACCCTAGTACTGTGGCTGTTTCTCAAGCTCAGCATTTCAGTGTTACGTATGTGAACTGTTTTCACATGTATTCAGCACATTGTCCTTCTCTTCCATTGTCTTTCCTGTCCTTGGAAATGTGAAATATGTGCCATCATCAGACCAAGTGTATTTTATGTTTTTATTCAGTGACAAACAATAGATGAGTACACTTTTGTTTGTTTAAAGCTAACATTATCACAGGATAGATGATTCTGGATTTAAAGGGTTGTGTTGTACTTTGTTCTTAGCTCTTGTTCATTTTTCAAGACTAGTGGATGATAGACGAGATACTTAAGCTCATGTCTCCTTCTATGTGATGTTCAAGTTCATCTTTACCAATCATACCCAGTAAGTTCCTACTGCCAGCCCAATTGAGTCTTTTCACCTTGTATGTGATATCACTATACTACGTACCACGATTTATCACCTCATTGCTCAGCACATCTATTTGCTCAAGGAAATATCAGGAAACTGATTTATTTAATTTGAAGCCATTTTATTAGGGCAGGATAGTAACAATGAAAAAGATAATAAATATAAATAAAAAATAAAATAAACAACGCTTGTTTATAATACAGAATACATTTAGAAGATACCGATAAGGTATGCGTGTCCCAAATTCTTGGCAATGTTTACTTAGAAAATCCCAGAACCCTGAGGAAAGAGGGAAGGAGAGTGAGCTGTGCCCTGATGTGGCATTTGGTTGTTCTGCTTGTTATAGCTGGCATATTAAGTTTTCACTAAAGGATTCATCAAAAGCCTAGACAGATAGCTTAGTCATTAAGCATGTGCCATTCTTACAGAGGACCAAGTTTCCATTCCCAGCACCAATGGTTCAGAATTACTTGTAACTCTAATTCCAGGGGAATCCAATATAAGTTTTTGACCTCTACAGGCACCTGAACTACATGTCCATGTCGACACACAAGCAAACACACATATAATTAAAAAAATGAAAATTAATCTTTTAAGGACAAAAATTAGATGGAAATCAAAAAAAGATTTTTTTTTAAAGTAAAGAACTTTGTTCATCCTGAGATTTCTGTATACCAAGAAAGATAGGAAAGAGTTGTATAGGCTACATACAAAGACTCAATCTGAACTACACTAATTGCATAATTTATATGTATTAATAAAAATAAGTACTATTATTAGGATAATTGTATTTATAAAATTATTTGATATGAATCTAATCTGCTAATTTTCATATTAATAAATTTTCTAACTTTAGACTACTTCAGGATTCCTAAAATAAAGATAATTAATTAGATTAGCAGTTAAGAAGAATGAAAAACATAAAAGGTAAAGAAATAAAGTATAAAATAAGGTTTTTTACAAACAAATTAAGGAGAGACATTAAGAAGCCTTGAATATATAATAAGGTTAAATTATTTCACAATATTTATATATCAGTAATATTTCAAGCCTCCAAACAATAATAACAACAATAAGACTACTAGAGAACTAATAATTTATAAAATGAGATCAAGCCTTTATTCTGTTCATTAGTATGAATGCATCAGTTACTTATGGTAGTATTTCCATTTTTTCATATTTTTATAGAACTTTTTCATTTATTTTTTACTGAAAATAATTTTTTCCATTTTTATTGATTATTTTCTTTATTTACATTTCAAATGTTATCCCTCTTCCCAGTTTCCCCTCCACAATCCCCCTATCCTCTCCTCCCTCGCCCTGCCTCTATGAGGGTGCTCTCCTACCCACCTACCCACTCCTGCCTCAGTGGCCTAGCATTCCCCTATCCTGGGTCATTGGGCCTCCACTGGACCAAGGGGTTCCCCTCTCAGTGATATCAGATAAGGCAATCCTCTGCTACATATCCAGCTGGAGCCATGAATACCCCCTGTGTACTCTTTGGTTGGTGGTTTAGTCCCTGTGAGCTTTGAGTGGTCTAGTTGGTTGATATTGCTGTTCTTCCTATGGAGTTGCAAAACCCTTCAGCTCCTACAGCCCTTTCCCTAACTTCCCCATTGGGGTCCCCAGGCTCAGTCCAAGGTTTAGCTGTGTATATCGCATCTGTATTGGTCAGGATCTGACAGGGCCTCTCAGGAGACAGCTGTATCAGGCTCCTGTCAGCAAGCACTTCTTGGCATCTGCAAGAGTGTCTGGGTTTGGTGTCTGCAGGTAGAATGGATCCCCAGGTGGGGCAGTCTCTGGATGGCCTTTCCTTCAGTCTCTGCTCCACTCTTTGTCCCTGTATTTCCTCTAGACAGGAGTATTTCTGGGTTAAGATTTTGGAGATGGGTGGGGACCCCATCCCTCAACCGGGGGGCCATGCCTAACCTCAGAATATGGTCTCAATAGGTTCTCCCTCCACTTTGTGGGGTATTTCAGCTAATGTCATCACCATGGGGTCCTGGGAGGCTCTTGCTTTCCTGGCATCTGGGACTTTTTGTTTGCTACCCCCAGTTCCCCATCCCCCATTGCCACACACCTCTGTTCAATTTCCTGACCCTCCGTACCTCTCCTCCGTCTCCTCCCATACCTGATTCTTCCTCTCTTTTTCCCCTCCTCCTCTTCTCTTCCTCCCAAGTCCCTCCCACCCAGAATTTTATATAATATATTGTGTTCATCATCTTTCCCCCTCAACACCTCCCAGATCCTTCCTAACTCCCCACCCATCCAAGTCCATACTTTCTTTCTCTCTTTCATTCAAAAACAAAGAACATCTGAAAATAAATTAAATAATAATAAGATAAAAACAAGTGAACAAAAGAACTAAAGTAAAAGCACAAGAAGCATATATAGAAACACAAATACACCTATTTGCACACATTACAATCCCATAAAAATACAAATTTGGAAGCCATAATATATAAGCAAAAGACGGAAAGGTAAGAGAAAGAAATGAATGAATGAATGAATGAATCAATCAATCAATCAATCAATCAATCAGACAAATGATTATGAGACCACCAGCAACAATAACAAAAGAGTTCATTATGTGTTGATTACCTACTGCTGGGCATCCGCCCTGCCATTAAGTGTGATTTGTATCCCTAGTGAGATTTTCTTTGGGAGAAAGCTAATTTTTCTTTTGCAAGTAATTATCAATAAGGCATAGCTTCTGTGCAAGGAAAGGGAGCTTGTGTCTGTCCCATTAGCACTGGGATTCCACCTGGTACAGACCCATGCAGGCTTGATGCATGCTGCCAGGCTCTGAGTTCTTGCATCATCAGTCCTGTTGTGTCTAGAAGGCCTTGTTTCCTTGGTGTCCTCCATCCCCCTGGCTCTTGCAATCATTTCATCTCCCCACAGCGTTCTCCAAACTTTTTACAAATCTTAATATGCTCCAAAGGAGTCTCTTATTAATCTAGTAGTACTGCCTGAATCCTGTAACATTTGTTCACATGTTGTACTCTAAAGGGATAAGCATTTAAACACTATATTATAAATACCCTCTGATAGCTATCAAATATTCCAGGATTTTTTATATGTGTTCATGTATTTATATCTTTGAAGCCTTAATGGTAAGATGGATTTTTGATGCCTTTTAAGGTTTCTTTCTGTGGTTATGGAAAGTGATTTTTTTTTATTCCACACCTTTATCTTGCCTTGAATTATGTACAATATTTGTTTATATAATATACAGAAGGAAGAGGGTATAAGTGATTAATACAATTAATTCAAGGACAATACTCTGGTTATTGCAGGATGGCCATTCTAAGGACAGAAGAGCTGATTCCTTCCTAGTCTGCCTAAAATAATCTTTTATATTAACAAAGAGTCCCTCAAAATTTTTCTAATTATAGTTTTCTTAATGTAGCACTGCCTAGATTAATGAATGTTATATACTATAGCAGTTCTGTTCACTGAATTCAACCCTGATTTAAGGCAAGGAAGTGACAACTCAGTGTTTTGGTATAAATGTGAAATGTCCCCCACAGGTCCAGTCCTTTGAATTCTTGGTTTCTAGTTGTTTGGAATGTGGAATGTTTAGTATTTGTAGGCTTCATAGATAAGGTAGATCACTGGGGATAAGCACTTAGGCTGTCAGTCTACCCCACATCCTGGTTACCTTACCTCTTGAGTCCAGTGTGTCCAGTCAGGCTCCTTCCTTCTCCTACCATTTATTGTGCAACAAAACTTTTCCAGGGCAGGTGCACCATACTTACCCCTACTTACCCCTGATAATATTCATGAACAGATCAAAGTACAGATAACATCAACAGCCAACTTTGTTTAATAAATGAATTTTATTGGGATTACTTTCTGGAGCAGAAATGTCTCGAGGACAGGTGCATTACAAAGACCCATCCCAGCTCGGGTGATAGCACAAAAGCTGGGAACCCAAAGCACATTGCACAGCCTGCAGGCAGCTCAACAAGTTGAAGAGTGCCTCTTCCTGGTGCCTTAGCTGGTCTAAAGATTCTCCAGACAGTGTGACTGGTCAATCCTTTCCAGGACAGCTGGTGTGGTCCCAGTCTTCTCTGTAGCTCAGCTTCTATGTCTACCATGCTTCGCCTTCTCCTTGCCTGATGCCATCCCCACATTGATGCACGGTGTCCCTTTGGAACTGTAAGCCAAATTAAACCCTTTCTCTCTTAAATTAATTTTTCAATGTATTTTAACACATCAATGGGAAAAAAGTAGCTTGAATAGTATTTAACCTGGAAAATCAGCTCATATAGGGCAAATTTCAGTACAAAACATACCCAGTTAAAAGAAGGACAATGCAAAGTTCTTAGTCTGAACTCTTAAAATCCAATTCTAGTAAGCATCAAAAGTTAACTGACTTATTTGTTTGTTTGTTTTCTAGAGTAAAAGTCCTGTTCTCTCTCTCTTTCTCCTGTGCCCCCTCTGTGTGTGTGTATATGGTACTGGGGGGGGGTGGTTTAGGTACACATGTGTATAGGTATGTTTATGTTTGTTTGTCATTCTTGTTATTATTCTATTAAATAGTTCCATTAAAATGAAGCATAGTATCTCAGAAATCCTCAGATTTCATGATAGAGCAATAGTAGAGACAAACTTTAATCTAGACACCTGGTTGAAAGGTAAGGAAATGAGTTCTATAAGGATTTACTTCTTTGAACAGAAGCAATGTCCATGATGGAAAAAAATAGAGGTAAAACATATCCTGAGTCAAGAGAGTTTAAATAAAAACATTGAGTTCAAGGATAGCACTCTAGCCATTGTCATTCTGAGGATAGAACCATTGCCTTTTTCAGAGTCTTCATGAAATAATACCAGATCAATAAGGGAAGAGACTGAAACAGAATGAGAAGAAAATCTAAATGATCTAAGCTATAGGACATACTAGACACATGGTAAAAAAAAAAAAAAAAGTCTCAGTTTTGATAGTACCTGGGTATACTATTCTCTGTAAAATGCAAAAATCTATAGAAAATGCATGATCTAATTTTGAATACAATTGAAAATCAAAAAGAATTTGTTCGTGTTTCTGGTTGCTATACAAATCATAACTGCTTTGAAAACCATTTAAATTAAACAACAAGACTTGAAAACACACTTCCTACAGTATAGCAATTCCACTCGTGGTATACCTCCAACACCTGTCTACAAATGTTTCCTATAAACTCATATGGGAATATTCCATTCAGCCTATTAAGTAGTATTCTTTTGGCCCTACTCAAGTCACAGACCCAGTTTTGGGCCTATCATTGCACCACCAGGGTCCTGCAAAGGTCTCACAACCCATGGTCTCACATAGAGTTCTTACCCATCAGGAGGGAACACAGACAAAAGTGATATTCTCAGCCATTTTCTCTCCTTTGTTTGGCCTCATCATTTGGATTTAATCCAATCTTTGTATCTACTTAAGCTTCAGATTAAACTTCTCAAGGTGAGGGCCTGGATTTCTCATGAAAGCATTTTGTATGGCCCACTATAGTGGTACAGGTTTAAGGAGGAGAAAGATATATCATATATGATATATCTGCTGCAGCAGCCATAGTATTTTAGGTTTCTAGGGAATATTTAGAATTCTTTGCAAGAGTCTCCAAGATCCTTGGATTTCAATCTTCCTTGATAAGGAGTAGAGATAAAATTTTGAAAAGATAAGATAGCCCTGTGCACATATGGTGTTCTGTATAATTGCAAGTTTTCTGACTGTAGCAGATTCCTCTACATCAAGATCATGGATAAAGATATAAAGGAGACTGCTATCATTACAAATGACCTTAAAACTATGGAGGAAAAAATCATAAAGCACTAGTCAACTTTAATGTTGTATTATAATTCGAACCTACTAAGAACAGACCTTATTACTGTTCATAGTACACAGGACCTGTATCATGGTAGTTAAGAGCCACTGATCTATAAGAATTTGGGATAACGTTTGGCGGATTAGAGAGAGATCCAAAGCAAATGGTAATTCAAGTAGCAGAGGTTGACTACTAATAGAATAGAATGGGCATCTGGATTAACTGATAGGGTATGACATCCCTCAGGTAGGGGATTCTTTTGTTTGCAAATAACAAATTATTAAATCTGTGACTGTAAGAAATAGAAAGGCTACCGTTAGGTTAAGTAAAAATGTAGAACGTACTTTAAGAACTTAGTAGACTCTTACAGATCTCATTTAACCTAGTCCACCATAAGTATTTATTGAATAAATGTATACTTAAAATAATGTTATATAGAAAGAATGTTCAGGGCAGAAACATCTGCAACATCTACCCTATAAACAATGTATTTCACATGCATTGTGCATCCACTCATAATCATTAAAAATCTTACAAAGCTAAAAGAAATTAATAAACGTCTATGAGGAGACCTCTGCCTGGGCCACCAGGAGTCCTTAGCCAATGAGCCCCAGGAGAAAGCTACCCTCCCAGGAGCTTGGAAAAGCCGTGAGTGGAGTTAAAGGGAGCAATACCTCTCACCCAGACCCACCCGGATCCTGCGGGATCCAGGGTCTGAGAACCCGGGGGCAGGAAACCTCTGAACCTTCTGGTTTCCATCTGTGAGTGGAGACCTCTGCCTGGGCCACCAGGAATCCATAGCCAAGGAGCACCAGGAGAAAGCTACCTTCCCAGGAGCTTGGAAAAGCCGGGAGTGGGGTTAAGGGGAACAACACTTCTTACCAGGACCAGCCTGGATCCGGCAGGATACAGGGACTGAGGAGAACTCGGGGACAGGAAACCTCTGAACCTTCCGGTTCCATCTGTGGGGGGAGACCTCTGCCTGGGCCACCAGGGGTCTGTGCCCGGGGACCTCAGCCTAAACCACAAGGCTACAGGAGAGAGTGGGTATCCCAGGAGTGCTGACACACCTTTGAGCACAGGCAAAACCACCACTTCTGTTCAAATTCACTGGATCAAGAGGGACCCTTGCAGAGCCATCAGGACACAGGTACCAAGGGACAGCTGGGAACAAGATTCTTCTGGTTTCTGTCTGCCCCCCAGAGCTGACCCTGTGCCACAGCTCTCCAAACCCAAACACCTCTCAAAGAGAGCAGGTCTTCAAGGAGTACTGACACAGAGGCCTGCAGGAGGGTCAAGCCACAACCAGACAGAGTAAGATCAGCTAACGTCAGAGTTAACAAGATGGCAAAAGGCAAGGGTAAGAACATAAGGAAGAGAAACCAAGAGTACTTGGCACCATTAGAACCAAGCTCTCCCACCACAGCAAGCCCTGGAAACCCCAACACACCAGAAAAGCAAGACTCAGATTTAAAATCATTTCTCATGATGATGATAGAAGACATTAAGAAAGAAATGAATAACACCCTTAAAGAAATACAAGAGAACAGAGATAAACAAATAGAAGCCTTTAAAGAGGAAATACAAAAATCCATTATGAATTACAGGAAAACACAGTCAAACAGGCAGAATTTCAAGAAAACACAATCAAACAGAAAAAGGAACGGCACAAAATTATCCAGGAGCTAAAAGTAGAAATAGAAACAATAAAGAAATCACAAAGGGAGACAACCCTGGAGGTAGAAAACCTAGGAAAGAGATCAGGAACTATTGATGTGAGCATCACCAACAGAATACAAGAAATAGAAGAGAGAATCTCAGGAGCAGAAGATACCATAGATAACATCGACACAACAGTAAAAGAAAATGCAAAATGCAAAAAGCTTCTAACCCAAAACATCCATGAAATCCAGGACACAATGAGAAGACAGAACCTAAGGATAATAGGTATAGAAGAGAGTGAAGATTCCCAACTTA
>CM052720.1:19596854-19610718 GCA_028551405.1 Uromys caudimaculatus
CTATGAAAGCTAGGAGATCCTGGGCAGAACTCATACAGACCCTAAGAGAACACAACTGCCAATCCAGGCTGCTATACCCATCAAAACTCTCAATTACCATAGATGGTGAAACCAAAATATTCCATGACAAAACCAAATTTACAAAATATGTTTCAACAAACCCAGCCCTACAAAGGATAATGGATGGTAAACGTCAGCTCAAAGAGGGAAACTACATCCTAGAAAAAGCAAGAAAGTAATCTTTCAACAAAGTCAAAAGAAGGTAGCCACATAAAAGTAAAAAAAACATCAAAAATAACAGTAACCAACAACCACTATTCCTTAATATCTCTTAACATCAATGGACTCAATTTCCAAATAAAAAGACATAGACTGACAGACTGGATCCATAAGGAGGACCCAGCATTTTGCTGCCTTCAAGAAACACATCTCCGTGATAAAGACAAACACTACCTCAGAGTAAAGGGCTGGAAAACAATTTTCCAGGCAAATGGTCCCAAGAAACAGGCTGGAATAGCCATTCTAATATTGGATAAAATCGACTTTCACCTAAAAATCATCAAAAAAGATAAGGAAGGACACTTCATACACATCAAAGGAAAAATCTACCAAGAAGAACTCTCAATTCTGAACTTCTATGGTCCAAATGCAATGGCACCTAATTCATAAAAGAAACTTTACTAAAGCTCAAAGTACACATTGCACCTCACACAACAATAGTAGGCGACTTCAAAACCCCATTATCATCAATGGACAGATCTTGGAAACACAAACTAAACAGAGACACAGTGAAACTAACAGACGTTATGGACCAAATGGATGTAACAGATATCTATAGAACATTTCATCCTAAATCAAAAGGATATACCTTCTTCTCAGCACCTCATGGTACTGTCTCCAAAATTGACCATATAATCAGTCACAAAACAAACCTCCACAGATACAAAAAGGGAAAGGTGGTCTCCAAAGAGGAGACCTAGAAAGGGGGAAACATTGGAAATGTAAATAAAGTATAAAAATACCTTTTTTTAAAAGACATATGGCCTAAATAAAATTAATGACTAAAATATTAATAAATAAATAAATGTCTACAAATTGCTATATTTCATTATTAATGTTTCTTATAAACAAATAATAGTCTATGTAACGTAAAATTAGAAAACTATCATTCTTATATCAAAAATTGTTAAAGAGTTATGATATTTAGTTTCTCATGGCAATCAGATAATTATAAAAATTATTAACCATGGTGTCATGAATTATATTAGATTCAATTTGTGTACTGCCTTAGTTATTTACTGGACTCCCTACTGTGTCACAAAATAAATATAAGAAAGCAGGGGCTTACCTTGGCTTACAGTTGCTGTCTGTCATGCTGGAGAAGTTTGATGCAGCAGCAGTGGGCAGCTTGTCATCTTGTCTCAACAGTCAGAACGGAAAGATGAAAGCCTGGCCTCAATCCGCTTTCCCTTTTGTTCTATCTGGGACCCCAGCCACCTGAACAGTATCACTCACATTTAAGGTAGATGTCCCTGTCTCAACTAACCTAATCTAGAGAATACCTTATAAACATAACACGAGATTTATTCCCATGTGATTCTAAATTCCATCTAGCTGGCAATCAAGAATAACCATCTCAAATAATCACTACTATGAGACAAGTACTAAGTTTTCCATGTCAAGTCACTAAAAACTTAACAATTATTCTATGGGTAGGTATTAATGTCTCCCCATTTCACAAGTAAGGAAACTGCCATATTAATGAGTTAAGTCGTTGGGCTTCTATCTCTAAACTGGCAAGCAAGAGTCAGAATTCATATCTAAAGCCAACTTCACACTGCCAGGTTATCTACTGCCATCTCTCACTTGGAACAGCAGAGTCACTCACAGTCTACACCTCTTGCTCCTTTAAGTTTTAGTACTCAGAACAAAAATGTGTTACATAAACAACTTTCCCTTAAAGTTGATATAAACTCTATGAGCCCTCTCTGTACAGACAGGCACATAGTCTCTTTATTAGTTGCTTCAGCAAAAAGCTCAGTGCTCACCAGAGCTTCAGAAAGATAAGCATGATCACTACCACAGCGCAGCTTACTATTCACAGAAGGTTATATCCTGAGAGGTGCAGCGGGGACAGAGGAAGTGGAGGAATGCTTAAGACAATTTGTTTTCTGCTTGTGAGATTACAGAAATTACCATCAGCTGTGAAGTGTGACTCATATTTGAACACTCCACACTAGTTTTTTTTTCCTACCTCACAAAGAAATCCACTCAGCAAGACAAAACTGGAGCCCATGACTCTTTAAAATACTGTCTGCTTTTCTCACTCCAACTCATTTGACATTAGAGTAGAGAATGGTTAATTTTTTTTTATCAGAAAATAAGACAAGTTTGTAGAAAAAAAACAAGCATTCTGTAAGGAAATAGACTGTATTTCCTGTGGAAAACAAGAGCGTGTTCTGGAGCTGGGCCACCATCCCCAGTGGTGGGAGGTGGCCAGCTCACCGACATGCCATCTTTCATATGTGCTCTTCTTTGCCTTTGCCATCTATCTGGACCACAGAGGGAGAAACAATTGATCAATATCTTTCCTCACTGTACAACTCACACTCTATCATTTTATTTTTGATTGATGGCAGAAGAGAAGAGTTTTCTTCTGGAAAATAGATACATTACCAGAATACAAAGCAAAAGGGAACCAAAATCTATTTCTAATTATAACTGATATGGTGGGTGACTTTTCTCTCATTTCACTTAACACCTTCTGGGTGTTTAATTATTTACTGTGTACCTGTACATCACACACCCCTCCCCACAAGCTGCAAGTTCTGGATATGCAAAGCAGAAATATTTTATTCTTGGCAATTCCTTCCTCAACTCTCATCTTAGTGGAACAAATGAGAGAAACATGAATAAATGCAGTATGCAGCCATGTTTATGGGGGCCCCAATTTCTGCTTCTTGTCTTGCCTCTGTGTGATAGAATTGACTGCACCATAATTTCCATATTGGCTGGCTTCATCCCTCCCCCAGGATGTGTGTTACATCAGGACAGAAATCCTATATTTCAATTTTTGCCTCATTCGAATGTTCAACGGAACATTTTGCATATTGCAAGCACAACATAGGAGAATGCAAACCAGTATAAAAACTGTATTTAAATAACAATCTATAAAATTGAGTTCTAAAAAATACTCTAAAACTTTCTGGCATGTGCCTCCAGGTCTCCTCTGGTATGTGCTTTTAACTTTTTGTGATTTCTAACTTTGGCAGACATTTCACTCCCTATTTTAAATTACCTGTTCTCAGATGCAGAATGATTTTGCTACTATAAAAATCTACTAGAAATCTTAAAATATAATCATCTATTCTAAAGGGAAAAAGACTAATCGACATTTAAAAATAGCAAAACTTTAACAGAAAGGGACTCGGGGGAACATAGCATAGTCACTAAGTCAAATAAAATCACACTTAAACCCGTATGGCTGCTTGCAAACTAATCAACTTTGAAGACATCAGTTAAACTTTCCAATTCTGCTTCCAAATCTAAAAAAGAAAGCTGTAATTTATTTTCACCCAGTCATTCTGAAGTCTAATTAAACACCAAAGATAAACAGTATAGGACTTGCATATAATAGGTTTCAGTCATGGAGATTATTATAATTGAATTTAGTTTTTGATCAGTAGTAAAGATTACAACAGGAAAGGTGCAGCTGGGTTGGGAATAATATGTAAAAGTCTAAGAGTGTGATCAATATATTGACATCATACTGATAGCACAACTATCAGTAGCCACTAGTAATAATTATTAAAATAATAACCAATATGTAATATAAGTAGAAGGTAAACACAGGGCATCCACCAGAGGTGAATTCATGTGAACAGTACTAATAGGTGGAAAAGAGAAAATTATTCTGCCTTCCATCTGAGATGAAATAAAAAGTTATACAAATGTTTCTATCTGAATAAATTCCAGTGTAAATATTATACAAGTCCAACTCAGATAACATTATTAAACAAAATTGAAATACACAAAACATGTTTGACTTAGAATTACTGACCTTTAACTTAATCTTTTTTCACTGAAAGCCCTTCAGTGTTTGAAGAAACCCATGGCTATTCCTTACATGCTTTTTAGATACTTTTACTTTTTATTAATGTAGTAAGGATACTGCATGGGGTCTGCCCTCTGCACAGGGTTGAAGTACACTGCATTAGTATTGCTTACCAGCAAATGATGTCTTGCAGATCTGTAGAAGATGAGTCTTTTGTGATTGGACCCCTAGATCTGTGGGCTAGTGTATTAGCCAGCAACCTCCAAAACACATACCAATAAGACAATCACAGGCTTATGTGAGCAGAAGGTTAGTTTTGAAAATTGCATCCTGTGTTTAAGGAAGCTAAGTCCCACACTGTGCCATCTATAAGCTGGACACCAAGGAAATACAGTGGCATGATTCAACCTAAATCTTGAAGTCTGGCAACCAGAGTCCCGTGTATAACCCCAGTTTGACAAGAAGGCCTGAGGGAGGGCAAGGACTCTGGTGCCAAGCCAAGGTTCCAGGGTACAGCAGCCAGAAACAGAAACTGCCATGTTAAGGGAAGAAGTAGAACTCCTACCTCAAAGCGAACTAGAATCCAATCTGCTCTGACCTCTTCTCTATCCAAACACTCAAGAGAGTGCATAGTGTCTGTCAGAATCAACTGCAGTGAGTCATTTTATTTAATCCCCTGATTGGGATGTTTCCCTCTTCTCAACTGATACAGAAACAATGTCTTACCATATATTGGAACGTGACTCAGCCCTGTCAAGTGGACACAAAAAATTAACAATAACATTTAGTAACTTGCCAATTCACTCTGTCCAGGTAATGACAGTTGCCATTCTACTATATGTCTGTGACTCTGATGATAAATACCAACCTGAATGGATTGACAGTATGTCTTTTTATGTCTGATTTATTGTACTCACCCCAAATGCCCCCTAAGTTTTATCCCTGTTGCTGCATACTGAAGTATTTTCTCCTTTTTAAAGGTTAAACAAAAAGACCTGTTGTAGGCATACATCACATGCTTTTAACTATTGATGTGTTTGTTAGCATTGACTTTGTTTAATAACCATGGTGGTGTAGGTTGTCTTGATACTAATCCTGCCCCTGAAGAGGAATGGATCTCTCGTTCTCAGGGGTTTCCATGTGAACCTGCTCCCCATTTTAACAGGTCAAATAAAGGCTTGAGCCTGTGAATAGGCAGTGGAAGAAAAAGGTGGGGCTGGAAGTTTTAGAGAAGGGAGAGAGGAAGGAGGAAGCAGAGACAACGACGAGATATAGGGACAAAGAGAAAAGAAGACGGAGGAAGAAGAGGTGGAAGATGGAACAGAACCACTTGGACTGGAGGAGCCGCAAGTAGCAAGGAATCTCATAGCTGGGGAATAGAGTAGTGTAGTGATATATCTACCCAATCTAGGTGTGCATCTTATAAATATTATAATGGAGTTGTGTGTTCTTTGCACAGGCATATTGGGACTGGAGATTTACCGATACAAATCTGGCTAGTATTAAATATTAAGGCTGGCTTGTGTTTTCCGAGGTGACTCAAGTGGGCAAAAGAGAAAGAACATAGCCGGGGCTGAATTCAGTCAGGCTTTGGAACAGGAATATTAGACAAAGGACTGAGCTACATGGGAGAGATAACCACAGTGGAGCATGGGCTAGCAGGAGAGCAATCTTGGAGCTCTGGAGAAGCAAAGCCAGAACTCATGGGAGAGGCAAAGCCAGCACTTGTGGAGAGGCATTGGCTAGCAGATGGGCGGTTGCTGAACTCAGAGCCTAGCTGGACCAAGCGTGAGCCTTTTTAAAATTACTCGCAACAGCATAGCTGCTATGAATGATGCTATCATGTAGAGGAGAATTAATGTGTCTTAAAAACTCGTTTTAATATCCCAAAGTGGAATGCTTTCTATTTTGAATCTTTAGTCACATTTCCAAAATAGATTCCACAGCAACTACAGCAATGAAGCTTCCAAAAACATGTACAGGGTTCCAGTCTATCCAACCCCACCATCTATTGTTGCCTTTGTAAAAACTATGCAAACAGTATGACATGTATAGGGTGTAATGACTTTAATTTCCATTTTTCAGATGGTGAGAGTTAGGAAGCCTTCTTTTCATATAGCTATTGGATATTAAGTATTTTCCTTGAAGAATTGTTTAGTCTAGCTCATTTTTATTTGGCTTATGAGTGAGGTTTTGTTTGTTTACATTGTAGAATTATAGGAGTTGATTATAGATTTGGGAAGGTTACCTAGCAGCAGTGATATGATTTGAAAGCATTTTTATCCTGGCTTCCTAGGCTGCACAGACTTCTTATTTGACAAAGTTTCACTTGGTTATCTTCCCAATGCCTGCACCTCTTTTGGTGACAGAGCCATAAAAAATCATTCTGAATACCCAGGCCATGATGGTTTCCCCTTGGTTCTCTTCCAGAACTTTTACAGTTCACAATCTTATGTTTAAATCTTCCATCAGTTTTGTGTTGAATTTTGTGCTACTGTCAGATCAAGGTCCAATCTTTCATGTGACAATTAACAGTTTAAACACCTTTTTGTAAGAATATATTTGAAGTATGCAAGATTCTCCCAGAACTCATCATTTTGAAAGAAATGCTTTTCATCATTTGTTAGCATTTACTGTGCTTTCCCATAGAAATAAAAGCACTCAGCAATGTTTGGAGGCCTTGTATGCTCAGAGTTATTCTTCAAGGACCTGAATTTAAAAAGTGTCTGAGCTGGGCATGATGGTGCATGCCTTTATTCAGGAGGCAGAGGCAGGCAGATTTCTGAGTTTGAGACCAGCCTGGTTACAAAGTGAGTTCCAGGACAGCCAACACTGCACAGAGAAACCGTCTTGAAAAACCAAGAATGAAAAAAGGATCTGGCAAAAAATAAAATTATTTTAAACAAGCTGGAAGATGAATATTCTACTTTGAAGCATGGGACAAGCATGTTTAAATAACAGAAAAGGTTTGGCTTTTGCTTAACTAGAGCTAAGATTCTGTTTACTTAGCTCGTGATTGAGAGTTTATTACCATGATTCCTTAGTAGTTGGAACCACTCCAATCAATTTAGGTTGTTTATTTATAATGACCTGTTGTCAAAATATTTCCTTTCAATCCAAGGTAATAAAACAACTCACTCTGTTTCCCTACAACTTTCTCCCTCTGTGCTTTTTTTATAACCTTCTCTGCTCTAAGCAGAATGAATTGAAGATAATGAGCTCTTAAGGACTGGCTTTCATTGTGTAACTTTATTTTCTTGAACATAAATATAAGTCTTAGAGTGCAAAACTGTGTGGTACATGAAGAGTATGTTGATTTGTAAGGATTGAGGTGATGGGTAAGGCTTTTTTCTCTGATGCTAGACAACTTCTGAAGTTGTTTATTTCCAAGACGCAGCCTTCTATGCAGAAAGTCATTATCAGCCCTGAATTCAATTTACTGTAAGTTGGAATACAAGGACAATCTGATATTCTCATAATTATCTGACTTAAAAACTGACAAACATTAATTTGGAAAGGTTTTTTTCATTGAAAGCAATGGGAAAGTTCTAAAAAAGAATAGCAAAGCCAGTATTTTGACATATATTCTGTGACTGTGGTACTTTTGTAACACTTAACACATTGTATTAAAAGGAGTAGCATGATTCAGGAAGAAATTAATGACATGATTCACATAAAGCAACTGTGGATTTTGTGAATTATGGATCTGAAGAGAAAGCTCTGGACTCAACCTAGCTGTATCAAGTCCACCCTGTGATACACAATATTGACATGTGGTATGTGCTCAGACTGTAGCATCCCTCGAAGCATTTCAGTTGGATTTCTATTCCCATCCTTCTGCCACCCTGATCTCCTGGAAATGGATACTGAGATAACTTTCATAACAAAGGCAACAAGGAAATTTTCTTAGGATTGAATACTCAATGGAGAGAAGAAAGAAGGTCAGCTGCTATTTCAAGTCAATGGAGGAAAAGCTATGAAGCAGAGAGAAGGCAGCATACAACAGACAAAATACCTTCAGACTCTTGTATCATTACATCTCATCAATAGGGAACACCCTTGATTCCCAAACAAAATAAACCCTTTCTTCCTTAATTTGGTGTAGACAAGGTATTTTGTCACAGCAACGTGGAAAGAAAGAAAGAAACAAACAAACAAAAAAACCAATCCTACTACAATTGTTTGCCTACCTACTTACTAGATCATAAATGTGGCCTCATGTAATTTAATATCCTTCAAAAGCTATAATTGTGCTTCATGACCATCATTTAATGTTAAATTGAATGTTTAGAATTCTTCCTGGCTATCATGTAAAACCATTTATAAATAGACATATGTAAGCAAGTGAAAAGAGTATAGATTGAATACTGTCGTCATAAAAAACATACTGTAAAAGAATAATTTATTTTCTAAACCTGGGAGGGTTATACATATGAAACTACTTTTCTGGGAGATAGAAAGATGTCTCCATAAAATGGGGAGGAGTGGACATGAAACCCACTACTAACTGAGGAGCTATTGGCATTGACAGTTGTTAGGAGAGGGAGTCATGCTTATTTAATGATGTGACCCTTTTAGGCTGGTTGGCACCAGTCCCAAAGCTAGATGTGTAATGCAAAATGAACTTGACATGTGAGGAAAAAGGGGGGGGGGGAGAAAGGAAGAAATCTGAAGTGTGTTAGGAAGGAATGGAAAGGAGGGCAGGAAAGGGGTTTAGCAAAAGAGCTAGATGAGGGGATGAATGCATCCAAAATCCACTGTAAGTTCTTCAAAGACTTAGTTAGAAAAAAATACTACAAAAGTAGATATGAATGAGTTCTACCCCTCCCATTCAAATACACAGACACAGACACACACACAGACACACACACACACACACACACACACACACACACACGAGAAAATTAATTAAAAAACAACTAGTATGGTATAGTATTTAGTATATAAAGTATGGTACAGGAAACCAGTGGAAGAAGAGAAAAGTCTAGAGAATGCCTTTGAAACTGTCTGACTCGCAATAACCAGATTGTTCTATTTATAGTAAGAAATCGAGCCTTTTTGCTTCCACATTTAAGAACCGCAGGAGAAGACAAGTGAAAGAGTATAAATTGATCTCCACTTAACCTAGCTTCAGAGCCAGGTACTTTAATTTGAAATATTCATTGACTATGTGGGCAATAACCATGGCTAGCCTGAATGCATCTCAGGAGGTGCGACTATTTACTAAGTGCACGGATGGCTGCCAATCTAACCCTTTGGAAAAGTGATTTATAACAAAAATGTAGTTGCTCAGTTTCATTGGAATTTCTATTTTAGCTTAAGTATTAAGAACACTGTCTTCTCTCTCATTTGCATGAGCTAGTAATGGCCTTGATAATGATAACCATGCAAGTGTATCGTGTACTTGGAGATATTTGTTCTCTCTCTCCACTCTTACTGCCCCTCCTCCAGCTAGTCTCCTTTATCCTCCCAACTTTGCTTCTACTCTTACGACATATACATAAAGATTTTTATTAGTCTCTATAAAATCTAGTGCCCCAGAGAAAGACAGCCACAGTATTTGCCTTTCCAAGTCTGACTTATTTCTTTAATGTGATGATCTGCAATTGCATCTATTTTCCTGTCAACAACATAATTCCTTTCTTCTTCATGGCTGAATGAAACACCACTGTGCACAGGCCATGTTTTCTTTAGCTATTCATTGGTTGACTGACACCTACACTAATTCCTTTACTTGACTTTTGTGATTCATGCTGTAGTGAAAACAGATGTGCATGGATCTCTATGGTTTATAGTGAGTTATTCTTCTATCACAGAAAGTGAGATTGGTGTTCCTTCCCAACAAAGATTTAGTTGCAGTGTGTTTATTTGTAGCTTTAGTTACTAAACAAAAACATGTCAAATCAAAATAAATAATCTGTAAATAAGATTCTTTCTTCTGTTGCTCTCTGCCACAGGACCATAGAGGGTTCTGCGATCTATTTCAGGCAAAACTGTTTTGCCCATTTTCAAGGTTATCATGTACAAATAAGGTATGTATTGTTTTCTTAATTTATAGTAATTGTAGAAGATGCCAGGCATTCCTTTGAAGTTCTCAGGGATTAGTCTAAAGAAAGCAAAAGGAATAAAAATCTCAAGCCACTTAAGCAAGTTGGCTTTTAAAAACATCTAAAAACAGCTATGTAAATGGCTTTATTAGATTAATGTCTATAATTATGTAGACAGACACAAGTCTAACTTTAAGCTTCAGCTAGATCATATATCCTTCACATTGTAGGAGTCTTTTACAGAAATTTTTTATTATCTCAGTTCTGGGAAGTTCAGAAAGAGTATTATTCTTTCATAAAAACAAAACAAAATGTCTACAAACTGAAATCACAGTTTATTAGCATCACACTACAGTCTTCAACCAAACTAGAGAAATAATTAAATTGTCACTCTTTTGTTTTAAATATTTAGTGTGCATGTGTGTGTGTGTGTGTGTGTGTGTGTGTGTGTGTGTGTGTGTGTTACATGCATATGAATGTGTATAGGGTTAACTAGGTAAAGTATAAGGAAACTCGTGCAGAGTGTTGGTTTCTTCTACTGCTCTCAGCCTTGTTGCCTCAAGCTCTGCCTGTCTCACTCCCTAGAGTTGGGATTATAGCCATGTTCAGCCAGACCCAGTTTCATTTACTACTATTGAAAATTCAAACTCTGTAGCGTGTTCTCTTTCCCACTGAAGAACCTCCCCAGCTCTGTCACTCACTTTTAGCAAATAGGAAGAAAAGGTAAAAGAAGCCTTTTCATGTGGGCATACGGTTCCCTGGCAGAAGGATGGTAAACAACTTAATCATCCTAACCTCCTGCTGCTGATGCAAGGGTAGGGCCAAATGCTCCAACCATGTTGAAAAAGACAGATACCTTAGAAAGCATGTATCCAGCCAGCTAGCTACTTTGAGAAAAAAATGGCTCCCTTAAGAGCTTTTACTAAACTGATATTTAGGATTAGTGATAATATTAAAGGACAGTTTACCAGCTTCTTCATTGGGGGCGTGCATTTGTAATAACATATGATATAATTAGTGATGGCTTCCACACAAATGAGAGCTTCTTAGGAGAGCCAAATATTCCAGATACTGAAAAGAAAGAGTGCTTAACACGTATAACCACGTCATTGCCAGTGGTCTGACACATATGGCGGTCTGAACTGAGCCAGCTGAAGAAGTGTGACCATACTAGCAATCAAGAAAGATGCTCAGTTATAGTGTCCCCTGCTTTTTTTCTTTAAAATACTAGCCAATAAAACACCCTTCATGTGTCATCCTTAAAACAAATGGGTTTATGTGATTCCAATCTTGAGTGACCAAAAGATAGTTATTTTGATTTGGTTAAAGCAATATATTTGTAGAGGCTTCTGGGCCTCCAGAAAAAATAAACATTATTTATGAGATGACTATTACTCTAAATAAGTTTAAAATAAAAAATTATCTGGATGAGCAAATGTAAATATCCAGAAAAATGAAAGAGAAAGACACACAAGGAAATAAGGCATTTTCTTTTCACAGAATCCTGTGTCTTTGGTTCTATGCTGCCTTGTCTCCCACCCATGGCTTTATTCCACTTTGTCTCAATTTGCTTGAGAGAAGAGGCAGGAGATAACCTTTAGACAGTATATTTTCTGTTATCAGTAGGTTCTTTTGAAAAAAATGAATAAAGATACAACTTCTTTAGCTGGTAATGAATTACCTGCTGCATCAGGATACAAGCTTGTCCCCTGTGCCTCAACTCTGCATTTTCTTCTTATCTTAGACCAGATTCTCCTTCCAAGAGTCCCATTTTTATCCCCACAGCCTATAGATAAAAATTGTAGGCATGGAAATGAAACCTGATCAGACAATAATTGAAGGCTTGGATAAATGGTTATGCCTTGGTGTGAAGACAGAAAGATGAAGAATAGGAGCACTAATCAGTTGGAAAACCCAAACAAACAGTGTTAATCTGATGAATGTCAACAGGAGGAGGGAAACTTGACATGTAATTACACTTTTATTCTCTCAAGAGAAGGAAAATCAGTCTTATATGAATCATCAGCAAAATCATTGCCACTGAGTAGACACAAAGGACTCACATGCCTTTCTTACCAGCTGCTAGTACCCATCTACAGACATCTCTTTCCTCACTTCAGAACACTGCAAGAGGTTCTAAAATAAATTTTTGCTTACAGCAGCACACAGAGAGGTATATACTGGTTGCCTCATGGAATTCAATCAATGGGTCTGGATCCTTTGATAGAGGAAGCATGGCAGGATCCTGAGGATGACAATATTACAAAACAAAAAATAGTGGACAGTGTAACCTGTCATCATCACCATCATTCTGATCCAATGAACAGTCTTTACGAATTTGTTTAGAACAAAATGAAAGTAACAAAGATGGATCCCAGTACTAGTAACTAGTAATTTAAACACAGTAAAGTTCACCTGGTACAATATGAATGTATAGACAAACATGTAACATAGCTAAAAAAATAATATATGACAGCTACAGATGTCCATGTTTTACAATAATGAAGAAATAACTGGAAACACAAAATAATAGCTAGTGGACACAAATGATCATATGTAATTGACTGGAAAAGGAAGAAAATGTATTGAACATTGCAAGGAAATCCTTTAATTAAAATTTTAGAATGAAGATTCATCGGTAAGCTCTCTGTAGGCTGTGGTAAGGCAAGACTTCATGAAGAACTAACAGTGATAAACATATATATTTGGATACTTGTTAAATTGAAACTGTATGTTGGGTTTTTTTTTGATACTTTATTTACATTTCCAATATTTCCCCCTTTCTAGGTCTCGTCTTTGGATACCACCTATCCCTTTCCCCTCCCCCCATCTCTATGAGGGAATTCCACCTCCCACCCACACGCCCACCCACTCCCATGTTTCCACCTTGACATTCTCCTTCATTGGGGCCTCTCCTCCCCCTGATGGCCAACAAGGCCCTCCTCTGCCACATATGTGGTCCGAACCATAGGTCCCTCTATGTGTATTCTTTGGTTGGTGGTCCAGCCTCCATGAGAATGAGGGGGGTCAGGCCAGTTGACACTGTTGCTCCCTCCATGGGGCTGCAGACTCCCTCAGCTCCTTCAATCCCTTCTCCAACTCCTCCATCTGGGACCTCACTCTCAGTCCAGCGGTTACTATGAAGTGAAACTTGGGTATTCCAAACGTTTTGGCTAATATCCACTTCTCAGTGAGTACATACCATGTTCGTTCTTTTGTGACAGAGTTACCTCGCTCAGGATGATATTATCAAGTTCCATCCATTTGCCTGCAAATTTCATTAAATCATTGTTTTTAATAGCTGAGTAGTACTCCATTGTGTAGATGTACCACATTTTCTATATCCATTCTTCTGATGAGGGACATCTGGGTTGTTTCCAGCTTCTGGCTATTATAAATATGGCTGCTATGAACATAGTGGAGCATGTGTCTTTATTACTTTTTGGAGCATCTTCTGGGTATATGGCCAGGAGCGGTATAGCTGAGTCCTCAGGTAGTATTATGTCCATTTTTCTGAGGGTCCGCCAAACTGATTTCCAGAGTGGTTGTACCAGCTTGCAATCCCACCAACAATGGAGGAGTGTTCCTCTTTCTCCACATCCTTGCCAGCATCTACTGTCACCTGAGTTTTTGATCTTAGCCATTCTGACTGGTGTGAGGTGGAATCTCAGACTTGTTTTGATTTGCATTTCCCTGATGACTAAGGCTGTTGAACATTTCTTTAGGTGCTTCTCAGCCCTGCAAATTCCTCAGTTGAGAATTC
>CM052720.1:19611218-19634267 GCA_028551405.1 Uromys caudimaculatus
TTCTATTTCTATGTTTAGCTCCTGGATAGTTTTGTGCGTTTCCTTTGTCTGTTTGATTGTGTTTTCTTGAAATTCTGCCTGTTTGTTTGTGTTTTCCTGTAATTCTTTAATGGATTTTTGTATTTCCTTTTTAAAGATTTCTAGTTGTTTATCTCCGCTGTCTTGTATTTCTTTAAGGGTGTTATTCATTTCTTTCTTAACGTCTTCTATCATCATCATGAGAAATGATTTTAAATCTGAGTCTTGCTTTTTTGGTGTGTTGGCGTATCCAGGGCTTGCTGTGGTGGGAGAGCTGGGTTCTGATGGTGCCAAGTTCTCTTGGTTTCTGTTCCTTATGTTCTTACCCTTGCCTTTTGCCATCTTGTTAACTCTAATGTTAGCTGATCTTACTCTGTCTGGTTGTGGCTTGCCCCTCCTGCAGGCCTCTATGTCAATACTCCTTGAAGACCTGCTCTCTCTGAGTGGTGTTGGATTTGGAGAGCTGTGGCACATGGTCCGCTCTGGCGTGCAGACAGAAATCAGAAGGATCTTGTCCCCAGATGTCCCTTGGTTCTTATGTCCTGATGGCTCTGCAAGGGTCCCTCTTGATCCAGTGAGTTTGAACAGAAGTGGTGGTTTTGCCTGTGCTCAAAGGTGTGTCAGCACTCCTAGGATATCCGCTCTCTCATGGAACCCTGTGGCCCAGGCTGAGGTCCCCAGGCACAGACCCCTGGTGGCCCAGGCAGAGATCTCCCCCCACAGATGGAACCGGAAGATTCAGAGGTTTCCTGTCCCTGAGTTCTCCTCAGGCCCTGTATCCCGCCGGATCCGGTCTGGTCTGGGTGAGAGGTGTTGCTCCCCTTAACCCCACTCACGGCTTTTCCAAGCTCCCTGGAGGGTAGCTTTCTCCTGGGACTCCTTGACTATGGATTCCTGGTGGCCCAGGCAGAGGTCTCCACCCACAGATGGAAACCGGAAGGTTCAGAGGTTTCCTGCCCCTGAGTTCTCAGTCCCTGGATCCTGTCAGATCCGGGAGGGTCTGGGTGAGAGGTGTTGCTCCCCTTAACCCCACTCATGGCTGTTCCAAGCTCCTGGGAGGGTAGCTTTCTCCTGGGGTTCGTTGGCTTTGGACTCCTGGTGGCCCAGGCAGAGGTCTCCACCGAAACTGTATGTTATAATGATGTCATTGCAGTCTGTACAATTGTTATATGAGTGAGATAATGTTTGTGTATTGCTATTCAAGAATTGGATTTGATTACTTGTTCTACTGGCATATGTCCTAAGGTACTTCCTCTAGTAAAAGTAATTTACTGATGTTTAAAAAGAATCTATAATTCTATAATATGGAAGTAATCCTGATAATCACTCAGGCATGAGATTTTCCTTGCTGTTAACATAGATTTGCTGGGGATTATTGCCTTGGAATAGATTTCCTAGATATTTTGACAACCACAAATTACACAGAGAAAGGTGAAAGCATTCGTTCTAAGTAGAAAAGCCATACTGTTGCTGTCACGGAAGAGAAATCATGGTGATGGTGAATATAGCATAGGCATCAGAGAAGAGATTCTGACAAAGCTGAAGGAAGACAATTCATCTTTTTCTTTCTCAAAATGTTTTTGTAAGAATGACAACTATAAAAAAAAACAAAAAACAAACAAAAAAACAAAAACAAAAGAATGACAACTATACATTCCTTTTATGCCCTCAAAAAATATCAGTAAACCTCTTACAAGCCTCAGGACCTACTGTCTTACAGATCTACCTCTTATAAAAGGATCAAGTTGAATGCTAATAAAGAGGAAGATAGTCCCTCTATTTTCCAGTTCTGAGAATGGATAGATGCAGCTACTGGTTGGAGATTAGCTCTATGTTTCAAAATCAGCTCTTATCATGAAAACAGAAAATGCAGAAAGAAAGAAAGAAAGAAAGAAAGAAAGAAAGAAAGAAAGAAAGAAAGAAAGAAAGAAAGAGCATGTAGGCAGTTATACTAACTACAAACTGAATTCAGGATGCTCTGTATGTGATTAATGATGGAAATTCTAAAGGTAACTTTTATTTTCTCAGATGAAGAAATAATATGAGAGTGGTACCCAAGTTTTGTGAATACAAAGCTTGAGCTGAGCCCAGATTATTTGTTTCTCTGTTCTAACTATTCCTAGATTTAGCCTGGAAGTTTCTGGCCTCTGTACATTCTTCCAGATTCTTCTGCTAACCTAGGCCTAGAATGGTACAGTTCCTAAGACTAATTGCTGAATAAGCTCACTCTAGTTCTTTCTGAACTCTGGCTGGCTTGTTCAACTGAGCTGTTCTGACTCAAATTTCTCTCCAAGCTGGCTGATCCAATCCAGCTTCTCTCGGCTTCTCACTGAATTGTTCTGTTTGGGCTCAAACTAACTCTGACAATTTGTTCAAATCTCTGGCTCCTTCTTATTCTATAGCTTCAACTGTGCCTGCTGACCTGCACTTCATTGCATAACTCCAGTGCACTGCACTCAACTACACTGGCTTCTAATTGACTGACTGAATTGCACTGAAATCAACTCCACTCAGCTAACTTAACTCCCAACTCAATTGCTCAACTGACTCTCCATGCTCTTAAATAGCTTTTCTCCTGAGACTTGCACATATCCTATTGTTGACTCGTTCTGTCAAATCTTTCTCTGACAAGTCATTTTGTCAGCCTCTCAATTAGATCTTTGGGATTAAAGGTGTACACTAATGATGTGTATGTATTCCAGACAGCAGGATCACACAGACCTAGAAGGTCTTCGGATGTGATCAGAGCTGGATTAAAATTCTTCTCCAGTTGGTGAGTCCTCTTGAATGATGGCTAGCTTTTGTTAATCATGACACTATGTAAGTAGTAGATTACAACTACTTGGCTATATAGTCATTCTCCAGTTTATGCTACTTCTTGGGAGACTGCTGGTGTTGAGCATCGCATTGTGGTTTAAGGATTACTCAGCAATTCAATATCTTTCTCACCTACCTTGAAGTTTTCTAGGTTGGAATAAGAATTGCTTTTAATTATATTTCCCTAAAACTGAAAACAGCAAATATTTAGATATCAAACAGTGAATTTTTAAAACAAAATCTATAGATCAAGCATAAAATCATGGGTAAATTAAAAATGAATCTAATTGAGGGATAATGAAAGATTGTATGAACTTAGGTGAGTTGCTAAGGTTATGCTTAGGGTGGAATTTAGAACTTTTAGTATATGTGATCTAAAATAAGAAGGACTAAAGTTAATATAATTTGCAGCCCTTGGGATCTAGAAAAACAGAAAGAAAAAACAATTAGTAGCAACACAAGAACAGGGAAAGAAGTGATGAAATTAAAAACAAAATTGGATAAAGGAAACCAAGTCAAACCTGGAATATTGGAACACAAGCAACAGAGCCTAGAGTTGCCACTTTGTGAGCCTAGTAAGGCTGCTAAAAGAATAAGAAAACATGTGACTGGCATTATAAGTAAAATGCAGACATTTTTACAGTTCTACAAACACTAAATCACAGAAATATAATATAGGGATTTTCTCAATGCACTTAAAAACTTACAAAATATGGACAATTCTTTTTTAAAAAGAACTCACAGTTCTAAAGATAGGGCCCCATGCTCAGCAGTACATCGCCAACACAATACCGACTCAATGGGAGTGTTGTAGTCTTTTTTCTCATATTGCTTTGCTTGCTCATATGTTGTCTCACTGGTCTTTGGCTTGTATATTATGGTTTCCAATTTTGAGTTTTTATAGTTTTTGGTGTGTGTGTGTGTGTGTGTGTGTGTGTGTGTGTGTGTGTGTGTGTGTGTATTTAGTGTGTTGTATCTTTCTTTCTTTTATGTTATGCTGTTTTCTAAAAGAAAGAGAAAGTAATGGTGTGGAGCTGGGTGAACAGATGCGGATACATCACTAAATATGGAAAATGTGGCTTTAAACTACACGTACAACTCTATAAAGTTAGTAACATCAATATTCATAAGGAAATTTAATAAATTTAATAACATCCCTGCAAGTCTTCTAAACTAAAATATACAGTATATTCCTATCAGAAATTAAAGAACAAAGTAAACAAGAATATGATTGTGCCTAGGGAGACTCACTACTGTAATGTTAATAGTTCCTAATAGAAATCCCGAGAGGATTTGATAAATAATGACAAGTTGAACTTAAGCTGTATGTGACGGTACAGGAGACCTAAAGTCTTGAGAAGGAAAATGATGCTGGAGATTCATGATGAAAAACTTAAATGTTGACTAAAAATATTGAAATCCAAGATAAAATGGGAAATGCATAAAGCTAGAAAAGTAGATTAACATTCAAGAATCCTGGAATGATTAATTCATAAGAAAAGTAAATAGTTTCTGGAAATATGGTATTTTCCTGAAATGGTACTAGAGCAAAGTACTATGGCTACACAAAGAATTTCACTCTTCCCTGACAGGATTCCTGAAAATAAACCTGTCACTATTCACAGATAAAAATGCAGATTAAAACATGGTAGAAAAAGACACAATAATCACGATAATAAATTTATGGCCAAAACAGCAACATATTGTTTTCTCACATTACTAACAAAAACAACCATAAAAGAAAAATAGAATTAGACTTGAATAAATTAAAAATTGCACCATGAAGATGCACCTAGTCCTACTGCAACTTGATATGCCAACATGGGTCGATATCCATAGGATGCCTTAGGTTTTCTGAGGAGAAATGGAGGACAGAGAGAGGGGGGAGGAGAAAGCAGAGAGGGGGACTGGGAGGAGAGGAGAGAGGACAATATGCACTCAGGATGTAAATAAAAAACTAATAATTTAAAAAATAAAACTCATCTCTCCAGAAAAAAAAATTAAAAAACAAAACCCAAGCTGCTTTCCACAAGACATTTAAATAGGAATTGGAAACACAAACTTCAGGCAAATACTACCAAAATATGTTTTAATAAAAATAAGGGACCAAGGAAAAGCCAGGGACAGGAGTCTTCTGGATTCCATCTGTGGTGGGAGACCTCTGCCTAGGCCACCAGGGCTCCATAGTCAAATAGCACCAGGAGAAAGCTACACTCCCAGGAGTGTGGAAGAGCTATGAGTGGGTTAAGTCAAGCACCACTGCTCAGCAGGACCAGCCTGGAATCCTCAGGACACAAGGACTGAGGAAAAGCCAGGGACAGGAGCCTTCCAGTTTCCATCTGTGGTGGGAGACCTCTGCCTGGGTCACCAGGGCTCCATAGCCAAATAGCACCAGGAGAAAATTAGCCTCTCAGGCACTCGGGACACAGGGATTGAGGAAAAGCCTAGGACAGGAGTCTTCCAGTTTCCATCTGTGGCTGGGGACCTCAGCCTGTGCCACAGGGTTCCATAGCCAAATAGTGCCAGGAGAAAACTAGACTCCCAGAAGTATGGACAAGCCTGTCTGCTCAGAGAGACCCACCTGGAATCCCAGTACACAGTGACTGACGAGTGGTCTTTTGGTTTCTTTCAGCAGATAGGGAGCTGATCCTGTGACAAAGGGCTCCATACTCAAATAGTGCCAGGAGAGACCTGGTATCCCAGGAGTGCTGACACACCTTCAAGTACCTTCAAGACCACCACTTCTGTTCAAATTCACTGGTTCAAGAGGGACCCTTGAAGAGCCATCAGGACACAGGAACCAAGGGACATCAGGGGTGAAGGTCCTTCTGGTTTCTGTCTGCACCCCAGAGCTGACCCCGTACCACAGCTCTCCAAACCCAAATTCCTCTCAGAGAGAGAGCTGGTCTTCAAGAAGTATTGACACAGAGGCTTGCAGGAAGGAGAAGCCACAGCCAGAGAGAGTAAGACCAGCTAATACCAGAGTTAAGCAGATGGTGAAAGGCAAGGGCAAGAACATAAGGAACAGAAACCAAGGCTACTTGGCATCATGAGAACCCAGCTCTCCCACCACAGCAAGTCCTGGATACCCCAACACACCAGAAAAGCAAGACTCAGATTTAAAATCACATCTCATGATGATGATAGAAAATTTTAAGAAGGAAATAAATAACTCTCTTAAAGAAATACAAGAGAACACAGGTAAACAACTAGAAGTCCTTAAAGAGGAAATACAAAAATCCATTAAAGAATTACAGGAACCTCATAAAATTGCAAATCTTCTGTAAGGCAAAGGACACTGTCAATAGGACAAAATGGCAACCAACAGATTGGGAAAAGATCTTTACCAATCCTACGTCCGATAGAGGGCTAATATCCAATATATACAAAGAACTCAAGAAGTTAGACTCCAGAAAACCAAATAACCCTTTCAAAAATGGGGAACAGAGCTAAACAGAGTATTCTCAACTGAGGAAATTCGCAGGGCTGAGAAGCACCTAAAGAAATGTTCAACAGCCTTAGTCATCAGGGAAATGCAAATCAAAACAAGTCTGAGATTCCACCTCACACCAGTCAGAATGGCTAAGATCAAAAACTCAAGTGACAGCCGATCTGGCAAGGATGTGGAGAAAGAGGAACACTCCTCCATTGTTGGTGGGATTGCAAGCGGGTACAACCACTCTGGAAATCAGTTTGGCGGACCCTCAGAAAAATGGACATAATACTACCTGAGGACCCAGCTATACCACTCCTAGGCATATACCCAGAAGATGCTCCAACATGTAATAAAGACACATGCTCCACTATGTTCATAGCAGCCATATTTATAATAGCCAGAAGCTGGAAACAACCCAGATGTCCCTCAGCAGAGGAATGGATACAGAAAATGTGGTATATTTACACAATGGAATACTACTCAGCTATTAAAAACAATCACTTCATTAAATTCGCAGGCAATTGGATGGAACTTGAAAATATCATCCTTAGTGAGGTAACTCAGTCACAAAAGAATGAACATGGTATGTACTCACTGATAAGTAGAAATTAGCCCATAAGTTCAGACTACCCAAGTTTCACTTTACAGTAACTGTTGGACTGAATCTGAGGTCCCAGATGGAGTAGTTTGAGAAGGGATTGAAGGAGCTGAGGGAGTTGGCAGCCCCATGGAGGGAGCAGCAGTGTCAACTGGCCTGACCCCCTGGTGCTCCTGGAGACTCGACCACCAACCAAAGAATACACATGGAGGGACCCGTGGTTCGGACCACATATGTGGCAGAGGAGAGCCTTGTTGACCATCAGGGGGAGGTGAGGCCCTTGGGCCTGAGGGTGTTAGAAGCCCCAGTATAGGGGAATGCCAAAGTGAGAAGAAGGGATTGGGTGGGTGGGTGGGTGGGTGGGTGGATGGGGGAATACCCTCATAGAAGCACGGGGAGGGGAGGTTGGTTGGGGGTTTCCAAAGTGGAGACCTGGAAAGGGAGAAACGTTTGAAATGTAAATAAAGTATCAAAAAAACAATAATAGACTTGGTTCTTGAATAGATAAATCCCACAAGTCAATAATAGCAAATAATTTAAACATGAGTAAAGACTTAAATGTACACTTCAAAAAGGAAGATACACAATATTAATAAGGACATGAATATATGCTCTCACCCACTGACACAAATATGGGGGTAGCCAAAATACAGGGGAAACAATTTCAAGTGTTGAGAATTATGTGGGACATATAAACTTCATTGCACTACTATTGGGAAACAAGATCCAGTCACTTGAAGGATAGGTTTGGCAATTTTCAAAACATTAGTTTTGAACTAATTCATTAATGAACACCATGTTGCTGTTCATTACATTCCACAGTGTATACCAAAACAATTTAAAACATATACATGCTTATAAAGAATCCTTTTGTCATTTTAATGACCTAATTATAAGACTATGAGGTCAGTATAGATGCATAAGCCTTCATTTAAGGCTAAATACTAGCACCCAGCATTACACAGGAAAAAGTGTTCTCGGCCCGATCTATTCAAGAGAATTTTGTGCACACTTTAGGCTATAATCTCAATTAAAGGTTCACAGGACAATGTCTTTCCAAATACATTAGTGCACATCCCTCCAAGACTAGCTCGTTACAGTAATTTCAATTTTCTTCATTTTTATTGAGAATTACTGAATTCTTCTAAGAATGTAAAAATGAAGATGTTACCTTGGTAACATAAGTTGGCAATAAAATAGCAATTTTAAACATGGAAATCATCCATATTCATCTATTTTAAGTCCTTATTATCTCTTACAAATGTTCTATTTCTCCTTTCAATGAAACGAAGTGGTTGTGATACATGGAGATGCGTTGATGTTTTCCATAATATTTCTAGCATGTGAGTAGCTCTAAGTTAGGGAAATGTGAAGCTTTGGTTCATTTTCCAGTACAAGTGATGCGTGCTGCACTAGATCCCGCTAGCCAGGCAAACTTGTTTTCAGGAACTCACTGTGTGGCGTTTTGAATTCAAATATGTCAATGTTTCTTCTCAGCCAAAAATGTCTCCTCACAGAGGAACCACTTATAACCCATGAAAGGTCCCATAGCTTCAGAACTTCCCTGGGGAACTGTGTAATGAACTCACTGTTGCAACAAACATCTAATGGTAACAAAGCCACTGACTCAATGCTACAGGTTATATACTTGTTAGGTGGAGTGAAGCATAGAGGTCAATGTCAATCAACATTTAGATTTGGGTAAACAATTATCTATCAATGAAAACTGGCTATTTTCTTCATTAATTCTATGGGAAAAAATGAAAGTCAGAATTTACACCAGTTAATAGTTTTTTTCCACCTATACTAGATATTGAAGACAGCAACAAGAAGATGAATGTTTATCAGAGGACTAGCCCATTTCTAAGTCCTTTAAATATCAATTCTTTCTTTTGTGAATAATGGAACTTACACAAATTTTGGAACTGCCTCGGTTATCACTGACAGCAGCAGGGAAAGAAGAAAGCCTGGGGCCATTTGAAGCCTGAACTTCCCTGCTGGATCCTGTCCTTAAATTGCATGGGAAAAAAATGGCCAGTGAAGCCATGAAGTACCTGTAGCAGTATCATGAAGTGGACCTTAAATCCACCTAAAATGTGCATGTTTCATCCCATCACTTGTGTGTCAGCATAATATTTATATATTTATAACGTCACCAGTATATGTAGCAGAAGGTCTTTGTTGTAGGTGATAGGGCTTCTTGCTGGTGATACTGTTTTGCTTTGTAATTTTGGCTTTTTGTTTTTTGCTTTATTTTATCTTATTAGTCTTTTGCCTGTTTCCTTTAATTTTAATTTTTGTGTTGCTGGACAAGTATTTCATTTCTTGCTTTTTTTTTTTAATTTTAGTTTTTGTTTTGGGTTTTTTTAGATACAGAAAAAGATATACATATATAATATATGATATATAAATAATATATTACATATTATTTATGTATAAAGATATATGTGTTTATACATAATAATATTACATTTGTGTGTGTGTATGAAGTTGAATTCAAAGTCTGGAAAGTCCTCTTTGCCCCATTACAAATGTCTCCAATCATGTTTCTCTTATAGGCTTAACTTCACCTAGTATAAATTTTCTTCTGAGGAACTTTGTGCCTCCAACTCCTTTAGGGTTGAAAACAGCATACATTTTACTCAAGGCTTAAACCCTTTGTACTAAACTTTAGTTTGTATAAATATATAACATATAAGTATATATACATATATATTTACATATTTGTTACATGTGTGTGTGTTAGGTGGGTAGGGAGATGGGGAAGAGTTGGGGAGAGAAAAACATTATCAAAGTGTATAGTATAAAAAATAGTTTAAAAGATGTCGCGACCCTCGACCAGCAAGGATGACGCAACACTCGGAGATCTTCGCAAAGCAGTTTATTCAGGCATTGTTCAGGATTCTTCCTCTCCCCCATACTACCGGTCCCTCGCTTATAAGCTTCACTCATCACCAATCGCACAATGCTACATGGCAGGCAGGCATAGGTTGCCAAGAGGCAACCAGCAACCCATAATAGTTGTTTGTGGCAGGAACACAGGAAACAGGCGCCATCTTTAAGGCGTGGCTGTTACTGCTCACCACAAAAAGAATGGAAAAGGAAACAAAAACCTTCATTAGCTGCAGAGAACACATAAATTTACCAAGGAAGTAAACTTCTTCAAAATAAAAGCAGTGCATCAGAAAGTAGAGCTGAGCTCTGCAACAAGAAGAAAGAGCAGAAAACACTGAACTGCAATAAGATCTAAAAGAGAAGGACACCTTCTGAGAAAGTGTCAAAAAGCTGCATGAATTTCATTTTTTATGGAATTACAGTCCATAAATTCATATACCACTGTGATACCAATCATCAAGAAAATGAGCAAATCACAAGCAAAACCATAGCCAAACACAATCTAACAATATGCATTGTTTGCTTTAAGACAAACTATCGGAGTGAGTTTTTCAAGCACTGGGGAAAGTGAAAACTTCAGCAAGTAAATGAATTTTCTATGTAAATGATGCACAAGAAGAGATTTACTAAATGGCTGTGTCAACTAAAGACAAGATACAGAAAAATCAAGGGTAGAAAGCTTCCCATATGTGTGTGCATCTGTGTGTGCATCTGTGTGTGCACCCATGTGTGTCTGTATATGCAAAGTCATACTATAAAGAACTAGACAGTGGGGTGTAGCATTTGGATACATAAATACATAAATAAATTAATTAAAATTAAAACATAAAAAATAACTAGACATCAAAGAGTAACTTGAAAAAGAATGGTTATAATGAATACGAAGGCAGTGAGCCTTGGGATATAATCATGTTTTCTAAATAACAGGAGTGTTTCAAATGCTGAGAGATACAAGATTCAGAGTTTATTGCTACCAATCCTTGCCACTAAAGTTTTGTACAAAGAGTTTAAGTCTTGACTGAAATGTATTTGCTGTTCTCAACCTCAGTGGAGTTGGAGGCACAAGGTTCCTCAGAAGAAAATCTGTACTGGCTGAAGTTAAGCCTCCAGGAGAAACTCGATTAGAGACCTCTGCAGTGGAGCAGAGAAAACATACCAAGCTTTGATCTCAGCTTCACTGAGACAAACATCAGAAAGATTTGTGAGCTATGGTGTGAAAGGAAGAACACAAGTTATCTATGTTACTAGATGGCTTTGGTAGAACTTGCTTGTACTTCATGGCATGTTGGAGTTTCATAGCATAGACCAAGGAACTTAATGAGTTAGGTTCCTGTCCTTCTAAAGAAATGGGGAGATGAATTACAGTGGTAAGAGACTCAACCCTTACAAATCCTCGAGGAATACACACACACACACACACACACACACACACACACACACACACACACACACACACACACAAACTTTCAATTACAACTTAGGATGACTCAGTGAGTAAAAGTGCTTGACACCAAAACTGAGGGCACTGTTTCAAGTTCTGGGCTTCATATCATTGAAGGATGGAACTCACTCCTACAAGCTGTCCTTTGACCTCCACACCAATTATACCAACACACAAACACACACACACATACAGAGAGAGAGAGAGAGAGAGAGAGAGAGAGAGAGAGAGAGAGAGAGAGAGAATATTCTTTTAAAGTTTTCTGAAGTAAAGAGACTTGTCTGAAGATTGGTCCAGCTGAGAGAATGTTGACACTGTCTTGAGAAATCCCAGTGCTGGAGAGAAGACTAACAAACAATAAGCTGAGAGGCAAATGTTAATCAATGGCTTTTGATCAAAGAGAGAAAACTTTACCAAATACAAATATGCTCCAAGTTAAGGCTCTAAAATCTCTATGAGAGTTAAAGATGGCTCTCTGTAGGCCCTTAACAAAGTGTCCTGACTCAGTTTTGAAAGTAAGATTGTGCCACTGCAGAAAATATTTCAAAAATTGAGCAGTCTACTATGGAATCACATGTTCTTCAAGTTTACCTGTGGTCTCAATCCTGCTCCTTAAGATGGCTCTGCACAGGTCCTCTACCCTTCTTTTAGGAGCGCACTAAAATCTGTTCGTCCGAATCCCTCAGTCTGAGATGTGACTGATGTGAACGGCGCTTTGCTGCTCCCCATTCCCTACTTCTGCAATAAATCACCTGACTTTGAGAATAATTTCCAAGGATTAGCCATTATACCAAAATTGTAGTCAGGGTAAATGATCTTTATAGAAATATGAAATTAGAAATTGGTTTCTGCATTGAGAGACAAGTGAACTTCATGAACAGAAGGAATTGCTAATGAAAATGAAAAGCAAATTGGCTGCCACCTGGCCAGCATGATATGTTTCTCTTCAAATGCTTATGTCCATTTGTCCCCAAAATTTAAGCATCAATATAGACTTGATAGTATTAAGGCCAATGTGGTACTATCTTTATTATACTAAAGTGGATGGAGCATTTTCAGCAAGCGTGGCTATTATAGAAGATGCTCAACACATAGCTATTGCATGGAAGGTTGAGGTTACTGGAATGACACTGGGAAATGATCATATTCTGAGAACAGGATCATTTCTAGTTAAGAGGTATGATGTCACAAACATTTACTTTCATCTTGTTCCCTTCCTATTGTTTCCATGTTTACTCTAATTTTTTGTCACATGGAGTGAGACACCTCAGGCACGACATTCTGTCTGTTATTCTGATCCTGTGTTTGTAATTTGTGGTTTGGGTCTCCTTTCTTTCTACCCATCAACATACTCGAAATGCCCATATCTATAACTCCTTTATGTTTGTTACCTACCCACAAACTGCTGCCTCATTCATCTTCTTGTTAGATGTACAGTACACTGCAGCCTCACCCTCACCTCTTTCCCACCTACTCTTTAATCCACTGCTTCAGATGTTTGGTCCCCTTCGTCCAGATGCCCATTCAAAGTTCAACACTGACTTCCTGGTCTTGAAAGGCAGTGCCCTTTGCTTTCAACCTTATCTCTTTGAGCTCTCTATAACTGGTCAGAAGTTTTACCCAGTTGAAGCTCCAGTGAGAACATGTTTTCTTATCTGAAGAGCTGTCATTTGGAAGTGTTTAGTTTCAGTGCTTTGAAAAACAACTCAGAAAAGCACCTGGCTAACACTGTATGCTGTCATTTGGCCCAGTGCTACTGTCAGAATGCCACACAGTTGAGATATTGTGGATCTGTAAATAGAGCATAATCTTTGGGACTGGTACCTATTTCTCACCTGAGTATCTGTGTTCACTTAATTCCTCAGTATCTCTGAGTCCTTGGAGACTAAAAAGAGATGAAAAGAAATAGAGGCTGTACGAATTTGCACTCTGACCTCTCCGCGCTTTTCCTGCGTCCTTGTGCCAGCTCACCACCTGTATACCCCGCCCCCCAACTTAGCTATTCCCTTTCATGTTTGTTTTCTTTAGCAACCCATTTCCTTTATCTTATCTGAAGGCCACAGCTTCAGTCACTCCTCAGATGTCTGTTACTCTCTGTGAAGTAACTCACCAATAGGAATGTAAAGTATTTAGTGGTCCAGCTTTAACTATATTTTGGGTTTTTTTCTAAACTTCAGTTTTATAATGCCAAATGCTTGCTGGGGTTATTTGCCAAACAAAACCAATTGCCTTCTGCTATAAACTTTACTGCTTTGTATTTCATATGACAGGTACATTTCTAGAGTAAATGAAGGACATGAAGACACACGTATGGAGAATCTGGGATTTGATTGGCCATACGTTATGATGGAGATTCATCAGTGGCCTGGAAACTCAACACGTTTATTATATCCTGGTGAGAGAAAGGTAAGTTTTTTTTTTTTCTTTCTTTCTTTCTTTTTTTTTTTTTTTACACTCCAGATTTTATTTCCCTCCCAGTCCACCCACCCTCCGACTGTTTATTTTGAGGAAGGAGGCAAATTTATTGTATACAGCTGAAGGGGATGGTGGGTTTATTGTATATAACTGAGTGAGGCAAGTTAGATAATCTCTTTAGGAAGTCTCTGAATAGGACGATTTTCAGGTTGCAGTCACCTGGGAAAAGAAAGACATGGCTGATAGTTTCTGCATCCAATGGTTTCGGCTAAAGGCCAGTTGTTCATAAGATCCATACATGGACCAGAGGAAGGCTTTGCTATTCCTCTGAGCCTGACCCCAGAGAAAGCCTTTTCATTTCCGTGGATCTGAGATATCAGATCCACGCAGGGTTTCCTTGGCTTACACTCATCCCTATCCACAAGATGCTGCTTATCATCTTCTTTATTTTAATATTTGTACCAGATCTAATTCCCTATAGATATTTTAGACTTCATATTAATAAACCTATCATTCTATCCTCCTAAAACCTTTTCAAATTCCCAAGTTCATGGGGAAACTGCTGTTTACCAAATTCTCGAAATTCAGACCCAGAATTGTTCCTGTCTAAAAACTGCAGGGACGAAAATGGAGAAGAGACTGAGGGAAAGGAGGTCCAGTGACTGGCCCAACTTGATATCTGTCTCAAAGGAAGACTCCAAGGGCTGACACTATTACTGATGCTATGGTGTGCTTACAGACAGAAACCTAGCATGTCTGCCCTCAGATGGCCCAACAAGTAGCTGACTGAGACAGATGCAGATATTTACACCCAACCAATGGAAGGAAACCAGGGACCCCTGGGATTGAATTAGGGAAAAGCTGGAAGAAGCTGAGGAAGAGTGCGACCCCATAGGAAGACCAGCAGTCTCAACTAACCTGGACCCTTGAGATCTCTCAGACACTGAGCCACCAACCAGTCATCATACACCTGCTGATATGAAGCCCCTGACACATATCCATCAGAGGACTGCCTGTTCTGGCCTCAGTGAGAGAAGATGCACCTAACCCTCAAGAGACTTGAGGACCCAGGGAATGAAGAGGGCTAGTGGGGTAGGGATAGGAGTGGGGGACATCCCCTTGGAGAAGGGAGAGGAGAAATTGGATGAGAACAGTCATGGGTGGACCAGGAGGGGGATAATGACTAGACTATAAAAATATTTAATAACAATAACAATAATAATAATAATAATAATAATAATAATAAACAAAGCACATGATTTCCTACCATCCAACCCCCTTTAAAAGCATCTCACTTATGATGCTTTTAAAATCTCTCATCCTTCTCTAACCTAAATTCAGGCCTCTGTCCCCTGATAGTTGAAATACAGGGGAAAAAAGCCATAACAACAAAAGAAAAACTTCCCTGAAAATCATCTTTTCTGACAGACTCTCCCAATCTCAAAGGGCTGTCCCGGTACTCATGTACAAGGCCATCATCCTATAGGAGCAAGTTGAAGCTAGCCTATTTCACATCACTATCCAGATAAATCTCATAACTGCATGTCTACTGACTCACAGATAAAACAAGACACATGAATAAGTGCACATGAACATACTTCATGAGCTGACTCTTTCTCCAAAGCAGCTAAACTGTTTTTCACTTGTCCTTAGCCGCACAGCCTGGGGGCGGGGGGTGACTAGCACATGTCCTGTAGCTCCCTACCTCTGTGCCTTTGCACAGGCTGTTCTTCCATTCAGCACATGCTCCATCCTTTGTGTCTATACCTTACTAATTTTTCAAAGTTATGTTATTGAAAATAACATTCTGTTGAAGCACTCAGCATGGAATCAGCTAAATGTGTACTCACCAATGCATTAAGTCCTCAGATAATCTAACCAAATATGCACTATGCATTCTTTGTGGAAACATTAGTAACTCACTAAATGTTGGTAGCATTGAGATTCAAATACAAGTCTACTCATATAAAAGTTACACTGACTATGTATAAACAGTGTTTGTTTATCATCTTCCAATGAAATCTATCATTTCCTTCCATACGTAATTCATTTATGACTTGGTTTTGTTTGCTATGGGCATGGACTTGTCTTCACTGTAAATTATGGGGCAAAAATAAAAATAATAGCCCACAATACAGTTATTTGGTAATATCCAAAGGGCTTTTACAGCGTAATTTATTGAATATTGCAGTAACCCTATAAAGAAGAGCCTCTCATCTTATTTTATTAGGGGAGAAACTGGGCTATGAAGAAGAAAATTACCCCACAGAACATATAACTATACTTCCAAGCTCAGTTTGAAAAGAGTTCTTTCTACCTTTGATTATTTTATTTCCATGATATAGAAAACACATGACTTCTAGATGGGATTGAATTGATATTTATTACAATGGTCATCCTTGATCATCCCTGCTCACAGGCTACCTCAGTCACAATTTTAATCTCCCCTGAGTAGCAGCTTTGCGTTACCACAACTCTAATGTCACCTGTGCTGTCATCTCAGTACAGTCTTGCCTACTGTAATCAAAGGCAGGGTGGGATCATTTCTTTTCCTGAGGTCTGGTTTGTACATGCCTACTTTTTGATCAACACCATGTTCTATTTCCTAAAGGATAAGACAAAACTTTAGAGCTTTTCCCTTTCTAATAGAATCTCAAAATATTTCTACATTCCTTTTAATATTGTAAAATAGGGATCCTTGCTTTGAACGGCTCCTCTGTAATCAATATTCTTATGCAAGTCACATAAATTATCTAATATAAGATTTTTAAAGTTCTATAAGGAAGCACAGAGTCAGGGAAGTCTTTTCCATCAGCCAACATGATGCTTTAGCTCCAAACATTTCTAGTCTGTTTCAGAGCGGGACTGTTCTCTAGAAACTTAAGAGAGCTCCAATCCAGATGCCTTTGAAAGGTATTATTTGAGGATATACATCTCAGTGTCGCACCATCAAAACACTAATGCCTTGCTAACATTCTTTTAACTCCAGTTATTCGTTCATACTTACACCATGTTTCTTTTAATGCATTTTGACGTCAATCTCCCTTGCCTCAGTAATCTCTTACTTGTTCATTTCACCTTAATGTGAGGCTCAAGCATTAGCATTTATTTTATTTATATTTGTTTACATGGTGTCTTGCTCGTTGGTAAAACTTCTGCCACCAAGTATGAAAACCTGTGCTCAGTCATGTAACTCATGCGGTGAAATGAGAGCTATGACGCTGGCAGGGTATGCTCTGACCTCCACAGTTGCTGTGGATGCGTTCCCAGGCTCATACTGACAAACACATAACAATGGTAAATGAATCCCTGCTTTTTTTTTTTTTTTTTTTCAAAGTAAAAAATTGGACAAAAAAACATTTAGACAATTTTTGAAAGAGAAATTGGTACAAGTCTTCGTTAGGGTTTTATTACTGTGAACAGACATCATGACCAAGGCAACTCTTATTAGGACAACTCTTATTAGGGTTGGCTTTTAGGTCCAGAGCTTCAGTCCATAATCATTAAGGCAGGAACAAGGCAGTGTCCAGGCAGGCCTGGTGCAGGAGGAGCTGAGAGTTTCATCTGAAGACTGTTAGGAGAATACTGGCTTCCAGGCAGCTATTATGAAGGTTTTAAAGCCCACACACACAGTGACACACTTCCTCCAACAAGGTCACACACAGTTCAACAAGGCCACACCTCCAAATAGTGCCACTCCCTGGGCCAAAAGTATTAAAATCAACACAGCACATAAGTGATCAGCTAATGCAGTCTGATAGACAAACATGTATGGTGTATGAACTCCATAATTTCTTCTAGTGTTCTTTAATTCCTTTTAAAAGGGGAAGGCTGATCGTATAATTCAACTTCAATGATCCCTATTACCTGAATACATATGAATAATCTTCAGAGTTTAAGGGATCAGAAGGAAATCTTCTCTGTAGTCATGTGATGCCAAGCCACAGTAACTTACTAACAGAAGGTGATTTTTAATGAGTCACCTTCTTTTCTGCATCCATCTTAGAATCAATTAAAATGAGTCTATAGGAAATAAGATTTCTATCTTGGATTATTAGAAAATTCCTCCTGTAGAAACCACAAAACTCTGTAAGGTTTCTTTCAAAAAGAACGATATCATCATCATTATCAACAACCATAATCAAAACTCTTTGTCAATTTTTATTTTATTGTTTGGGGAAATCCTTCATCTATGGGCAAAGGATATGGCTCAGTAAGGAAAGTACTTGTCATACAAACATATGAATTTTAGTCTGTGCCCAGGAATCCACATTTTAAAGTAAGTTTAGTGTAGTAGCTTAAACTTGTAGTTGAGTTGTTGGAGAAGCAGAAAGCATTAGATCCCTAGGGCACATGCCCAGATGGGCACATCTACCCAGAAATTTCTAGGCCCATGAGAAACATTATCTCCATGATGTGATCAACACCTGAGTTACCAAACTTAAGGGTCATTGGTTTTTTGGGGGGGGGTTTTGCCCTTCACACTCAAGTGCACACACATGTATATATACACATACGGACTTGAACACATACACACATATGCGTGCGTGCGCACACGTGCACACACACACACACACACACACACACACACACACACGCATGCATACCTTTGAAGTGGAAACTTCTAGTTTCTTTGGAAAGTTAGTTATGTTAAACGATGTTTTGCTGGGGCACACAGGTGAAAGAATATCTTGCTAAAGCAGACACATGAAAGAATGTTTTCCTGAAGCAGATAGAGGTGAAACTATGTTTGGATATAGCAAACATGTGAAAGGACTCTTGATGAAGGAGTATAATATGACCCCACAGACAGTGGAAGATGAACATTGAGCATCGGTTTAGTTTATTCCTCCTTGCATAGCTCAACTTGTGATAATGTTGCCATTGAGAGAAATTTGCTCCTAAGATTCCTATGACAGCTTGCCACTTCAGCCAGTTGGCGAGCCTGGTGGTTTCTTCAGGTTTGAACTACAGCTGCCTGGTATCTGCCTGCCTAGAGGACTGGTCTGCAGCTGCTGAATCTTATTTGGTGTTTGCTATGGGACTGAACTGCTCCTAAAGAAGATCAAGCTCACCCCGACAGAACTATTCCAGAACAGACTCACTTCCCCCATGTCCTGATAACTTTTCTCTTTCACTACCTCTTCTAGGTGGGGGGTTGAACCTTTATTAAAAGTAGGTTGCAAATAAGTTGTGCCTCTGTGCCTTTGTGCATAAGAATCATTTAAAGAATATGTCACATAATCTAATACACAAAATGATATTATAAAAATCAATGTCTTGTTTATTTAAAACAAGGCTGTCTTGATGGATGTGAAACAAAACTTGCACCGAATTTCTCTGATTATTTTTTAGCCTGACAGTATCGCTCTTAAGTTTCTAAATTTCCAATTATGAGGCCATAAGCATTGGCCAGATAAGATGTGTTGGAATACAACATCCCAAACTAGGACACACTCTATAATGAATAAAGTAAACATTAAGTGAAAATGATTTGTGTTATCACAAGTCATAAGAATCTTATAATTTAATGTGAGAATAATTTGAAAAGTAGGTAGTTGAATAAGAGAGAATGTACATGATCAGACATCCTCTACTAGTCCTCTGAAGATTTTACAGCTGCATGTATGAACCATTATTGGGGACTTTGTCTTCAGTGAATGCAATTACTATAACACTGACTGGAAGACCAAGCCCTTACAGAATATTTGTCTTATTATTTTCAGGACTTTGGATTGTCTTTCTTCTAAAAAAAATATGAAATACGTGACACTAATTAGGTTTGGAAGTGAGACTGACAAAATTTGTGGCATACAGAAATATGTTCTTCATCTGAAGAATGTGTAGAAGCTTGTCAGTTGCTCACTCCTGTTGTTTATAGCTAGCTTAACCTATTGGGAAAGGGCTTTAATGACCACGCTAAGTGAATCGAGAATACACAGAAGTTCAGCATGAGTGGAGATCACAGCCATAAGTCAGTTCCAGCATGTCACAATGTCTCTGTGACTTTGGGATTAATATTGTACTCACCATAATACTGGAAAAAAAGGCCACCAATTTATAGAATATTTTTAAATGTCACTAACACATTCACCTACCCCCCCCCCCATTTCCAATCCTGTTGCCATTAAAAGCCAACCATAGAGGTATAGGTCATGTCTGTTCTTATATCATATGTTAAATTAAGACTTCAGATGGCAAGGTAGGTTTCTGCTTTTACCATGTGTTTACTTCAGCAAATTAGGAGGCTCAATTGTATATCTCAGGTCAGACTGTATTTTCTTAATGTTTTTAGCTCACCAAATGGACAGAATGTACAGACATATAACTTAAAAGGATTGTTAGTATTAAGCATAAAATTAGCCTTTCATTTGAAATTGTTAAAGTAGAAGAGAAATGAAAAAAATACTTAGGGGAGGTTTGAAAAATATATGAGATATTTTTAAAGTATTATAAAATAATTTCGCTTCTCACCTCATCTCTTCAATTCAGAGCTTTGCTCATCCATAAGCCTCTTGGTCAAGGTGTTAAATGTCTCAGTGCTCATAATGACAAACCGAAACTGAAAGTGTACCTTCTGAATTAATATTTTAATGGCATATAAGCTGAATTAATTCAAGCAAAAGTATAGAAAAAATGTTTCCTATAGTATAGCCTCATTTTTCAGTCTTTGTTTTGCTAAAATTCATTTTTAAGCCAAGAAGATTATTCTGTACCATGACACATTTTAAGATCTTTTGTCTTTCACATTGCCAGCAGAAATTTCAAGTAAAAGTCTGACTATACATTTAGTTCCATATAAATAAGCTTTAAATAGTAACATGTGTTTTAACATAGTAATTGTCTATGTAAAATTGTAAAAATACATTTTGGATACAATTTCCTTTGAACTCTGTGAAATTCTGCTCTGGTGTGTAAATCCAACCATTTATTTTTTTATTTTTATTTTTATTTTTTGATACTTTATTAACATTTCCAATGTTTCCTCCTTTCTAGGTCTCCTGTTTGGAAACCCCTACCCCTTCCTACTCCCCCTCCTCTATGAGGGTATTCCACATCCCACCCACCCACCCACCCACTCCCACATTCCCAAATTGACATTCCCTTTACTGGGGCCTCTAACACCCTCAGGCCCAAGGGTCTCTCCTCTCTCCCTGATGGCCAACAAGGCCCTCCTCTGCCACATATGTGGTCTGAAACATAGGTCCCTCCATGTGTATTCTTTGGTTGGTGGTCCAGGCTCCAGGAGGACCAGGGGGTCAGGCCAGTTGACGCTGTTGCTTCCTCCATGGGGCAGCAAACTCCCTCAGCTCCTTCAGTCCCTTCTCCAACTCCTCAATTTGGGACCTCACTCTCAGTCCACCAGTTATTGTAAAGTGAAACTTAGGTATTCCGGACTTTTGGGCTAATATCCACTTATCAGTGAGTACATACCATGATCGTTCTTTTGTGACTGAGTTACCTCGCTCAGGATAATATTTTCAAGTTCCATCCATTTGCCTGCAAATTTCATTAAGTCCTTGGTTTTAATAGCTGAGTAGTACTCCATTGTGTAAATGTACCACATTTTCTATATCCATTCCTCTGATGAGGGACATCTGGGTTGTTTCCAGCTTCTGGCTATTATAAATATGGCTGCTATGAACATAGTGGAGCATGTTCCTTTATTACATGTTGGAGCATCTTCTGGGTATACGCCCAAGAGTGGTATAGCTGGGTCCTCAGGTAATATTATGTCCATTATTCTGAAGGTCCGCCAAACTGAATTCCAGAGTGGTTGTACCAGATTGCAATCCCACCAGCAATGGAGGAGTGTTCCTCTTTCTCCACATACTCACCAGCATCAGCTGTCACCTAAGTTTTTGATCTTAGCCATTCTGACTGGTGTGAGGTGGAATCTCAGACTTGTTTTGATTTGCATTTCCCTGATGACTAAGGCTGTTGAACATTTCTTTAGGTGCTTCTCAGCCCTACAAATTTCCTCAGTTGAGAATTCTCTGTTTAGCTCTGTTCCCCATTTTTTGATAGGGTTATTTGGTTTTCTGGAGTCTAACTTCTTGAGTTCTTTGTATATGTTGGATATTAGCACTCTATTGGACGTAGGATTGGTAAAGATCTTTTCCCAATCTCTTGGTTGCCGTTTTGTCCTATTGGCAGTATCCTTTGCCTTACAGAAGCTTTACAATTTCATGAGGTCCCATTTGTCGATTCTTTATCTCAGAGCATAAGCCATTGGTGTTCTGTTCAGGAACTTTTCCCCCGTACCCAGGTGTTCAAGACTTTTTCCCACTTTCTCTTCTATTAGATTCAGTGTATCTGGTTTTATGTGGAGGTCCTTGATCCATATGGACTTGAGCTTTGTACAGGGAGATGGGAATGGATCAATTCACATTCTTCTACATGTAGACCACCAATTGAACCAGCACCATTTGTTAAAAATGTTATCTTTTTTCCACTGGGTGGTTTTAGCTCCTTTGTCCAAAATCAAGTGACCATAAGTGTGTGGGTTCATTTCTGGGTCTTAAATTCTACTGCATTGATCTGCATGCCTGTCATTGTACCAATACCATGAGTTTTCATCACTACTGTTCTGTAGTACAGCTTGAGGTCAGGAATGCTGATTCCCCCAGAAGTTCTTTTGTTGTTAAGGATAGCTTTTGCTATCCTGGGTTTTTTGTTGTTCCAAATGAATTTGAGAATTGCTCTTTCTAAGTCTATGAAGAATTGAGTTGGAATTTTGATGGGGATTGCATTGAATCTGTACATTGATTTTGGCAGGATGGCCATTTTTACTATATTAATCCTCCCAATCCATGAGCATGGGAGATCTTTTCACCTTCTGAGGTCTTCTTCAATTTCTTTCTTCAGAGACTTGAAGTTCTTGTCATACAGATCTTTCACTTGCTTGGTTAAAGTCACACCAAGATACTTTATATTGTTTGTGACTATTGTGAAGGGTGTCATTTCCCTAATTTCTTTCTCAGCCTGTTTATCCTTTGAGTATAGGAAGGCTACTGATTTGTTTGAGTTAATTTTATATCCAGCCACTTTGCTGAAATTGTTTATCAACTGCAGCAGTTCTCTGGTGGATTTTTTTGGGTCACTTAAGTATAAGATCATATTGTCGGCAAATAGTGATATTTTGATTTCTTCCTTTCCAATTTGTATCCCTTTGAACTCCTTTTGTTGTCTAATTGCTCTAGCTAGAACTTCAATTACTATACTGAATAGAGAGGAAGAGAGAGGGCAGTCTTGTCTAGTACCTGATATTAGTGGGTTGCTTCAAGTTTCTCTCCATTTAGTTTGATGTTGGCTACTGGTTTGCTGTATATTGCTTTTACTGTGTTTAGGTATGGGCCTTGAATTCCTCATCTTTCCAAGACTTTTATCATGAAGAGATGTTGAATTTTGTCAAATGCTTTTTCAGCA
>CM052720.1:19634767-19659566 GCA_028551405.1 Uromys caudimaculatus
GGAGAGGCCCTTGGGCCTGAGGGTGTTCGATGCCCCAGTGTAGGGAAATGCCAGGGCAGGAAGGTGAGAGTGGGTGGGTGGGGGAATGCCCTCATAGAGGCAGGGAGGGGGATGGGATAGGGAATTTCTGAAGGGGAGACCTGGAAAGGGGAAAACATTTGAAATGTAAATAAAGAAAATACCAAATAAAAAAAAAAAAATAAATAAATAATGTCCACTTGTCACCATGGACCTTCATTGTCTTTTCCTTTCCTTTATTCTACTCTATTAAAACTTGCCCACTTGCTGGGCTACTTATTTCCTTATTGTTGGTTTCGTTGCTTAGATTTTTCAATTTCTCTTATATAAAGTAAATGAATTTTCTTGGATTCTCCTTACACTGTATATGGAAGTTGGTTGGAGAACTAGCTATTATGTGGACTTTTGAGTAAAGGGGTGGACACTTTCAAGAAAAATTCCTTTTGTTTGAATGCAGTCTGGTTTTGATAAGTAAGTGTCTTATTTCTTTTGAAACTGGGTTAAACAACACTGGGCTTTGTGGAACACATGTATAATCCCAACATTTAGAAGCAGAGGCAGGAGTATTGCAAGAGTGAGGCCACCTTGGTCTACCATGACAAGTTCCAGGTAAACCAGGATCACATAATGAGACTGTCTCAACACATGAATAAAGAGGGCTCAGAGGAGGGGTGGGGCAGACAGACACATAGAAACAAAGACAGAAAGAGAAAGACAGAGACACAAACTGAAACAGACAGAGTGACCAAGACTTCTGCTTCCAGCAGAATTCCACTCCATGCCTGTTGAACTGAAATCAACCAACAGAAGGACCTGGCAGGCTTTATCATTGTCCTGCTACACAGTGACCCCTGGTGGTCTTTCCTGTCTGCAGGGCGATGGGGAGCTCAGTTGTGTTTCCTTTGAAGTTTTCTAGTTACTGGAATCTACTTTATTTACCTCAAGGTCAGAACAGTGCACAGGGACTCCCAAGATATGTTACTAATCCTCTTTTCCCATGTAATTTGCAAAGTGCAACAAGGAATTAGTCATAAACCATGTCTTCTCAAAGTTTGCATTATGTGGTTGAGGTATGTTCCTTGTTTGGACTGGTAAATCTGTCACTTGGTTGTTCAAGAGAATGGTTCTTTGTCATTCATTGTGTTCCCTTCTTTAATAATAGTGGTGTGTGTGTGTGTGTGTGTGTGTGTGTGTGTGTGTGTGTTGTCCATTGTTATATGCTAAGCTACTATATGTTTCCATGTTTTGGCCAATAAAATATAGACACAACTGTTTCTCCCTTTTTAAAAATTTTTTATTGGTTATTTTATTTATTTACATATCAAATGTTATCCACTTTCCCAGTTTCTCTTCCACAAATCCCCTATCCCCTCTCCCTCCCCCCTGCTTCTATGAGGGTGCTCCCCCACCTGCCCACCCACTCCTGCCTCAGTGCCCTAGCATTCCCCTACCCTGGGTCATCGAGCCTCCACAGGAGCAATGGGCTCCCCTCCCAGTGATGCCCAACAAGGCAGTCCTCTGCTACATATCCAGCAGGAGCCATGGGTACATGTATGTGTACTCTTTGGTTGGTGGTTTAGTCCCTGGGAGCTTTGGGGGGTTTGATTGGTTAAAATTGTTGTTCTCCCTATGGGGTTGCAAACCCCTTCAGCTCCTACAGTCCTTGCCCTAACTTCTCCATTTGGGTCCCTGTGCTCAGTCAGATGTTTGGCTGCATACATGTGCATCTCTATTAGTCAAGCTCTGGCAGAGCCTTTCAGGGGACAGCTATACAGGAATTTGAAAGTAGGTGTCTAACAGTAGGAAAGGAGGAACTAGAAAGTCCCAGATACCAGGGACCCAAGAGGTTCCCAGGACCCAACAGAGAGGACATTAGCCGACATACCTAACAAAGGGGAGATAGAACCTGCAGAGACCATATCCAGTGGATAGGCACAGCCCATGGTTGAGGGATGGGGCCACCCACCTACCTCAAAAATATTAATCCAGAATTCCTCCTGTCAAAAGGAAATGCAAGGACAAAGAGCAGAGCAGAGACTGAAGGAAAGGTCATCCAGAAACTGCCCCACCTAGGGACTCATCCCATCTGCAGAAACCAAACCCAGACACTATTGCTGATGCCAAGAAGCACTCACTGACCCAACTATTTCTGACCTCTGATAAACTGTCTTAACAAACAGCAGTTGTTTGTACTGTTCTTTCTTTGGCTACCTCATTCTGCCCTGGGCCACGTACAAGGGAGTGATGAACAGACTCCAGCCATCATCTTGTATCATAAAAATAAGATAGAAACAGAGAGTGAAAACCTGGAATAAGCAGGAATAATGTGGGGTGTGTGCCTACAGGGATTTATTTGTAAGAAAATAAACAGTATAGAAATTTTAAGAGTGAGAGTTACATTTAATGTACAAGATATTTCAGTTTTGCTAATTTTTGTTTATTGTATCAAATACTGAACAAAGAAAGACTATATAATTCAAACTTGTCCCTTAAGTTTATGACATATTTTAAGGTAATATTTAGTAAAGGGTTTTTTTTTATTTTTAGTGAATGGGACTATCATACATAGATAAAAAGATTTAATTTATATTGGTATTACTAGCCATAAATTTTGTTAAATTTTTAAAATGTGCCATCAAGTTCAAATGGCTCTGATTATGTTCTGGGTCCTCATCAGCTGCACTGCATCCTTTTCCTCATTAAAATCTGTTTGTGGTGGTGGTGGTGGTGGTGGGGTGTGTCTGTGTGTGTGTGTGTGTGTGTGTGTGTGTGTGTGTGTGTGTGTGTGTGTGTGTGAATGTGGATGCAAGTATGTGCAACAGTGTGCCCCTGAAAGTCAGTGGACAATCTCAGTGTAAACCTCTGCCTTCCACCTTGTCCTTTGAGACAGTCTCTTCTTTCTTCATTGGTTTTTCTGCTGAGTACAGCAGACTAGCCCACCTGTGAGACTCCAGGGAGTCTCCTGACTCTGCCTCCTGCCTTTCCACAGGAATGCTAGGGTGACAGATACTCCTGCTATTGCATCTGGCTTTTTACTGTGGGCTCTGGGGATTTGAACCTTAGTTCCTCACATGTGAGAGGTAGGTAATTCTCCCACCAAACTCTCTCACAGATGCCCTTTCATTTCTAATGTTTTATTTGCATCTTTTCTTTTTACAAACTTTGCCTGTGTTAAAATTACTCAGAGAATAAGCACTTGTGTAATTGAATGACTTCGGTTCTTCTGTTTCTTCCACTTTGAATTCATTTGACTGCTCAGCACTAAATTACATGACTTCCATGCTTGGGTCAATAACTTTTGGCTCTTTCTGAAAACTCAGCTTCAGAATTTTATTAGAGTAGCTTTCAATACATGCCTCATATTTTTCCATATTTGTTTTACTTAGTCATAATTATTTTGACTTATTATATTTCTCTTTTGTTTTAGAGTAATTTCTAAATGCATGCTTAATCTCTAAGAGATTTCTAAATTAATAACATTGTTTTCAGAAAAAATAATATAACACTTTGGCAATGCCTTTAAAAATAACTTAATGCTTGACTTGTAGCCAAGGAAATGTTAAGGTAGGCTGCTGCAAAGCAGGTTGGTGTCGGGGCAGTTTTTATATGTCTAGCTTTTGGACCTGTCCCATTTTATGCTATTATCTCTACATAGTGAGTTGCAGGCTCCACTTATAAAAGTCACCTATAAATTATTTGGTTTGGCATTAAATTATTATCAAATCAAATTATTAGCACAAACTTGTTAATGTTGTAACTCAACTCTTTGTTCTATCAACTGATTTTTGTCATCTTTACTTTCAATTTAAGTCATAAATTTTTTCAAATCTCTTTGGCAGTACACTTGTCAATTTTTTTCTACAATTCTATTAATTGTTGGCTTCTTCATGCTGGGTATTTGTTGGTGATTGTGATAGCCCCCAAGTGGGTCAAAGGTTTTAGTTATCAATTTTTCTTAGTAAGTCCTTGCTGTCATTAGTTATTTTAACTCTCATAACTAGCTATCCAGCTATCTTTGCTTTGTAGTTTCCAGGTTTACACAGTTGTGTGTCTCTTTTACTTGTATGGCTTTTTCTATTCTTTCTAATCTCCATGAGAAAGCTGACGCAAATTTGGAAAAGTGCACTTCATCTACCAACTAAGAAGAAACAGAACTCAAAATTAGGCCACCTGATTCCAACTCTGCTTATCTTTCTTCCAAACAGGAGTTCAACACTTGTAGGTGTCAGATATCATGCCAACAGCTTCAAGTGCACTATCTTTGCTATTTCCATTAAACTGTAATTTCTTAACAGGGTCTCACACTGTACTTGGCATTAGTGTTGGGATAAAATAGGAGTTGTAATACATATAAAACAATGAAAAGAAAAATACAGGAATCTTGAAAATATCTTTTTTTCCCATGCTAGTAAAATGGGGCACTGAGGAAACAAAGTAGCTTTGAAATTGAAAGAAAAATTAACAGCTTAAAATCTAGGTTACACGTGCACTTTATTTCTTCCAGCTCCAGCTGTTGCTAGTGGGCACGTAAGGTCAGACTGTCTGCACTTTGACCTCTGTCCCATAAGAGGAACAAGTGTGTGTAGCTATTAGTCAGTCTTCTCTGCATAGTTGGGTCAGAATCCTAGATTCAACTGTTTTATTTAACCTACAATCTCAGCCACTTAGGAACCTCCTGGCTGGATATCAGAAGCTCAGATGATCACTTCACAGAAAGCTGTCCAAAAGCTACAGCTCTGGGAAATCACAGACTCTTTTTTTCCTAAAATTGCTTTCTCTATCATTTTAAAAATCTGTGTTTACATTAAACCTGATTATAATTGTAAGGTGCCCAAGTCTTAACTCTCTTCGGTCATCATGCAAAATAACGTAGAACAGGGCTCATCTGAATAACCATGATACATTTACATCATTTGACTTCTGTTTATGGCCTATCAAGCTTAATATGGAATAGACCTCTTTCTTCAAGTAGAGGGGAAGACATCAGTACTGCATGAGAGAAAACTGCTTTGACTCTACTTCTCTCTCGAAAATGACATCATATTTACTTATCCATGGTGTCACTGATTTTTTTCTCACATGATTGCTGAGGAAAGTGTTCTCAGAGCAGATCCATGTCACCCAGATCTGGAGGGCTTCCTCCTATACAAAGCTGCAAGAGTTTTTCCCTAGCTTCTCACTGAGCTTACTTTCTTACGAATCTACCCTGGTTATGCCTGCTCATTCAATTATTTAACAGTCATGACTCACAGGGTGCCTTGAATGAGCTAAGCACTGCTCCCAGTCTAGTGGGAAGATAAAGAAGCACAATAAGGCTTAAAAACCTAAGATGCTTAGCATCATGGGTAACAAGATTTGATATAAATCACAGCAAGAATCTCCACAGTGAGTTTCTCTCTTCTGAATTACTTGTATTGCTATGTAGAGAGGTTCCTGACTATTGTTCAAGATCCTTCTCAGGTGTCCCTGTCACAGAATAGCAATACAAATAACTGGAAATTCCCATTTACTGTGCTCATCCTGAACAGATACTGTTTTGCTTTTAAAGATTCTCTTTTTTAAATTAATTTTCTTACTTATTTATTTACATCTCAAACACTGCCTCCTCCCATTCTCCCCCCATCCCCCCCCCCGTCACAAAGTTCCTCCCCTATTCTCCCTCCCATTCTCATTTGAGAGGGTGCCCCCCTCCCCCAGTATCCTGTCACCCTGGCCCATCAATTCTCTACAGGATTAGGTACATCCTCACCCTCTGAGGCCAGACAAGGCAGTCCTATTGGGAAAGGATTACACAATCAGGATACAGCTTCAGGGTCTTAACAGTAATCTCTACTTGGAAGCAAGCATATCCATCTTGATTCATTCCAGACCCTTAGCACCCAGAGTATCAGCTCATATGTTAAATAAACATCTGCCATATAGTTAAGTGGAAGAATGATCATGGAACAGTTGGGAACCATTGGGAACCATTTATCTTCCTTCTTGTCCTTAGACCACACATTCACACCATCATGGTACAGTTTTCCTTTCTGGCTCACATGCTCACATGGCCCCAGCTATTCAGAGAGCCATTCCTTCCTGCCTGCTCTCTAACCACTGGCTCCTTTGACAGTCTCCTATTCCTGTTTCCCTGATAGACTCCATTCTTCTACTATCTCATTTCCAATTTCCACATTTTTACCTGACTCTGACATCTTCCTTAACGATTGGAAATTGTGAGTGCACAAGCTTGCTAGGGAAAACAGCCAGGTCTTCTGGGATGAAAATAGCACACTTATGGGTATTTGACAGTACTGCCTTTGTAAATAATGAGTTATTTGACATCCGGGCCTATTTAAGGAGGGGTGTGTATATGGAAGAAGCTTTGACAGGCAGGGAGGTTTAATTAGCTCAGAGGTCAAGGCCATGCTGTGAATATTTTTGTAAGATAGTATGTCTAATTGTAAGGCAGTTAGGCTGTGCTTATGTCAGACTGTCAGGAGTTTTTGGTTTAATGAGACAGCACAGCGAATCTTCACAGATCGCTGGCCATTGTTTGAAGCATTGTAATGATAGCTGCATTTAAAGTTATTGAGCTTGCGTTTAAATAAATTATGCAGAGGTCAAAGAACACACATTTGGTGTTTCATAAACAGCCAGGACTAGTGAATTACAGCTTCGAAAATGGAAGAGAATCTTTTTTAAAAAATAATTGCATTCTGCCTCTGATTGCTACAGTTTCTTCATAGAAATTTCATATATTGTAAAAATAAACAAATAAATTATTTGTATAAATGGCTCCTATGAAATTTCTCTATGAACTCTATGACAAATTATCAAGTTTTTTTTTTTATTTTGATATCATTTAGTTTTTGAGACAAGATCTGGTTCTTTAGACCAAACTGACTTGAACCTCATGTTAATCCTTCTGTGTCAGCCTCCCAAATGCTAGGATTCTAAATGTGATCTACCACATCCAGTAATATATTCTGGTGAATTGTATTACAACTAAGCAACATGCACTAAAATTTCATTGCTCACACCCTGTGAACTAGAATATTGAATGTTAAGCTATTGAGTTTACTTTCAAGTAGACGGAGAAGCATTTTGATGAAGCTTGATCAGATACATACCACTGAGTTCTGTACTTTCTCTTGAGCTGTAGTTTTGTGGAAATATTTAGGAATACTTTTACAAAGCTTGTTTTGGTATACCTCCAACTTGGATAGTGAACATATTTAAAATAGATGGAGATTTTTAGATGAGATAACAAAACAAAATGGTAGAATAGACGATGGTACATAAGCCAACAGTATCTTAGTAAAGGGGGAGGTGACTGAGAAGGTAACTGACTTCCAGTTATTCAGCTGACTTCATTCTAGGAACTTCAGATAGTTTTTATCGGAAAAGCATGCTACAACTTTACTATATTTCCATTGTTCCTAGTATTTTAATTTTGTGTGTATGTGTGTGTGTGTGTATCTGTGTCTGTGGGGATGGGGTGTGTGTGTGTGTGTGTGTGTGTGTGTGTCTGTGTCTGAGTCTGTGTGTCTGTGTGTGTGTGTCTGTGTGTGCCTGTGCTTGTGGCTGTGCCTGTGTCTGTGTGGTTTCTGTGTAGTATATGCAGATGTATGTGTGTACTATATGCATGTGAGTATGCGTTTGTATGTGTGATTGTGTATGCTCTTGCATGACAGAGAAGAATATCAGTTGTCTTGTTCTGTCACGTGATATGGTATATTTTTGAGACACCTCACTGAGCCTGAATGTGGCCATTTGGCTAGTCTGACTAGCTAGTGAGCTCCTGGGAACTACTAGTATCCATTCTCACTCTGGAGTTACAGGCACAACATGTTTCTGTATCTAGCTTTTATGTGGATTCTGAATATTAGAACTCAGGCCCTTTTGCTTTTGGACCCAATAGTCTCAGCACCCAAGCCAACTCCCCAGCACCATGATCTCGAATTTCAACACATGAAAATTAAAACACAGAGATTAAACATCATGTCTCCAAAGACAGCTATGAAAATCCAATCCAAGACTGGAATTTCAGAGTGAGTTCCTTCTACTTCAACTGTGAGCTTGCTTTTCAAATTTTTACTTAATCCTATATCTAGAAAATACTCAGAAGTACATGTTTAACCAGAATAATGTTTTAACTATAGGCTAAATATTACAATTACTATGATAAGTGGTATCCTAATGTAGTCTATCTTTTAAAATAATACTTACAAAGAATATACACACACACACACACACACACAAAGTTTATCAAAATGCTTCATGCAAATTGGTGGCAGATGCTACTAGCAATCTCATTGGAAACCCATTGCCATTATTTCCCTGTGTCCTATACAATCTATGTCTTGGAAGCTATAATACTTGTCTTTTCCTCACCATACCCCATCCTGGTTAAAATAGTCATCTGACTTAGTTCTTTGCAATCAAACATGCATGAATATATATTTTCTGCTTTTAATTTTACCTGGAATGAAGAGACCTTAGTGAGGTTTGGCCGCTGCCATCACTGGTAAGAAAATAAGAAAGGACATGGTACTAATTTCAATATAGCAACAGCCATCTACCGGCCATAAGTAGCTACCTCAGTTTAAGATTCTCAATATCAGTAAATGTCTAGATGCACTGATGAAGCCTCATTTCAGTCAGAAGCGCCTAATAAAACCCCAACTGCTGTAGTCTTTTCTTGAGTTTCCCAATATTATAAGAACCAAATTTAGAAATTTAGTATAATGATATAAAATATAAGGCTTAATTAACACACATCTTATTTTTTAATCAACTTATTTCTTTTTCTTTCTCTAAATGGAATGCCCCATCTACAATAATACACCCAAATGTGTAATGATTTTTTTCCACAGGCAATTTTCCAAGATAGCTACTTTACAGCCTTGATTGAAATTTAGGTAATATCTTCAGCCCCAGCACCTGGTTTGCTTGGGTCTTTCATTCCATGATGCTTTTCTCAGAAACAGAGTCAACCATCAGGATGGGTTTCCCTGCTCTCAATAAGCAGCACTTCCAGGTAGCTCTACCAACCATTATGAACATGAAACTCCAAAACAAGTGTCTTAAAAATGATAATGCATTGAAAAGTGTATTTGGCATACAAAGCACAAAAGGTAGATGTTTCTCACAATAATAATCACCATGAATAGTAAAAAAGAAAAGCAGAATGACAACCTAATGCATTCTCTGATAACATTATCTCTGAAATGTCTCATCTGGTTTTAGCTTCTCAGTTTCTGACTATAGAAATAATTATACAATTTAGAAAGTGAAGACATGATGCCTGCTTAGAATATGAAGGAATCTTGAAGCAAAACTAGCAACCAAACAAGGTATCTCAGTGCATGTTACTCTTTCAAGATTGTCTGAGGTGTGAATGAATACTCTCTCCAATTTCTTTACAAAAAGAGGCAGGTGGATTTATGAGTTCGAGGCCAGCCTGGTCTACAGAATGAGTTCCAGGATAGCCAGGGCTACACAGAGAAACCCTGTCTCCAAAAACAAAAACAAACAAAAAAAGTATTTCATAAACTTTTATAGATTAATAGTACATTTGCTCAGTAACTTCATTTATAGACCACTAATTTTAAATTAATTAAAAATATTTTTTTTCTACCTGAAACTTTAGAATCCCCTACCAATGATTTTGGTAAATTAAACACCCATTTTCCTATGATTGAACTCACTAGAAATGAGGAAAGGAAAGAAGGAAAGACACCAGGACAGATTAAAGGAGTAACAACAAGATGGCTGGAGGCTAGATCAACAAAAGAAATCTTAAAAACAAAATTATCATTTGGGAATTTGTAAAGTATTAGTTAAAAAGTAGAAAGTGTTCATTTTTAAAACCACTAAATTTTACATAGTGTCTGCTAGAGCTGAAAGTACTTTGAGGAGATTACTTTCTAGGAGGAAAAAGTATGAATTACATTTCATGGTAGGTGAATGTCACCTAAATCAGAGAAAGCCCTCTGGGATTCATAAGAATTTCAGTGCTCTGGACTTGATTAACCATGGATAAAACTCCTTATAACCTTAACTAAATGTTGTTGGACTGAGAAGACCCTGTTGTCCTTGGAAACACACAAGTTGGATAAAAACAATGACATTTGGTCTCTCAATACAGTAAGTATATATATATATGGATTATGCATATGCAGTTGCATATTCATATGTATGTGTATAAGTATATGACATATATACATATGTCTGTGTGTGTGTGGTTTTCTTGTTTGTTAGAATCTTTGGCCTTTGTTTTTTGAGTGTATGTGTATGTGTACATAGTGTGTGCCAGTATGTATGCATGAGTGTTTTTCTTCACTTTTCACTTTAGTTAAGGAGGCAAGATCTCTCATTGATGCTGAACATACCCACTTTGGCTAGTCTGGTTAGCCAGCTTGCCTCAGGTACCAGGTAGTCCCCTGCCTCAATCTGCTGAGTAGAGGTTACAAGCCAGCCTCAGTTCCATACCTGCCCAGCTTTGATGTGGAAACCAAGGATCTGAACCTAGGTCTTCACACTTGCACAGCAAGTGCTTTATCCACTGAGCCTCCTCTGTAGCCCTAAAAAAATGTATTTTAAAATGCACAGGTATATGGGGGGCAGTGGACCTTGCCAGGAAACTTGGTAAGGTCTAGTGGGTTCAGAAACCCCAGCACCTACCTGAGGACGATAGATATTTCACCTATTTCTGACTAGATTCCTAGCCTAGAACACATGACCATAATTTCCCACATAGATAATGTGACCACTCGTCACTTAGTATAGAAAAAAGAGTTCTCCATGCTAATGAGGTATTTAGATGGGCCATGAGGGTTTAACCAATGAGCCTCTCTTCCAAGACATTCCTTCCTACAAAAGGTTAATATTTGGTCCACCCTGAGGAAGGTATATGCACCCATTTTCCACAATGAACAGTGAATAAACAGTATAGACAAGCAAGGACTGTCTCTCTCATCAAGAACTGCCATGGGGGGAAGCCTTTGTCACCAAGTGTGCAGCCTAAGTCTCCAGCAGAAAACCCCTTTGCACTCAAGGACAATCACTTCCTGAGCTAAACCAGACCCCCAGCCCTGCTCTGACCTCATCATAGGCCCATGGACCCTTCCCCATGGTTTAGGAATCCTTGGCTGCTTGACCTCAGCCTGTGCTGCTTCTCAGACTGGCTGAGATCCCCCTTAGGCTGTGTTGTTCTCCCACCCATGAGAGGTGCATCTGTGCTTCCTGCAAACCCTTCACCCAATAGCAGTATGGGCTGGAATTCACTTTAGTGCTCTGGTAGTGAACGAAACATAGACTCACATGTGTACATTTGTGAGAGTGTAGAGAAAAAGTCAGATATACTTGTGTCTTTTCACAGAATTCTAGATTTGGAAGCAAGGGGATGGAAACTACATTAACTGACACAGAAATGATTTAAGTACATTTATTTGCCCTGACTTTAAAGTAAAAGATTTCAAATACAGGATTATCTTGGGGTGTGTGATGATGTAACACTCAAGTCCCTTCTATGAACTAGTGAACTTAATTGAGTTAAATACTTTAAAATGTCAATGTAAATGATGAGGTAAGTGTCTTTTCTTGGTTTACATATTGTATTCAAGCATCTTAAGGACATGGGTTAAAAGATGTTTTTAAATGAGTAGAAATTTAAGGATCTTAAAAGAACAATGTGATCCAGTCTTGCAGTATTGCCAGAGTTCAAATGTCTGCAGTCTGAAGTCTCCAAAGGATCTTAGGTAACTACAAAGATACATGAGAAACTAGATATATGTTTCTTGGGAGATAGATTAAAACATTAATTTATCTCTTTCCTAATACCTTTCACACTAAAATATACCTATGTTAATGGAAGATTGGCTTTGATAAGTAATTACAACACATGCAAAAAGGAGTAGAGAGATAAGCACAAAGCTTAGATGATTATATGCTGTAATTACATTAATTGAAAGGGATTGTTATTTAAGATATGAACTTGCAACTTTGGAAGTTCATATTTTACCTGAAAGCTAAAAGTAAATTATTAGGTATGCTGATAAATGCTTTGATTGTACTGTAAAAAAAAAAAAAAAAAAAAAAAAAAAAAGAATCATTTGAGAACATTTTCACTACGTGTTTTTGATTACTAAGAAACAGAACAATATAATAGTTTCCTTGCCTTATTATTCTTCATTCCATATAAAAAAGAAAAAAAGAGACAGAAACATTTAATTTATTTTCTAACTTAAGCAAAGTATTCATGACTGGAAAGGCTGTGCTCTGTGTATGTGTGTGTGTGTGTGTGTGTGTGTGTGCGCGTGCTATACATGGATATGTACATGAGCTCATCCATGCATGCAAATGTGGAAGCTAGCTATCCACATCATGTGTCTACTAAACCCAAAGTTGGGGTTACAGGTATTTATTGTTGTGCCTGGATTTCATGTGGATTCTGGGAAATCTGAACTCAAGACTTCATGTTTGGACAGCCAGCATTCTGTCCGGAGCCTTTTCTCCAGCCCCAAAGTGGAAGATAGTTTTTAAAAATGCATTAGTCTAAGAATTATGGACAAAACTTACATTTAAGACCATGCTTCTTTGCAAAGGAGTATGTCACATCATAAAAGTCATGCTTGACCTAGAAAGATATATGGGGTTTTTTTTTGACATGCTATTAAAGACCACTAAAATTCATGATTCAGTAATTTAGATTTCTGAGAGATATATTTGCCTAATGAATATCTTTCTTAACCTGGTTTTCTTGCCTCTTTTCTAAATTTGGCCCTTAATAGTTTTTACTAAAAGAACCTCAGATTGAACTTCTACCATATCATAAAAAAACTAACTTCTAATCTAAATATACTACACAAGAATTAACCAAAGGAAATCTCTTCACTCATGAAAATTTATTTTCCTACATTTCCATGATTTTCTTATATGACAAATGCATCGGTTACTTTTCCACTGCTGTAATAAAATATCTAACAAGTGCAACTTACAGAAGGAAGGATGGACTTATTTTGGTTTCCAGCCCAGGGGTCACATTACAACATGTCAGAGAAGGTACAGCTGGGCACTGGAAGTAGGAAGTAGCTGTTTACATCCAACATCAAAAGGCAGAGAGAGAGAGACGAATACTGGTGCTCAGCCAGTTTTCTCCTGTGCGTGAAATCCAAGACTCTAGTTCAAAAAAGAGTGCGACCTATATTTAGGATAGGTCTTCCCACCTCAGTAACACGAATCTATATGATTGCTCCAAAACATGCCAGAGATTAGTTCCTATGGTGACTCTAGATCCTGTCAATTCACCTCAATTTGGTTTGAAGGGAATCCCTTTCCTCTTTGCTGTGAATTTACTCTTTCAACAGGAAGACACTCTTATTTCCTTCTTCAAGGGGTTTATTAATCCCTTTAATCACAAGTATTCTGAGAAAACAAGAGCACTGGCCTACTCAGCAAACAAAAAGTTCTTCTCTCACCCAGGACTCTGTTGTCTGTAAGAAAGGCTTTCCTGGAAGAAAAGAAAGTCAAAACATGATCAGAATGGAGAAGAGACATTCACGTAGTTGAGGTTTTTTCCCTAAGATTTACTTATTTATTTTATGCATGAGTTCTATCTGCATGTTCACCTGCATGTCAAAAGAGGGCATCAGATCCATTTATAGTTTGGTTGTGAGCCACCACGTGGTTACTGGGAATTGAACTCAGAACCTCTGAAAGAGCAGCCACTGTTCTTAATAGCTGAGTCATCTCTCCAGCCCTGTAGTTGAGCTCTTTATTGTGCAAAGTAGGAGACAGACACATGGAAAAATAAAGGAAAATGGGTCATGCTATAAATGTGAATGTCGAGGTGGAATTCAAACTTTGAAACTATTTTATTAGAGAGATCATTTTTACTTAAATATTTTTGAATGTTCTTTATAGAGAAGTACTTGTTAACTAATGCACTGTAGACTACTCTGCTGCTCTCCACCATTCATTATATTCTCATTCCAGCAAATAGACTTGAGGTTCAAATAATAAACTAACATATATAAAATGTCAACCCCCCCAAGAGAAACAAAGCAAATAAGACTTTGTGTGTGTGTGTGTGTGTGTGTGTGTGTAAAGAAAATCTACTATAAAGAATTGTTTTATAGAATTTTGAAGGATAGCCAGCCTAAAAGCTAAAGAATTAATGTTCTAATTAAAAGTTGAAGGCTGTTCTGCTACTATCAAAAAAGGAAGAGCTCATAAGCTGGTTTGGCTACTGTAAACATCTCTCTTACTGTTTTGTTTGGATGTGCTTTGTGTGGTATAGGTTTGCTCTTGGTATGTTGAAGTTAAAGGGGGAGGGAACCTGTGAGTGGCGGGCTTAGAATGTGACGGTTAGCTCAGAAAGCAATGTTGTAAGGACTCATTGTATTTCTCATCAAAGCATAATTAGTGAGAATGAGATGGGTGGTTATGAAAAGAATAGTTCTTAGGACAGGCACAGTTATAGGTGTTATGCATGAGTTCTGACTCATTTAAATCCAAACAGAAAGTAATTGATTATCCTCCTAACAATAAGGCCACCATTACACATTTGTTATTGTAACTTGCAGGGTTCAGTTCAAAGCTGTGTAAGATTGTTGATTCCTTTCCTCAGAGTAGTATGCATAGCAATTTCCAGCACTGAGAAAGTTAGCCAATTGGGATGATGCTTCCAGGTCAGTATCAGCTTGCATTCTCCATGTTTTGTTATTCAAGTAGTATATGATCTTGTCTAGCAATTAGGGGTGACCAGTAAGTTCTGGAGGCTGAACAAGTGCAATAGCCATATCTTTATTATTTGGGAGAAAGTCTATAAAGTCTCTATTGACCAACAGTTAAAGAAGTAATCCATACTTGACACTGAGATTTTTATTTGGTAGCTTGTAGTATTTAGAAAAGGCATTATCCATCAATGAAGAAGAAAACTGAAGAAGATACAAGAAGACAGAAAGACTGAACATGTAGCATGATGTGTTTTGTGTGTCTGTCCCTTTAAAGGATCCTATATCCTTCATTATTGGTTGCCTCTTGGAATTCTGGGAACCAGAGATGACATAAAATGCCAGCAGAGGCTGTATGTTAGGGGATAGGATTGGGGAATAGCAGGGAGGAGATCCAGGAGACAGAATAGTAGAATCAGAGAGTAGGATTAGAGTAGACAGTTGGTGACAGTTAAGCCAGGAGAAGCTGAACTGAGCCACAGAAGATATTGCTAGGAGACAGTTCGGAGAAAAACCCACAAACTAAGATGTGAATAAACAATACACTTGTGCGTTCATAAATTTTTACTTAATATTGTGAAAATGGCCATTCCCCTAAAATCAACATACAGATTCAATGGAATCCCTATCAAAATTCCAATGCAATTCTTCACCTAAATAGAAAAAAAAATCTCAAAATTTATACAGAAACACAAAAGAGACAGAATAGTCAAAACAATCTGGAACAACAAAATACTACTTGGGGTTATAAGCAACTCTGATTTTAAGTAATAGTACAGGTTTATAGTAACAAAAAAAAAAGCCAGGTACTATCATTAAAAACAGATACAATGATTAATGGAATACAACTGAGAACCCAGATGTAAACTTGAATTCCTATTTTTGTAACAAAAAGGCCAAAAATATACATTTTAGTAAACAATAACAACAACAGTCACCTTTGTTAAATGATAATGATCTAACAGGATAACACATAAAAGAACAAAAATTCTAATGTTCCATCCTGTACATATTTAAACTGTGAATAGACCAAAGACTTCAGCATAAGAACTGATACCCTGAATCTGATACAGGAGACAGCATGGGTTAAGCTTAACTCATTGGGACAGGTGAGGACTTGAATAGGGCTCCTAACAGTACAGTCATTAAAACCAACAACTGGCAAATGGAATCTCGTAGAACCAAGAGGCTTCTGTATAGCAAAGCACAACATATTCTAGTGAAGAGACAGACTTCTAAGTGGGAAAGATAATTGCCAGATAAAAATGACAAGGGGTTAATATCTATGATATAGAAAGAGCTAAAAAAGTCTAGATATCAAAAATAAACAAACAAAACAAACAAACAACAAAAAACTCAAAATATGAGACATGAGAAAAAACAGAATTCCCAGAAAAATTAAAAATAGCTGATTACGTTTTTTTGTTTAATGTTTAACATTGTTGGTCATCTGGGAAGTGCAAATTAAATCCACTTTGAGATTTCATCTTGCCCAGTCACAGTGACTAATATGAACTTGATGAAGGGGAGGGGCACTGTCTTAGTCAGGGTTTCTATTCCTGCACAAACATCATGACCAAGAAGCAAGTTGGGGAAGAAAGGGTTTATTCAGCTTACACTTCCACACTGCTGTTCATCACCAGAGGAAGTCAGGACTGGAACTCAAGCAGGTCAGGAAGCAGGAGCTGATGCAGAGGCCATGGAGGGATGTTTCCTACTGGGTTGCTTCCCCCTGGCTTGCTCAGGTAGCTTTCTTATAGAGCCCAAAACTACCAGCCCAGGGATGGTACCACCCACAAGGGGCCCTCCCCCCTTGATCACTAATTGAGAAAATGCCTTACAGCTGGATCTCATGGAGGCCCTTCCTCAACTGAAGCTCCTTTCTCTGTGATAACTCCAGCTTGTGTCAAGTTGACACACAACCAGCCAATACAGGCACTAAATAAGAAATCTCTGCAGCTGAGGCAACCTGTGAAAGAGCTGGCAAGTAAAGGCCTTGGATAGCAACCACCTGTGAGAAAGAAGTCCTTCCTTCATGGACATTAAACCGTTAAACCACAATTAATGAAAATTATTAATGTGAATATAGAAGCCAATCAGGACATTTTAATCCAAAATGCCATGATTTAAAGTTGTCCCAGAATACTGAAAATGCCTACGGGGAATCAGAATTCACTTCACAGGGGAGGTTTAGGAATAAGTGAGGAAAGGGACGTATTTTCTCTGAAGCTAGCGGTTTTCCCCCTGAAGGATATGTGTGTGTGTGTGTGTGTGTGTGTGTGTGTGTGTGTGTGTGTGTGTGTGTGTATTATATGAAATAGAGGCTAAAACATTTATAAACAACATATGACTGTAATTTCAGGAAAGAGATTCATATTTTATTTTAAAATGCTCTTTGACCTACCTAAATATTGACTAAAATAATTTGTATCTTCACCTGGAAAAATTGATTCATTGATGTTTGGATAATTTGAACATGTTATTTAAAATATAATGTTGCATCACCTGGTTAATGGATGAATAGACTCCAGTGGGGAGCTAAGGGTCCACATAAACACAAATCAAAATAAAGCTTAAAGCTAAGCATGTAGGGTCTACTTTTATAGAATTTTGGTAAATCAAGATTAAAATTCTTGCCTTCATCTCCAAGGAAATAGTAAATATTTTCTCAAATTTCACTGAATCACTCCAGATGTCTCTATATAAAAATGTTTAATACTTATTTCTCAAAGAAAATATTTTAAAATTAAAATAATTGTTTACCAATAAAGCCAAAGTTATTTTTATTGACATTGTTATTATTTTATATAAAGGAATAACTGAGTACTTACTCAAATCCATGTTCTGTTAAAGAGGTAGAAATTACCCTTCCCAATCTATTTAAAGTAAGTAAATGAACAAATAATTATCATGGAGAATGTTAGATCCCTTAATTTAAAATCACAAAATGCTGTAAAAATGTCTGTGGACTAAACAAGGGAAAGTTTTCCTACATGAATAATTTTTTGAATTACAGTTCAAATAACTTGAAAGGGTTCACAGAGAAGGTTTGGGAAGACACACCATGCACAAAATAACATAAATCTGAAACTGCATCTGCTTTAAGAAGGGATATCAGAAAATTAAAGAGAAATAAGACAAGTGATTGATGCTGCAAACATGTTAATATGTTACTATGCCATATTCATCTTTTCCAAAATGGTTTCAAAAGTTTAAAAGACATTGCACATTATTGTTAGTTTCCCTGAAGTTCAGTATGGCTCACAGTTCTGATAGAAGAGAAGCTAGGAACACAGTGTGAATAGGAAGAAGCCTAAAGACTTACTTGCCAAGAGCTGCTGCATCCCTCACTGGCCTGAACCAGAATAGTAATTGCACCTTCAGAGAAACTGTGTTGGTGCGATACATTTTCACTAGTGAAAAGGATCATTAAGGGGGCAGAAATTGAAACAGTGAGATCCAAGGAGAAAGAAATAGAGAGAAAGTCTGATGCTTAAGGAACAGAACTCAAAGGAAGTCCATGGGAAAGCTATGCTTTCTTCTTGTTCTGAGGGTTAGGGGCTCAGAAGGGAGCAAGAGCGATCCAAGACACCTGCTAGACTTCAGTCCCACTAAGAATGTAGAAATAGGTGGAAAGTGACTTGATTTCACCTCAGTACACGTTTTTAATGGTAAACAATGGTTTCTGTGAGCAATCAGTTAAGGCATATATAACAAACAAACAAACCTTCCTTCCCAAAAAAATGGATTCTTTTAGGAAGAGACTAAGTTCACAAGGATGTTACAAGCAACAATATCTGATTAATAACTTCATAATAATTCTGGTTAAGTGGCCAAATATAAAATAGACCTCTTTCTTGTTAAAAAAGAAGGAAAATGGAAGTCATACATCTGATTCAACAAAACTATATGTAGAAAACAAGCTGGTACAACCCCTCTGGAAATCAGTCTGGTGGTTTTTCAAACGATTGGACATAGTACTACGTGAGGACCCAGCTATAGCACTTCTGGGCATATACCCAAAAGATGCCCCAACATATAACAAGGACACATGCTCCACTACATTCATAGCAGCCTTATTTATAATAGCCAGAAGCTGGAAAGAACACAGATGTCCTTCAGCAGAGGAATGGATACAGAAAATGTGATACATTTACACAATGGAATACTACTTAGCTATTAAAAACAATGACTTCATGAAATTCTTGGCCAAATTGATAGAACTAGAAAATATCATTCTGAGTGAGGTAACCTACTCACAAAAGAACATACATGATATGCAATCACTAATAAGTGGATATCACCCCAAAAGCTCAAAATACCCATGATACAACTCAGACCATATGAAACTCAAGAAGAAGGAAGACCAAAATGTGAATGCTTCAGTGCTTCTTAGAAGGGAGAACAAAATACTCACAGGAGATAGAGGATGGGAGGGACTTTGGAGGAAGAGAAGAGGGGGTGAGGAAAAAGTGGGAAGGACCAGGTATGAGAGCAGACTGGGATGATATACAGAGGGTCAAGAATTTGAACAGAAGTTTGTAGTAATGGGAGATTGGGAACTGGGGGTAGCCACCAGCAAGTTCCAGATGCCAGAAAAGCAAGAGTCTCCCAGGACCCAACAGGGATGAGATCAACTGAAATGCCCAACAAAGGGGAGGGAGAACCTGTAGAAACCATATCCAGAGGTTAGGCAAGGCCCCTGGTTGGGGGAAAGGGGCCACCCACTCATCTCCAAATTCTTAACCCAGAAGGGTTCCTGTCTAAAGGAAGTATGGGGACAAAGTGTGGAACAGAGATTGAAGGAAAAACCATCCAGAGATTGCCCCACCTGGGGATCCTTCCCATATTCAGACACCAAACCCAGACACTATTGCTGATGCCAAGAAGTGCTTGCTGACAGGATCCTGTTATAGCTGTCTCCTGAGAGGCTCTGCTAGAGCCTGACAAATACGGAGGTGGATGCTCGCAGTACAGGGTCCCCAATGGAAGAGTTAGAGAACGGACTGAAGGAGCTGAAGGGGTTTGCAACCCCATAGGAAGAACAACAATAGCAACCAAACAGACTCCCCAGAGCTCCCAGGGACTAAACCACCAACCAAAGTGTGCACATAGAGGGACGCATGGCTCTAGCCACATATGTAGCAGAGGATGGCATTGTCTGGCATCAATAAGAGGAGAAGCCTTGGGTCCTGCGAAGCCTCAATTCCTCATAGGGCAGGAAGGCAGGAGTGGGTGAGTGGGAGGGGGAGCATCCTCATAGAAGGAGGGGGATGGGGGATGGAGGATGGGGGTTCAGAGGGGAAATTGGGAAAGGGGATAACATTTGAAATCTAAATGCATAAAATATCCAATAAAAAAAGAAAGGGGTTTGTTAAAGGTATGGGTGAGGGGCTGTCTTCCCTTGAATGATTAATAGTCAGTTAAAGGTTATCTGCAATTCCAATACGAAAGAATTCTGTTTTCTAATCCGTGTAAGAAAGAAATTTGGTCATAGATTTTTTTAACAAAATGACTATTTATATTCACTCATTTATATTCATGGACCTACAGTTGGAATAAGCTGAGTAGTTGCCTGGAATGGTAAAAATAATTATGACATATCATTAAGCAATTGCTCCCTGATAAATCATGCCTTAATTCTTTATCTAGTGTTTGCCAATGTATTCTGCAAAACTACAGAAGGCGTTATTATCACCACTTGATAGATGAAATGCATTAGGCAGGTTGCCTCTTACCTAATGCCACACCATCACTATATTCTAGCAAGGTCAGAACAGGGCAAGACTCAGGAATGCCACCAGCTCTGGCCGTTGCCTGCCTGTTATATGGAGACTAATTCCAATGTCTCTGAAAAATATTAGTTAGGATTTCTGAGGAACTATGAATAAAGCAACCTAGGTGGGTGACCTTGTTGTAGGCCTAACTGATCCTGTTCTCTTTAAATACTTTTCATCTCTGTCATTAGGTTTTTCATATGTTATAAGAATAAGCATTGTAATAGCTTCCATGGGCCAATGGTTTAATTCATTTGATCTCTACTAAACTTCACAGTCATGAGTAGAAACTGTCAGGTTGAGTGTGGGTCTGTTTTTTCCTGTTTTATCCCCCATTCTTTTCTGATATAATTTAATCACAAGGTGTCCTATGTTGTTAAAGAATGAATTGAGAGAGAGAGACAGACAGAGACAGAGACAGAGACAGGCAGAGAGACAGAGAGACAGAGAGAGAGAGAGAGAGTTGATTCACTCTTGAAATAAGGTAGTTTATAACTCTCAAAGGGAGCAAGAGAACTCATATAATAAATAGCAAAGGAAAGAAGTGTTCTGTTATTGATTAATCACGGTCCTCTTAATATACAAATACATCATGAGAAAAATACCAGTGGCTATATTATATAGTATGTCTATATCAAATTTTTGAATAAAAGAAGCTATTTAATCCAGCGATTCTCAACCTGTGGTTCACAATTCCTTTGACAAACCTCTCATCCCCAAAAATATTTACATTAAGATTCATAACAGTAGCAAAATTACAGCTATGAGTCAGCAATGAAAGCCACACTATACAGAACTATATTAAAGAATTTCAGCATTAGGAAGGTTGAGTACCACTTATTGAAACATTCTCCCAAACTAGCAAACTACATTTCTCTTTCTTCAACATAGGCAGTTGTTTGCAAGATAGAGAATATGGTTATGGAAGCTACAATTCTTATTCGTGTGTATTTTTTTCCTAGGGTTCAGAGCATCTTTCCTTTTTATGATGCAGAATGTTTCTTGGCTGATTTGTTTGGAGCCTTAGGAAAGAGATGTCTTTATGCCTTTCTCTCTGGGCATTTCACACCAAGCTTGTTTTTCAAGTTCTGATCTCTTTGCTTTCAGGCATCCCTCAGAACTAGTGACCCCCAGGTATAATTTCCAAACTCTTGATACAAATACACTGCTTGCATTCAGTACTGCCTATGGTTATGTTTCTCCACACAGAGGCTGTTCTCAAGTTTTTGTTGTTGTTTGCTTTAAGGTACACATCAGAACAGAAGTGTTGCAGTTGCTTCTGAAATGCAGCAACCAGAGCTTGGGGCTGAATCATGACAGATGTGTGTTGGCTGCCTGTTACCTAAGCTCTCATTTATAGTTAGTGGCAGATCCCAACACTTCTCTCCTGCACTCATATGAATTAATGAAATGCCAGGCACCAAAATGTAAATCCTGAAGTTTTGAAAGCCAAACTTAAGGAACCAGTGAGACTGCTTCTTTATCATCATCAGAAAGCTTCATAGGAAAATGATAGTATTTCTCTAGGAAAAGAAGGAAATATCAGACCTCTGTGGCATCTATCATGCAGGCCTGGTCATACCTAGCACTAGACATGTTGGTCTTGCCTCCTCTTGCTCTTACCCTTACTTCTCATGATGATTACCATAATCTCTCACAGAGAAAATTTAGCCATGATGTTTTTGCCTTGCTGCATTCTTATGGTATTCAAGATTTATGCCTTATATGTTACCATTGGTAATAGGTTATACATATAATGGCTCATACTTACTTCATGCTATATACTTGGATTCTGTTCCCATAGGAAGAGGAATGTGAGCCTAAGTAATATATAGTATTGAAAATACTAAATAGTCAAATTATATCTATTTTCCCTCATGAGTCTACAAATATACAGAATATGTGCTAATTATTGTGAATTTTACCTAATCAGAAAACTTTCAGGTTTTTTCATATACAGAATTTGTACAAATGTGAGGGAAAAGAAACTGAAAGTTGGATGTGAAAATAAATTGTTGCAAATTCTCATGAAGATATTTTCTTGTTCAATGTAAACTTCTGTAAAATGTCTTCATCTTTGAATCAGGAATTCTAGTTCAGAGAATGTAGTCCATGAATATAAGCAATCAAGCAAATACATTACAATATTTTTAATAGTATTGCTTTTATTAACAAATGTGGATTCAATCTGAACATTAATCAATATGACAGTAATCAAACAGTGGCATATTCCTACCACAAGCAATGAAGCAATTCTGAAGAAAATAAAATATAACTAAATGTACTAGAAAAGAAAAGGTTGATGATGCATTCTCCAGATATTAGCCATGAAAAACACAAATAAACAAAAATGAGCAGGTTAAATCCACTAAGATAACAAAGTAGACACCAGCCCACTCTTGCAACAGAAGCAGAACATATGTGCTCTGAGAAGTGCACAGACTAGCTGAGCAAGAAAAGAAGACTCATTTTCATGTTGACTAGTATCTTCTAGAACTTAGTAGTGTTTGGATGCCTGTTATGTTCTATCCATTGTGCTATGTGATTTCATCTTAATGCTTTCAATAATAGTGCATCATTAGTCATTTGAAAATATTTTGTTAAATAGATACCTTCATTGTCTAACACTAAATATTATCATAGTTTATAGAACTTGGGCCTAAAAACATTCAAGTCACTCATGAAAAATGTCAAGATTCTAAGTAAATCAGTGTTGTTGGGATATAGAATTTATTAATCTTATCAAGACTGCAGTGATATTGTCTTTTAAATAAATGTATCAAGGAACACATTGCATACATGTGTCTGCTTGTTTGGGTTGTGTTGGGCTGGTAAAACATTCTGACAAAAAGCAGCACATAGAGAATGGGTTTTGTTTCAGCTTTTATTTCCAGGTAACATTCCATCACTGAGAGAAGTTGTGGGGCAGTGGTCTGTGGCAGGCAATCTGCCTGCACCCGGTTGAGCACAGGCTGAAAATTCTGGGAGACCCAGTGGAGCAATTTGCAAGGGACCAAAAAATGTGTTTGCCAATGCTCCCAGAAGGCTCTTGTCAAACAGCTACAACCTCCACAACCCCCTGTACAGAGGCCTGTCATGTGAGATTTGTCATGTAGGAGCAACATCAAGCCCTCCCACATGCAAATAAGGTGACCTTAAGCTCTCAGACGAAGCCAATAGAAAGTAATTGTTGTCAGACCCCTGACCCATCCCAAACAGTATATTAGACCATCCCAATCTGTATAGGAGAGATCCCCACCCAGAAGGAATAAAGGTGAGAGAACTACTCCATCATCTCAGAGCTTCTATCATAAGAGCTGGAACACTGCTGCTTGGGAAGATGTCTGCTCTCCCGAACGCCACCAGAAGCTTCCCGCACTCCTTGCCTACTAGTCAGCCTCTTGTGGGCTCAGCCCTGGCCAACTGAGTGCAGGGTGGCAGGTGCAGCATCTTGGAGCAACAGAGGTGGCAATTGCAGAGACCCAGGTGGAGGAGACCCCAACCCTGCTCGCGCTCTCCCCTTTGCCTGAACCCTCGCATTTGGCCAGGCCAGAGATCCCTGAGGAAAGATGCCTGAAGGAAGAGAGCATCCACGCACCCTGAACAAAATCTTTCCTACAGAGCCATATTGCCAATTTAAACACCTCCCCCCCAAGATTGGAGGGATATTTGTCATTCTTCCCTTCCTGGCCCAATGTTTTTGAAGTGAGAAATCTTATTTAGAGATGAATGCTGTCAACAAGTCAGGCAAAATCGGGACAGAGGCCACACCCCATGGGGTTTTAATGAACTCTTTGGCCAGGAAGAATTTTCTACTGGGGCACAGGAGGCAACTTAGCCAGCAGGATACTATGAACAGGTCCATCTCTGTGCAATCCAAGCTTGGGATAGGCTCAGCCTGCCCTCTGGGTCACAAGATCCTGCCTCATCCCTGCTCTCTCTCCATCAAAAGCCTGGAGAATCTCTATCTGATTTTTTTTTCTTTTTTTTTAAATTTATTTATTTATTTTTGATACTTTATTTACATTTTCAATGTTTCCCCTTTTCTAGGTCTCCTCTTTGGAAACCCCCTATTCCCTCCCCCTACCCACATCTATGGGGGAATTCCACCTCCCACCCACCGTCCACCCATTCCCTTATTCCCACCTTGACATTCTCCTTTACTGGGGCCTCTAACACCCTCAGGCCCAAGGGCCTCTCCTCTCCCTGATGGCCAATGAGGCCATCCTCTGCCACATATGTGGTCTGAACCATGGGTCCCTCTATGTGTATTCTTTGGTTGGT
>CM052720.1:19660066-19679977 GCA_028551405.1 Uromys caudimaculatus
TGAAGTATCTTTCCTTATTTTTTTCGATGACTTTTGGGTGAAAGTCAATTTTATCCAATATTAGAATGGCTACTCCAGCCTGTTTCTTGGGACCATTTGCCTGGAAAATTGTTTTCCAGCCCTTTACTCTGAGGTAGTGTTTGTCTTTATTCCGGAGGTGTGTTTCCTGAATGCAGCAAAACGCTGGGTCCTCTTTATGGATCCAGTCTGTCAGTCTATGTCTTTTTATTGGGGAATTTATTCCATTGATGTTAAGAGATATTAAGGAATAGTGGTTGTTGGTTCCTGTTATTTTTTATGTTATTTTTACTTTTATGTGGCTATCTTCTTTTGAGTTTGTTGAAAGATTACTTTCTTGCTTTTTCTAGGGTGTAGTTTCCCTCTTTGAGTTTATGTTTACCATCCATTATCCTTTGTAGGGCTGGGTTTGTGGAAACATATTGTGTAAATTTGGTTTTGTCATGGAATATTTTGGTTTCACCATCTATGGTAATTGAGAGTTTTGCTGGGTATAGCAGCCTGGTTTGGCAGTTGTGTTCTCTTAGGGTCTGTATGAGTTCTGTCCAGGATCTTCTAGCTTTCATAGTCTCTGGTGAGAAGTCAGGTGTAATCCTGATAGGTCTGCCTTTATATGTTACTTGACCTTTTCCCCTTACTGCTTTTAATATTTTTCCTTGTTTTGTGTATTTTGTGTTTTCACTATAATGTGACAGGACGAATTTCTTTTCTGGTCCAATCTATTTGGGGTTCTGTTTTATTCTTAGAATGAAAATGAGCCTAGAAAGAAAAATTCCCAACCCCACAACCAGAGATCTCCTTCTTAAAACCATTGTATGGGAAGGCATGACTGCTGAATCCAGGCTGACTTGCCAGGGTCTCCGGGAGGAGCATCGTGATAAGTGGATTGTGGCTTCTGGAGATATAGAGATGGCATCACACCAGATTTCATCTGTGTCTCAGGCATTTATAGCAGTAGTATAAAACAGAAGGAATCTGCTTCAAATGTGGAGAGGTAGGGCATTGTAGGAATGAATGCCCACAGAACTCTCCCCCCATAGCAGACTCTAATCCCCCTAAGTATATCTGTCCCTGCTGCAGAAAAGATTTCCACTGGAGGAAACACTGTACTGCTGCATATGATAAGGATGGTAAGCCACTAAAGCCTTTAAACTTCAGATGGGGCAGCCCTCAGGCCCAACAGTAAGAGGGACAGATACTCCCATAGGAAGCCTTGTGGGTGTCCAGCATTTCAGAAGGCTCCCATCCTAAATTATCCATTAAAATAGGTAATAATCCATTCAAATGTCTTATTGATACTGGAGCAGACAGGACAATTTTAAGACAGAAAGAGATCCCATGCGACTTGCAACTGATCCCTGGGCCCCAGCTCCTAGACACCAAACAGGCCTACAGGTGGGAAGACTTGGATGGAGCTACTGACCTCATACACCCCCTGGTGGCTCAGGTAGCTACCAATCTTCTAGGGAGAGATATCTTACAGGCCTTAGAGGAGGTTCTTACTACCCAACCAGAAAGAGACCACATTACAATAGAGGATATTACCTATAAAGAAAATAATACCCAAGGAGATCCTAAATACTCTCCTCTAAATCACCCCCAATTCTAGGGGCCACTGTTAGATTTAATACTCCATGACTTGATTGGCTCTCCAATGAAGCCATCTGGGTCCCACAACGGCCTCTAACAAGGGAGAAGCTTAGAGCCCTCACACAGCTGGTAGAAAAACAGCTATTACTACAACACATTCGCCCCTCATGCAGTCCATGGAACACTCCCATATTTGCTATAAAAAAGAGCTCTGGGGGATGGAGATTATTACAAGATTTGAGGGCAATTAACAAAACCATGCGAGTCTGAGGCTCCCCACAAAGAGGGCTACCCCACATCTCATCCATCCCTGCCAATGTACCCTTATTAGCAATAGACATAAAAGATTGGGTTTTTTCCAACCCTCTCCACCCCAGAGACTGTGAACGTTTTGCATTCTCAGTACCCCCATTAAAAATTCTGGCCCGGCCTCATGATATGAATAGACTGTCCTCCCTCAGGGAATGGCTAATAGTCCAACCATTTGTCAGGAGGCTGTAGCCACTGCATTAAAACCCCATTTAAAAAGGGGACTCAGTGTATATCATTATATGGATGATTTATTAGTGTGGGGAGACTCTTCTACCTCCCCTTCCCAACTTAAGGATCAGCTAATACCTTCCATATCAGCCCTAGGATTCAAAATAACCCCTCATAAAATCCAACTTATTCTGCCCATTGCATTTTTAGAAACAGAGAACTCCCTTACCTCAATATGACCCCTCAAACCCACCCTTTCCCAACCCCCCACCCTTACCCTCCTTACCCTCTGGCTTAGTTGTGCTATCACTCCAACCTGTACAGTGTTTTCTTTTGATATTGCCACCCCACCCAAAATTTTCATTACAAATGACACCTCTCCCTTAAAAAAGAAAAAGGAGGAGTTTGGGGGGCAGTGATCTGTGACAGGCAACCTAGCACCCGGTTGAACACAGATGTAAAATCTGAGCAACCCAGTGGAACAATCTGCAAGGGACCAGAAAACGTTATGCCAATGCTCCCAGGAGGCCCATTTGCGGCACCCAGCGGCAACTGAGGTGCCCGCCCATTCCCCAAAAATGGCCCCTCCCCCACCCTTGGGCAGGGCCTGCAAAGGCTTCCCACAGCCCCCACCTGCCCGTAGGACTGTGTGGGAAGATGCACGGCCACTTCCCATGTGTCTCCTGTCCCACCCAGAGCTGCAGCGCCTGGGACAGATACATGGGGCTTCTTTCCACTGAACAGGATTGTTCCAACAAGAAGTCAGGGCAGGAACTCAAGTAGGAAACTTCAGACAGATAATAAAGTAGAGACCAATGGAAGAATGCTGCTTTCTGGTTTACTCATTCACACATGCTCAGCTATCTTTCTTATACATACCAGGCACACCAGCCTAAAGATGTACTGCCTTCAATGATGTGGGTTTGCTCACTGTAGCAATATCTAATTATCGCTACTTGAATCGACCCAAGTGGCAGTGCTCCCAGTACTCTAGGTTCTGAATGAAAGACACACACACACACACACACACACACACACACACACACACACACATACATACACACATACACACACACACACACACACACACACACACACACACACTCACGCACACACAGCCTTTATATTTTAATATGTCTTAAACAGTTCAATGGCTGGGCCACTTCCTAAACTTTATGTGGCTGATGTACGCTCCTTCGATATTCCTGAGTTATTACTTACTAAAATCTCTATTCCATCTTTGCTGCCCCAGACCCAGACCTGCAGTCCACTCAGCTGTGTTCCCCAGCACTTACATGACAATTACCTCTCTTTCTTCTACACCTCTCAGGCCTGGTATCTCTCTTCCTTCCTGTCATGACAACTAATCCTTTTCCTGCTCCTTCCTCTGTCCCTTGTCTGGGAATCCTAAAAGTGCCATATCTGTTGCTTTGCCAAGTAATTGGCCTCCGGCAATTTTATTTACCAATCAAAACCAACTGAGGGTAGGGTTCCCTCAGTTTTACCTGTATAACAGTGCAAACAGGGCTTTGGGTAACATAATTAGCATGAGAATACAAGTAGCTACAGCTCATATTGATCATCAGTCAAGTCAACCTTCAGAGGCATGGCTGCCTAGGCAGTTCCTCAGCTGATCTAGGCAGTTCATCAGCTGAGATTTGTTCTCAGGTGAAATCTACGCTGGGTCATGTTGACAATAAAAACTAATTAGTACAATACACCTTGTGTCATCTTGATGCACAAACACATGACTGTTAAGACATAACCTGTCTTTTCTTGTCTCTAAGATCTCATTTTTCTTGTCCCTAAGATCTCATGTTAATATCCTAAAACACAGCCCAATCTTTAATAGCACTACAGTCTTTATATTTTCAACATTTTAGAAGTCAAAGGTCTCTTTGAAAATTCATTCTGTTAACTATGATCCCCTGTGAAAAACATATGTTATATTTTCTTATTCCAGAATGGAAGGACCAAGACATAAAACAATTGCTCTCAATCAAAAACAACATCTAATTGTATAAATATAAATCTTTCAGGCAACAGGCAGTCAATTGGGGCTTGATTGGATACATTTTTCTAGCTTGTCTTTCCTCAGCATACACAGCTTATCTCAGGCCAGCTCCATTTCACATCTACCACAGTCTTTGACAAACATCCCTTGGTTCTGGATCTCCAATATACTGAGGCATGCACTGAAACTGACATGCCTTCAACAATAGCCTCTCCCAACCTCTCTTCATGGACTCTGCCTCTGCTACATGGTGCCAGGCTTTAGCAATTCTCCATGCCCCACTTAATCTTTCAGCTTGAATGTCTTTAAAACAAGTACTGTGTAGGAGACTCTTAAATACTGTCTGACTTGTCTGCTAGCTTGAGGTGAGGCCTTGGCCTGCTTGAATCATAGTTTCTGTATACTAGAACTAATAAAAGTCACACCAAAGTATTTCACCTCAAAGATATTGATCTAATATTAATTGAAGATGATTCCTTAACACTAGGTCTCCACTACCCATTATCTTCATAAAGCACAGAAGGTTTCACAATGATGGTGCTGGTCTTCGATTCTTCAGCCCCCAGTGACCAGCAGCAACCACACAATCTAATCCAGGATATCCCTAGTCCAGTGATTAATTCCTTGATCTCCTCTGAAACTTCACAAGTCAGACCTCGATTGTCTTCATTTCTCTTGATATTCTAATGTTTTAGACTTTTACTAGCAGAGACCATTAAGCTCTAGGCACTCATTAGATTTTCCAGCTCAAATACCCAATTGTTTTCACAGTTTTCGTTAAAGTGTGGTCACATCCATCACAGCAATACCCTAATATACTGGTACCAATTTTATTAAGCTGTGACCACTCAAGGGACTGTGCTGGATAATCTTTATTGTCAAGTTGTCATTTCTGAAATCACCTGGGAAGAGAAAAACAGTGATTGAAAAATAGCACCAATCAAATTCACCAGTGGTTGTCTCTGAGAGAGATTGTCTTGATTGATAATTGATGTGAGAAGAAACAGTCCATTGTGGGTAGCATAATCCCTAGGCTGGTGTTTTGTGGCTATATAAGAAGCCTAGATGAGTATGAGCTAGTGAACGAGCCAAGAATTGGCATTCCTCTATGGTTCCTGATTCCAGATTTCTGACTGACTTTCTGCAAAGATAGACTTTGTCCCAGAAATGTAAAGTGAAATAAAACCATTCCTCTTCACATTGCTTTTGCTTGTGGTGCTTACCTCAGCAACAGAAAGCAAACCAACACAGTATAGGCACATGATAAGGTTTTAGCGGAATTACTGAAAGAAATGACTTTACGGGCTGGGCTATTAGTCAAAAAGGAACTAATTTCTGTAGTATCTCCCTGCACTTCTGTTCAGCACATCATGGAATCACAGCATTTCCAATTTTACTTGAGTGTTGGCATCACTTTGAAGCTAATTTTGGGAAGAGTCCATTTGATTTCTTCTAGAGGACACCCACATTGCTTAGCTTCTAGCATAATCTCTATTATCAAATTCAGGAAAAAAAGCTGGTTGACTCCCATTTTGTACCATAAAATTATCTACAATGAAACCCTTCCCTTCTGCTACTATAGGCTTTGTGATTACAGCACATCAATTTGGATGACCCAATCCCTCCATTTCAAAGCTCTTCATTTGGTGCCATCTTTAAAGTTATTTTCCCCTGTTATGTTAACATAGTCACAAGTCTGAGATTAGGCTGCTGATATTATTGCTCAACCATTAATCAGCCAGATAAGTTAGAAAGTAAATTTATGATTAACTCAATTCTCAAAACTTCTTTCTCTGTTGAAATGAATTTGCAAAAACAATATCACTAAAAGTATATATCATCATACATGTCACTAACTGGGCAGTGTGCTAACCATAAAGGCATAGGGAAGACTATCACTTGACTGCTTTACAGGAACTCAAGAGACAAGTTATGTTGGTTCATACAAAACATACCTCTAATACTAGCTGCTCAGGAGGCTGAGGAAGGATGATTCTAATACAGTGCCATCCTGAATAACTGAGCCACAAAATTAAATAAAGTGACTAATAATATACCCTAGTGGTAAAGCACTTGACAAGTAGATCTAAGACCTGAGGCCTAAGGTTTCATTCCAGGCATTGAAAAGGGTGGAGGGGTGTGGATTGCTGTTGATATTCAGATGAGTGTAGGTAAAATATAAGGCTAGAGCCTGAGACTGGGCGATGAAAAAGGAAGGCAGGGCTAAGAATTTCAGAGAGGGAAGACAAGGGACAAAGAAGAGATAAGGACAAAAAAAGATGGAGGAAGAGGACAAACCAGATCCACATGGCTTGAAATAGCCACAGGTAGTTATGAATATCATAAAAGAGTAATAGAGTAATGTAAGAAAATCTGTCCAATCTAGGAACGCAAGTTGTGTTTATATCAATTGAGTTTTGAGTTCTTTGAGTGGGCATTTTGTGAGTTGACAATTTACTGGTATAAATATGACTAATAATTTACAAGCCCCAGAGTTTTGGTTTTAATGGGTTATGGGGATTTGTGACAGCTAGCCCCAGAAGATAAGAACAGTTCAGAGGCAAGCGAACCTTGAGAATTTGGGCAGACCACAGCATGGGGATAACCATGGAGGCAGAGAGACCACTGCGGCCAGAAAGTAACCAGCATTAGAGTGGGTTCATGCTACAGATGGCGATCCAGTGTGTTAGGCAAAAATTTAAGATTCTTAGTCTGAGAGTTAGAGATTTAGTTCTTAGCCAAAGAGAAGTCATGTGGTGGCTCAAATCCAGGAACCTTAAAACAAAGAAGGAACAGATTCAGCTCACAGGCTCTGAGGTTCCCTGCTGTGAAAAGGGAAGAGATGACTGTTCTGAGGCAGAAATCCAGAGAGTAAAAGCTGCCTGCTTCCTACAAGCAAGTAATCACAGGACAGAATTTTAAAGTTTGGTTTACTTGCTCTTGAGGATAGATAAGAATACCAATTTTGCCTGAGTCACAGGGGTATTTCACCCACGGTTTGGAACTAGTACAGGGAGAAATACAATGGCTCCAGGCAGAGAGCATACTGGGTAGAAGTTGCCTGTTTCCTATAAGCAGATATTAATAGAAGTGTACATTAATTGTATTAAAGATGGTATAAAAAATGGGCATGATTTTGAGTTTTCTGGTTGTTTTATTATTCCTCTGGGAGAGAGGTCAAGCTAAATGTTTTCCTGTTTACTGGCTAAAGGACATGCTGATTTGGGAGAAAGGCTTTGTCTTGTATTTTTAGAAAAGATGATTAGACTCTGCACACCTTTCAGAGTTCAGATCAGATTTATCAGAGGGTGACTCCCTGAAGAACTAGATTCAAGAGAATCAAATAAAAATGGTAAAGATTCTTTGTGCCATCACTCACGTGGAATGAATGAAGACTTATGATTGGTTGTTATTAAAATTGGCTCATAAAAAAGACTGTCTTTTACATGCTCAAAAAAAAAAAAAAGCAGAATTTCATCCTAACTAGTCTATAAATCCTACACAGACTAACACAATCCATACAGATATCTTGATGATACTTAAATTTTGTTTTGAGATTTGTATATTGCAGAATGTACAACTTTGGTGAGATTCATTGTCAGACATGCTGAACTGACCTGCTTGAACTTCTGATGTCATGGATTTTCAGACGGATCCAGTCAGAAGAGAGACATCAGAGACTAATGACAATTGTTGGTGTGGCCTTCTTAAGGTGTAACCAACTCTCACATTTTCCCTACCCTTCCCCCCCCTCAAAAATATTTCAACGCCCATATTCAGCAGGAAGAAGTTATGAACAGTCGTCATCCCAGTCCCTGGGCATTGGGGTCTAGAGATGATTATTCTAAGGTTTTCTTTCTGGGAAATTTTAAAATGTTTATAATTTAAAAGGGAGGAAATAGCTAGAATTAACTGTGTATCCATAATCTCATTTGGTAGAAATCTTATAGTTGTTACTAAGTTGAAGTTATAATTTCTTATGTTGGTACACAATTTATTTTGATACAGAATTAAGGTTTTCATTGGCATGAAGTTCTTCTATTGATACAAAATTTTAAGAATACAAAGCTTAAACCCAGTCCTTTTATAATTGCCTTTACAAACTGACTTTAGATTATTAAGCATACAAGTTAAGGGCCAGATAGCAAATTTAAGGCTCTGAGTTAATTGTTAGTGTGTTTTCAAGATTTTTTAATTAGAAATAGCTGAAAGTAGTTAAAGGACAACAGTCCAGATCACTTTACAGAGATAGTTTTCAAAAATGTCAGAAATGTACAGAATGTGACATTTAGTCATTTGTTGTTGAGACATATCTGCTCCTGACAGCACTCTATTCTTAGATTCAAAGAAGAAACTGAGTATCTATACCTCCAGGTAAAGTTGTACATTGTGGCTAGGTAGCCACTGGACAGAAATTCCCTATTCACCTATAGACAAATTACTGTCCAGAAAAAGGACACACTATGCAGAATAGTCGACTGATTATCTCTGCCAAGACAGGGTAGTCAATCCTCCACAATTCTGCGTTAGAAAGATCTGTCAGATGATCCTGGGCCAAATAGTCACAATTTTATGCTCCAACGTGGTGAAAATTGGGGGACTATATAGATAGGCAGCCGTCTCTACAATTTGTTTCAGTTCTGGAAGCTGTGTTAGACTTCCTATATTCTTAAATAAATTTTATGTTGCTCTCAGAATTATGGCAGGATGGAAGACTGATTGTAGTCTCATAGCCAACCCAAGCTGTTTAGCACTGAGAAAGATGATATAGACTTGAGAGGACGGTTTTCAGATAGTATACAAGCTAAACCAGGACATAACAGGTGCGGAATTATAAGCCTTTTTAAGTTAAGGACTGATGTCAGGAGCTATCTAGAAGAGGCTAATTAAATACTGGCAGGTAGTCTTCCTGAGGGACTGGGATGAATGAACCCTTGCAATCAATACCCAAGGGATGACTTTAGGATTTGATTCTTGCTATTGATATACCTTTCTTGTCATTATTAAATTAATATAATAATCCCTGGGCATTAGCCTTCCCTATGTGGCAAATTTTCTGCAGATCATCGAACATGTACTATCTTGTTGTGGTACTATACAAATAGATGATTTCTTAATCCCTAATGATGATTCTATAAGAATTTCTAAAAATTATACTAGCAATTATTAAGTCCATTATAATTAGGGCTGCAATTAGAGCTCTCTCTGATATGAAAATGGCAATTAAAACTCTGCCAGTCTTCATGTGGCACAAGTTAATTTCTTCTGAGATAGAAAGCAGGCACTTGTAACGTAGGGATACATTCCTTCAGGCTGTCAGGCAATTAACTAAAGGCCATAAACTGAAAATGAGTGATTTATTGTAGGTACAAGTACAGAAGAAAAAATATTGACAGGGTTTATCTACATAAAGCTTTAATGTTAACTTAGACACAAGAATTATAGTTTTAGACTCTCAGTGAACCTGTGGAGCTAGTCACAGATAATGAAGACTATCTAGATAACTAGTTTCAATAGAGACACATATAAATATCTCTGTTGTAAACTTCTTATTCAGTTTATGATTTGAATTCATGTTTAAGCTTATGATGAACATTTGAAAAAGATACCATGTGCTCTATTTTCCTTTGGGAAAAAAGGTACAAAAAACTGGGAACGAAGACATAAGGTGGCAAAAGGAGAGAGCAGAAATAGGAGGAAAAAGAAGGCAGTACAGAAAATACAGAGAAAGACAAAGAAGGAGCTGCAGAAAGAACAAAAGGAGCACCCAGGCTCCCCCTTACCACAGGCCAGAACAGGTTTTTCCTTATAACAACAAGGTAGACTTAGCATTACTAAAGAGGACAAGACTTTTTTCTTACATACTCGAGTTTAATTTATTTAGCAATAAAAGCTTTTAGTTTATCTATGCAATAAAGGGTGAAGCTTATCTTTGATCCAGAATAAGTGAATTCTTTCTGCTCTGGTGCCTGGGCTTTTGTTCCATAGGTATTTGTCTATAAATATGGGTGTGTTTAGGTGAGTATGTAAGTTCATTAGACAGATTGTTGGGCCCAACAAATAAGTAATTAATGATGAATGTGTGTATGAATGTATGTGTGTGTGTGTTTATCAATATTTCCTTGTGTAAATGTTTTTCCTTCTGTGAGCATGACTCTCTTCTCCTGGTTCAAAATATGTATTGCTCAAAACCTCCCTCCCACCTGACAAGAGAGGTGAGACTTCTGGGAAAGATAGAAAGAAGCCCTAGTAATTAACCCTTTGCTTAATCCCCTGCTGTTAATTCACACAGAGGACGCTTCTGGTTTCAGACTAACTTGGAGTAAAGGCAGGTAAAGGTTATTATAGAAAGCAACCTTAATCTCCCATAAGACCAAGTCTCTCCCCCCTCCACACTTCCCCTCTTTCTTGGCTGCTTCATGTAGCTCAGTGGTAAAATATTTATCTGTGCACAACCCTGGGTTTAATCCCTACTGAGACAAAACCAACCAGACCAACACCATCACCACCACCACCACCACCACCACCACCACCACCACCACCATCCACCACCACCACCACAACAACAACAACAACAAAACGTAGGCATAGTTGGTTTATTGGTTACTTTTCTGTTGCTGTGATAAAATAACATGATTAGAAGGAACTTACAGAACACAGTATATTTTACCTTATAGTTACAGAGGAATAGAGTCTATAATAATGGGGACAGCGTAGGGCAGGGATAGGAAACTGAATGATTGTATTTTGCTGTACAGGAGAAGCAGAGAGAACAAACTGCAAGAGATGCAAGGCTATAAACTCCCCAAACCCACTCTTAGTGATGTGCTTCCTCCAGCAAGGACCCACAATCAAAAGTTTTGTAACCTCTCTAGGAAATGCTAACAATTGTGGACCAAGTGTAAAAATACACATGGAAGACACATCTTATTCAAAGCAAAACAGTCTGTTACCATATAGAAATATGTGAAAATAAATTCTGAACCTTTGGAAGTGGATCTACTGGAAAGCACGTTTAAAAAACTGATCTAGTGCTGCTCAAGTGTTAGCTCAGTCCACTAACATCTGTGACCTTATTAGATATGTAAGTTCTCAGCCTTCAATCCCTAGTCCTACTGAATCAAAGACTCAGAGTTCAGTTACTGACTGTTTTAACAAGTCCTCCCATTGATGCCTAGAGAACCACTGTTCTCAGTTAGTCTGGTAGCTGAAGAGAAAATGCTTGGTCTCAGAATTTAACTGCCATCTGAGTTCCCTGCAGGTCAGAGTTTCATATGTGTACTGTCAGACTATGAGGCAAGCCAAGTTTCACATAGCTCTGCTAAAAGGACATTAACTCTTCCAGATGATCCACAGTGACCCCAGTTTCTAACATCTGCCACAAACAACAGTTATTCCCCTTGCAGATTTCCTCTCTTAAATTGGTATTTTGATTCCCTATCTCTAAAGTTCATAGCTTGAATGGACACTTTCTGTGTCCCTGCAATAGGATAAGCAGCAGATCAAATCATTGCTTCTTTCTATACAAGAAATCTTTGCTATCTTGTATCAAACAAATTTTTCAGAAAACACCACACTATATATTTTTATCTTCAGGGCATTTTATCTTTCTGAACTGCTCTGTGGGTGATCTGCCACCATAAAAATTTACTAATGTGACTACATGGCTACTTAACATAGCAGGTATGGTACTAAGAAGAAATTACTACATTTTCAAATGTGGAAAAATATCTTAAATCTAAATTTGGATTAAGAAGGATAACTAATAAAGATTAGAGAGGGAGGGGAGGAGGGACGGAGGGAGGAAGAGAGAGATGGAGAAGGGAAGGGGGATGGAGGAAGAGAGGGAGAGAGTTAGAGACTTTGATCTATGGTCATTCTACCCAAATATCCCCAGTCTGATCTTGGAAGCTAAGCAGGATCAAGCCTGGTTAGTTCTTAAATAGGAAATTACCTAGGAATGCTGTGTGTTCTTTTACTGCTTAGGTAGGGGTGTGTGTGTGTGTGTGTGTGTGTGTGTGTGTGTGTGTGTGTGTGCGCACGCGCGTGCGCGCATGCACGTGTGCACGTGATGCATGCAATGCATGTGTGTGTGTGAATTCCTACATGGTGCTTGGATATGTGTGTCTAAGTAGAATTGAAATACAGAAGTAGAAAGTTTGATTTGTGATAATTGGATTTTGTTAGTGGTGGGGATTTTTAAAAGCTAAGATGAGGAAAATGATGAGAAGGGAGGTATAGTTTGATCTGAAAATAGCACTGTTAAGAGGTCTTCTTGGAATTTCTGAATTCTGATTTCCCTGGAATAGATAGTGTGCTGCTTTTACACTTTTATGTAACTTGAACAGAAGAAAAAGCAAAGTCTTATTTGGTTGTTTGTTAGATTGTATTTCCACCAATATGGCTTCCCCTTCAGCTGTCATGTACTGAGAAGATATATTCCCTCTTTGTAAATTTAAAAAGCCTGGCAGTAACATGAGTGGATGGCAGTAAATAACACTGCCCCCAGCACTTAAATGGAATCTCTGATGTCTTGTTTTGCACTACTGTCAACAGTGGCTCCCTCCTTAAGACAATATTTCATTACACTCATAATGAAATGATAATGTGGCTGCAGGTTATTTATAGCATGCATTTCTATTGGTTGGGCTGAGTTTTGTTGCTGCATTAATCAAACATAAAACTGATCTTAGACAGCCCTTGAAACTCTTCAAAGTTACTTTTAAAAACAGATACATTGGATGGCAACAAAAATTCCAATATAAAGCCACATAAAAATAGTGCCATTTATGAAGTTTTAGTGAGAGAAAATATTTCCAGGAAAGACAAGATAGTATGTGCATATCTATCTAGATGAAATTGCAATTTTCCCCCACAGGATCCTCAGGATTTAGTGAAATGATCAAGAGAACTAAATTACTAGTCACTACTCATTTCCTGTAGTGTTACGGTATGTTAGACAAACCATAGTTAATTGAAAATGTCTCTGGCTTCAATATTACTAGGAATTTTTGAAAACATGAAATGCTACTAAATTCCCTATGTTAAATGCTAGATTTATATTTCATGTACATAATTCATGTCACAAATCTATATATATTATAGAATAAAGGTTATTGGTTGCCTAATAATTTTCAAGATAAAATGGCAAGTATGTTATTATAACAAGGACTGCAGAGGATATAAGTTCCAAGGTTTATTATTTGCATCACTCTTAAGCAAGTTATTGAAAGTCTCTTGCTCAACATCTTCATCTACAAAGCAAGTCTAATACAATTTTATGTTGCATGAAATTAACATGAAGAAGAACAAAGGTGAAATTTACAAGGTGCTATTATGGGTTCTAATATATAAAATCCAGGCTAATACATAAAAATGTATGTGTGTGTTTATGAAACAAATCAATCAATAATACCAACAAACTGAAATGATGTCCCCTAATCAGGCTGACATGTGGACTGGCTTTATCTTCTATAGGCCTTGAACAGGTAAAAATTGCTGAGCCAGTGAGTACAGCACCTCTGTCATGTCCTAAAGACACCTATTCTTATAAAGACCTATAAGAAAGATAACTTAAATTCAGTAGAAAAGAACTGAAAAACATTTCATCTAAAATCATAACAAAAGAAAGGTTCTCATTCTCTCTGTTCCTAATCATTAAGTTCTCAAAGTCTTAGGTAGAGCAATATAAACATAAATAAATGAAAGATACACAAATAGGAATAGAGGGTGCTCCAGTATTGTAGTCAACTACAGCATGCTGCTTACACAAATAGGAAAGGGTTGAGTCAAATTATCCTTTTATTCATATTGTATGATCCTTAAAATACTGTAAGGAATTCACTAGAAAACATTTAGAGCCAGTAAACATTTCCCCAAAATATCAGTATCCAAAAAGGAAGAGAGAAAACAACTTCACTGATGTTACTGCTGAGAGCTTTGAGAAAGTAAATAAATGTTGAAAACTGAAATATGGTAAATCTTTATTCTGTAATGTCAGGAATTTGCTCCAGCAGTTGTCTTCAGTAATGTACAATACAGGAAATTTATTTAACTGTGAGATTTTCAGACTGAATATTGCAGTGGCCTCTTGCTTTCTCCCTGCTGTTAAAATGTGAGAGAAGAGAGAGAAACTCAAAAGTAACTTTCTCATGTAAAGGAAATAGGGTTCACTATGCTCCCAATAAAACTATATGCATTTAAAAGGTTCCTCTAGTAATAAAATACCCTTGGCAAATGCTCTACCCCCACTCAGATAACAAAATATTCTTGAGGTGACTGTCTCAAAGAAAAAGTCCTTTGTCAAAACCTCAGACCTCAAATTTCTCACAGATCCCCTCAGAAGGGGCATCTCTGAATGGACCTCTCCATTAAACAACTGATCTACTTTGAACAAGGACAGAGATGGGAGTCCTAGGGAATTATCCTGAGAAAGTATCCCTAGCCAAAGTCAAGAATTAAGATTACATAGATTCTAGATTTTCATCAGACCAGTGACTGTTGAGCACCAATTGCTTTAAACTCTTGAATTTAGTTTTCTAATTCAGACATAATAATCTGACTGTCTTAATTTTGCATTTAGGTATGGGGTGGGGTACAGGTAGATCATTTAGTTTACAGATCTTCTGATAAAACAAAAAAACACCTACATGACAAAGAATATTGTACTTGCAGATATTTATCAGTTTCTGAATGAAATGGGATAAAGGAATTCTGTTCTCCATTACTTCACTTGCTGCTCTAGTAAGAAGATAATGTGCAGGGGTATTGTGATATCGTAGAATAACTGTAAATACATTTCCGTCGATTTTAAACTAACTTAGAAATTCCTTAACATTCTTCCTTTTACAAAATGTGATCTGCCAGAACACCATTCAAAAATGGAGTCATATGAGAATTTAGAGTTCTTATAAATAAACTTAAAAGATAAAAATCTTGTGACCTCAGTTTCTTCAAAACACAGAATTGCTTTTGGAATGTGTTTCCAATCTCATCCCGAGTATAGTGAATATGAGTGAGTTTATCTCAGCTGTTGTTATTCATATGCCTCTATGGAAAAAATATATTTTTGTCAGGTGTGGCTTGTCTTTGTGATTATATACTTTTCTAGGGTGACTTCTTAACCCTTACAGCGTAAGTTCTGGTGCTCTGAATAAAGTTGGACATTGCATGAGACTTTAGTTTGCCTCGCTCTTCCAGTTTCAGGTGACCAACTAGAGTGATAAACAAGATCCAAAGAACCTCCCATTAAAGCTGATCTCTGATCTCTGAGACCGAGTTGTTGTTTTTGTTTTACAAATACACAAACAATAAATGGTTGCTGCTTGTTAATAAAGGAGGTTTCAAACCAATCGTATTCATTTTAAGGACTTTTTAGACAAGAACCATGCCAGTTTCAGTGTGAACAGGAATTCAGCATCCGCCGACACACACAGCTCTGCTTGATGGTTGAGCTACAAAATACTTCAAGAAAGCAAGTGACTGTGTAGCTTTCCTTTCTAATAAAATGGTGAATGGGGAACAAATAATCCTACCCTTATAATGCACTCCCTCCTCTCCTCCTCCTCCTCCTCCTCCTCCTCCTCCTCCTCCTCCTCCTCCTCCTCCTCCTTCTCTCTCTCTCTCTCTCTCTCTCTCTCTCTCTCTCTCTCTCTCTCTCAAAATCTAACTGAAAAGTAATTTGTTGGATTTTTAGCATGTTTCTTTTCATAAGCAAATTTTTAACTAAGGATCATTCATTGTGTTTGTCCATGTGTTACTCAAAGACTAGCCTATAAAATGTTAACCTGAAGTTTCTATTAATTATAGAATGTTGGGCAGAAAAATCACTCTGACCCTTCTGAATAAGGATGACTGATGTGCTCCTAAGAGGAGTTCAGTTTAACTCTGTTTTTTATTAGACTGTCAGTAGACATGGAGAATATCACTTGACTCAGATTCTTTTGACTAATGTGTCCATTGATAAAGTATAGATAACACTGGGTGGAAGAACAATAGTTTGACCTTCTAAGATAAACACTAATGTACTCTGCAAATGGGTTCGGTGATGGAAATTTTTGAGGGAAAATAAGTTAAAACTGAAATGGCAAGTGGGCATTAAAATAATCGAGTATTTAAGCCAAAAGAACATTGCATGTCAATTATTCTAATGATCCTCTAAAATAAAAGTAATATTTCATATGTAATACTGTTTAGCAGGCAATTTAGGCAATTTCTAAACTGCTAGTTTATAGATATAATTTGCATACTAAAGTTTAAAACCTTTTTGAGTTTTCAAAAAGGAAGTTCAATCAGATATGGGGAGAGACAGAAGAGGAGCCCAGGGGGACAGAAGAATGATTGGAAATATGAAGCTGGCAGTGGGGCGGTGATATTTTGGTAGTCCCAAAGACTGATGGAGGAGGTTTCCAGGAGTCAATGTGGTTAATCTTAGCTGAACTACCCACCTTAAAACCCAACCCATGGAAAAGCACAAATTCTTGAAACTATTAGTGATGCTATGCTGTGCTTGCAGAACATAGAATAGTTTTTCTCTGAGAAGCTCTACCTAACAGCTGACACAGACAGATGCAGATACTGACACCCAAACATTGGACAGAGGTTGGAGACCCCTATGGAAGACTTAGGAGAAGAATTGAAGGCCCTGAAGGTGATGGCAACCCTACAGAAAACCAACTAACTATGGGAAGAGTCAACTAACCTAAACCTCTGGGAGCTCCCAGAGAGTGAGCCACCAACCAAAGAGCATGCACGGGCTGGTCCAAGGCCCCAAACACATATGCAGCAGAGGGCTGCCTTGTCTGGTCTCAGTGGGAGGGGATGTGACTAATCCTGCAGGGTGGGATGATATGGGGGAGGAACCCTCTTAGATCAGAAGAACATGGAATATGGGGAAGGAACCCTGTGAGGGGGGACTGGGAGGGGAGGCAACATTTGAGATATAAATACATAAATAAACTTAAATAATAAATAAAATGGAAGTTTATATAGGTTAATAGGAAAGAAATTCTAGATTGAAATTAGAATTGTATTATTTACATAATTAAACCATGAAATGGTCAAATTCTAAGTTTTAGGTTTCATATAAATAAAATTGAGAGAATATTAACTTTTCCTAAATTCAAAAGTAGTGATACTAATAGTGAACTATTTGATAAAACATGTACTATCCAACATATCCAATGGCTTCTATGATTAAAAGCAATAGAGATTAAGAAATATTTAACTTGTATCTTTGGCGTAATTATCAGTAGATTTTTTAAATATTATGACATTTATTCGAGTATGAATATTGTTTAGAAGTTCAGATAAAACATAACAAGAAATAAAGTAATTAATTTTTATTTAAAAATATATAAAGTATAAAAATGACTTGAGTAAGAACAGGGTACTATAAGTGATTAAAAGATTCTAGAGATCTCATTTGGCCCAAGTTCAAAAAGAAATTGTTATATGTTCCTCAACATAGCCTTAGGGTCACTTATGAAAATAAAATCAAAGCATTTGAAACAGTCATCAGCATCACAAAGAAAGATGGCACAGATGTGAACAATGGTAAATGATTATTTGTACTTAAAAGAAATTTTGAAAACTATGACTGCCAAAGAAGAGGGATTTGGATGGCATTTATAAATGACTGTGCACATATGTACACTAATGGTTGGTGTTGATTTTTAATCTGACAGAGTCTATTGACTCCTATGAGACAAACTTCTATGAGGAGTTTTCTAGTTTGGGATAAGTGAGGTATGAAGACTCGCCCTGAACATGAGCTGAGCCCTGGAATGACTAAAAAGGAGAAAGCAAGCCCCATTCTCTCTCTCTCTCTCTCTCTCTCTCCTTTATGGCTAGATATCCTGTTGCCACTCCTTACCTGCAACACTGAGCTCTTTCCCTTTGCACTATGAGTACAAATAAACTTCCTCCCTTAAGTTACTCTTTGTTAGGCATTATGTCACACACACATACACACACACACACACACACACACACACACACACACACACATGAGAAGAGTAACTAGTATACAATATATATATTTACCTTGTAGCAAAGAAAACACTTCTAGCAAAGATAAATTTTGACTTTAGATGTAATACAGAAAAACAGATTTATTTTCCAAAAAGTCTATCAAAAATCACAGCATAGACCTATACAAATGAAACCAGACCAAATGGCAGCATGAAGAGTGGAGTTGGGCATAAAGCTCTACCCTCCATAACTGTGGAGCTATTGGCAACTGGTAGCTTCTGGGAGAAGATGAGTAAGATTTCTCAAATAGTGTATGTAGTACAGATAGTTGATCACATTCCAATGGAAGGCCACACATCAAAGAATATTTAGACAACACAAATTTCCCTTAACGGGGAAAGGAGTACACAAAGTTATAGGGAAGAGACGGAGGCTGGATCTGGGAAAAGTTGGTAGAGAGATTGTGTGTATGATTAGACAAATTCTCAAAGACCTAAAAAACAACCATAAAAGAAAATTTTAAAGTAACTAAAAAAAGAAAAATCGTTGTTAAAGTAAAGAGATAGTGGACTTAGGCTAGCATGGTCACCTGTATACATATACAAACTAAATCAGGTAGGTGCTGATAAAGGAAACCCCATCATCTCAAATAACATGACAATGAGGGAATAATTTCAACATAAAGATTGATTCCAGTCATTCATTTCAACTTTCTAAATACCATTCAAAGTTTAATCTTTTATTTTTATCTATTGATTTTAATAAAAAAAGTTTGTGAATAAGTTACATAAAAGTCACAGAAAAAAACTCATAAAATAGCATGCATTTGGAATGTTTCAAATCCATATGTTCTTTTTACCAGGGAGCAAATACCTTACTTTACTTCTGAAAGGCACCTCAAAAGGGAAATTATCCTCAAGTTTATTTTAATTGTCAAATATATTGTTACATTTAATTAGGGACACTATACCTATAAACAGCCTAGTTTGTTTCCATAGAAGTACTAATTCATGACAATTTTTAAATAAAATTTCATATGTGTACATGTACAAAGACCTATAAAATACATAATGAAAAACATGAGAAAACCTTACTTAACCTTTCTATATAAAATTAGTTCTGTAAGATTAAATACTCTTATTCATATCTTAAATAAACATAATACACACTTAGTCTTTCTATTAAATACACAGCTCACTATAATCTATTTGAAAACATTTCCTTTACAGTCATATTTAAATGTCTTCGGTGAATACTATGGCCCTTAAGAAATAGGAAAGGACTTAGAAAGAGCAATTCTCAAATTCCTATGGAATAACAAAAATCCGAGGAGAGCAAAAACTATTCTCAACAATAAAAGGACTTCTGGGGGAATCACCATCCCTGACCTCAAGCTGTACTACAGAGCAGTAGTGATAAAACTGCATAGTATTGATACAGCAACAGACAGGTAGATCAATGGAATAGAATTGAAGACCCAAAAATGAACCCACACACTTATGGTCACTTGATTTTTGACAAAGGAGCTAAAACCATCCAGTGGAAAGAAGACAGCATTTTCTACAAATGATGCTGGTTCAACCGGCAGTCTACATGTAGAAGAATGCGAATTGATCCATTCCTACCTCCCTGTACAAAGCTCAAGTCCAAGAGGATCAAGGACCTCCACATAAAACCAGATACACTGAATCTAATAGAAGAGAAAGTGGAGAAAAGTCTCAGATACATGGGCACAGGGGAAAAGTTCCTGAACAGAACACCAATGGCTTATGCTCTAAGATCAAGAATCAACAAATGGGACCTCATGAAATTACAAAGCTTCTGTAAGGCAAAGGACA
>CM052720.1:19680077-19691654 GCA_028551405.1 Uromys caudimaculatus
AATACTACCTGAGGACCCAGCTATACCAATCCTGGGCATGTACCCAGAAGATGCTACAGCATGTAATAAAGACACATGCTCCACTATGTTCATAGCAGCCATATTTATAATAGCCAGAAGTTGGAAACAACCCAGATGTCCCTCATCAGAGAAATGGATGCAGAAAATGTGGTACATTTACACAGTGGAATACTACTCAGCTATTAACAACAATGACTTCATGAAATTTGCAGGCAAAAGGATGGAACTTGAAAATATCATCCTGAGTGAAGTAACTCAGTCACAAAAGAATGAAAACGGTATGTACTCACTGATAAGTGGTTATTAGCCCAAAATTTCAGAATACCCAAAATTCACTTCACAGCAACCATTGGGCTAAGCATGAGGTCCCAGATGGAGGAGTTGGAGAAGGGACTGAAGGAGCTGAGAGAGTTTGCAGCCCCATGGAGGGAGCAACAGTATCAACTGGCCTGACCCCCTGATGCTCCCAGAGACTAGACCACCAACCAAAGAATACACATGGAGGAACCCATAGTGTTGGTCACATATGTGGCAGAGGAGGGCCTTATTAGCCATCAGGGGGAGGAGAGACCCTTGGGCCTGAGGGTATTAGATGCCCCAGTATAGGGAAATGCCAAGGAGGGAAGACAAGAGAGTGGGTGGGTGGGCGGGGAAATACCTTCATAGAGGCAGGGGTGGGGGAAGGGGATAGGGGGATTCCAAAGGAGAGATCTGGAAAGGGGAAAACATTTGAAATGTAAATAAAGTATCAAAAACAACAATAACAACAACAACAACAACAATAGGAGATAAAAAAAAAAGAGAGAGAAATAGGAAAGAGTAACATTAATTCTAGGAAATGTAACCCAGCTCTGAAAATAAGTGATATCTTTCTTTAAAAATACCAATCTGGATCTGGAAGAGTTTTGTCAGCAAGGTAGCAGAATAATACTTTTCAACATTTGCCCCTTCACGAACATCTGAATTTCAATAGCTATCCATGCCTAAAAATATCTTCACAAACCTAAAGATAGCACTGGGGTCTATCTGGGTATCAGGGAATAATGAAACACCTACTGAGAAGGGTAAGGATGAATTCACATACTGGCTTGTATCATTCTGTTTCCTGTTACCACAATAAACTGTCTCAGCCTAAGGGTTTTTGAAAAATAACTTTCTTTAACTCATAACTTTGGAAGTCATTGTGTCCAAAATTAGGTGGCTCAATAGGTTTGGACACAGTCTGGAATGGCAGATATCCTCAGTGCAAAGGTTACATGTAAGGGAGAGATCACATAGGAAGACTGGAAAGCAAAAGGAAGGACAGAAATAGGGAACAACTCCCTTATAGGAGAATTAACACAAGATTCCATGAGAACTACCTTAATCACTTCAGAGACCAATGTCCGTAATGACATGCAGAATTCTTAAAATCATACACTAGAGACAATGCTCTGAATACGTGAAACCTTGGAGGATACACTCAAACTATAGCCAAACCATAGCTCTACATTATCCATCCTCCAAATCTAGACAATGTGGCACAGAAAAGAAATCAAAGCCTATACACAAGGCTAGAGGATGGCATGAGCAGTTGGCCTTGCCTTGGACCTACCTTCAAGCCTAACTCAAAATAACCTATGGTTAGAGCCCAGATTCAAGTACAGCATTTATAGAATGCTCAATCTGATCAAAGCCAATGTCAGACCATTTGCTTATATCTCCAGGATGGCCCTGGCAGACACAGTTCCTACACTAGAAATAGGCTAGACCCTATACTTGCATCATTAAGTTATGTCCCAGTGACAGGCGTATCCTGCCACAGAGCCTCATAGCCACAGTCTTCAGAAGGATGCCTGAGGTCCTATGCACTGAGCTGTGTTAATAGACAAATCAGTCTCAGAAGTTCTAATACCTTCAAATGCTCAGGTATCAGGCCCATCCCAGCCCTCAGGCCAATATCTTCAAATTCCAACAGACCTCAGGCCAAGGCTTACCCAGTAGATTCAGATACTGAACTGACCCCTGATAATCTTGGCCCCAAGATCACCACAGGATTGACCTGGGACCTTCATGGTCCCAGTCACCAGATCAGCCAGAAATCACAAACTAGGCTTTTTAGTCTGCCCAATATACTCAGGCTTCATGATTGTCACAGGTAGACTAGCCCCACAGCCAGTCTAGTCTACATGTTCCCAATCCAAAGTGATCCTAGGACTCATGCAGACTCCAGCTCAACCCAATAACGCAGGGAGTTTATTGACTCAGCTTGCAGCATAGTACCAGAGGATTCAGGCTCTAAGATAGCCCCTGTGGACTAAGTCTTAGATGCAATCTCTAGGCCTTCTTCAACAACAGGATAGCATACATAAAAACAAACTATAAACTCCTCTTATTGTATAAGGGTCTAGGTCTATTCAAGAATTAGGACAAAAAGAAACTTAAAAAACAAAAAAAGCCAAAAAAGAAAAAAAAAATTAAGCTGGTGATAATCCCAGAACTTGGGAAGAAGGGGTAGACAGATCTCTGAGTTCATCCAGCTTGGTCTAATTAAGGAAGCAAAATATCTATACACCAATAAGTATAATGTACTGTGATAGTTTGCTTTCCGTTAGTGTGATTAAAACACTGGCTAAATCAAAACTGGGGAAGAAAAGGATTTTTTTTTAACTTTATAGGCTATAATCCATTATCAATGGAAGCAAAGACAGAAATTCAAGGCAGGACATTGAAGTAAAAACTACAGAGGAATTATTGTTTACTTGGCTTGCTCCCCATGGCTTGTTCAGCCTGTTCTCTTGTACTCCCAGGATGACATTCCCATAGGTTGCAAAGTACACGAGCATGTATATCCAATGAAGGCAATTGTTCTATTGAAGTTCTCTCTTTTCAGGTGATCCTACAAGTTGACAAAAACTAACCAGCACATGCACTGTTGAAAACAATTAGAAAACATTAAAATGGAAAGATATTCCGTATCTATGGATATGGGCTAGAGCTTGGAATAAAGTATATTTGTCCAGTATCAGTACCATCCAAAGGCATATATATAAAATGAAATTGTTGTCAAAATTCTAGTGGCTATGATCACATACACAAAAGAAAAAATCTTCATATTCATATACCTTTGTACCTAGAAAAGCTCTAAATACTCAAAGCTATTTTGAGGAAAAATGAGCAAAACTGTGGGCAGGTAGTACATAATTTCAAAAGATATTGAAATTTATAATAATCAAAACAGCTTGATGCTTAGGAATGAAAAATAACCAAGAAATAAATATGACTATTTTGGTTACTTAATTAACAAAAGTGCCAAGAAAACATTGGGGGATGGATCTTTTTAATAAATGAATTGTTAAAAGTTAATGTTGACATATGCAAGAAAAGACAAGTAAGCTTTCATGTGACATCATGTATAAAAATCAACTTCAAAGGGATTAAAAGCTTTTATGGCATGGATCTGGAAAGGTAAAAGTGCTAGAGGACAGTGCAGGAAGAAACTCCTTGATGTTCTGTGGGCAAGGATATTTTTGAACCTCAACCCACCAGTATGGGCAACAAAATAGGCAAGTGAGGTTGGCTCAGTCTAAAAGAGATTTACAGAGCAAAGGAAATGACCACTGCAGTACCAGGCCTATGGGCTGCTGGTAAAATATTTGATGACTACACATTTGACAAAGGATAATGTCAAAGATGGATGAGAAACTCCCAAAACTGAACAGCAAGAAACAAATAGTGTGATTATCAATGACCAAATGAAAGGTCTCAAAAGAAAACTTAAAATGGCCAACAGCTGTGTGTATACAAACACATTCAAATATTAACACATCAATTATTATTTATTAACAATTATTTGAGTTTTTAAACCACTATAAAATTTGGTCTCATCCTTGTTATACTTGCACTTATAAGATGAACAAGGACAACTATGGACATGCCAAAGTAGATAGGGGGATGACTGTGTGGCCTCCACCCTACACAAAGAGCTGCTAGCCACAAAGAAATGCTGAAAACAAGAGAAATAGTCTTCACCAAGAAGCATGCCAATTGGTTATCCAATACCAAATGGTCATCCCTGAAGATATACACATACTTACAAGTAACATTTACAAACTACGAAGCTGATATTTTGGACTGTGTGTGTGTGTGTGTGTGTGTGTGTGTGTGTGTGTGTGTGTGTGTGTGTATGTGTATGAATGTGTTCATACATAACAGCAATTAATATAAGGAAGCCTTGAAATTGAGAGAGAATGAGGAGGGGTATATGGAAAGTTTTTGAATGGAGTAAAGAGAATGGATAAATAATGGAATCATTTAATCTCAAAATGAAAGAAAAATGTCAAAAACGCTTGAATAGTTTCTTAATATATTCCATCTCATTTAGTTTTCTTAAGTAATATTCATGAAAAAGTTTTGCTTTTCTTTTAAATAAAAAGGCAAAAAGACTAAATAATAGATTTTTTTTTCTTTTTCTTTCAGGGGGGGCGCTTCGAGACAGGGTTTCTCTGTGTAGCCCTGGCTGTCCTGTAACTCACTCTGTAGACCAGGCTGGCCTCGAACTCAAAAATCCACCTGCCTTCTGCCTCCCAAGTGCTGAGATTAAAGATGTGAGCCACCACCACCCAGCTAGAACGGAATGTTTACACACTACTAATAGAAATTTTAAGCTTTATGATCATTATGGAAAACAGCAAAAATGACTTTGTAAAAAAAAATGAACAAGGCTTCCATATCATCCAGCAGTCTTATTAGTGGGCATATGGCAAACAGAAATGAAAATAACTTGTTGAAAAGCTATCTTCCCTCTCATTTACTGATGTATGAAACCAAGTGGCAACAAAAAATGAGCATAATATGTTGAAAAGATAACTACACTCACAGTAGTCAGTGTGTGGAATGAAGTAACATGTCTATCAATGGAAAAGAAGAATAAGAAGAAGAGTTATTTACAGTGTTTCACCCTAGTCAAAGATGAGAGAAATCCTGTGATTCAAAATAACATAGGGAAATCCAAAGACTTGATACTTAACAAAATAAGCTAGGTGCAAAAAAGACAAAAATGCCATGATATCACTCATGTGTTGAATCTGGAAAACGTAATTATATGTGAATAAAGGATAAAATACATTAATATAGGTAGTTTCAAATTACATCAAATACACTTTAAGATATTAATTGCATACCATGCTAACACCATAATCTATTGCAGACTTAATTATTCCTAAGAAATCCTCAGTGTTCTCAAACACATCTTGCCCTAGAAATGCTACATCTATGAGGCACTGTGTATGTTACACATTGCAATTTAGGCTCTTACCATGCAAACATACACAAAAAAATAACACTGTACATTGCAATTATATACTTGCTTTATTACTCAATTATACTTAAAGAATTTTGAAAAGCAAATATATAAGACATTTTGTTAATTTTATCAAAACAGATATAGAAACAGTAAGCATTGTTCCAGTTTCCAAATTAATGATTTTATTTGAAGCTTATAAAAATTTATGTGCAATTTCAGCCAAAATAGCTTCTACAGTTCACATTGGTTATTTCATGTTTTTAAACTAATAACACCAATTCCCTACTAGTTGATTATCTATTCTGAACATGGCTCTTCCAATTTACCTCATGTGAATGTGTTGCCCGGTCAGGTGTAAAGTGAATAGTCATGGCCATGCACTTGCAAACAAATTGCTCTGTGGGGTAGCTTTATGTAAACAGAAAGTCTGTTTATAGAGACACAGATTTGGACTCAGTATTGGGCTTTTATGCCCATCTGTTATTGTGCATAACAATAATTGAGTAATATTTAGAGTTTGGCAAAATTCTTGAGCTCAGAATTATAGTCATAGAGCTAGCTATTTTGAATCCAAAGAAAGTGCCATTTGCTAATCAATGCATTCTTTTTCTTGAGTACTTATCACCTTTCAGTTAAGGGTGGGCTTTGAACTTTAAAGACATTGGGTTATGACCCCACTCTTATCCTTCAGCTATCTGCTAATTATTTGGTTAAATTAGGCAAGCCATTTTGCTCTTGGAAATTCAGCTTCCTCAAATATAAAAGTAATGAGAATTTAAGTGAAGTGACATGAATAAGACAACTGTCACAATGTTTAGCATATATAAGTACTTCATTAATGCTATTTAGTACTTATGAATTAATATTATGCTTCTTTCAACATATTACAGAAATTTTTGATAAATGTATATTTAGATACATTTATTATCCAAAAGCTCAAGATAAAAATTACTCCTATAAAAGTAATCAGAAAATTATAGTTATATAATGAATTTAAAGGTTTTCAGTGTTTTAATGATTTATATAAATATATCAGGAAATGTATTATAGATTGTGAAGCTCTGTGTTTGTGACCTGGACAGGATTTCAAATCACACATGAGGTAACCAACCCTTCTGGATCACCTGTGAGGGATCATTTAAACTAAAGTAGTTTGGGGCTGTAAGGGATTATCTTGATTACTGAAGTGGAAAGCTCACTCTAAAAACTGGTAGCAACATTTTTTGGTCTTGATTCTCAGATTGCACAAAACAGAGAAAGCTAGCTAAACAAGATGTATTGATTTCTTCTTCCTGACTGTGGACTCAATATGACCAGTGGCTTCGTGCTCCTGCTGTCTTGACATGACTGCCATCATGGGCTGAACCTTGAAACTGTACCAAAATAAATCCTTCTTCTCATAAGTTGATTTTGTCTTGGTATTTTATCAGAGCCACAGGAAAAGTTAGACAAATAACATTTTTCTCGGGAATATAAAAATAATGACATAGTAAAGTAAAAATAGTATTGTATATTAAGTATTCTTTCTATGGAAGCCTATTTATTTTCTAAAGGCAAAAAATTATACAAATCTTAATTACTTGTAAGATGAGAATTTGCCAATCATACTTTCAAAGTACAGATGGGAAAACATCATGGAAGAGGTGCAAAGAATGTGTTATCAAGTATAAAGTAGGTATGAAGCAACAGGGACCAAAGAAGAAATTGTAGCCTATTCATAGACTAGATGCTAGCTTATAAATAGAAGATATGTTAGTAAGGTTTGGATTAGGAGAATGTAGTTTAAAAGTTGCCAATTGTTAAAGAATGCAAAATATCAGAGTTTGTGCACAGTAGTTCTTTTTTGTGGAGAGTGTGAAGTCAAACTGACTTGTATTTTGAACCTGAGACTTCCTCACAGTATGTATCTATTTTGAAGCTGCTGTTTCTTAGTGAGGCCTAAATGAACACAGCAATAGAATCATCAAATTAATCACATTATCAGTGTAAAAATTTTATGGAAGCTAATTCTCCTCCCATATTCCCAATCACTTTTTATTAATACAGCTTTTTAGTTTGACATTTCATTTATAGCATGAAGTAAATTATAGCACAAACAGTATTTGGTCATATCTGATGGATGTCTAAACTATTATTTCTTTTACTGTTTATAAAAATATAATTCCCCAAAGAATCTAATATATATAATATATAGATATATTTGAAACAAAAAACCCCAAACATTTTAGTTGCCTTAAATAAGACCTGTAAATGACAAAAGGTAAACAAAAGAAGAACTAAGTCCATTTTTTCTAAAATACTTCTTCAAATACAATTAATAGGACAGGATTTCTTCCTTACTCCATCTGTGCTGCTGAGCTAAGGCTGTGCCACAGCCCTCCTTAACCAAATCCCGACCAAAGAGAGCTGGTCTCCCATGAGCTCTTTCACTCCTAATCCCACAGGTGAGATCACCACTTTTGCTCCAAAAACTTACACAAAGGGACCTGCCAGGAGCACACAGGGCACAGGAACTGCAGAGTACCCAGGGACAGGATCCTTCCAGTATCCATCTATGCCCCAGAGCTAAGGCTGTCCCATAGCCCTACATGCACAAATCCCGCTCAGAAAGAGCTGATCTCCCCAGGAGTGCTGACACACCTAAGATCACAGGCTCACAGGCCCAGAGAAGAGACAGACTCCAGTTAGAGACAGCAAGACCAACTAAGACCAGAGATAACCAGATGGCAAGAGGCAAGCATAAGAACATAAGCAACAGAAATCAAGGCTACTTGGCATCATCAAAACCCAGTTCTCCCACAACAGCAAGTTCTGGATACCCCAACACATGGGGAAAGCAAGATTTGGATTTAAAATCACATCTCATGATGATGATAGAGGACTTTAAAAAGGACATAAATAATCCCCTTAATGAAATGCAGGAAAAAAAAACAGATAAACAAGTAGAGCCATTAAAGAGGAAGCACAAAAATCCCTTAAAGAATTACAGGAAAACACAAACAAACAGGTGAAGAAATTGAATAAAACCATCAAGGATCTAAAAATGAAAATAGAAACAATAAAGAGAGACAACCATGTAGATAGAAAACCTAGGAAAGAGATCAGAAGTCATAGATGCAAGCATCACCAACAGAATACAAGAGATAGAAGAGAGATTCTCAGGGGAAAAAGATATCATAAAAGCATTGACACAACAGTCAAAGAAAATGCAAAAGGCTCCTAATCCAAAACAACCAGGAAATCTAGGACACAATGAGAAGACCAAACCTAAGGCTAATAGGTATAGAAGAGATTGACAATTTCCTACTTAAAGGGCCAGTAAATTATAAAAGAAAACTTTCCTAACCTAAAGAAAGAGATGCCATGAACGTAAAAGAAGCCTACAGAACTGCAAATAAATTGGACCAAAAAAGAAAATCCTCCCATCACATAATAGTAAAAACACCAAATGCACAAAACAAAGAAAGAATATTAAAAGTAATAAGGGAAAAAGGTCAAGTAACATATTAAGGCAGACCTATTAGAATTACACCAGACTTCTCACCAGAGACTATGAAAGCTAGAAGATTCTGGGCAGATGTCAAACAGACCCTAAGACAACTAAAATCTCAGCCAAGGCTACTATATCCAGCAAAACTCTCAATTACCATAGATAAAGAAACCAAGATATTCCAAAACAAAACCAAATTTACACAACATATTTCCACAAAACCAGCCATACAAAGGATAATAGATGGAAAACCCCAACACAATGCAGGAAACTACACTCTTTAAAAAGCAAGAAAGTAATCTTCTTTTAACAAACCCAACTGAAGATAGCCACACAAACATAATTCCATCTCTAACAACAAAAATAACAGGAAGCAACAATCACTTTTCTTTAATATCTCTTAACATCAATAGACTCAATTCCCCAATAAAAAGACATAGACTAACAGAATTGATACATGAACAGGACCAAGCATGTTGCTGCATACATGAAACACACCTCAGTGACAAAGAGAGACATTACCTCAGAGTGAAAGACTGGAAAAAATTTTCCAAGCAAATGGTCCCAAGGAACAAGCTGGAGTAGCTCTTTAAATATCGAATAAAATCAATTTTCAACCAAGTTTTATTAAAAACAATAAGGAAGGACATGTCACACTCATCAAACGAAAAATTTACCAAGATGAACTCTCAATTCTGACCACCTAGGCTCAAAATGCAAGAGCACTCACATTCATAAAAGAAACTTTACTAAAGCTCAAAGCACAGATTGCACCTCACACAATAACAGTGGAACACTTCAACACCCCACTATCATCAATGGATAGATCATGGAAACCTAGACTAAACAGAGACACAGTAAAATTAATAGAAGTTATGAAACAAATGGATTTAAATGGATCTATAGATCATCACATCCTAAAAGAAAAAAAAATACCTTCTTCTCAGCATCTCATGTTACCTTCTCCAAAATTGAGCATATAATCAGTCACAAAACAGGACTCAACAAATAATAGAAGATTGAAATAATCCCAGGCATCCTATCAGATCACCAGAGACTAAGTCTGGTCTTCAAAAACAACAGAAAGTCCACATACACATGGAAGCTTAACAACGCTCTAGTCAATGATAACTTGATCAAGGAAGAAAGAAAGAAAGAAATTAAAGACTTTTTTAGAATATAATGAAAATGAAGGCACAACGTATCCAGACTTATGGGACACAATGAAATCAGTGCTAAGAGGAAAACTCATAGCTCTGAGTGCCTCCAAAAAGAAACTGGAGAGCGCATACACTAGCAGCTTGACAGCACACCTGAAAGCTCTATAACAAATAAAGCTAATACACCCAAGAGGAGTAGAAGGCAGGAAATAATCAAACTCAGGGTTGAAATCTACCAAGTAGAAATAAAAAGAACTATACAAACAATCAACAAAATCAGAAGTGGATTCTTTGAGGAAATCCAAAAAATTGATCAGATCCTACTACAAAACTATATACACAACAAAACTGAAAAATCTGGATGAAATGGACAATTTTGCAGACAGATACCAGGTACCAAAGTTAAATCAGGATTTGATAAATGATCTAAACAGTCCCATAACCCATAAAGAAATAGAAACAGTCATTAAAAGTCTCTCAACAAAAAAAGCCCAGGATCAGGTGGGTTTAGTGCAAAATTCTATCAGACCTTCAAAGAAGACCTAATACCAATACTGTTCAAACTATTCCATGAAATAGAAACAGAAGGAACACTACACAATTCGTTCTATGAAACCAAAATTATGCATATAACTAAACCACACAAAGACCCTACAAAGAAAGAGAACTTCAGACCAATTTCCCTTATGAGTACCAATGCAAATATACTCAATGAAATTCTTGCAAACTGATTCCAAGAACACATCAAAATGATTATTCATCATGATCAAGTAGATTTAATCCCAGGGATGGAGAAATGGTTCAGTATGCAGAAATACATCAACGTAATCCACTATATAAGCAAACTCAAGGAAAAAAACCACATGATCATCTCGTTAGATGCTGAGAAAGCATTTGAAAAATTCAACACCCCATCGTGGTAAAATTCTTGGAAAGATCAGGAATTCAAGGCCCATACCTAAATATAGTAAAAGCAATATACAGCAAACCAGTAGCCAACATCAAACTAAATGAAGAGAAATTTGAAGCAATCCCACTAAAATCAGGGACTAGACAAGGCTGCCCACTCACTCCCTACATATTCTCTAGCCTGAGCAATTAGAAAACAAGAGGAGGTCAAAGGGATACAAATTGGAAAGGAAGAAGTCAAAATATCATTATTTACAGATGATATGATACTATACTTAAGTGACCCCAAAAATTCCACCAGCATTTTCAACAAATGGTACTGGTTCAACTGGCGGTCTACATGTAGAAGAATGCAAATTGATCCATTCTTATCTCCTTGTACAAAGCTCAAGTCCAAGTGGATCAAGGACCTCCACATAAAACCAGTTACACTGAATCTAATAGAAGAGAAAGTGGGGAAAACTCTCGAACTCCTGGGTACAGGGGAAAAGTTCCTGAACAGAACACCAGGGGCTTATGTTCTAAGATCAAGAATAGACAAATGGGATCTCATGAAATTGCAAAGCTTCTGTAAGGCAAAGGACACTGTCAATAGGACAAAACGGCAACCAACAGATTGGGAAAAGATCTTAACCAATCCTATGTCCAATAGAGGGCTAATATCCAATATATACAAAGAACTCAAGAAGTTAGACTCCAAAAAACCAAATAAC
>CM052720.1:19692154-19712175 GCA_028551405.1 Uromys caudimaculatus
GGGCGGGTGGGTGGGAGGTGGAATTCCCTCATAGAGGCGGGGATGGGGGGGGGATAGGGGGCTTCCAAAAAGGAGACCCAGAAAAGGGGAAACATTGGAAATGTAAATAAAGTATCAAAAATAAAATTAATTAATTAATTATTTAAAAATTCCACCAGAGAACTCCTAAACCTAATAAACAACTCAGCAAAGTGGCCGGATATAAAATTAACTCAAAGAAATCAGTAGTCATCCTCTTCTCAAAGGAGAAACTGGCTGAGATAGAAATTAGGAAAATGACACCCTTCACAATAGTCATAAATAATATAAAATATTTTGATGTGACTCTAGCCAAGCAAGTGAAAGATCTGTATGACAAGAACTTCAAGTTCCTGAAGAATCTCAGAAGATAGAAATATCTCCCATGCTCATGGATTGGTAGGAATAATGTAGTAAAAATGGCCATCTTGCCAAAACCAATCTACAGGTTAAATGCAAACCCCATCAAAATTTTAACTCAATACTTCATAGAGTTAGAGGGAGCACTTTGCAAATTCCTTTGGAAGAACCAAAAACCCAAGAGAGCAAAAACTATTCTCAACAATAAAAGAACCTCTGAGGGAATCACCATCCTTGATCTCAAGCTGTATTACAGAGCAATAGTGATAAAAACTCTATGGTATTGGTACAGAGACAGGCAGGTAGATCAATGGAACAGAATTGAAGGCCCAGAAATGAACCTATACACTTATGTATGGTCACTTCATCTTTGACACAGAAGCTAAAACCATCCTTTGGAAAAAAGACAGCATTTTCAACAAATGGTGCTAGTTCAACTGCAGGTCAGCATGTAGAAGAATGCAAACCAATCCATTCTTATCTCCTTGTTCAAAGCTCAAATCCAAGTGCCTCAAGGACCTCCACATAAAACCATATACACTGTAATTAATAGAAGAGAAAGTGGGGAGAGCCTCCAACACATGGGCATAGGCGAAAATTTCCTGAACAAAACACTTATGCTCTAAGATCAACAGTTGACATATGGGACCTCCTAAAATTGCAAAGCTTCTGAAAGACAAAGGACACTGTCAAGAGGATAAAATTGCAACCAACAGATTGGGAAAAGTTCTTTACCAACCCTATATTTCATAGAGGGTTAATATCCAGTATATACAAAAAACTCAATATGTTAGACTCCAGAGAACCAAATAACGCTATAAAAATGGGGTACAGAGCTAAACAAAGAATTCTCACCTGATGAATATCGAATGGCTGAGAAGTATCTAAAGAAATGTTCAACATCCTTAGTCATCAAGGAAATGAAAATCCAAACAACCCCGAGATTCTACCTCACATCAGTCAGAATGTCTACATTCAAAAACTCAGGTGACAGCAGATGCTGGCAAGAATTTGGAGAAAAAGGAACACTCCTCCATTGTCGATGGGATTGCAAGCTGGTACAACCACTATGGAAAACAGTCTAAGAAAATTGGACATAGTTCTACCTGAGGACCCAGCTATACCACTACTGGGCATATACCCAAAAAATGTTCTAACATATAACAAGGATACATGCTCCATTATATTCATAGCAGCCTTATTTATAATAGCTCAAAGTTGTAAAGAACCCAGATATACTTCAGCAGAGGAATGGATACATTAAACGTGGTACATTTACACAATGGAGTACTACTTAGCTATTAAAAACAATGGCTTCATGAAATTCTTACTCAAATTGATGGAACTGGAAAATATCATCCTGCATGAGGTAACCCAGTCACAAAAGAACACACATGGTATGCACTCACTGATAAGGGGATATTAGCCCAAAAGCTTGGAGTATTCATTGTACAACTCACAGACCATATGAAGCTCAAGAAGAAGGAAGACCAAAATGTGGATGCTTTAGTCCTTCTTAGAAGAGGGAACAAAATACTCAAAGGAGGTAGAGGATGGGAGGGACTTGGGAGGAATAGAGGAGGGGGAGGGGTAATAGGGAGCAGGATCAGGTATGAGAGGAGACTGGGATGATATAAATAGGGTCAGGAATTTGAATAAAATTGTGTAGTAATGGGAGATTGGGAACTGGGGGTAGCCATGAGCAAATCCCAGGTGCCAGGAAAGCAAGAGTCTTCCAGGACCCAACAGGGCTGAGATTAGTTGAAATGCCTAATAAAGGGGAGGGAGAACCTGTAGAGACTATATCCAAATGCTAGGCAAGGCCCCCGGTTGGAGGACAGGCCACCCACTCATCTCCAAGTTCTTAACCCAGAAGGGCTCTGGTCCAAAGGAAAAATGGGGACAAAGTGTGGAGCAGAGACTAAGGAAAGGCCATTCAGAGACTGCTCTACCTGTGGATCCATTCAATATACAGACACCAAACCCAGACACTATTGTGGATGCCAAGAAGTGCTTGCTCACAGGAGCCTGTTATAGCTGTCTCTTGAGAGGCTCTTCCAGAGATACAGAGGCAGATGCTTGGAGCCAACCATTGGACTTAGCACAGGGTCCCGAATGGAGGAGTTAAAGAAAGGACTGAAGGAGCTGAAGGGGTTTGCAATCCCAAAGGAAGAACAACAATATCAACCAACCAGAGCCCCTGGAGCTACCAGGGACTCCAAACAAGAGTACACATGGAGGGACCCATGGTTCCAGCCACATATGTAGCAGAGGATGTTATTTGTCTGGCATCAATAGGAGGAGAAGCCCATGGTCCTGTGAAGGTGAATGCCAGGGTGGTGAGGTGGGAGTGGGTGGGTGGGTGGCAGGGGAAGCATCCTCAAAAAAGCAGGGGTGGGGGATGGGAAAGGTGGGTTGTGGAGGGGAAACTGGGAAAGGTGATAACATTTGAAATGTAAATACATAAAATATCCAATAAAAAAAGAAAAAACTACTGAAAAAATACAATTAATAACACATTTGCTGCTATTGACAGGAAGGGACCTGAATGTTCCTTCTCACAACATTTCTTATACTAACTATTAGAAAATGCCTTTGACAATTCTAATCAAGTAGGCTTATGTCTTTATGTTTCTATATCATCTATATATGTATTATGTATATATACACATATGCATAATTTTATTTGTCTATAGTATACAATAAATTTCTATATGTGAATAAACTATAAAATATTTTATTAATTGAAAAGTTATTTTCTTCTCCTTATCCAAAGCAAAACACAGGATAAATTTGTAAGTGTGATGAGTTTGTTAGGATTTGATTGAGTGAAGAAACAGAATAGTTGAGATATCAAAGGGTGAGAAGACAAGAAAAGAAGTGTCAATGAGCTATTTCCCATTCTGGAGGGGTGCCAAGCTCAGCTGTACAAAGAGCTCCATGAGATAGAGAGAAAGAGAGAGCTTCAGCATAGCAATTAACATGCCCCAACTTTTAAATTCATTACTTAAAGTTTACCCCTGAGAAAGTTAATTCACACACGCTTAGCAAATCTTGGCTGTGTGGGCCTTACAGTATTTGACAAAGTTAAGTCCAAAACGAATGGGGAACTGTCTGCCACTGCAGTGCTGAAATCATGGGCCACAGTACACTACAGGACTACCACATCCACATCCCAGTTTGACATTTATAACCTACATGACTTCGAATAAGCTACTTCATCTTTGTCAATCTCTGCTTCATAGTCTATAAGACTGTGATAACAATAGCATGTACTTCTTTGAAATTTCTGTAAAAGAAGATATAATGTGTTTCCTGGGTAACTATTTATTGGGTAGGTGAAGAGATGGTGTCCATCTTTCTTACAAGGTATTATGCCTGAAATGGATGCGTGAACCCTGATTTGAAAAACTGGGGCATGCGTATTGGATCATGGGCTATTAGGTTTCACAGAACAATTTAAGCCTTTTGATTTGTAACCTTTTCTAAATTGTATATGTCAAAGGTATGCCAATGCATCAATTCATAGATTCTTGAAAGGAATATGAGAAAATAATAATCAAGTGGTTTCCTTAAATCACAGCCTGTTCTATTGGGAGCATGCAGCAATGTGGATTTCTTATTTTCTATGCTGGTGTACTTATTAATTTGTACATCTGTGCATTTATGTGCTCGTTCTCCACTACTCAGGGATTACAATAAGTGTTGGACTAATATTTTATAACTTATAGACTTAAGATATTCCTAAAGCTATAGTAAAACATATTACAATAGAAGAGAAATTGGAATGGTGGCCTGGAGAGGTAGCTCAGCAGTTAATAGCAGTTGATGCAGAGGACCCTGGAAGATTGGTTCCCTGTAATCACAAATTAACTCACAATCATCTTAATTTCCAGTTCATGAATATAATGTCCTGTTCTGGCATCTGGAGCCACCAGGGATGTAGGTGATGCAAGTACATACACGTTGGCAAACACCCACACCAAAAAAAAATTAAAAAATAAATTGGGAAAATGAAAAAAAAACTTATAATAAGAGTGGCAACCTAATCTAGGGATGTCAAGAGAAGCATCGAAGAGTTATTTGAGGATCTTTGGAATGAACATATATTTGTAACATTTCTCACTATATTTGATTAGTAAGTAAATGTTTTTGTCTACTTGTGCTTCATGAGGTACACATTTTTTTTCTGTCTAACATAAACAACCTCGCCTTGGATCCACCCTTTGAGTCCCTGGGTTCTTATTCAGGTATCTTCACTGATTAAAGGACTCCATCTGTGAACTTATATGCTGATTCAAAACAGATTTCTCCAACTCAAAGCTAGAATGTTGCACCTATGATAGAGAAAAATCACAAAAATAAGTCAGTGCAAAATAATGTTGAATAGATGGGTGATTTTCAACCCCTTTAGCTATATAAGATTGGTTAACAAACAAAGTCCTGGAGCTTTAAAGCAAAGGTCAATGGCATCACAAATGTGTTCGTGAATGCTGTGCTGAAGCTTTAATACTCAGGCCACGCTATTAAACACCAAAGGGCATTCAAACTAGAGATGTTCTTAGGACCAATATTTTTCCATGTCTCTTTCTAAAAAGTGGAAGTTTTCTCCTTTGTTTTTCATGCTCCTTGTCAGAATTGTGAGACTTCAGCATCTTTGTAGATTGTTGACATTTAACTTTCTATAAAGAAAATATCTTTTGATAAGCTTACTCATAGATACATATAGAAATGAGTATTAAGCAGTCTTTTCAAGGTATATCTTTATGAGATGGGATTGATTAAATATATCACTCATTAATGAGAGTTGAGTGTTAAGAACCCAGGTGGCTGCTTATATCTCCTTCAAGTTTTTTTTTCTTAAAAGTGAATACTTGTTTTGAATTTGAATGTTTTGCTTTATATTTTAAGAGATTGATATAATAAAAATGTGTAAGGTACAAAGCACACTGGCCATACAGAGTCAGAAAGATGGGGAATAAACGAATTTTTTTCTCTGTACTATATTTGGGGAGCAATAATTAATTATATAGCAAATGAATTTAAAATGCAACTGAGCCAAATTTCTTCAAATAAAATGATTTTTTTACCTAGGGGAGTAGCCATGCCTTCACCCACCCCATCCCCAGGCTCTTGGTGTTCCTTCTGCTATTGATTTTAGCTGATAAAAATTTAATAATCCTTTCTTTGGAATTGTGTGGAGCTATTATCTCTTGTGCATCCAAAGAAAAATAAAATCTAGCTTGTGTCAGAGTTATGTTTTAGATGGAGGAATTACTTGTATAGATTTTTAATCTCTTAAAAAATACAGTCCTTGTGTTAGTGTCTCTTCACTGTTCCATAGCGAAGGAAGAGCTATGCATGATCATAAAGCACTCATAAAGTTTGGAGATGAATAAAGAAAATGGGAAAACAGGAGTCATTGGAAATATTAGCAACTATGCATGGGAAGTTTCTTTTATGAAAAATTCATAAAAGAGTAAAAACACAAAGAGATTATCCTGACACATATTAAAAATGTGAAGAAAGGACCGCCAAGGGGAAAGCCATGCCTCACTCTAGACTCACACACACACACAAAGCCCTCAAACTATATTTCTAAGGGAAAAGTCAGAACACAAGTTCAAAAAGAGTATTATTAATGGCTTAACTACATGTGCTCATTTCTTCACTTCCAGACTTATTCTGTTCAATACTCAGGAAACCTGCTTTAGAGGCAGGGCGACCTGATCATACTGCCTAGTACCTGCCCTATTATGCCATGATGTGTTCTAATCTCCTGTTGGACATTTGAGGTGAGTTGACCTTGGAAATCAGTTGAGATTGCTTGGTGCACACATTTCAGATTTAGCATCTTCAGACACAGTGCTGCTGTACTTGAAGTAGCATTCACACAGCTAGGTTAGAGAAAATATTGCTCCTGGGTTTAGAAAGAAATGTTGATTTGATTTGGAGTTAATGAATGATGAATCTGTTCTATGATGATACATCAGCTTCACGCTAAGAAGTGGAGCTTCAGAATATCATTACAGAACTCAAGTTGCCAAACTAAGTTGTTTCACTTTAGTTGAGAAACCTCATCTGAAGCCTGCTCTACCCTGGTACAGAACGCACATAGTATACACAGAACAAATAAAAGCAATTAGACTTACCACCTTGGATTTGATGGTCTGCCTCTTCAGCATGCCTGATTAGGTTCCAGTCTCAAAAGACAACTTTGTGCAGTAACTTAACTGTTTCTCCTCTAGGCAGGAAGTGCAGCTAGGAAGCATATCTTGCTCTGGAATGTAAACAGGGCTATTTCTCCAGTGTCATGTATGAATTTATAACATTTTGTATATACTGGCAAGCCATATTAGGCTTTATAAGAGTCTCAGCTACATGGAAGGATTGTAGCCCCCATTTTTACAGAGGATGATCTCATTCTATAAAATTATTAATTATCTACATGAGAATTTCTAAACTTATACCTAAGATTTTCACTCACAGAAGTCATATTCAGCTACTTTGGTCTGCAGGAATGTCTTGTAATGTTTTCATTGACACATAAATAAATATAGTTTATCACAAAATCACACCTATGCTCATTCTCCATGTTTTGACTATAGACTTTCTTACGTGGTGTGTCAGAACCTTTAACCACGTTCAACTACATAATCACTCCTTTCTTCATGATGTCACAGTCATGGGGCTATATAGACTGTCTCTAAAAAGCTACCCCTGTCTTATTATCCATTACACTATATATACATATACAGATACACATATACATACATGCATGGCATATATACATACTTGTCATGTATGTTTATTTATATGTGTGTGTAGGATATATGTGTATTACAGTATCTAAAGCCTCATAACTTCTGTCTACTCAGTTTCTCTTTTGACAATTTTATGTACCCTCTGGAGAAATTCTGCTTTCATCTGTGAGATGTAGAGTTTGGAAACCATTACTCCCTCACAACCAAGAAAACTGAACACACTGAACATAAATAATCTTGCAAGAATTTATTAGAGAACCTAAAAAGTATACCATATTGCCTATCATTAAAAGCAAGCAAGAGCTGGGCCTACAAAATGGCTCAGCATATAACGGCACCTGCTACCAAGCCTGACAACCTGTGTTCAAGCCCTAGGACTCACATGGTACAAGGAGAGATCCAACTCCTGAAAGTCATCCTATACTCACCACAAACACATTAGGACACCTGTCTCTGTGTGCACGTGCACACACACACACACACACACACACACACACACACACACACACACGCCCGGAAATAAACAATGTAATAAAGTCAAGTCCCAGTGGCTATGTTAATGTTATGAAAATTAGACTTTAGATCAAGGACTATTATAAGGGATAGGTGTTGTGACGTAATGACAGAAGAGGTGAAAACTTTGAGATAACAGTAATGACTATATCTGTACCTAACAAGAAAGCTTAAAGATATGGAGTAACAGAGTGATGCAAATAGGAGGAGAAATAGACAAATATATCTGAGTCTCTGCCTCCTTTATATCTGTAAATGATAAAGAATGTAAAAATAAGAATGTTATTGACCTAACAGCTCTACTATCCAAGTCAGTCTAGTTGACATTGAGAAAAGTCATGGGAGAGGGTGTTAATATCAATCATCTAAGTAAAAAAAAAAAAAAAAGAAAAAAGAATTAATAATAAGCATAAATGAAGCAGTAGAAAATAAATAATAGAAGTTATAGCAGAATTAATATTAATAATATTGAAATGAGGAAAGTCATAAAGAAAATTAATGAGGTCAATTGCAAGTACTTTCAAAATATTAACCACAACAACAAAACTTGAATTAAGCAACTACAGAAAAAAAGAAGACACAGATTTTTATTATCTGGAATAAATGAAGGATTGTGACTGCTGATTATATAAACATTTAAAAGATAATGGTGAACAATTGTGAACAATTATACCCACAAATGCATCAACCCACTTCAAATAGGCAGTCCTTTAGAAGATGCTTTACTGTTTCTATTGCTTTGATAAAACACTATAACCAAAAAACAGGAGAAAAGGGTTTATTTGGTTTATACTTCCACATTGCTGTTCATCATCAAGAAAGTCAGGATAGGAACTCAAACAGGACAGGAACCCAGAAGCAGGAGCTGATACAAAGGCCATTGAAGGGGTGATGCTCGCTGCCTTGCTTCTCATGGTGTGTACAGCCTATTTTCTCATAGAATCCAGGACCACAAGTCCAGAGATGACACCACCCATAATGGGCTGATCACTAATTGAAAAAATGTTTTACATCTGGCTCTCGTGGAGGCATTTCCACAACTGTGGCTCCTTCCTCTCTGATGACTCTAGCTTGTGCATGTTGACACAGAAAACCAGGCAGTATGGAAGACAACCTACAAAAGGAGAAAAGTGCCAAAAAATTGTTCTAAATCTAAGAATCTTTTCAAAAAGAAAGTAACAAATATATAGGGTTTGAATGGTGAATTCCACTAAGTAATTTAAAAACCTATATACCTTGATGGACACTTTATCTTTGACAAAGAAGCCAAAACCATACAGTGGAAAAAAGACAGCATATTCAACAATGGTGATGTTCTAACTAGCAGTCTGCATAAGGAAGAATGCAAATTGATCCATTATTTATCTCCTTCTAAAGCTCAAGTCCAAGTGAATCAAGAACCTCCACATAAAACCAGATACACTGAATCTAATAGAAAAGAAAGTGGGAAAGAGCCTCATTGGTACAGGGGAAAATTGCCTGAACAGAACATCAATATCTCAGGCTCTAAAATCAACAATTGATAAATGGGACCTCATAAAACTGAATAGCTCCTGTAAGGCAATCGACACTGTCAATAGGATAAATTGGCAACCTACAGATTGGGGAAAAAATCTTCACTAACCCTACCACTGATAGAGGGCTAATATCCAAAATATATAAAGAACTCAAGAAGTTAAACTCCAAAAAAACCAAATAACCCAGTTAAAACCTGGGGTACAGAGCTAAAGAGACAGTTCACAACAGAGGAATCTCAAATGGCCCAGAAGCACTTAAAGAAATGTTTAACATCCTTAGTCATCAGGGAAATGCAAATTAAAACGACCCTAAGATTCCACCTTACACCAATCAGAATGACTAAGATCAAAAAACTCAGGTGACAGCACATGCTGGTGAGGATGTGGAGAAAGAGAAACACTCCTCCATTGCTGGTGGGATTGCAAACTGGTACAACCACTCTGTAAACCAATCTGGAGGTTCCTCAGAAAGTTGGAACTAATTCTACATGAAGACCCAGCTATACCACTCCTGGGCATATACCCAAAGGATTCCTCACAAAGACACGTGTTCCTCTATGTTCATAGCAGCATTATTTGTAATAACCATACCCTGTTTTTAAAAATAAAAGCAAAAAACTACCAACACACACACACACACACACACACACACACACACACACACACACACACAATATTTATGGCAGCCTTATTTGTAATAGCCAGAGTCTAGAAGCAACCAAGATGTCCCTCAACCAAAGAATGGATACAGAAAATGTGGTTCACTTACACAATGTAATAGTACTCAGCTATTAAAAATGAGGACATCATGAATTTTGCAGGCAAATCGATGGAACTAGAAAATATCATGAGTGAAGTAACCCATAAGGACTCATGATATGTACACACTGGTAAGTGGATATTAGCCAAAAAGTTCAGAATACCCTTGATACAACTCACAGACTGCAAGAAATTTAACAAAAGGGAAGGCCCAAGTGTGGATACTCTAAATCCACTTAGAAGGGGGAACAAAATAATTATGGGAGGCAGAGGGAGGAGGGAGCAGGATGGGAGAAGAGAGAGGGAGGGAATGGGGGCAGGATCTGGTATGAGGAGAGTCAGGAGAGAGGCCCAGAGGGCCAAGAAAATGAATAGAAATATTCTGCAGTGTGGGCTGAGGGGGTGGGGGAGAATCTCTAGAAAGTTCCAGAGACCTGGGATATGAGAGGTTCCCTGGACTCAATGGGGATGACATTAGCTAAAATGCCCAACAATGGAGAAATGGAATCTGAAGAGAGTGCCTCTAGTAGATAGACTTGGCCCACATTTGAGGCATGGGGCCATCTACACATCTTCAAATATTTGACCCAGAATTGTTCTTCTTTAAAGGAACTGCAGGGACAAAAATGGAGCAAAGACTGAAAGAAAGGCCACACAGTGACCAACCCAACTTGGGATCCATCACATGTGCAGGCACCAAATTCTGACACTATTACTGATGCCATGCTGTGCTTGTAGACAGGAGCCTAGCATGGCTGTCCTCTGAGAGGCTCTACCAGCAGCTAAGAGATGCAGGTACTCACAGCCAACCACTGGATTGAGATGGGGAACCCCTGTGGAAGAGTTAGAGGAAGAACTGAAGGAGTTAAAGGGGATTGCATCCCCATAAGAAGAACAATAGTATCAACTAACTCAGAACCCTTGGAGCTCCCCATACATGGGCTGGTCCATGGTCCCCTGGCACATATGTAGCAGAATAATGCCTTATCTGGACTCAGTGAGAGATGATGTGCTTGCTTAATCCTGTAGAAAATTGATGTCCCAGGGAAGGGGGATTCTGGTGGGAGTGAGGTGGGGTGTGTGGGTGGGTTGACGAACACCCTTTCAGAGGCAAAAGGAATGGGGGATGGGGTGAAGAACTCGGCGAGGAAAGACCAGGAAGGGGGCAACATTTGGAATGTAAATAAATAAAATAATTTAATAATAAAAATAGTTGATAACACTAATTCTCTATAATGCATTTCAAATCAAACAGTAAAGCTGCACTTCAGCTTCATGGTGAAGTTAAATGCTCATATCTAAGATCAGTGAGACCCACTGCCTTCCACACACATGCACACACACACCTATAAATCATCATCATCATCATAAGTCACATGGTATTAAAATATATGTTTCATCCTTTCAGCCATCCTTTTCCCATCTGACAGAACTTTCCAGCCCATTCTAAAAACCTAGAAATTATGCTTAATCCTTAAGAGTCCTATTTGTACATCAGTTCTAAACCAGTCCTGTTAAATTTACTTCCACTGTAATCTACATCTACATGCTGCCTCCTTCTCTCATTTCCCTGGGGCTGTCACCACCATTCACTTTGGCTTCCTTCCATGTGCAATAACCATGTCCCCCTGTCCTTCCTGTTCCTCTAATTGCATGCTCTACACTTTAGCAAGAGAACTTGCCACTGAACCAGACTTGACTCAGAACAATTCAGCAGCTCTTTTCACTATATTTACATCAACATTAAGTACTACATGTGACCCTCAAATCTTTGCCCACTTCAGCTTCTATCTACGTCTCTCACCCCTTGTTATTTTAATTACACTCCAAATTGGACCACATTAAAGTCAAGACTTCCACACATTACCCTTTGGGGGAACCAGTATATTCAACTCAACTTCTACTCATTCCATTCCCTGCATATCCAAATGTTACTGCTTCTGGATCAGGTTGAAATTAAAAACAAAACAACAAACAAAAATTAAATAAATAAACCAAACCAAAACAAAAATCCTTGGTCACCATTTTTCAAGAACATTCTTCTCCTCTTTTCTCATGAACTCACCCTAGAAAAGGAAAGCAAGCTACTTAGTTTTGTTTGCTGCTTGGGTTATTTTGGCATCTCTTTGATTCTGTAAGAAACCATTCACCCTTACTCCTGTTGGTTACATCAAGAATATCTCATGTGTTGTGTGGAGATGCATGTGACTGCAAGTGCTGCTTCTCTCCATGGAAAATATGTCAGAGAGCACAAAATTAAATTAGTTTTCCCTGTACAGACTTACAAGCGCCAGAGTTGTTTGGGATTGTGATTTTAATTTCCTCGTGGAATAAAAAGCAGAGAAGAAGAATAGTTCTGGAGTCAGAGCCTTGATTTAAATTTGGACCAGTGTACCAGCCACAGTTTCTACTTCCTTTAAAAACATGATGTCATCCTGAGAGACGCTGAACCATGCTCCATGTTTATAAACAGTTTGGCGAGAGTAATGACCGGTTGATGGCTTCCTGAATCTTCCCTTAGTGAATAGTATCTGTTCCTTCCTTTATTTCATAGTCTTCATCCACATTTAATAAGTCTGAGTACTTCATCCATATATGATAAATCTGAATATTTCATTCATACATGATAAATCTGAACACTTCATTCATATGTAATAAACTCAGGCACTTTTCCTAAATATAACAAACCTCAGTGTTTCATTCCTATAGACAGTGATATTATGTAAATACTAAAAATTTTAAGTCATTTTGTTCCAGCCAAAGTTTATTATGGCAGTTTTGAATATTTCTTTACATTTAAAGTTAGATTCTTTTTTTCCAATGTGTATTTAACTACATTCCAGTTATGTGTATATTTACACTTTTTAACACTAATATGTATTTTACTTCAATAATTATTGTAAGCATTTATATTTTATAGTATGATACGTCTATATATTATAGACATAATAAATTTTTTACTGTAGCCAGGAAAACTAATATATTATCTGCATCTTCATAATGTTACTTTGTAGGAAAAGAACCTGAAGTCTGAACAAATTTCCAGTATTTACTACATACAAGCTTCCTGCTTTCCTTCTAATGGCTACAACAAATCAGAACAGATATAACTATTCAAAACCTATTTAGCACACAGTTACTAATTACCATGAGCAAGAAGCTGGCTGGGCATTGTTCATCTCCCACTTCAGCTCAGAATCTCTGAACACTAAAATACAGCATTAATTGAAGGAATTCTGTCTTGAGCTTGAGCAAGAACTTTCTAATCTTACCACAGAACCAGTGGAACTCAGTGACTTATGAGAGACTTAGAGAACTGAGGTCCTCCATGTGTTTGCTAGCAATTCGGCAAAGCGTTCCCCTCCAAGAACATATGGCATGATTACATTCAGTCAGTCAGAGAATATCTGCCTGAATTCATCTACTCGGATAAAGTCAACCCCATCCAGGAACTGTCTGTGTGAGGAAATCACTAATTTGAAACTGTGGATAAGTAATCTAATGGCCTGGGTGCTAAAGGCTTGGTTCCCAAACAGTGGTACAACTGGGAGGTGGAACCTTTAGGGTGTGAGTATCAGACTGTTTGAGGTCTCTGGCAACATGCTTTAAAAGAGGATAGTGATATTCTGAACTCTCTCTCTCTCTCTCTCTCTCTCTCTCTCTCTCTCTCCCTCTCTCTCTCTCTCTCTCTCTCTCTCTCTCTCTCTCTCTCTCTCACACACACACACACACACACACACACACACATACACTCCTGATTCTCTACCTCACCACAATTCCAGTCGTAACAAGGTCAGCTGATGATTCACTGATACCTCTAAAACTGTGAGCCAAAATGAATCTTCTCTTTACAATGTTACTTCATCATCTCAGATATTTGTATAGCGACAGAAAGTGACCAAAACAGCAGCTTAATCAAGAAATAAATATAGAATTATAGTTAACAATCAATCAATATCCCATGGCAGGAGACTGTACGTAGCAGATAAACCAGGTTTTTAGAGTACTAGAATTATTGTAGAATCTTGTATACCAACCTCATTACAGATCGGTTTCTACTCTTGGCTCCTTCCTTACTGATTACTTGTAGCTCATTAAAAAGCTATATCAAGAAAAGAACATACCTAGGCCAGTAAAATGTTTTAGTAGGTAAAGATACCTGATGCCAAGCTTAACAACCAGGCTTCAGTCCCTGGGCCATACATAATGGAAGGAGAGAGCCAACCCTGTAAGTTGTCATCTGCCTTCTATGCATGCACACAAACATACACAAACATGAACACGTACAAAATAAACACTTTAAAAATATAAAAACTTAAAACGTGTAAAAAGAAATAAGATTATAGGAGACATTGTCCATCCTCGAGGTCTTTTTTGTATAAGACTGTCTGCCAAAGGTCATTTCTAGTATAAATGGTAGCTTAACTAAATAAACATTCTTAGGTCATTTTTGCTTCCTCTCAGAATTTTAAGTACTTTCCAGATTGCACTGAAAGCTGTTAAGAAGAGCTTACTCATATTTATGGTTTCCTCAACCCCTCCCACTGCAGGAGACAAGAAAGATTTCCATATCTATATGGCTAAAGAATTCTGGGGTTTGTACCTATAATTTGCCTAGGATATATGTTTTCATCTGTCTAAATTTGGTAGATATTTCTTCATTTTATGTTTCTAAATAGTTTTCCTCTTCCATCAAATAGATTCTCTCCTCCAAGGACAGTAATTGTCCTTATATTAGATCATCTTGGGCCTCAGAATTACCCACCTTCTATAATTTTTAAATCTCTATGTTTCTATTTCTTTATTGAATTTATCATCTTAACTTCTCCCTTCAGGGCTGAAATTCAATATTTTCTTCTCTCTTTCTGGTCTCGTCTTGTTTCTAATTTATTTATTAGAGCTATAAATGTTGATGCTTTGAACTTGATTTGTTTTACTAGCTCTGAAATTTCCCCTTTCATTTTATTCCCATTTAGTGCCGTGTCTTTGACCTGATGTTTTATTGATTTTGGATTTTTATTAAGTTCTTTATAGCTCAAAACATACTTCGAAAGTTTTTCCTTTCTTAGACAATATTTTTTTCCTGACTGTGTATTTTGTCTCTGGCACTGCTGTATTCCATTCCCTTCTACTTTGCTACTGTATATTTGTCCAGCAATTGGTAACCTCCACGTATCATACTGTTGGTGTTAGTGGAAAACAGCATATTCCGGGGCAGATCATGCCAAGCCAGCACAGTTCCCACTTCTGGAGGTCTTTACTGAGAGAGGGAAAGAAGTGAGGAAGAAAAAGAAAACATGGGTCAGAGTCTGTGTCTTTTATCTGGGCCAAGAACACAGGCGCAGGTGATACAGGTAACTGCTACCTGCTTAGGAGCTATGCAATGGTTGCCAAGGCAACAGACTCAGGAGGGTCCTTTTCACCTAGGGATGACATCATCACTGTATTCAGAGGCTGACTGTAAACAGCTTCTCATGCTAACAGTTGGTCATGGATATGCTCCTAGTATTGCTGTTAATTTTCTCTGAAGTTATGAGTGACTTCTCCTTGACACTGCTACATTTATCCAAGCTGTAGCTTCAATGAAAGATCTTGTTTTCTGTACATTTAAACTGTCATTTAGCTTGCATGTTGAAAACCAAGAAAGCAGACCTGAAAATAAATGCAAACCTCAGAAAACAGCACTCCTCCACCTTAGCATTGGCACTCTTCTGAATGTCTTTGTTGATTTCTTTTTAACAAAATCTCACTGTACAGTACAGAATAATGTTGAACATCTGATCTTCCTGTTCTTATATCCTAAGTTCAAGAACTATAGAAATATCTAGTTTATGTATTTTTTTTATTATTATTATTTTCGGAGATCAAACCAAGGACATTATTTGTGCTAGACAAGCATTCTACCAATGGAACGATTATATGCCTCAGCTCTGACTGTCTTTACCAAGTAAAATCACATAACCAGGACTATTTCCTGCTCTGAAATACTTTGTCTACTGGAAAAAAAACATTTCTTAACATAATTTTTAAATTCAACTGAGACTGTTCTCAAGAGTCTTAGTTTGACTTTCTGCCGCATAGCTTACCAGTCTGCCTAAACCTCGTCATTCTGGATCACATGTATATTCCTGGTCAGGCACAAAGAGTATGGCAACAGCAGAACCAGAAGCCACCGGATGATGACTTTTTAGTCCTAGAAATCTTTTCTTCAGTTTTATGATGTACCAACTCTGGCACTCTCTAGTCATCATATATTAGGAGAGCTAAGAACTTTCATAAGACCTCACATGATCACCCTTAACTTACTTTCCATCACCTTATACTTCAAATGTAGAAGTAAAATGCCTAAATATCAGTGGGTAAAAATTGTTCAATAATCATATAGCTATAAATATAAATAGGAAAATCATAGATGTTTCTCATTAATATTCATTTATATTAAACCACAATTATAGACAGTAATTTGTCATTTCAGTACATGCATACACTGTATAATGCATAAATAAAGTTAAATATATTTATCATTTCTTTATGGCAAAAACCTTTCAAAAGTATTTTCTCTAGCTTATAGAAATGTGCACCATGTTATGCAAGCACACAGCGTAACTCCATGCTCCTGTCTTAGTGTAGTTCAGTTCCTATAGATCAACCATTCCTCAGATCAACCCAAAGAACTCCCTACATTATATCCTAAGCTGGTATGAAGTCAACTCTTTCAGAGTCCACTTAGGAATAAGGTCATGGTAGACATGTTATTCTATGTCATCTTCATTTCAGTTAACATAAAGATTTCCACTTCTATCCTTGTGACTGCAAATAATATAATTTTATGATTTCATACATAAATAGTGTTCCATAAACAAAATTTTAATTATCCTTTCATGTTTTGATGGAACACGGAGTTTTCTTGTGCTCCTTATTTATTCTAAATAATGCCACAATGAACATGAAAGAGTCAATAGGTTTTCTTGGAGACGAATTGTATGTCTTTTAAAAAATATCCCCATACAGGGATTTCTAGTATATGTGACACTTTATCTTTTTGTAGGAGCTTCCATGTTCTATTCCACCATGCCTTAGTACCAGGAACACTGAGCAAACATTCCTTTTTTTCCATATCTTTGCCAAAAGCTTGTCATCATTAATTCTTATGACTGCCACTCTACGAGGGTAAGGTGACATGACATTAGGATTCAGTTTGCTTCTCCCTGATGATCAGCTATATTTATCCATGTACCTTTAGGCCGTCTATGTGGTTTGCTTTGGAAAATGCACTTTTATATTGTGCAGATTGACTTCCTGTTATGTATTTGGTAAATTCTCATGCTATAGGGAGGCCACATATCCAATCACTGTGCTGCTTATTGCAAAACAGCTTTTATATTTCATTTTATTGCAACTGAATTTTATCCAATTTTGTTTGTTTTCCTGTGCTTTGGGAAAAAGAAAAGAGAAAAACAGAAAGACAGACAGAAAGAAATATAGAAAGGAAGAGAGAGAGAGAGAGAGAGAGAGAGAGAGAGAGAGAGAGAAAGGAAGGAAGGAAGGAAGGAAGGAAGGAAGGAAGGAAGGAAGGGAGGGCGGGAGGGATGGATGGGGAGGAGAGAGAGAGAGAGAGAGAAGGAAAGAAGGAAGGAAGGAAGGAAGGAAGGAAGGAAGGAAGGAAGAAGGAAAGAAGTAGAAAGATAAAACTCTGTCACTTTCAATTTACAGAAGCACTCTCCTGCGTGTTCCCATCTTCAGACCTCTCAAGTCTGCTTTTAATATGTTAGAAAATTATTTTCATAATAGATAAGAGATAGTAGCTCCTTGTTTCATTCAATCATCTTGAAACTGCTCTTCTGCTCTTGAGTTTTTCATGACATTCTGAGTTTAGCTTTGCACGTTTTAAGTTCAAGTCACTTGAATTATACTCTGGTTTCTGCTCACTGCTTTTGCTTATGAATCACTACTTCTTTATATATGCAGCCTTGCTGATAGGTGTAGCTAAGATTATTCATATTTCACTATATAATTATAGTCGATGAATGTGATGTAATCCATTTATTTATTCTTTAAGCTATTCATAAGATATTCATGATACTCTGTAATTTTGGCTCTTGGGATGTTAAGGCAGGGTGTTCACCATAAGTTCAATGCTTGCATGAACTGAGGGAACCCTGTCTCAAAAAGAAAAAACAGCCAAACTATTGATAAACATGCAAACTAATTGTGAGTGTTTTTCTAATGCTTTTACATAAGTTAATATCTTGACAGGGTGCAGTGCACTTCTAGAAATCAAGCTTATAGGAATAACCTTCTTCAATTTTACCAAAATCTTGATGTCTTACCAAATTAGCTGCATAAGGGTATGCTGCACACAGTTTCTCTCACAATATGTTTTCTAGAATTTTATTTTTGCCCCTTTTTGTGTGTTCAGTAATGCCTCATTGTGATTTTCATTTATGTTTATAATGGGTTTTTCTAATGGTAATATACATACTCAAATCTTTTGTCCATTTTATTCTCTCTCTTAAAGATTTAAGGGATGGTATATATCTCTTTTTTCTGTACTCATAATTTTTAAAGGAATATGTGTAAGTTTTCTAAATTTTATATTCTTTGCATAAAGTTGTTTACACATGTCCCTTTGATATAAAGTTCACATATGCATCATTTATAATTGATCAATAATTAATACACCAGCTTTCACTGGAACTGAAAAGGGTTTGTATAGCAAAGGAAACCATCATTCAGACAAAGAGCAGCCTATGAATGGGAGAAGAATATATTTACTTCTTACACATCTGATAGGAGGCTAATATCCAAAACTTATAAGTAACACAAAAAATTACATCAAGGAAACAACTAAATTAAAAAAAAATGAGCTACAGATCTAAACAGAGAATTCTCTATACAGGAAAATTAAATGGCTGAGAAACAAATAAATATACCACATCCAAGTCATCAGGGAAATGCAAATTAAGACTACTTTGAGATTTGGTCTTACATGATCAAAAAATAAATGTGATGAGGATGTGAAGTGAAGAGAACACTCATATATATATATAATATATATATGGAAAATAGAATAGATAGTTATAGAGGGAGTGGGCACAGGGAATACAGGAAGAGACAGATAAAATTAAGAACCATTTTAGAGGTAGTATGGGACCTATTGCAGTAGAAGTTTCCATACACACACACACACACACACACACATACATATATATATATATATACACACAATCTAAATGAAACAATGAAATAACTCAGGTTGTTGCCAAATCTATAGGCTTCTCTCTACAAATTGATGTCAAGGCCCCACTGCTGAAGACAACATCTACACAACTCATTGAACATGGAGAACTGGTGTCTACATAGAACCTTTACCCTATGTTGTTCTGTCTTCATTACAGTAAGGTAATCTGCATGCTACTAAAAGAGAGACATAAAACCAACGCAGCCACATAACTTTTGACCTACAATACTGGTATGACTACAAGATATGCTAGGACAATGGTGGCATTAAATTCTTGGGAGTAACCACCTAGTATTGATTTGGCTTAAGTAAAGCCTAGTTCACAAGATGGAAACTATCCAAGACACTGCTTAAGAGACCAATATCCTGAGACTAGATAGCCCAAAGATGTAGGGTAAAGCCAAATAATAATGTTCGAAAACAAAAAATAGGAATAAAATGACTCCAAATGTCATTCCTAATGACATACTCATAAACTAGTTTCTTATTCGTTATTCAGCCAGCATCAGATAATGCCCGCGGGACTAGTTATTGAAGGGATACCCGAGGAGACCCCAAGTCCTGTGGGAGAGAAGGGCGAGAGAGAAGAACGAGACCAAGCATGCTCTTTGTCAAGAGCTTTATTTTCAAAACTCATCTACTTTTATACATTACTCAAAAAAGGGGAAAACTCAAAGGCAGGGAGAAACAGGGGGTGTGAGGTGATAGGGAGGGGGTGGGCTCAGCCAACGGTCACAGTGACCCAGATATTCTTTCACGAAAACAGGGTGTCCTTGTTGTCTTTGTGGTTTCATATTCAGCTCTCGGAATAGTCATAATATTTTCTAGTTCCTTGAACTGTATAGTCTA
>CM052720.1:19712675-19759103 GCA_028551405.1 Uromys caudimaculatus
TGAACCCAAAAAATATCTGTGCTGCCAGGTTTGGTAGCCCCCCTGGGAATATCTAATGATGGAGTAGTAGTATCCAGGGGTAATGGTAAGGCCTGTGCAAAGCGTTGGCCTGAGTGGAGGGTGATTGGGCCCTTAGGGGCTGAAACTAAAGCGCAAATCTCACCAGTATAATCAGCATCAACTAAGGAGGGGTGGACAGAAAGCCCCTGAATAGTAGAAGAGGCACAGCCCAGCAAGAGGAAAAACATGCCCATGGGAGGGGGCCCAAAAACTCCAGTCTTAACTATCTGTGGTCCATCCTCCGGTCTCAATAGTGTTGTGGAGGTGGCACACAAGTCCAATCCTGCGCTTCCTGGGGTGGCCCGGTAGATGGCGCTGAAGCCATGAGATTGCGTTCCACCATTTGCTCCGAGTGGAAGGCAGGAGGGTTGTTGATAGGGGTCTTATCTTTTGGAAAGGACACTGTCTGGCAAAATGTCCCAATTGACCACATTTAAAACATGTTCTTTGGACATTTTTAATGGGTAAGGGACGGCAAACATTTGGGCCGGAGGGCATAATAGCTTGGGGCATAACATTTTGATGTTGGGTAGGTGAAACAAAAGGCAAAACTTTCTCAAAAGCAGCTCCCATGGCAACCTCCATGGCCTGAGACATTTTATGGATGGTGGGATCAACCTCCTTACAAATTTTAATCATCTCATCAAGACTCTTATCTTTGGCCTTTCCGCGCAAGGCAGCACGGCAGGCATTGTTTGCATTCTCATAAGCCAATTGTTTTACTATCTTGTGCTCAGCGGCAGAATGTCCCAAGGTATGTTCTGCTGTCTCAAGAAGTCTCCCAACAAATTCTGAAAAATCCTCATTAGTGTCTTGGGTAATCTTAATAAGGGGTGTAAAGGCTGTCCCCAAAGAGGGAAGATTACGCCAAGCTCCCATAGCAGCCTGCCGAGTCTGGCTCAATAGCGCAGCTGGGAAGCGGACTTGTTTTTCCTCTGAGGAGTATAAGCCTCGACCTGCCAGTTTGTCAAATGGCCATGAAATTGTTCGAGGATCTTTTTTATTTAATTCAGCAAATTGATGGCAACGATCAGAGAAATCAGCCTTCCAATCGAGAAATTGTCCCCTCAAAAGGACCGCTTGGGTCACTTGAAGCCTCTTTCGGTAACAGAAGGCCTCCTTGTGAAAGTGAATCAAGAGCACTTAAAGTAAAGGGTGCATTGGGGCCATAAGCCTTTACAGCAGAATGAAATTCCTTGAGAGCTTTAAAGCTAATCTTTTTATGCTCTCGATCATCAAAAGTTTCTTTAATACCACAGGAGGGTTCAGGGCCGGGACTATCTGAATCTTCTTCCATTGGGGGGTTATCTTCGTCTGACTCAGGGAGAGGTGGGAGATCACAAGAGTCAGGCTGTTGTTTGTTTTGTCCCATGGCCCGTGTAATAACTGGAAAGGCAAGGACATTTGAGGGCTTACACTTCTTCAAACTTTTAATCTTTAACGAAACAGTTTGAAGTTCCTTTTGTAATTTTAAAACCTCTTTTGCCTCCGCAAGTTGGCAAGTCAAGCATTTGCGTTCCGAGGAGTAAGATTCCTCCGCAAAAGTAGGGGCAGTAGGTATTAAGGTAGGTCCGCAAATTTGCAAGGAAGCAATTGGCTCATAAGGAGGAGCAGGAAATTTGGAATTTAAATGCGGTGGCCAGTCAGGATTATGGTATTTGGCCACCTCCTCCTCCAAAGAAGCCTCACTTCCCGGATCAAGAGACTCCCTCCCCCTTTTGCTTTCGCTTTGTCTTAAAAGAACCGGGTAACTGAGGGAATCTTTGGACGAATTTAAGTCATCTTTTGGGGAGCTATCTCTCAGGGACCTTAAAGAAGGATAGAGCTTCTTAAGAGACTTAGCGGAGGGAGGGGGTTTATCTATACCTGGAGCGTTCGCCACTTCATCGCCCATTTCAATTACAATAGAAGGGCTAGGAGGTAGCGAGGTGGCTGAAGCCGACTGAGACAGAGGCTGTAAACAGAGTTCTGCCACTGAAAGGAGTTGTCTTTTCGAACAATCTTTGTCAGCTCCCTCGACAATATCTCTGATAAGTCCCCAATAGGAGAACACACTGTCGGGTACTGCATTCCGACCCTCCAATTTTAATTTCTCTTTGAGGTCTCGACCGACCCTTTGCCATTTCCCTGGGTGAATTTCGGAACCATTCACGATAAACCAGGGACAAGTTTCATCAATAAAACAAAAGAAATTAACAAGATCCTTTTTCTTAACCCTAATTCCTCTCTCTCTCTCTCTCAGGGAGCCTTTCAAATCCTTAATAAAGGCTATTTCTTTGGATAATTTTTGACCCATCTCTGAATAGATGGACTTACTCACCAGGGGACGACTCGCCTCGTGGGTCACGGGGAGCCGCCTAAAAACTTCTCTTCATCAGAAAGTTGGGGCTGCGCAGCTGTCACTCTGGGGTCCGCTTCTGGGACTCTTCGGGGTCCGTCTATGACAGGAAGGGGTCAGATCCTCGGGTCCCTGTTCGGGCGCCACCTGCCCCAACCCGCAGGACTAGTTTTGAAGGGATACCCGAGGAGACCCCAAGTCCTGTGGGAGAGAAGGGCGAGAGAGAAGAACGAGACCAAGCAAGCTCTTTGTCAAGGTCTCACTTTATTTTCAAAACTCATCTACTTTTATACATTACTCAAAAAAGGTGAAAACTCAAAGGCGGGGAGAAACAGGGGGTGTGAGGTGATGGGGAGGGGGTGGGCTCAGCCAATGGTCACAGTGACCCAGATATTCTTTCACGAAAACAGGGTGTCCTTGTGGTCTTTGTGGTTTCATATTCAGCTCTCGGAATAGTCATAATATTTTCTAGTTCCTTGAACTGTATAGTCTAAACTGTGTGGTCTATTTTCCAGTTCTTCTTGGCTTCATTTTCTCATGACCTATAGAGATCTCAGCATCTGGGGGGGGTGGCTCCCAACAAGATAAGTTTCCCCCCGAAACAAATGAGAACAAATACCCACAGCCAGGCATTTTGCAGAGAGTGAGAGACATTGAAACATTCAGCCCTAAATGAAATGTCTCCATCGAAGTCTTCACTTCAGGGCTTAGGAAATCCCAGCAAAGAAGAGACAGAAAGAGTGAAAAGAGCCAGAGAGAAATGGAGAACAACAGAAAAACAAGTTTCTCTAAGTCAACATTACAAAAGCTCATATGTACTCGTGGAGACTGAAGTAGCAAGCACAGGACCTGCATTGGTCTGAACCAGATCCTCTGCATTCCAGTATTGTTTCTATAAGATTCCTGAGTACAGTAATGAATGTGTCTGGTTCTTGCTCTTTCTTTGGGGCTCTTTTCCTTCTGGTTTTGTTATTGTTTGCTTTGTTTGTTTATTTTTTGCTCTAATTCTGTTGTGTTAATTTTTTGTCTCATCTTAGTATAATTTCTTTTATTTTATCCCTTAAGAATGTGTCTGTTTTCTAATTAGAGACAGAAAGGGAGTGGATCTGGATGGGAGGAAAATTGGAGAGAAACTGGAAGTAGTGGGAGGGAGACCTTAATCAGGATATATCATGTGTGGAAAAAATATTTACAATAAAAGAAAGAAAGAAGGAAGGAAGGAAGGAAGGAAGGAAGGAAGGAAGGAAGGAAGGAAGGAAGGAAGGAAAGGAAAGGAAGTAGTCATAGCCTCTCATGGTGTCTCATTCCTTAAATCCAGCACTCAGGAGGCAGATTCAGGAAGATCTCTGTGAGTCCCAGGACAGGGCCACATAGTGAGACCTTGTCTCAAATACAGAAATGCCACACCATACTTTACATTTCCTCAGCAGATTTTAACATTCATATGCCTATAAATCTCATAAATCACAATAAATACAAACTATTCCTATCAGTACTTTGGTGAGAATATTCCATTGTTTCTCTCTAGTTGTAATACCTAATTACATGTCCTCAAATCATACAGTTTAGTTTAAGGTATTTGCAAAAGTAAAATTACAGTGTAAGGGAGTGTGCATAATGTTGTCTGTGTGTAGCTTCTCTCTCTCAGTTCATAATTCTACTCTCTTCCATGCTAAGAATGGCTGTAGTTAAATTTTTCCTTAAATTGTTATAAAAACCTGTTTGTTCTAGAAAGATAATCTGTCCTGCATAGGAATTTTGGAAAGAATATTCTAGTTGGAGAATCTAACAATGTCTTTCTAATCAAGGAAGTAAATTTCCCTATGCATTCTAAGGTCTGAGACTTTGAATTAAGTATCACACAAATGTGGTTTCTGTTCTATGTAAATAAGCAAAATACTGAACTTGGTTCACTTATGTGTATAAAGACTATTGGCCATGCTTGTATGATAAATTAAAATTTGGAAGCACAACAGCGACTAACAATAAAACAGAACTGGCTTTTGTGACATTGAGATCTAATTAGAAGATGTAAATGAAACAAGCACACCAGTATCCATGCGATGATAAGCTGTCAGGAACTATATGACAACTTACAGCACAATACTAAAGAGATGGCTGAGCACTGCACTCTGGGCCTTGTGTCTTAAAAAACTTGCATCTTATTCTTTTTGCTACAACTGTCACTCATGGATTCCAAAAGTCATGTGGTAGGAAGCCTTGGCAGTCAGTGTAGAGATATACACAGAAAACAGGACAAGTTCCTGAGCTATATAGCCTCATCTCCAGTAACGGTCAGTGTTCGCTCATCCTTCATACGGGGCATCATATAACCCCTGGTCATCCATTCTGTATTCATGGAGGGCTGCTCAGAAAGTTTACTTGTGAGCCAGAGACTGTGCCATATTATTGAAGTCAGTCAGCATCTGAAAGGGTGAGGCAGGATTGCAAGATCTAGGCCAGCCTGGGCTACACAGTGAGGCCTTTCCTTGACAGAAAGAAGAGAAGAAGAATGCTCTTGAGGGGAGGAAGGGCTTTGGATAGATTGACAGAGGGACACAAGGAGGGAGGAATGCTGCTTAGTTGGTTCTGAATAAAGAACAGGACTTATAGCATGTGTAAGAAGCCTTGAGGAAGGTGACATAAAATGTTAAAACTTGGTGGATATTGTGTCATATGTGTTTTGAACAGAAAAAGAATGTAAGCCACAGTACTTTATAGAATATATCATCGTGTGCCAATACAAAAAGAATAGAAGAATATGGCCAAAATATGACTCTGATAGAAAACAGATAAGACAAACCTAGTTTTTTAAAATCTGCTTTTAATTTTCATATCTAGCCTTGTTCACTAGAATATCATTTTATATTTTAAGCATCAAAAGATAGCTTCTCTTTTCAATCCAGTAGAAGCAGCTAAGATCAATGAACCTCATTTTCCAGCACTCGTTTTTCATATTACAAGGCTGCAGAAGAGCCTGCCCTTCAGTTTCAGTACGGCACTTGTGTGGAGTTGAGTCCCACCACTCACATACTCATGTACACACTTAAATATTCAGTTTCATCCCTTCAATTGCAAATGAAACCCACAGGGACTTAAGCATAGCTTTGCATAGAGCATACCAACAAAAAGGGGAGCCAGAGCTAAGCACTGTCATAGTCTACACTTTCCAGACACTTAGGAACAAATGCATACTGAAGTATTTTCCTGTCCATGTATTGCCCTCCTTCCTGGCGTTTGTCAAGATTTGACTGAAAACAGTGTTAGAGTGTTAAGGTTCAAAGAAAATCCTGACACATAATGGATTAGAGTGCAAAATTAGTCAGCTCTCTCATGATCCTCAGAGAGCCTCTGCAACTCCTTATCTTTGATATACGAGTAAGCAGAATTGAGCATAAATCTTTATCCTTTCCAACAGTGCACATAAATGTCCATGTTGTATCAGCTTTCCAGAAAGCCTGCTTGCTCTCCTAATTCTCACTGAGGTCACAGGTATCAGAAATTATAATTTCCCAGGTTAAGTTCTTAGCTACACAGTAGTTCATGTTAGTATTTCTCTCTATGTGTCTCTATGTCTGTCCGTCTGCCTCTGTCTATCTCCATCTGTCACTATCTCTGTCTTTTTCTCTCTGTCTCTGCCTCTGTCTCTCTCTCTCTCCCTCTCTCTCTCTGCCTCTCTCTTTCTCTCTCTGTACAAATTTGGATAATAATAATGTTCAGATTTATTTCCCAAAATTTAGATCTTGCCTTATAAAATATTAAAACGTTTATTAATGTTTGGAAACTGGCAGAAGTACTAGCATATCTTGCTAGGAGCATGCTGCTGTTTTTCTGCTACATACTAATTAGCACACATATAAAAATATCTGACTTGAATTTTGTCTCCATTGTTTAGAAGCCACACAGGGAAAGGTGCAGAGAAACACATTCAAACCCTTTATAATATGCCATTTTTAAAATGCTGAAACACTGATCGTTAATTAGAATGCAGCAAATAATCCTTATGAACATATGGCCATTTTAAAGATTTCTTATATTTTTATCTGGAAATAGAAGTAAATTCGCATATCAGTGGATTCAACTAATCAAAACTAAAATTGTTTTGTGGAAATACATAATTCACTGTGTGACATCAATAATTCTATAAACAAAAGACTAGTAACATCTTTTGCCACTAGTCACTGATTAGGAGTCAATAGAAAGCAACCTTAAGAATAAACTATACCACTGTCAAAGAATTATTCTGATTAGTTAATTTTAGGAGCAAATGTTTTTACACATATGCCTCACGGGAATTTTGCATATTAATTCTATTTTTGCCTCTTTTCTACTTAAGGAACTTTTGTTGAAATAAAACAAAAGCAAAGTAAGAAAGTGAGCATGAAACAAAAAAGATTCCCCACTGCAGGAAATTCTGACATTATTGCTTCATTTTCAGCAGTAACTTTAATTATGTGAACTAGTAACAGGTAAATGCATCTCTTGTATTTTACTGTGCCTGGGGGAAATTTTGTCTTTTCACATAAGAGTACCTAATTTTCTTCTTATTTGTAAATGACAAGAGAAAACAGCTCCACCATTGTGAACCAAATTTCCAAGCTAAAATAATAATAATAAATAGTACTAATAATAAATAATAAAAATAATAATACTTTCTTCAAATAATAAAATAAAATTAAAATAATAAAATTAAATGAAACCACTTATACCAAGTACTAATCACAATATTAGGTCTCAGATATTAGCTCTTACAGCTACATTGAAGTGACTGTTGGGGGAGGAATATTGGCTCCTGCTGTGCCACACTGAGGTGTTAAACTTTGACCTCTCCCATAACAATGTACAGATATTTGAGGACAGGAACTTCTGGAGGTAATTAAGTCATGAGTGTGTAGCCCTAGGGATGGGTTTTTAAAGGAAAAACATGAAAAAGCCTGCCTTTCAATTAATTTTCTGCCTGTGAAGATACAAATCAAATTCACCTTTAAACCATCTCCAGACATTGGCTTTTGCTTATTTGGTTCATGGTTTGCCAGGCACCAAAATTATAAGACTGGAGTATTTGTGGTTTAAGTCACATTTTGTTAAACAAGCTCAAAGTAACACACATATGAAAAGCAATGATTTCTGAAGTTATTACATTTGGTACTTGGATTGAATTCAATATTGGTAGAACTTTTAGGAAACTATTCAAATAGTGATGAGAGGGGTAGAAATTAGGGATCGTAAGACACACTTGGTGAGTATTTCCTGCACATCCTGAAGGGCAATGCAGAAGTTCTCAAGGTTTGTGCTTACTGTTTCTTTTCATTAAGGAATTTATTTATATTTCATGGGAACACCATTTTTTTTTTTTTAACCAGATGGAGCACATAGATAAAGGCCAATGCTTAAAGCAGCAGTTCTCAGCCTGTGTGTTCAGCCCCAACAACCCTTTCTCGGGAGGTGGGGGTCACCCATCAGAGATCCTGTATATCAGATATTTACATGATGATTCATAAGAGTAGCAAAATTACAATTATGAAGTATCAAAGAAAAAAATGTTATGGTTGGAGGTCACTACAACATGAGGAACTGTATTAAAAGGTCACATATTTAGGAAGATTGTGAACCACTGCATTAAAGTAGTCTCATAAGAATTATAATGTGTTTTTACTTAGAAAAAGCAGCAACTCATCTGGTTTTGTTTCTTTTCTCCTTGCTCTGTTAAATGCCTCATGAGAAGTGATTTAAGGGAGGAAGGTTTTATTCTGGCTTGCTGTTCAGACACTCAACATTTATGCATTTGCTTCTACAGACAGTTCAGGTTCAATTCCCAGCACCCAAATGGGGGATCATAACTGTCTGTAACAGGAACCTACACTTGCTTCTAACCTGAAAGAGCACTAGGAATGCACATAGTGTGCATACATACGTGCAGATGAAACACTTATACATATAAAATAATAAAATAAAATATTTTAAAGTTATTCTCAATTTACTGAAAAGGAGCTTATCACCAAAACTATTTCTAAAAGACAGTTAGTGCCCACACAATATATAAGAAAGTCTTTAATGCTTCTTTGGTTTTATGTATAAATAAATTTAAAAATCAAAATACAAAACTTTACATGCTCTTTTATTTAAGCTTTCTTCATTTTGTAAAACTTTCTAAAACTGTTGTTTGCTGTGGAGTCTTTTGTTACTATAATACAAAATAGCAGTATCCTTCAAGATTGAAACCTTCTGTTCTGCAGGGAAGCTCTTTAAGACAGAGAATAAACAACTCAAAACAGTTTCAGGAAGTCCCTGAAACTGAGCAGATTCCTAGGTTCAGTCTTCCCCAAAGTAAACAATAAAGATTATTGAAAGACTCTGAGACAAAGCCAGCTGCAAAGATAACTGAGAGCTGATAAGCTGCCTAGAAGCAGAAACTTGTCTACCCACCTGGAAGAGGTATAAACTAACTGTGTCATTTGAAAAGAACATGTTAACCGATTGAGCTGCATGCAGGATGTGCAGTGTGCTCCAGATTCCCAGATTTTGTGAGATGCTGTCCATGCCGAAGTGAGCCTTGGTGACACACGTGTCTTTTAGTCATTTCTGCTCCTGTAAGTAATTCCAATAAGACTCATTGGTTCATCAAATTGGACTTTGGTGGTATCTCTACTTTGGTCTGTTATGTGTTCCTTACCTGGGGTGATTATACTTGTGTGTTTTGTCTCCTCAGGAAACATTTTGTCATACAACATATAGAGAAATATTTTTATTAATCTTTTTAAAGTTGATATGTGCTGTTTAGAAGTTGGTGAGCTGGAGTGTGCTGCCTTAAGAGGTCATTTTCATACCATGGGTACATGGTTTTATCCACAGCAGAGGGAAAGGGGAAGGCAAACACCAATAAGAGCCAGTCCAATAAATAGGCTAACAATAACACTTACATACTTGCTACAAAGCTTTATCATATGTAAAAGCCCATCCCAGAACCAGGAAGACCAAGTAAGAAATCCTGACGTAGGGACTGATTTAATTTGAGGTTATACACACTGATAATTGAATATATGGTATTTATCCAAATTGTACCTGTTAACAAAACCTTGTTACAAACAAAATGAATGTATATTATCTGTAAAGTGTCTTTCCACCTAAAATTGTCTTGATCTAGGCAAAATATAAGTTTACTTAAGAAAGCAAAAACTTTATTTAACATTTAGAAAAGATTAGTTATAGAATATGAATAATGTTTTGTGATTTTTAACCATTTGTAAGGCATGCAAACCTGCATTTAGTTCATTAATATGACTTAATTTAAAATTCCTAAAGTTTAATAGACTGAAGAGAAGGAAAAAATTGTTCATAAGCTCTATGTTCACAACTGATGACCTGAACTCTGGCTTCACATTTTTCCTCTTTCATTCTAGGGTACTTAAGGATCCTGATAATATAATATATTTGCACTTGAATAAAAGCATATGACTGAATTAACCACTGAGCCTACAGATTAGTTCAACACTGTATTAGTCAGGGTTTTCTAGAGTCATAGAACTTATAGGTAGTCTCTATATAGTAAGGGAATTTGTTAATGACTTACAGTCTGTAGTCAAACTCCCCAACAATGGTCAGCAGTAGCTGTGAATGAAAACCAGAGGATCTAGCAGTCGCTTAGTCCCACAAGGCTCACAGGCGAAGAAGATTGAATCTTCCTCCTTCCAATGTCCTTATGTAGATCTCCAGCAGCAGGTGTGGCCCAGATTAGAGGTGTGCGTACCACCACACCTGAAACTTGTGTCTTCCAGACTCAAGATCTAGATCACAGGTGAGCCTTCTAATTCTGAATTGTAATTCACTCCAGATATCGTCAAGTTGACAATCAGAAATAGCCACTACAAACACTTACCAAGAGTTGTTGGCAGTCCCTGACTATTAATGGTGATGTGACTTTCCATAGTGACAAAGGAAAAATATGTAATACCACCACCAACCCCGGTAGCCTTTGGCCAATGCAGAAATTTGAAAGGAATTTTTAAAGGAAATTCAAAAGGAGTAACTATATTCCCAATAAACAAATGAAAAATGACACACTTTATAATGATAAAAATAATTTACTTTATTATTTATTTATTATTTACTAATGGAGTTAAAATGAATTACTGTTATTTATTAATAAAATTTTACAACACAGAAGTGCAACCATGAAAGAAATAAAAATTAAAATCTTTAGACTCAAATTAGTACACTTCTTACACTCCATGAAAAAAGTCCATCAGTCTTATGAATTTATGTAAAATCAACTCTAGCTATATGCACCATATAGCTCTTAGAAAATTTAATTGCAAAAATTGAATATAACAGGAAATGCAAAAAAAATTGTAAAAAATTTACCTCTCAAGAGAGAAAAAAACAGTGGATAGCACAAATAGCATAATTGTGAAGACATAATTGGATTACTACTGAACAATTCCAGGGACTATAAAATAAAGAAAAACTTAAAATACTAAAATTATGAGACAAATATGAAAAGGCATTGAAAGAAATCCATAACAAGGTCATGCAAATGCATTACTAAGAAATTTTTCTCATGGATACTGAAGCAGACATCTAAAACACTGTCCACGTGAGTCCATGATTATATTGTCCCTAACTCGTGACATATCCTATATTAATGTGCTATACAATTTACAATCAATAAGCCAAGGATATTCTTTATTGCTAAACAAAGTCCATATTTTTTATTGTTTTTTCAATAGTATTCACTGTGCTATGTAGTCATGTATCCACTATAGTATCCTACAGAATACCATATATGTACTATGTAGTGTAAATATCATACAGTATTATACATAATAATTCCACAGTTCAAATACATTCCTGTGTTTCAACACTACATCATTTCCTCTTCCTTTAAAATTCCTAGCCATCACTGACCTTGTCACTACCTGTCTAATTCTGCTTTTTCCCAGAGTGTCATATCAAAGAAATAAGTTTTCAGCCCTTCCCACTATCCTTTGCACTTACCATTATGCATTTCAGGCATCTCCATCTTTTCTAATGTCTGGAAAGTGTTTTATTTTTATCACAAATAATATGATATGTGTAGTAAAATGTGCTTATGAATTCACCAGTTAAAGGATCTTGCTTACTTCCAGTCTTCACTACTTAGAAATAAAGCTACAAAATTGTTTGCTTTAAATAAGTTTTCAACACAGATGGAAAAAGCTTAAAAAGTAGGATTCTTTAATCATAGTGGTAATCCTATGTTTTACTTATGAGAAATGTCCAAACTTACATCCCAAATGGCTATCCTGTTCTATATTGTCATCCAATTTGAAGAGAATATTGTCCCATTTTCTCCAAGATTTCTAGAGTAGAACCATATTGTTTTAATTTCAATGTCATTGTTAGGCACATGGTATAATGTTTTCATATGATAATTTGCTATCTCAGTGTCTTGATGAATTAGATTTTTTCAATGTCATAGATATGTATACATTTTTTTCTCGTGCAATAATTCATTGTATATTTTGAATACAAAATTCCTCGTTACATATATTTCACAAATATTTCCTCCTAGTCCATGCTCTGTTATCTTTATATTATCAATGCTTTCTTCAAGACAAAAGATATAATTTTAATAATTAAAAAATCATTTTTCCTTTAAATTATTACGTTTTTTAAAAATGTTATGGTGTGTGTGTGTGTGTGTGTGTGTGTGTGTGTGTGTTGTGTGTGATTGTCCAGGTGTACCACATGTTTGTATAAGTTCACATACATTAGAAGAAGGTATTGATCATCTGTAACTCAAGTTACAGATAGTTATGAACTATCATGTGGGTACTCAGGACAAAACTGCCAAGCCATTTCTCTAGATCTATACCATGCATTTTATTTTTAAAATTCATTATTTAGATAATTTTCCCATTATTTTCCAAATTTACTTAATTGCAGTAATTCGCACTTGGGCTTTTAGGACTCAATTTGAGTCCACACTTGTGAAACGTAAAGTCTCAGGCTGTAATCAATTTTATATAAATGTCCAATCATTGTAGCACCATATGATGCAATTTTATATAAATGTCCAATCATTGTAGCACCATATGATGCAAACTTTGTGATTTTTTATTTTAGGTTTATTCTTGGATCTCATTTATATCCCATTGGTGTTGGTGTATTGTCTGCCACATAGGCAGCTTAACAGTGTCTTAGTACTATAGATTCATAGAAAATCTATACATCAAGAAATGTCTGTCTTCTACTCTTTTTCTTCTTTAATATTCTTCTGGCTAGTATGGACAGATAATTTTGCTGTTCCATTTAAACTTTAGAATTAACCTGATAATATCTACAAAATAGCTCACTAGAATTGGGTTGAGATGGTATTTAAAACAATAGAGTAGCAGGTGTGGTGGAACATGCCTATGATCATATTATTCTGGAGGCTGAAGTAAGTGGATTGTCAATTACAGACCAGCATGGTTTACATGGCAAGTTCAAGGCCAGTATGGATACATATTAAGAGTTTATGTCAAAATATTGAATAGACAATGTGGAGATTGTGGAAATGGGATAAGAAGATGCTTTGATTTTGCCTTTATAAGCTTATGCAAATTTCCCTGTAAATCTTATACATAGGTTTATGATTGATCTTTATAGTTATATTTTTATACTAATTTAATGTCATTAAATTTTTATTTTAGTTTCCAGTCTTTCTTGCAAGTGTCTCAGAAACCATTGATTTTTGACATTATGTATATGGTATCCATCAATTTTCTTCATAATGAGTATTTTAATATTATTGCTGAATTTTCTGGATTTCTAAAAATAGTCATGTTATTTATGGCCAAAGAGAGTCTTATTTTTTCCAGTCTGTGTATTTTCTATTTCCTTTTCTTTGACTTACTGTTAATAGCTAGATTTTGTGCAAAGTTGAATAGAAAGCAGTGAGAGGAACTATTCTTGCCTCGTTACCCATCTTCAAAGTTAGATATCATCCTTCTAATGATTACGAAAGCTGTAACCTTGTATAGATGTTCTTTTCCAAGCTTGGAGAATTTCTTTATATACCTTACTTGCTCTGGGCTTTTACTTGTGGTTTGGTATTGAATTGTCTTAAATCTTTAGTATTTATTGAGATGATTGGATTTTTCTTCTTCATTAGGCTATTGCTGTGAATGCTAGCATTAATTGATTTTTAAATATCAAACTAACAGTGTCCACTTGATATAAATAACATTTAGTCATGGTTTATAATTAATTTTACATATTCTATTCAAATTGTCAACATTTTATCAAGAAGTTTTTCAAGTATATTGTGGTATATATTAATATGTCATTTTTCTTCAAGTAATATTTTTATTTGATTTTGGTATGAAGTTAATGTCACCTCTTAGAGCTAGGAATTGTTCTCTTTGGTTTTGTGTTTGAAAGAATTTACCAGTGCAAGCATTTCAGTCTGGTGTTGTCATGTTAGCATATAACTGTCATGTATCAAATTAATCAGAACACAAGCACTATTCTGAGTTGTCTGTGAAGATGGCTTGGATTGAGAATAATGTTTCAAATGGTACAGTGATTACTTCCAATAAGTTAAAGGCCTGAATATAACAATGGGCTTGCATTTCTGAATAAGAAGGAACTGCTCCTGACACTTTGCTGCCAGTAATATTGGACTTTTCTTGACCTCAGACTTCAGATACATGAGCTCCTCCTAGGTCACAAGCCTTAATTCTTTCAAATGGGAATTTACACTGTCAGTTTTACCGAGTTTGCAGATCTGACTCTAGATCTTGAGTTATTAAACAATAACAATTATAATAAATCTCTTATAATCTATCTTTATGTGTATTCATTTACTTGTTCTGTTTCTCTGGAGAACTTAAATATACAACATTAAATATTAGTGACACAAATTATGTCATTAACATCAGTTTACTTACTTGTTTTTAAAACATTAGTTTGAATACTTCAACAAATTTATACATTACTTCCAAGCTACCAATTTGTGGGTGTAGAGTTGTTTGTTATCTTTATTACTTTTAATATCTGAAGGATTGGTGTAATACCTACTTTAATCAATGATATTAATTGATGAGTGTTTTTCTTCTGAATTGGCCTAAATAGAAGTTTGCCAACTTTATTGATCTTATCAACCTAGCAATACTGCTTTTTAGATACATTAATTTTCTAAATTTATCTGTCAATATTTTTATGAATAGCTTAGTGATTTTGTTGATGCTAGCTTTTCTTTTTGACTCATGGTGCTTACAATGTACATGTCTGAATGAATCAACCTTTTATGACCTGTATATTTTTGTTTCAGAACTTCTTATTCTACCTCACCTCCTCAAGGCTACTCAAGTAACCAAATAATAAATAACAATGAAAAAATAATTTGGGGTAACATTTGACATTTAGACTTTAACCACAACTTGAATAAATGTTATGAAATATATTTAACCATATTATAGATCAGAAGCCCACACCAGTTGGTACACTAAACATTATGTTAACAGGGACAAACTAAGATATGGAAATAACAAATTCAATGTTTCATTCAAATATGAAGTTTTGTCACTTAAATAGATAACTTCATTTCTGAGTTATTGGGAATTGGGTTTCAAAAGAAAAAAGAAAGAGGGGCCATGTGAAGCACACTCCAAGCCATGATGACAGCAACATCCAGCTTGGTACAGACTAGTATCTCACCCCATTTTCTCCTTCTTTCCATTTGTCTGGGAATTATTCACATATCACAGTGTATACACGAAGCAGTCTACACACTGAAATCTTTAGTTAGAGAGTCTTGCACCTACCCTGACACAACACAAGAATAAAGAAAACAAAGAAACTAATACTGATGTGTTGCTAATCACCAAATGTGAATGTCTTTCTCCTTTTAGATTCAACTTCTAGTTAAATCTTTATGTAGGATATATTTCTTCTTCTCCCTGAACTTGACTTTTTTTCAACAGATCTTTGTTCTGTTGCTATGACAACATCATTTCTTGTCTTACAATGGTTTTATAGTCAAGTGGCTTACCTTTACTGATACCAGTTTCTCTAGCCATTACATTAATTTTTCTTGATTTTTATTTTAATTTTTTAAATTATTCCAAATCTAAACTACCAATATTCGAGTAAGTGTAATATTCAGGATAGTGTTCAGTTATAGTGAAGCCTTTATAATTGAGAAGTCCATTCGATCATGAATGTTTCTAGTTTTCAGAATAGACTTGATTAAATTAAGCTGACATTTTCCATGCTTACATGCAGCATGGGAGTTGCTTAACTATTATAATGCTCATCATTATATCTGTCATCTTGCTCTATACTCTATTCTGGCATATTTTTATTTCCTCACAAAATTCAAATATTCATGTTTTTATTTTTTGGCATATATTTACCCTCTCTAAAATTCCTTGAAGTTTCTAAATTTTACCAAGAAACATTTCAGTGTAGAATTAGGAACTTCCATATTTTTCTTTTCATTTTGGTATTCATTCTTCATGAAAATTAAGCCACAGTGGTTGTGCATAGTCTTTGACTTTCTTTGTCATGCTTTGCTGCATCTGTTGGAGATGGATTTGTCTTTCCAGTTTTGACTTCTTCCTACACTAAATTTAAGTTGAGATTGTTTTTCTCGGTGACACTTTTTAATAGGATGTCTGCAAAAAGTTCATCTATGGGACTGAATGAACCTTGGTGTTGATTATAAAATGGAATCACTCTGGTGGTCTTGTTTTGGCTATGTGCCAAGAGCACCAAGCATAGGACAATACCCTGACTACTAAGGAGAATGTAGTGAAATCCCTGGTCACTCTTTGAATTCTGTGAACCTGCTCAAGATAGGAGTCTAAATGTTAGACCTAGTATAGTCTGTGTAGTGTCTATAGATGTGACAAGAACTGCAAGCCCAAAGTATCCTTGGGGACCACAGGAGCTGGGGCTTCCATTCTTCCAGTAACAACTGGTACCCCAGAAATCAATATCTCAGTTTTACACTATTCCTTGGGAACCCTGGAAACAAAGCCTAACCTCACTGCAGCTGAAGCTGTCACCTGACTCTGATATCTGGGGCCATTAGAGCTGAAGGTCCCAGAACATCATGAGGCCTGGCCTTGAGGTGGTCAGTCACTGAACACATCTGAGCCAGAGTTGGAGGCCTGGGCTTGTGGTGATTTCTGGTCCCACCAGATCCAAAGACCTGGATGCATGACACTAACAAGGTGATCTTCTTTCCCAAGATGCTTGTGGTGCCCTATTGACCCTCAATTCCTTTATATTTATAAATATACTTAGCTAATATTTAAAGAAACAAAGTATGTGATGTGTTATAGATGTTGAGTTTATTTCATCAGAGGAAGGGATTCGATGAAAACCATATCCAGACTTTATTATACATGGTTTTGGCTGAGTCCAGAGTGTTTCTAACTATCTCTATACTTACACCTGGAAGCTTCTAGTCTCCACACAATCTAATTTTTTATAAGCCCGGACTTTGAAGACTTTAGCTTCCAGAATCTGTCTACTAACCTAGGCCTAAAATGTTTCAGCATCTAAGACTTACTGTTGAATACACTCACCCTTTCTTGCTCTTTCTGAACTCTGGCTGGCTGGTTCAACTCACCTGTTCTGGTTCAAACTCCTCTCCAAGCTGACTGATTCATATTGGCTTTTCCCGCTTTCTGACTGAATTGCTTTTCCTGGAAAGACTGCCTCTAAACTCCAGGAATTAAACTGTTCTTAACTGAACTGCTCTGCTCCAAACTGAACTCTTCTCTCTCCCTCACTGATCTTAAGTAGCCTTCTTTTCCTGTCTGTTCTTGTCATAGTTGGGTGTATCCTATCTCTGACTCATTCTGTCCAATCTTTCTCTCATTTGTCACTTTGTCTGTTCCTCATTTAGACATCATTGTTTCAGAATAAAGGTGGGTACTAAAGGTGTGTCTGTATTCCAGCCAGAGGAATTACAGGGTATTCCAGGCAGATTGTATCTTTGCATGGGATCTTGTGCCAAAGCAGCCAGTTGCTGGATTAAAATTCCTCTGAAATGTATTATTACAGAAATCTCTAAATAGCTACCGTGTTGTTATTATTGCTGTTTTAATATATGTTAAAGTTTCATGACAATCATAACTCAGTTTGATGACTATTGATGTTCTTATATTACAATTAACATAAATTATTCTATCCTACAAGTGTAATATTAAAATCACCAATTTCATATGAAAACTTAATTTCATTTATCTTTTTAAAATCACTTATACTGAGATGGGGAGACACTTGATGGGAAAGAGTCCTTGAAGCCCATCCTGAACACCAGAGTTTGGCTCCCAGAACCCATATGATGTAAAAGAAGAATCAACTCCTCTAAGTTGTTCAGTGACCTCCATACACATACATGCAGGTGAGCCTCATATATACTCACTAAAACTTTTAATGTAATAAAAATCACTTCTACCTTAATGAGAATCTTTGAGCACATACACTGAAAACAAAAATGAAGGACCATCAAGGACCTGTGAGATAATGGTAGATTGTTTAACCAATGTTGCCAGAGATAGAAGAAGAATATGTTATTTTTTAAATATTGAAAAACAATTGAAATTATTGCAAAATTTGTGAAAGACACAGCACATGAATTATGAAAAAGAAGAAAAACTGAAGTTTTTCCACATACAAAGATCATAATCAAATGAATAAAAACTAAAAGCAATCTTTATTGCTATCAAAGGAGATGGCATGTCACTTACAGGGAAAGAATAGCATACATGACTGTAGATTTGTCCTGAAAGAGTGCAAACAGGAAACAAGTGGAACACTACATGAATGTTAAGAAAATAACTGTAAATCCATTCTGTATTTTTGGTGTGAAATGGATATTTGTTCCCAGATAAATGTAAATTGGTAGGAATGTATTATTATTGTACATATGGGCATATGCACACACATGTGTCACAGTATGCATAGAGGTGAGAGGGCAACTTTTGCAGTAAGGTCTTCTCTTCTTCATTTATGTACATTCGTAGGCAATGAATGCAGGCGAACTGAGAAAAATTCTAACAAGCATGTTTACTGTTAAGGATTTATAAATATATTATTATGGCTAGGGAGAAAAGAACAAAACTAATAAGTGCGGAATAAAAGTAAGCAATGAACAATACTAGTATATTTGTCCATTGTAAGTATTTATAAAAGTGAATAATCAACAAAACAGTAAAAATAAATCTATTCCTCTTAGTTATTTTTAAGTACCAATTTCTCAATTAAATACAAGGAAATACAACATTGTTTGACAATAACTTCAATATCTGTACTGTACATGGTATGGGGAGACTAAAATATCTGTATGAGATAAATGGATGACGTTTGAAGAGACCTATCCAATTTAAATCTACATTTTATTTGAAGTAGACTTTCAGATGATAAATAGTCATATTATAATTTCTAGAGCAGCCCTTAAAAATAAGCAAGAATACATAGTCAAAATAAGAGACTCGAACCATAAAGAAAAGATGTTCATGAAGGATGACAAAACGTTAAATCAAAAAATGGAAACAGTTACAAACTTAAAGCAAACCCAATGACTGCATTAAATGGGGGTGAAGCATCAGACCTTCTGTTGGCAACACAGGTAAAAGGATATGAAAGCAGGAATTTTTTTTTCCTGCTTGCTTTCACTCTAGTAAGTTCATCTATACTAATGGTTCTCAACCTTCCTAATGCTGCAACCCTTTACTACAATTCCTCATATGTAGTGATTCCCAACCATAGAATTATCTTCATTGCTACTTCATAACATTAATCTTGTTTCTGTTATAAATCAATGCAAATATCTGATATACAGGATATCAGATAGACCCCTATAAAGTGTCATTTATGCTCTTCCCCTGTCCCCAGCCAGGCATCGTGACCCACAACCCTGAGATTCCACTTTACACCACTTAGAATGGATAATATCAAAACCTCAGGTGACAGCAGATGCTGGCAAGGATGTGGAGAAAGAGGAACACTCTTCCATTGTTGGTGGGGTTGCAAGCTGGTACAACCACTCTGGAAATCAGTCTGGCGGTTCCTCAGAAAATTGGACATAGTACTACCTAAGGACCCAGCTATGCCACTCCTGGTACATCCAAAAGATGATCCAACATATAACAAGGACACATGTTCTACTATCTTCATAGCAGTCATATTTATAATAGCCAGAAGCTGGAAAGAACCCAGATGTCCTTCAACAGATGAATGGACACATAAATTGTGGTACATTTACACTATTAAAAACAATGAATTCATGGAATTCTTAAGCAAATGGGTGGAACATGAAAATATCATCCTGAGTGAGGTAACCCAGTCACAAAAGAACATACAAAGTATGCACTCACTGATAAGTGGATATTAGTCCAAACCCTCAGAATACCCAAGATATAATTCACAGACCACATGAAGCTCAAGAAGAAGAAAGACCAAAATGTGGATGCTTCAGTGCTTTTTAGAAGGGTGAACAAAATACTCACAGGAGCAAATACAGAGTCAAAATGTGGAGCAGAGATTGAAGAAAAGCCCATCCAGAGACTGCCCCACATGGGGAACCATCCCAAATACAGTCACCAAGCTCACACACTATTGTGAATGCCAAGAAGTGCATGCTGACAGGAGCCTGATATAGCTGTCTCCTGAGAGACTCTGCCAGAGCCTGACATATGCAGAGGTGGATGCTCACAGCCAACCATTGGATTGATCACGGGGTTCCCAAAGTAAGAGTTAGAGAAAAGACTGAAGGAGCTGAAGGAGTTTGCAACCTCATAGGAAGAACCACAATATCAACCAACCAGAGCTCCCAGGGTCTAAACCACCAACCAAGGAGTACACATGGAGGGACCCATGGTTCCATCCGCATATGTAGCAAAGAATGGCCTTGTCAGGCATCAATGGAAGAAGAGGCCCTTGGTCCTGTGAAAGCTAGATGCCCCAGTGTAGGGGAATGTGAGGGCGGGGAGGCGGGAGTGGGTAGGTGGTTGTGGGCACACCCTCATAGAAGTAGGGGGCAGGGTGATAGAATAGGGAATTTCTGGAAGAGCGGGGAGTCGGGAAAGGGGATAACATTTGAAATGTAAATAAAGAAAACATCCAATAAAAAAATTTAAAGAAAATATACTGCTATTGTGGGGATGGGGGCTTGTGGAGGGGAAACTTTATTTACATTTGAAATGTAAATAAATAAAATAACCAATAAAATTTTTTAAAAATAATACTGTTGTTGATGCATTTCTTGGCTGTTATTAGAACCAGTATCCTTGATACTTCAACATAGTCTGAAGATCAACATCTCTCTAGGACTCTTGCAGGATTCTGCATCAGATTAGGACTGCTGAGACATCTAGCCTTGTAGATCAAGAGACTATCAAATTCTTGGCCTTTCCTTTGTGAGACAGTCATTGTTGGACTTCCAGGACAGAAGACTAAAATACAGTCTAATAAACTGCATGGTATATGTGTGTGTGTGTGTGTGTGTGTGTGTGTGCACTAATAGAATGTTTATCTATCAGTTCTGTTCTGTTCCTTTAGAGAATACTGACTAGTATAGATTCACTGGGTATTAAATTAAAATGTATGTAAATATCAATTAAAAGAAAGACATAGTCTAAATGGACATAGATATGGATACAACTTATTAATATTTTACTTATTAAAATATAAAAACCTCCTCAAGTTAGTATTATTGCATAAATACATTTTAAAAGATAAAACATGACCAATTTCTTGGGAATTTAGAAAACCTAGAGGATCATACTGTGTGGTACATTTACACAGTGAGTTTTATTCATCACTAAAGAAAAATGGTATTATGAAACTTGTAAGAAAATAAAATATATACTGAGCAAGATAACACATGCTCAAAATGATAAGCACTGAGTAGTCCGTAAATTTTAGACTCAAGTTTTTAGATAACTAGGTTTTTAGAATGGAAAATCAGTAGAAGACAGGTAGCAAGAAAGAAGTCATGAGGGTAGGGCTAAGAAGGGTCTGAAGGAGAAAAGATGGTAAATTAAACATAATGTTGAAGAGGAAGAAGAAAATACTAGAAAACCTATGATTTAAAAGGGGATTAGAAAAGGAAATACTGCAAAGGCAGGGTGGTCATCCAAAACTAAGGATGTATGAAAAAACTCTGGCTTAATAAGCCAGCTAGAAAGTATGATTATTTTAAAGGAGCATTAATGGAAGTGCGCTACTTCAGTGATTAATGCTGTTCCCAGTGTTGGATACAAGAGCTTTGTTTATGCACTATTGACCAGGAAGCCATCACAGGCTCCCATAACACAGGCTATGGCTCTGCACTTGAATGACCACCAGAAGTGGACAGAAATGCCTGACTGCTGAAGGCACCACATATGCTCCATACATGACACAGAGAAATCAAACTGGAAATAATATAGAAGTTTTTTCCCTTCTGGCTATTGTGCAGGTTGTTGGGAGAGGAAAGACATCAATGATCACATGCAGCTGTAGATCCTGTGTGCTATTAAAGTGAACTATCTGAGAGATATGCCCATGGGAGCAATAGTGCCTCGAATATCTGAGGGGAGCCAACATTCTCCTGATTGGAACAGACCCTGCACCAGGGGATGGGATGCAGCTTTGGCTCTATAAAACTGGCCAAAGCCTGTGGCTAGGGAGATAAAAACAACAAGCCCTGTGAATAAACCCACTTCTGATATTTGCCAAATGGCCAAATAATCAGAGTGTCTACACATGGTATAATACAGCTTTCAGTCTTCATCAGATAAGCCCCTTTCAGCAGCGGATGATAGTCAAACCTCCAAGTGCTGAAAGCCATTGCTGAATGCTTGGCTTCAAGCAATACATTTATGTCAGCCAAGGCTGAAAAACATTGTGGAAATGGAGATGTGAGCCAAAGAGTGGGGACCAGTGTGGTGGGGTGCTGCCTTCTGAATACAATGACCTCGCTGCTGCAATCATGAACATAGAGCAACTGTGACAGCTTGCATGAAGACTGAGAACAGGAACACATAGGGACATAGGGAAGGAGGGAGGGAGAGAAGAGAGAGGGTAGTTGGGGCAAACATAATCATAGTGAATTGTACACAGGTATGATATAGTCAAAAGTGTAATCAAATTTAAAACAATACAGATAAGAATTAAACACTTTCTCTGCTTTCATATAAGATATTATATGTAAAAAAATCTAAGCACATGTATTGAAAAACTTCTAGGACTGAGACAATTTAATGAGTTTGCAAAATATAAGTCAACATATAAAATCAATACCATTTTCATGTAAAAGCAAAGTACAACTGAGAAAAGGATTTACAATCATTCCAAAAATAAAATTCTTACAAATACATGAAGTATGAAGCATGAGCAGAATCTGCATGATGAAAAATATGAAACCAAGCAGACAGGAAGAAGATGTAGATAGAGTTGCAACAGCTTCATGAATTAGAAATCTGACTATGGCAAAGGTGTTAAATGCCCCACCCCATGAATCTATAAGTGTAATTTAATTGCAAATGAATTCTCTCACAGAGATTGTGTCAATATGGACAATCTGATCATAAATATAATGGAAATACATAGAAGTAAAGCAGACAGCAATTTTAAAAAATAAACGTGAAAATGAAGAAAGCTTGCAATACAAATTTATAGTTTACTTTAGGATCACTGTAATCAGGGCAGTGTAAGACCAGCAAAGAGTATAAATATAGTCCAATAGAACAGAATACTCAGGAATAGACCACATGAATACAACTCATGAGTCTGTTATAAATAAAAATTTCTACTAATGTTTAAAAGTTGTTCAGAGAAGAAGGTGTTACACTTATGAACAAAGGCACTCAGAATCATTAAACAGTCATGTGTGAGCAAGGAACAGAACACTAGCTCAGACGTCCTTGTTTGCCCCCAAATGAACACAAAATAGAGAAATTATACGTAAACTTAATGTATAAAAATTTTAAAAGAAAACATTGAAGAAAATGCTCATGACCTGGGGTTAAATAATGTTTAGTCACACTAAAAAAATAAAAAATAAAAAGATAAATTAGTTTGCATTAAACTTAAACGTCAGTAAGATAGGAGACAATCTATAAACTAAAAAAAATACTCACAAAACACACATCCAGAAATAAAATATTTTTTTAAAGGTTTCAAATTCAGAAGTAAAATCATGAACCACATAAAAAGAGTAAAAGACAGGAGAAGATCCTTCACCAGAGAGAGTATAGGAAGACATGAAAAGATGTTCTTGTCATTAGTTCTTATGGAAACAAACATTAAAGTTCTAAGATAGCACCACATGCTGTCAGGAAGACTAGCAAACAAAGCACAGCCATTGGAGACTGCAGGCATGGCTCAGTGGTTAAGGGTACTTGTTGCTTTTCCAGAGGACCTGAGTTTGAATCTCAGAAACAACATAAGGCCAAGTAATTCATAACCACCTCTAATTCCAGATCCATGTAATACAACACCTCTTCTGGCCTCTGCAGATACCACATACCCATAGAACACACACACACACACACACACACACACACACACACACATTTCTGCATATAGAAATGTGTAAAGGCACTTTAATTCATTGTTATCAAACCTCTGAAATAGCCCACAGGTTCTTGAATGATTCCACACTAGTCAGCAATACAAACAAACAAATGTAGATCTCAGACCCTTGTGCAGATGAGTTAGGCCAGTTTCAGAAGTTTGTACACAAACTAACCCCATTCTATGATATTCTAAAGAGACCAACTACGATTGGAAACAGCTCAGTTGTTTTCAGGAAGTTAGTGTGAAAAAAGTACATAAAATGGAGTCAAATTTAGCTCAGAGGCTGAACAGTTGCTTCCACATGCAGTTTCTAGAATCCATCCTCTGTAATAAAAATACATTTTAAAAAAAGATACAGGAGGGAGATTGGGATGGGTAGTCATAAGATTCATCTCTATCCTGATGGTGATGGTGATTACACAAACCTCCGTGTGCCTTAAAATTCAAAAGAGTGAATTTTCTTTCCATTAAAATCTATTGAAGAACAAGAACAGCTGAAGAGGATAAAAGACAAGATCCAGATATTAGATGTGAAACAAGAAAACATCCAGTGGATTGAAATATGATCACTAAGCTTAAATATTTGTCAACTCTCCTTCTCTGGCCATCAAAAAAGAGCATGTACTCTGCTTCCTATGAATATTGAATGTAATATTTTCTGTGCCCAGTGGATACCCCAACACATGATGCCTTATGGATAGCTATTGTGTCATATATTGTACAACACTTAAACACTCTGGGACAGGATACAAATTTCTGTTTGGGGATTTTTCTGCCTGCTTCTATCGCTTTTGAATTATGAGGTACAAACTACCCTCTATGTCTTTTTCTATAAATTTGGTAATAAATTCTTTTCCCATCTGAGTTGTACATGGGAACAAGAACATAAATGCAATGCATTCCGACTAGGGCATGAGTGGGCTTACACTGGAGAATTACTCATTTCCCATTTCCCTACTTCATATGGCTACAAGCATTAACTGTTGTTCTAGACAAGCTGAGCTCAAGTAATTACCTTCTCCCCAAATTTCACATTGTATTTTTAATTGAACACTTAAAAAAAAAAGAAACTCATGCCTTAAATTATATGCCTATTTGTCTTTTCCACAATTGCCAATATTTGTCTACACTGAGATGAAATTCAAAAACATCCACAGGTGGCCATTTTCATATAAAAATTAGTGTGTTCTTTTAAAAGACATTATGTTCTCTTTCTAGAAGAAAATAAACTGAGTAAGCATATGGTAAGAACTCGCTGGTCTCTGAGGAGAAAACAGGTAACTGGACAGACAATGTGTAAATATTTGATATTCTTGAGTTTTCTTGGTACACAAGAGTGACCAAGGTAGAGGAATTGTTAACAACTGATATTTGGTGCAACACCTAAAGATATATCATCTTGATTTTTTATTATCAGTGTCTGTGGCTGACCAGTCACACCTACTGCCTTTCAGAAATGTCCAAAAATGCTTTATTTATTGCTGTCAGAACTCTGAAATAGCCCATGGATCCTCTAATGAATAAGTATCAAGACAAGGTAATTGTAAAGATACTTTTAATGTTTTTAAAATACACATTAATATAGTAGTTAGATATGACCAGTCATTGTTGAAAATGGGTTAGGCCAGCAGTTTCTAAACTTGCTTGATAATTACTTAAAGCATTTGCTAAAAATACAAACAATCTAAGCATTATGGTGTCTATGTAAGGCCTAATAAAATATCCCCTGTTCTCAGTGAGATTCAAGCGTGTCCCCTTGGGCCCTCTTTGAATTTTAGCGTCTTTGGATCTCTGGTTTCCAACATGGTTATCTTGTACTTTATGACTAATATTCACTTATAAGTTTGTCTTTCTGGGTCAGTGTTACCTCACTCAGAATGACACATTCTAGTTCCATCCATGTGCTTGCAAATTTCATGATGTCCTTGTTTATAATGGCTAAGTAGTATTCCATTATGTAAATGTACCACGTTTTCTTTATGCATTTTTCTTTTGAGGAATATCTAGGTTGTTTTCAGTTTGGGTTATAATGAATAAACCTGCTATGAACATAGTTGAGCAAGTATCCTTATGACCTGGTGGAGCTTCTTTTGGGTATAGGCCCAGGAGTGATATAGCTGGGTCTTGAGGTAGTTCTATTTATTAATTTCTGAGAAACCACCAAATTGATGGTTTACATTCCTGGGTAGGGGAGGGGTGGAGATGTGAACAGTAAGAATGAGGTTAAGAAAGGAGAATATTGGGAGAAACTACAGGATTGGGGGAGGTAGGAACCTCTGGAGTGATCTAGAAACCTAGGACAATGGAAACTGTCAGGAATCTATGTGGGTAACCCTGGCTGAGACTCCTAGCAATGAGGGATATGGAATCTGAGCCATGAATCTCCTATGTCTAAGTAAGCCTTCCAGTGGAGAAACTGGGATAAAATCCAGACACAAAATATTAGACCCACAATTTGCCCTACCCACAAGATGTGTAGGGATAGAGGATAGAACAGAATTTGAGTGAAGGGCCATCCAATGACTGGCCCAGCTTGAGACTGACCCATGCCATAGAGGGAATCCACCCTGACCCTATTTAGGAAATTCTGTGATACCTGTAGACAGGAGCCTAGCATAATTTTCATCCAGGAAGCTTCACGCAGAAACTGTTGGAAGCTAATGCAGAGACCCACAGCCAAACATTGGGTGGAGCTTGAGGAATCCTGTGGGAGAGGGTAGGAAGGATTGAAGGAGCCAAAGGGGTCAAGGACACCACAAGAAAACCTACAGTCAACTTAGCTGGGCTCATGGGTGCTTATAGAGACTGAACTGCCAACCAAAGACCTAGGCCCTCTGCACATATGTAGCAATTGTGCAGCTAGGTTTTCATGTGGGACTCCTAAAGCTGGAACAGGGGCTGTCTCTGATTACATTGCCTGCCTTTGGATGCCTTTCCTCTAACTGGACTGCCTTGTCTAGCCTCAGTGGAAGATGATGCTCCTAGTCTTGCTGTGGCTTGATATGCAGGGGCTGGTTGATGTCTGTGGGAAGCCTCCCCGTTTTTAGGGGGAAAGGGAGGAGAGAAGGAAGGATAGAGGAGAAGCTTCAGTCTAGATGTACAATGAAAAAATAACTTAGTCAATAAAATAAAACAAAATTAAATAATATTAAAAGGCCTTCACTGTCCTTTCCTATCCATGGCCCTTTGTGGTCAATTTTCTATTAACCAGCTCACATCCACATTCTTTCTTCTCAGAGTTATATATACAAGAGCATAATCAAATGAGATGAAAACACTATTTTCTTACCCAATTGCGAAACATTCCAAGAGATTTAGACACTGACATTTTCACAGCTTTATAGCTGGTTTTGAGGCACACCCAAAGTTGAGAACTACAGTGAGTCATTCCAGACTAATCTAAAATAAAGGTGATAGTTCACTGCTGGTTTCTATAAAATTGTGTTATCCCAGAAGAGATGAAATTACTTGAGGAGAAACCTGCATGACTCTAAACAATGGATCAACATGATTCCTAGATACAGGAGTTAAAATATGGTTTTTACTACTTAAAATCTATACACCTGAACCCTCACCTTTTCAGTCCTATAATGAGGGAAAGAAGGTCCATAAATCAAAATAGGTGGACTAACTTCCCTTCCAGACTCAATTTTGACTTGTGGCTTGTCTAGGCTTTGACACAGCTCCACAAAGTGATTTTCTTGTATATGAGATGATTCGTTGTCCCTCTTAGTCTACAAAAGTTTCATTCATGCTTATTGTCCTGACATAGTTATTAATGGTGCCAGCTTTTATTTTCAAAAACTGCCTTATTTTCGAATATGGACAACAACCCACATTATGTGTTATTCTCTCATAACTTAACTAAACTGAAGTGGAAAACTGACCCATTGATTGGAATGGTGAGCTGACTCTCCATCCAACTTTATCTAAAATATAGTATGGACACTATGTATGTGGTACAAACAATCCCACAGCTTAGTGATGTAAAATAATATTTATTGCTTCACAGTTTTGATAGGTCCAGAATATAAGGAGTCCTCTGTTTTGGGGTCCTTCCCTTTAGTGAAACCATTTGGCATCATAGGATGGCAACACTCATGGTGCATGGTTTTACAAGGATTCCTTTCTCCACAGACCGTTAGACTAAGTACCTTGGTTCTGTGGGGCAGTGATTTATGTCAGGCAGTCTAATGTCCGGTTGAGCATAGGCTAGAAGCCCTGGGAGACCCGGTGAAAAATTCCACGAACAGTGGAACCTACACCAGGGACCAGAATTCATGCTTCTGGCCAATGCTCCCAGGAGATTCTCCATAGCTATCACGACCCCTGTATAGAGAGAGGCCTGGCGTGTGAAACTTGTGTCACAGGCAAATTAAATGAGGCACCAATAGGGCCCCCAAGCTGGCCAATGGAAAGTGTTAGCCACCAACCCCTCTCTCCTCTCAGAACTATAAATAGAACACCTTGACCTGAGTAGCTCTCTCTCTCTCCCCTCCTTCTCTACCCGCCTGCCCTGGGAGCACTGCCCGCCATCCAGAACGAATAAAGATAAAAACTATTTTGGTGTTGAGAACTTTTGTCTAAGGGAGCTATGACTCTTGGGTTCTCGAGGAGACCGGCTCTTAACAGCGGTGGGCACCAGGCACCGCGGGAAGTGTGCAACGGTCAAGCCGTGGCGTGAGAGTGCTTGCGGCTGGTCTCTATCTGTGCCACCTCCCTATACCGCGGCCAAGCAGCTGGCCGTGGCTATGGTGGCGCTCCACAGCACACGGCAGCTTGGACACCGAGTCGGTGGATGCCCCTGCATCGGGGACGCTAAGCAGTGGTGAGGAGGGCCGCTGTGGTGAACCTTGAAGCCTAGGGCTCACGGACCCAACACCGGAAGCAGGGGCGAGGGCCTGCGCTTCCCCCAACGGGAGAGAGTACGGCATGGTTCCTCACTGTCTAAGGGGAGGAGTTGTCTCTTGGGGTTTTTTTCCCTGGGACCTCAATAGCACAACTTACAAGCTGGCAGCTAGCTTTCATCAGTGTGAACAAGAGAAAAGTCAGAAAAGTGAGAAAAAACTACACACATTTATTTATGATCTTAGAAGAGGCATCTCCTCATGTGGTCATATTCTACATGTTTAAAGTAACCACTAAGACTCTAAAGAGGGCAGTGAGGTGACTGTGCAGATGAAGGCACTTTTTGCCAAGCATCATGACCTTAATTTGATGTCCAAGACTCATAAATGGAAAGGAGAGACATGAATCTTAAAGGTTGTCTTCTAATATATAAAATATGACACAGTCATGCCCATGACACACAGATGAGTAGATTGGCATGGGATTGTTTTTTAAGACTTGAGGAGAGTGAATACACTAACACAAATGTCAAAAAGGTAGAAATAACTAGGAACTATTTTAAAAACTCCTTACCTTACAGAGGGCCTATACTCAGTGCACTTCAAAATCTCAAGGAGTTAGAAGTAATGCTAACGTGGCATAATTGTGTGTGATAACTGGATGGGTGTTTATTTATGTGTGTGCATGTGTGTGTGCATGCATACGTATAGTATGTACATTATGTATTTACATTAGTTTACATATATAAGGGTAAAAATATGGATATTCGCAATTCATGGGTGAGAGTATTAACAGTTTCCTTCTTAGATCAAAGCACTGAACTTTAATTATAGGTGAATAACAATTAGTAGAGAGCTTTCTCCAAATATACCCAGCTATATTCCAATTCAGTAGATCAGAACAAATAAAATTGAGAAAACTAACTCAAGAAACTATACTGGATTTCAAATTATTATATCAAAAATATAATTCAATATAAAAAGAATGCTCTGTGGGATGTGCCTCATTGCCTATTAGCATGCAAACAGATAAAAAAAACTCTTAACAGTTGTATACAATGAATTTTCACTTAGTCATAAAGAGAATTATGCTATTTGCAGGAGAATGATTTGACTAAATATCATCATGTTAAATGAAATAAAGAAGACTCAGAAAGGCAATATTACACCCCACAGGAAGACCAACAGTATCAACTAACCTAGGCTCCTAGGAACTCCCAGAGACAAAGCAACCAACCAAAGAGCATACATGGGCGATCTGTGACACACACACCCCACATTTGTTGCAGAGGACTGGCTTTGTCTGGCCTCAGTGGGAGAGGATATACCTAATCCTGTAGAGACTTGATGCCCCAGGGAAGGAGGATGCAGGGATGGGGGTGCGTGAGTGAAGGAGCTGGGGTGGTGGGTGGGGAACACCCTCTCAGAAGCGAAGAGGAGGGGAAATGGGGTAAAGAACTCTTGGAGGGGGGACCTGAAATGGGGACAACATTTGGAATGTAAATAAAACACTTTTAAAAAAGAAAAAGAAAGAAAAGCAATATTATATATTGTTTCTCATATATGGACTCAGATTATCAGAGAACTATGTGAAAGGGGACAGGTACTATGTAGAGAGCTGGAAGGGAACAGTAATAAGGGAGATGAGTATGATTAAGCTACACTAATACATGAATGACAACATCATAATGAAACTCGTGAGTTTGAACAATTAATATACGCTAATCTGAAAGTGAAAAGCTTGAAAAGTAAAATTAACTGTCAAAGCTTTCACTTCTGCCGTGTCACATTACATGTCCCATTGCATATAGAACATGAACACGGTTTATTTCTTGTGGTGTCCATTTCGTACTTTTTTTTGAGTTTTAGAACTGCCCTTTTAAAATGTACTATTTTTAAGTATCTCTGATCGTGTTTAGGATGGCAGCGAGCACGTCTTCAGGCATTCCCAATGTAAGGGAGCCAAAGAGAGCCATGGCAACCTCAAATCAACTTGAGTAGCTGTAATGGCTGGTGACAAGCTCTTCAATCGCATTGCCCAGTGGGATGCTTTTAAGTAGGAGAGGGATGCAGAGCCTTGCCATATTTCTTTTCCTACTCATGTTTTGAAATAGTGTGTGTCTCTGTTTATCTTTCCTGTAGTTTCTAGGCCTTTCCATGGGGCTGCATCACTGTCATTGCTTTCCTAAGAGGAGCAGACAGCTCCTTGACACCCCTTGTGTTAACACGCACTCCAGAACGCACAGACTATTTTTTTTCTCTGATAGAGAAAATATATCACACTTGATCTGGCTTGCTCTCCCTGTAGAATAATAAAGCAAAATAGAGCTATCCATATTGCCTTTATTGTTCTCTTAGGTTTGCCTCAATTACAATCAGACTTATTAATTTATTTTTAAAGCAAGAGTAAGCCATATAACATATTATAGCATGCACCAAAAACATAATTATGTTTTCATGGGTTAATCTTATTTTAAAAGATAAGCATTGGGAGCTTGAGGAAGTGAGAAAGCATCTTTTTTTCCCTGCAGACTAGAACCCAGATTTTATACTAGAGGAAAATCAGATGGAGAAAGTGCTGACATTTCTGCTGTGCATTAGGCTAAAGGAACGGAATGTTTGCTTGGTTTTCACAAAGTAATAAGTTAATAACAACTATTCAGGCTATTGGGATGAATACTAATTGATAAAATGCCATAAGACCATACCAGTCTGCATATAACTGCAAATATTTCTATTACGTAAATGCACATCTTCATGAGAAACACATGCTCTCTATTCAATAAAAGTGTACGTGCTGTGAAAGCCAACTATGAATAACATCAGGCACCATAAAAGCATGCTAAGCATGACTAAAAACTATTTCAACTACTCATCTGATTTTTTGTTAAAAAGAATAATGAATGGTGGAAAAAGGAAAGGGATGAGCTATCTTCCTTCAATGAGATTATGGGCAGAACATGAGCCACCCTTCTCAAGGTGATATTCAGAGAGCTACCCCTGACATTTTTCTTTGTTGTTTTTGTATTTTGTTTGTTTTATCTATAATTTATTAGAGAGACAGATGTCTGAAAGCAGAGAGAGGAGAGAGACAGGGAGCACAGGAGAAGAAAGAAGATAAGTGACTTATTTAATCCAATTTAAAAGCAAACTGTATTATAACTGTCCTTGATGAGATACTTTCATAGTCATCATGATCTTTACCAGGTGACTCATGGAAGTTGATCTAAATAAATTTAGAAAAATATTTCTAACCTTGACATTTTTATTAATTCAATTACTTTCTTTCTTAATTAGATAAGAACTACATCGATCCATTCTATACTAAAAGGTTGCAGTAATCACACACATGTAAAACCATAAAACCACTCCATTACTTCTTTCTGCTTCTGTTCTTCATTTCCTCATTCCTCTATCTAAATGTTTTAAAAATGTATACATGTGAACCCATCCTTACAAAACTGAGATTGCCTCATGTGTCAGATTTTGGTAGTTTGTTGTTGTGACTTGCTAACCTTCCTGACTTTCCTGGGTAACTATTACAATACACCATTCTAAAATTAATATCATCTAAATCCAAAAAGAAAAACCTGGGTCAGCAAAGACATAAGAATCGCTGTGACTTTAAACTTCTCAGCTCTGCCCACTCGTTCTGTTTCTCCTGGTTTCATTCATACTGCTTCAGTTACTGATCTTTTCTAGCTCCCTCACCACCATCATCTTTGCTGGTTCACTCATCAACATCTGGCACCCCTTCTTGTGCTGGTCCAAAGCTAAGTGCTCTCAGGTTTAGTAAATGGGAAGCTCACCCCTGGCAAGTCAGACCCTGACATGAGGCCTTAATTGTGTGTTGGCTCAAGCTGCTCTCGGGTGTTACAGCTCAAATCACACTCCAGACAGGGACAAGGAAGCCATCTGAAGCTAGAAAAAAAAAAAATAAGAATTATAGCTCATTGTTAGGATGTATATAATGCATTACATTAATTTTGTTCTGAAATTTTAAATGGTGCTAAATGTGTTTTGAGCTTTGTCTACTAATGTAAGAGTACAGCTACTTAAGATATTGAAAAACAGTTTCATGGAGATTAACAAGCAGGGTACTGGCAGCATGGGCAAGCTTGCTGGACGTTTTGCTGGGTGTGCGTGGAGCTAACAGATTTGCTATGAGTTGTACTCTGAATTAGTTGAAAGGAAAGAAGCGGATTTTATTCTAGCTTTTGGTATCTCCTTGTGAAGAAAGCCCTTAGTCAAACTAAAGTCCATGTAGCCTCTGGTCTTGAACTTTATAGCTTTGTACCTGAATAACTAGACAAGAACTTCAGTGCTTACATCCCAGATCTTTCTCCTCTCACGTAAGTAACCTTGCTGGTAATTACTAAACATCTTTAGCCTCAGTGTCCTCATCTATAGAAGGGAATGGTCATAGCTTCTCAAAGGTCACTGTAGGAATTTTACGAAATTCATTCATAAACTTTAACTTAGGCCTGGCATAAAACTGATTATAACAGACAGACCTTCTTTCCCTATTCTTTTTCGTTAGTGTGATTATATCTACAGAATTTCTCCTTTCCCTTTTCACCCTCCGAATCCTCCCACAGATCCCTCACCACTTTCTTTCATATATTGGCCTCCGTTAGAGGTACAGGGGTGTGTGTGTGTGTCTGTGTGTGTGTCTGTGTGTCTGTGTGTGTGTGTCTGTGTGTGTGTCTGTGTGTATGTGCTGTGTGTGTGTATTAATCTATATAACTTGCTCACTCCATACAATGTTACACAGGTAACACCATACAACCAGTTGGTGTAATCTTCCATGGGAAAGACCACTTCTACCCCCAGCTTTCCTCGGATGCATATCATTCTTTGAGTGGGGTTGCAGCCTCGTGGGCTTCGCCCTGTCTACTTTTAGACGATCATGTTGGTGAGACATTATGAGTGTAGCTTCTAACCTTATGAAGAGACACAGTATCATAGAAAACTCTGATCCTGGGACTCTTACAACCTTTCTGCCCCCTCTTACACACGTTCCCTGAACCATATGTACAGGAGAGTTTTGTAAATGATCCACTGGGATTGGATCCACAATTTGAATTCTCATTGGTTGGGATATCTGTCTGCTGCAAAAAGTTTATTTGATGAGGAGTGAGGACTAAATTTATCTGTGGGTATATGAACAAATGTTTATAGGCTGCTATTAGGAATTATGCTGGTTTAGTTATAGATAATCCTCCAGTATCTATAGCTTCATGAGCATTGAGTGGTTAGCTAGGCTTCTAATATCAGTCATGTTTTCCTTCTTCTTGAGCGGGAAATTGAGACTTAGGTCTATTTAAAGAGCTGTTGGTTACTGCCAAAGTATTCATGCTATCATTGCAACATTAGGGTTGATATGCCGTGCTGGTCCTTGATGTGCTGAATGGGCATCATTGCTAGCTATGACTTTTGGTTGCTGCCCACTTTTGGAAGCTTGCAAAGCACTTTCTAGTGGCACAGAAGCCAGCCTTCAGGGAGAACTCAAAAAACAAAGCACACAAAAACAAGTGATCTATCCCTTTGAACAAATGGGCCTGGGATCTGAATAGAGAGTTATCAAAAGAAAAAAATGACTAAGAAATGTTCAAAAAATGTTCATCATTTTTAGCAGTTAAGAAAATGCAAGACAGCTGTGAAATGTCATCTTATACAGATAAAATGGCAAAGATAATTGAACAACTGGTTCAAGAAATGCGTAAGTGGATATAAGGGAAAAGGACCCTCAGTCACTGTTGTGGAATTGCAAATTCGTTTAGCCACTATGGAAATCAATGTGGAGAATTCTCAAAAAGCTACAAATATATCTATCATCTGACTTAGTTATATCATTCATTGGCATATACCCAAACAACTAGACATTCTACTCCACAAGTACTTACTCAAACATAGTCATTGCTGTTGTGGTCACAATGGCTGGGAAAGACAAACAATTTAACATTTGTTAAAAACAATTTAAATGTCCAACACAAATGTGTGGCTAATGAAAGTACAATGCATATACACTATGGAAAACTATTCAGAAAGTGAAGCAAAAAACGAAATTATGAACTCTGCAGGTAAATTGATAGAACTAGAAAAAAATCATATGGACTGAGGTAACCAAGACCCAGGAAGACAAACATCACAGCTCTCTCATCGGGGGTTCCTAGTTCCACACCTACAGATGCTTGTTGCCTATTGTCACTCTAGAAACCAGGAAAGTAAACCAGGAGAGGGGATTAAGAAGCAATAGAGAGGGAAATAGCACAGTACACATGATGTGATCAGGGAAATGAGAAAGGAAAACTGTTTAGGGGGGTGAGAGAGATAATGTAGAAGGTGGGGGGAGGGTAAAAGAGAATAGCAGATTACAAGTGATCTGACAGTGGAGTTGGGGAAATGAGGGGCTATTTAGGGAGTGGGGAAGGAAGTAAATACAGAAGAAGGAAGATGAATAAAATAACAATAAATATGCCTGGGAAATCCACAAGGAATCATACCATTAATTATTAAACAAAAACCTTTGTAATACCTATAAATTCATGTATACATACACAAACATAGTTTCTAATGAATATTTCTCACGTGGGTTAACAGTCCTCCCTAAAGACCATCTCACAAAGCCTCAACACCAGACATGAGAATCCCTGTTTCTATTTGTTGTCCAGGATTCCAAGAGATTTCCAGAACATACATCCAATTGCATTGCCCTTGGTTACCAACTAGAGGTGCAAGCTAAGTCCCTGTTGCTAGACAGCATATATGTAAGAAACAGGGTCCAGAAAACCCTGAGCTGGCATAATCTTTCCATTTTCCTCACGTATTCTACTTCCATTTCATTGTTTTTTATATATAAAAATAATTAATTAGTATGTTATTTTTAAAGTTTAACCATTTATTGATAACCCAGAGTGTTATTTATGAATATAAATATTTTTCACTCAGTCTTCCTTTAAAGCTGGCAAAGATTTGTGAAATTTTCACATTATTTGTATGTGTTTTGGTGACCCGAACCAACGGTAGTGGTGTGATTAAGAATGCTCACTTCCACAGTCACTGGTATTTGAATACTTGTTCTCCAGTTCATAGCACTGATGATAAATGTCAAGATATATGGAGCTGCAGAGAAAGTTTATCACTGCAGGTCAACTTTGATGTATAAAAACCATGTGCCATCTCCAGTCTGCTAGAGACTAAAACGTATTGTTTTTAGCTTGTGGTTTAAGATGTGAGTTCTCAGGTAGCTGCTTCAGGTTCTATGCCTCCCTGCAGTCATGTCTCCCTGCTGCAAATGACAATGGACTATTTACTCTTCAAAACCATAAGCCCAAATAAATCCTTCCTTCTGTAAGTTGCCCTGGTCATAGTGTTTCATCACAGACACAGAAACCAAACTGACTCCATTTTTAGATTGAAAGTAATAGTCACTGTGCTTCAGTGTTCACATATCACTTCAGCAGCTTCAAGTTCTTACCTGAAGATAGGGAGAAATTATACCTTGCATTGTAAGTAGGAAAATCCATTTATAGACATGAGTCTATAAACTATTCAAGGTAAAGTTCAAAATGAAGGCAGATAGGTACAGGGGAAATGTATGTAGTGTTGCATATTAAGAAAAGCAACAAAAACATCTGCAAAATTAGAACATTCAGACTCAAATATGCTCCCTTGTTACCTGTCAAAGGGCTGAAAATGTCACCCTTAGTTTTGTGTTTGTGCCTCTATTAAAGATCAATATGTGTGGAAAATCATACATGCTAAACTATTATCATCAGGCAACATTCAAGGCCAACTGATTAAAGCCGGTTTAGAGAAAGGCACTCTGGGTAGGACTCTGAAAGCATAAGACTAGGGAAGGATTTCTGCCATGGAAAGTTATGTCTCCATGAGAAATTGAGCTAACAGGGTAGATGACAGAAATGATCATATCTGAGACTAAAGCAATGATGGACCAAGCAAGCGGCTTGTTTTTCCCCTTTCATTTAAGAAAATGACCTATAAGACACCATTATACCTCTAGTCCAGGGCTGTAAAGGCATCCATCTTTCTCAATAAAAGAGAAAAGTCTCAAAGACTAGAGGGTTGGGTAACCTTGCAATCGTTACCACGGCTACAAATTCTGTGATTTATGAGTACGTTAGGATCTGAGCATTCTCCTTCCTGAAGTACCTCAGCACACTATAAAAGGATATTCTGAATCACAAGGCATAAAACTCCTTTGCTGAGAGTGGGATAGTCCAAGTCAGAAATAATGGTGATAAATCAGGAGCAGCAAATATAGCTATATGATTTTATTTTGTTAAATAAAATCTGCTCCACTTTTTTCATGCTTTATTGGAAACTAAAACCATGACAATTTCCTAAAATTCTGCAAACTGCCCTTTTTAATAAGCATCCCTCAAATTGATGAATTGTGCTGCTTGCCCCCAATGTTAGATTGTTAGCAAAAGAACGTTTCCAAAGTATGTCCAAAACCATATTTATTTCTGTGATAAATTACTTGTAATTCAGCCTTAATTTGAAAACCATGGCTTATCAATAAATATATAAAGATCCAAATTAGCATGATATTCATCATTAATGCTTAGTGAGCTATGTGTGATTGTGCACATGTTTTAATATCTTAGTCTTCAAAGACAAAAGCACAAATTTAGCACAGAAGATTTAGAGAATAACCTCAGAATCTATGGCACATGACTGCTAATGCTGGCTTCAAAGAACAGTCTGCAGCATCTTCATAAAAATTCAGTCAACAAAACTTGTTTCCTATTTTTTCTTGGGCGGGCTCAGGCTAATTTAATAAGTTCAGTCACACGAGTAGTTATTGGTAAGTATCTGTAACCTTGTTAAACTTCAATAATCCCGGATTATCAGTAACCATCTACATTGCCATTTGTTTCGTGCTAATGTAGGTCCCAGGGTGCCAGCACTTTAGAACATTACTGAGTATGTAGAAGCAGCATGAAATCCCACAACTTAAGGCAGTTTTGTTTGTCTGTGGCACAAATCCCTAGGTCTTAGCTTTCCATGAACCAAGGCAAATAGTATTGCAGATTCAAGCGCAATCAGTTGTAACTCTCATGTTTCTGTGTCTTTATGGAAATTCCCAAGCCCTCTCAGACATTAAATAAAATAAAAGTAATATTGGAGAGGAATAACTTTTTCTTACTTTTAAATTCCACATTTAAAATAAATAATAGTTCTGAATTTTGTGTGGCATATTTGTTGTATTTGTTAATTATTGCATAGTCCATAAAAAAGAAAGCACACAGTGACTTGCAAAACAGAGTCAATATTTCAACTACTGAAAAATTATCTGTCTATATAGTTGTTCTTTGTTCAGAGGGAAAACTGAAATAATGCAGCAGAAGTAACTACATTATGATGTGAAGATAGAGAGAGTTACTAGTGACTCAACAGAAAAAAATGACTCATATGACTTTTAAAGTATGCTCATGGTTGTGATTTTAAGGTCAAGGCAGAAACTAGTTGCTGGACCTTTCAAAAATGTCAACTAAAGAATAGCTTTTTACTTCATATTTACAGAAAGAAAGTGCTACAGATAAAATTAAAAAGTTCAAAAAATATAGACAAAGACTATGTCCTAAAGAATCAGAGATAGGAAAAATCCAAATTAACACATGCTTTAGTACTGAAATGTGTGACTACTTGATCTCTTTAGGCTTTTTGTTCTCCGTTCCTACAACTTCAAGGCTGGGCAGCATACAGTATGTCAGTAGATTGTAAGGTGCTCTTTGAGCTCATGGAGAAACTAGCTCTGGGAGAATGGTGAGCTGCCCCATTTGAGACCCAGGCATATTTGTCCCAAACTGTCCTTCAAGAACCATTCTCTGAAGATAGGTTGGTGAACCTAACTCTGAGCAGACGGACAAAGAAAAGGACAGAGCTCCCGAGGCTAAACAATAAAAACAACCAAAAGGTAAATTATTTCCAACATATGTCACTTTTGATTATTTCATGATAGTAGTACTTATACTGGGAAAGGAAGAGGAGAAAAGTTCATCCATGACAAAGTCAGTCACGGAATCTCAACTGAGAACTCCAGCAGACTGTGGTAACTTCTTCAGTTGCTTTCTGCTGGATTCTATGAGCACAAGGTTTTATGATGTTGATTCTACCTGTGCTTTCTCTTCCTTTCGTTTTTTAGGGTGTGTGTGTGTGTGTGTGTGTGTGTGTGTGTGTGTGTGTGTGTGTGTGTGTGTTTTGTTGTGTTTGTTTGTTGTTGCTTTTGTTTGTTTGATTGTTTTTACGGAAACCACCCAAGGAAATACTCTGTGCTACCAGGGACTCTCTCTGCAGAGAACTCCGACTGGTTGCCTCAACAGTGCTCAGTTGGTTTCTGCTGCCTGTCTGTAAACCATCTATCTGATGGTTTCACCTTTCTGTTATTATTTGTTCTTTTGTTTGGCAGCCTCACCCAACACTCATTGCTGGAGGTTTTCTGTTAGCAACTCCCACAGGCTGCTGTAAAGGGACTTCCTCAGTTAATTTCTTTGGGAAATTTGAGCACCCAATTTAATGATATTCCCTAGCTACCTGATTATCTGTCACTTGCTATTTGATATTGTGTTGTGGCTTGCTATCTACTTAGTAAACATACATAAAACTGAGAGTGTGACTATGGTGGCTCATTCTCCAGAACACACAGAACATATCAGTGTCAATATGAAAAGAAGAAGAGCCACAACAGCTATGCACACGGAGCATCCAATACATGTTCTTAGAAGGGGAAGTGGGATCTACTCCGCTTAGAGCAGCTATCAAACATTAATAATCATCAGTAAACATTTGTCATGTATCTAAGATTGGAAGTACAGTTTACAGGAAGATCAGCAATCTCAACTAACCTGGACACCCAAGATGTCTCAGACACCGAGCCACCAACCAGGCAGCACACAGGAGCTGGTACAAAGCCCCTGACACATATACAACAGAGGACTGCCTGGTCTGGCCTTAGTGAGAGAAGACTCACCTAACCATCTAATCATCGAGAGACTTGAGGCCCCAGGGAGTGGGGAGGCGTAGTGGAGTGGGGTGGCGGTGGGAGACACTTTCTTGGAAACAGAGGAGAGGAGGAATGGGACAAGGCACTGTCAGAGGGCAGAACAGGAGGAAGATAAATATGGACTGTAAAAAAAAAAAAGATTAAAGATTAAGAAAAAAGATATAGCCATGTAATGACAAATAACAGATTCATTCATGGATAGCATAATTTACAAGCTATGTGACTCAATATTTCCACAGAGTAAAAGAAGAAACAGCTTTGAGATAATGTATAAAATCAACATGTCCTTTAACTCAAACATCAAAATCTGTTTATTTGCTGAAAGATAAGAAACATGAACCAAGCTTTTTCACAAAATGATGTTCACAAAATAATTTCACAAAAATTAATGTCGTATTTGTTTTATATGTGTAAAAATGGAAGTGCTCCAAATAAAAACATTTTCTCTAAAAGGCTGCAAATTGGGAACTTCATTGTTATCAGAGGATGAGGAAACAAATCAATTCATCAAATTCTGATTATACTGCTATAAATTTTAAGGTTAACTAAGAATTTTAACTTCAGTCATTACACTGAGTCTATATTTCAAATTATTATTTTGAACAGCTCATATCAATATCTAAATCTGGCTTTATGCCTTCCGTTTTTAAAGCTCGCTTCAACAGAAAGTTCTGCACTGACTTAAACAAATTTTCTCCTAGTTGTTAGTAAGTTGAACACTTTGTAAAGCCAATATTCAAAACTGGTATCTACTGTCCTTTTAAGAAAATACATAATGAGAAAGAAAAACAGATCCCATTTTCAGGAACGCTCCATGGCATAGCTTCTCAGTGTGGATCAATAGGGACTGGGTGGGAAGAATTGGCAAGAATTTGGAGGCAGACTCTGCTAAGAATAAAACATGGAGCCAGTAAAAGAACTAAGTCCAGAGATAAGCTAAAATTACATCATATGTATCTTAACCTATGTTCAGAATGACTCTTCATTAATTAACCAAATTGAGGCCATGAGCAGAAAGGGCACAAGGTAAATAAAATTTTCTTGTACATCATGTAACAGAATGATAACTAAAATCTCTGCTGACCACACAGAAAACAGTAACCGCAAAAATAAGATGTGATACTCTGTCTCCGAAAGTGACATAATTATTTACCACAAGCACAAGGATATCTTTGATCACAAAAGCACACCCTTGTTGCTTTGAATCTGCTGTAATCAATTAATCAGTTTTTCAAAATATGTATTAAGATGTTGAAGACATGGTTTAAACATGTCTAATTATAATTTACTAAGTGTTCTTGGTGTTCTGTACATGTTATTGATAACATTTCATTTTAGTTTAATTTTCAGGCCATTAATAATTATAACCCTTCTAAAAAATGGAGTACAGAGCTAAACAAAGAATTCTCAACTGAGGAATACCAAAGGGCTGAGAAACACCTAAAGAAATGTTCAACGACCTTAGTCATCAGGGAAATGCAAATCAAAGCAACCCTGAGATTCCACCTCGCACTAGTCAGAAAGGCTAAGATCAAAAACTCAGGTGACAGCAGATGCTGGTGAGGATGTGGAGAAAGAGGAACACTCTTCCATTGTTAGTCAGGATTGCAAGCTGGTACAAACCCTCAAGAAATCAGTCTGGCAGTTCCTCAGAAAACTGAACACAGTACTACCTGATGACCCAGCTATACCACTCCTGGACATATACCCAAAAGATGCTTCAACATATAACAAGGACACATGTTCCACTATCTTCATAGCAGTCTTATTTATAATAGCCAGAAGCTGGAAAGAATTCAGATGTCCTTCAACAGAGGAATGGATACAGAAAATGTGGTACATTTACACAATGGAGTACTACTCAGCTATTAAAAACAATGAATTTATGAAATTCTTAGGAAAATAGATGGAATTAGAAAATGTCATCCTAAGTGAGGTAACCCAGTCCCAAAAGAACACACAAGGTATACACTCACTGATAAGTGGATATTAGCTCAAAACCTCAGAATACCCAAGATATGATTCACAGACCACATGAAGCTCAAGAAGAAGAAAAACCAAGGTGTGGATGCTTTCAGTCCTTCTTAGAAGGGGGAACAAAATATTCATGGGAGGAAATACAGAGACAAAGTGTAGAGCACAGACTCAAGGAAAGACCATCCAGAGACTGCCCCACCTGGGAATCCATCCCATATACAGAAACCAAACCCAGATACTATTGTGGATGCTGAGAAGTGCTTGCTGACAGGAGCCTGATATAGCTGTCTCCTGAGAGGTTCTGCCAGAGCCTGACAAGGTCAGAGGTGGATGCTTGCAGCCAATCATTGGGCTTAGCACAGGGTCCCCAATTAGAGAAAGGACTGAAGGAGCTGAAGGGGTTTGCAACCATGGGAAGAACAACAATATCCATCAACCAGACCCTCCAGAGCTCCCAGGAACTAAACCACCAACTAAAAAGCATACAAGGAGGGTCCCATGGCTCCGGTCGTATATGTAGCAGAGGATGGCCTAGTTGGACATCAATGGGAGAAGAGGCCCTTGGTCCTGGGAAGGCTCTATTTCCCAGTGTAGGGGAATGTCAGAGCAGGAGTGGGGGGGGAACACCCTCATAGAAGCAAGGAAAGGGAGGATGGGAGAGGGGGTTTCTGAAGGGGAAACCAAGAAAGGGATAACATTTGAAATGTAAATAAATATATATAATTTTGTAAACATTATTACAATGTTAGTAGATATAATTGTTAATGTTTCCCCAAAACTTCACCATCATCTAAAAATAATAATACCCCAAAGGAAGATGCTATTTCAATTTTATTAATATTATATTGCCTGTGTATTCCACATAGTTTATGTGTAATAAATGTCAACACTCCCTAATATTGACATATGTTTACATATATCCAACCAAGGCTTTATGTACTTACATTGTTCCTACCCATAAGGGAAGCATGGAGGATGGAATCAAATACCTAATTTGCAGATCTTGAATAAGAATAAGCATGCCAATGACTGCTTATAGACGACTGGAACTCTATAATTCTGTCTTGAAACCAAATCTGAGGGCGCTACTGTACTCCACAGAATACAGTAGGTCACACAAACTTTCTGACAGAGATAAAGGAGCTGGTTGAGTACAGCCATCTATTGTCATAGTAGATATCTTTGACTTAGTAAAATTATATGATCCAATTGCTAACTCCATATTTGTCTGTGTAATTATCATGTGGAATTATTACTGAGACTGAATTCTAAGATATATTATTTCACTGGGTTGAAGGAAATAGAGACATGAAAATTAATTTCTGGGCTACTCTAAATGCTCTGGATCCTGGATCCATTAAAAAATACTGTTTTCACTCAGTTAGTGGGTGCATGTTAGGTTCTGACATTGCTAAGCCAAGGCTCTTGAGAACTTGTCATTTTGTCTAGCTTTGCCTCATAAGCAACTATCTCAGCATCATTATTTAATTTGTGAAGCTGAAAAGGAAAAGATTTTTTCAACTTATGTGAATAACTAACTGTTTTTTTTTTTTTCAGATTAATCACAGCAGCAGCCTTGCATCTTATTTTATTGTTGCTGAGACAAACTGTTTGACAAAAGCAACTTAAAGAAGAAGAAATAGGTCCCGGATCACAAGTTTAGGATGCAATCAACTGTTGTGGGCAAGGCATGACCTGAGAGCTCCAAACAGCTGGTCACATTGTATGCATTGTATCTGAGGTCAGAAAAACAGAGAGCCTGAAACAGCTGGTCACATTGTATCTGAGGTCAGGAAGCACAGAAAGGTGAATGGGTTTTTTTTTTTTTTTTTTTTTTTTTTAATCTTTTTTTCTTTTTTTGCTATGCAGAGAATTGGAGGGAGATAAGTTTTGGGAGCATAAGATAAATTACAGAGAAAGGTAAGCAAAACCAAAATAGACTGTCTCAACTAAAGGAATACTATGCTTAATATATTTGTATTTTAATTTTGAATTTATTCAATATCAATCTGAAGCAAAGAAATTTAGCTCAAGAATGAATCAGACAAACATAAATTTACAAGTTCCCTTATTATTGAATAACTAACTTTTTAATGAAACTGCAATTTGTTTTTGTTCAACAGTAAAACTTAATCACAAGTACATGAAGCTAAACTTTTTTTATTATCACCATTACTCCTCTTAAGACAGAATAATGAAAGACAAAACATTCAAAGGTCACAACTTGATGCACTTTCTCAAATGAACAACCACGCTATCAAAAAATAAAGGCTCCAGGCTTAGACACAGTTCCAGAAGACAGCTTAATAATTTCATTTAGATTTACTGTTACTTAACTCTGGGAAATAGAAGTCAGAGATTTATATCTTATCATGTAAACATTCTGTTAATTTCATTTACTTTCTGGAACCAAACAATAGAAGTATAAGATGATTTGTAAATTAGGGTTGGTTTGGTTTTTGTTTTGTATTGTTTTTATGAATTCTCCAAGTGGCCACAGGACAGAAGCAAATGGTGTAATCCATTGTGTGTTATTTGAATTTAGTAATTTATTTTCTAGTGGAAAAAAACCTTTTTAGGGTAAAACCTGTTTGGAACATAGTATTATGATATGTAATACAGATACACTTCAAGAAAGCAAACAAACACAACCATCTCAGTCAGTCATCCTTCTTTCCTGCTGTTATGGAGACATTATTATAAATATTCATATGCTTTCCTTGGTCCCAGACCCAAGCCCCCTTCCTGGTTATAGTTTGTTACTAAGGCCCTTCAGGATTCATAACCACAAATGTGTAAATATCTCACCTGTGATGTATTATAAATGTATTATATAAGTATACATCAATCTATGTTTCCTGTTTCACCCACTATCCAGGTTTGCTCCTCATTTTTCTTCTGAGAATTTGATTGGATACATGTTAAGGGCTTTCACTGAGACAAATTCAATATCAAGTTTGGTTAAACCAGTTCACTGATTGTTCTATGCATGACAATGAAGTGACTAGCGAGAACTGCACAGGATACTGGCTGGGGACTTCCTAAGTTTATAGACACAGTAAACTTCAGGTGGGCTTGAATGCAGTTACGAATCTGATACTGTTTCCCATCTTCTCAGATTTCTCCCACCTCCTTCCTCCTCATGTCAGGCCATCACTTACTTCCACAGCCACTGAAGTACACAAAGGATAAGCAGAGACTTCTTAGCATTGCTCATTACTGTGCCTCTCTGTCTCTCTTTTATCTCACTCCCAACGTGTGATCCATGTGTGCCCGTGTCTAAAGCCAGTCTCTCTGCCCGTGTACTGACCATGTCTCTTTCACCAGAGAAAGACTTCACTTGGACAATTTCACAGGTTTTCTTCACCAGTGTAATGAATCCTTCATATTACATTTTTCCCATCCACGAACACATTACTTTTATCATCTTTTAGAAAACGAAATAAGGAAACTGAAAGGTTCCTATATCTCATTTAGCATACCTGTACTAATCTGCTCACTTTTCGAGCAGAATCTTTAAAACACTGGGCAGTCCTACCCCTCCCTCGCTGTCACTCAGACTTGTCTCAATGAGGCTTTCTGATTGGTCTAACTGAACTCTTCATGTTGCCATCAAAGACATTTGTGTCCTGCACCCAGTAGCCATTCCACAGCTGTCCTAACCCTCACCAGTGATATTCCCCTTACCTTGGTCAGCACCTCCTTTCACTGCCCCTTCCATCTCTAATGTCTAAGTATGCAGGACCCATGCTCTCAGGCCTTTCACATTTCTGCTCTCATTTCTCACTTCCTAGGTGATCTTGAATCTTATATGCCATCTATAAATTCTTACCCAGTTTATAGTACTATTAAATGTCTCTGCCTTGAACCCTAGACCTATAGCTTTAACATTTACTTGGCATATTTGCTACCCTACCTGACAAGTATCTCAAACTTAACAAGCATCCTAAAATAAGCTCCCAGGAGTTTCCCCAAAAAGTACTTCTAGTAATAGTCTACAATATCTTAACAAGAGCAAGACTTAACTGATCTAAACAGAAACTTAGAATTTATGCTTTTTGGTTTTCTTTCATGCTCTGAATCAGCCTGTCAAGGAATTCTGCACTTGAATTCCACACTCATTCCTTCCGCTTGCCAGTGTGTCCACATGTGCCAGGATCACAACATAGTCATCCCAGGACTAGATGCAGGGATGCTCTCTGTGGTTCCTCTGCTATCTGTTGTTCCTCTCTCATTCACTTTGCTCTGATCACACTAGTTTCCTTGGTGACTCTTCAACAAGGCAGACATGTTCCTGCTCAGTGCATTTGCCCATCAAGACCCTTTTTCTAGATGTCTACATATCTCCTTCCACTGACTCCTTCAGGTAACTTCTCAAATAATCTTGGATGGTTTGAATATGAATGCTACCATAAGCTCATATCTTTGAATGTTGAGAAACTATAAAGTGGTACTATTTGAGAAGGATTAGAAGGTAGAATGCAAATTGATCCATTCCTATCTCCTTGTACAAAGCTCAAGTCCAAGTGGATCAAGGACCTCCACATAAAACCAGCTACACTGAATCTAATAGAAGAGAAAGTGGGGAAAACTCTCGATCACCTGGGTACGCGGGACAAGTTCCTGAACAG
>CM052720.1:19759603-19831533 GCA_028551405.1 Uromys caudimaculatus
AAAAAAAAAAAAAAAAAAAAAAGAAGGTATGTCCTTGATGAAGGAAGTTTGCGATTGGAGGCGGACATGAAGGTTTCAAAAACCCACACCCAGCCTAATCTCTCTTTTGGGACAGTATACTGTGCCAGGAAAATTGGTAAGAAGGTTGAGCAGGTTCAGAGTCCCCAGCACCCCAGCACCCACCTGAGACAGTAGATGCCTCCCTATTCCATACCAGATTCCTGGCCTGGAATATGTGCCACCCTTCCCACATAGGAAGTGTGACCTGTGGTCACGTAGCCCAGAACAGAGTTCTCCATGCTAATGAGGTATCTAGAGGCCCTGAGCTTCCCTTCCCAGATATTACTTCCTATAAATGGTACTTAATCTCTAGTCTATCCTGAGAATGTGGTATGCACCCATTTTTACATGATGAACAATCAGCAAACAGTTTGGAACTCAGGACTATCTCTTTCATCAAGAACCACTGTGGGGAGCATGGAGAAAGCCTCTGACTACAGAGCTGCAGCCTCTGTGCTCCCAGACAACTGTGCTAAGCTAAGGACAATTGCAAATGAGCTAAGACAGGATTCCCCATTCCCTGGCCCAGGTCTCATCATCCTCAGCCCAACTTCTCTCCCTGCAAGCCAGTGGTGCCTGGATGTCCAGGAGTGTGGGAGCTCCTGGCCCCAGACTCCTCATCACAGGCCCGGTGACCCCCCTCCATTCCTGACTCCTCTGTGCAGTTTTTCAGTGGTGACTACATGCCTGGGAGTCAGGGAACCCCATCTTCAGCCTCCCACATCCTAGGCGCTCTCTCTCTCTCTCTCTCTCTCTCTCTCTCTCTCTCTCTCTCTCCTACTTCCCTAGTTCCATGAGTGCCATCACGACCCTGTCACACCACACCAAGATAATGAACTTAATTATTATTATAATAATATAATAATAAATAAATAATTATTATTATAAGATAATAATACTCTCAAACTATAAGTAAGCCCATAGTTAAATGCTTTCTTTTATAATGGTTGCCTTCATCATGTCCTTTTCACAGCAGTGGAATATTAACTAAGACAAAAGATAGTAACTGGAGTATTACTCTGACAGTCTGACCTTGGTTCTTGTTGGTGGAATGTATACTTTGGGACTTTGGATTAGGACAGTAGTTGAATGCTTTAAGAGGAACTTAATGGGCCTTATTAGTAGAAGCGTGGAAGAAAGAAAGAGAGTAATGTCATCTGTGATGAGCCCAGTTCAAGAAGTTTCAGAGGTGAAGACCATTGGTGTGATATTTTGGCAAAGAATATGGCTGCTTTTAGTTCTTCTTCTAAAGAAATGCCTGAGACAAAAATTAAAGAGTTTTGGATTAATGTCATTAGCAGATGAGATTTCAAGATGGGGTTGTATGGTTACTCACACAGTCATTTGTCAGTCATATGCAGGTATCTAATAATAAGGACCAAGCTGAACAAAGAAAAATATATAATTCACAGTTTAGGAGAAAAGGATCACCAGGGTGGGGTAATGGAGCTCAGTCCAGTGTTCAAGGAGACAAAAGTTATAATGAAAAACTTGATGCTAAATAGAATAAGGGGGGTTGTGACCTCAGGGCAGAAGCATACACAGCCAAGCTTACAACTTGTAAAAAGAAATGAAAGAAAAGCTTAAGCATTGAAGAAAACTATGAACAGAAAATTTATGCAAATGTAATTGAGCAAGGAGGCCAAGTCCCATCCCAATCAAACATCAAAATTTGACAGCTTTGGCCATATACTTCTGGCTTTATAGAGTCATGGATACAAGAACAGGGTTGTGGATTCTGCTTCCTCACTTAAGGAAAGCCTCTCTGGCCAGACATGTGTCAGGGGTGTCCCTGTACGGAGGCTCAGAGAGTCTACCACATAAAGCTGTAAACACAGAGTTGATTGGGCTGGCGACTCAAAACTGTTGAAGATTCCAGAGTCATGGGATATCTAACTGCAGTGGCGAGTTAGCTCACTATTTTGTACCTGCCCAGGGGCTCTCTGGATTTGCAAATGAAAGGCACACACACACATACAGAAACACACACCGCCAGTTGATTTTAATATGCCTTGACTAGCTTAATGGCCGGGTATTTCTAATCTTTCCTGCTCCCCTCCAGTACTCCTTAGTTAACATCTTTTAAAACATGAACCCTATCCCAAACACAACTGGGGAAGTGGACCATCTGGCCACTTTCCCTGATTCTCACGTCACTGGGTCTTTAGGTCTGGCCTTTCGTATTGCCCATCATGGTGATCTCTGTCTCTTTCCTCTCTCCGAGTTCCTAGCCTGAGCAAATCTAAAGGTCCTGCCTCAGTCTGCCTGTCCAGCCATTGGCTCTTGGCATCTTTATTTCCCAATCAAAACCAACTGCGGACAGGGACCTGCAGCATCTTACAAGCAAATGTGGGAATTCCTATGTAATTTGGGAATTCATTAAACCAGGTCCCCAACACCTCACCATTTCTGCCCAAATATTTTTTTAAAAGGCTCTTCTATCAGACATAAATGGAGCATAACCATAACAATTATGTAAATTACAAAGTATGATATACAATTAATATCCAGTCCATCATATTTGTCAATTAGATAAAGTATCCTACCATCTATCCTAACTTAAAGAGCTTATAATTCTGTATCTGAATTCTGATTTTAGCTTGCATAGCCATCTGAAAACCATCCTTTCAAATCTATATCAAATCTCTTAATGCTAAACAACTTGAGTTTGATTATGAGACTATAACTAGTCTTCAACAATATCAAAAACACGAGAATGAATATAACAACAAGAGCTAAAGACTGAAAGGGGAACCAACCCAAGTGAGGGAAGTATATTGCAATCAACAAAGCTGAATGGAGTTGGATATCTTAAGAGAATGTTGACATCAGACATGGAGATACAGAATTTTGAGTTTGCCCTACTGTGTGTCATTCTTATTTGGTCCAGTATTTTCTCACTATTCTCTTTTTCCTCCCTTTTGGAATGATAGTGTATATTCTGTGCCAATGTAAGTTGGAAGTATGTTCTCTTTTCTTTGATTTTGATTTTGATGCCATGAGTCTCAGAAGAAACTTTCAACTTTGGTCTTGTAAAGAGTTTTGAGACGTGGTAGATTATGGGGACTTTTGAAATAAGACTAAATATGTTTTTGTATTATGATATGGTTACAAGCCTATGGGGCCCAGGGAGTGTAATGGGGTGGTTTGTATAAGAATGTCCACCATAGGCTTTGAGTGATTAATCATCAGAAAGTGGCATTATTTGAGAAAGATTAGGAGATATGGCCTTGTTGCAGTAACTGTGACCTTGGAGGAAGTTTGTCACTGGAGATAGACATGGAGGTTTCAAAAGGCCACAGCCAACTCAGTGATTCTCTCTCTCCTCTCTCTCTCTCTCTCTCTCTCTCTCTCTTTCTCTCTCTCTCTTTCTCTCTATCTCTATCTCTATCTCTATCTTCCTTCTTCCTAAAGATCAGGATGTAACTTTCAGCTACTGTTCCAATGTCGTGAGCTGCAATATAGTTCTGCAATGATGATAATGGACTAACTCTCTATGTGATTCACACACACACACACATACACACCACACACACACACACACACACACACTCATTTCATGTATACATATATACATAATGCATAATATTTCAAAAGCCAGTTGTTTTTTGAAGCAGGACAAATAGGTTACTAGAGATATATGGTCAATTATATTCCTAGGGTATCTTTTAAATATTTTTGCTGTTTGGACAGATCATTTTCTATCACAAAGACAGTATCATTTATTTTATAAATAATAGCTAGTGGATACAATTATATACATGGGAGGACTAGTTTTATATCAATTGGCACAAGTTAGAATCATCTCTGAAGAAGAAACATCAATTGTGAAAACGTTGAAATCAGATTGTCCTATGGGAAATCTGAGGTAGATTTTCTTGATTGATAATTGATGAATGATGTTGGATATGGGAGGACCCAGCTCACTATAAATGGTGCCACCCTTGGGTTGGTGGTCTTGGGTACTATAAGAAATCAGGCTCAGTAATCCATGAACAGCAAACTAGTAATCAGAATTCCTTCACAGCCTCTGATTCATGTCCTGCTTCCATGTCTGACATTAAGCCCCTTTTCTGACATTTTCTGATGGTAAGCTGTCACATGGAAGTGGAAGTGGAGTGAACTCTTTCCTTTACAAGTTACTTTTTGTCATAATATTTTATCCCAGCAATAAAAACATTAGATAAGACAATACATTTAACAGAGGTATTTTATTAAGATTTATAGAAAAACAAAATGGGATAGAAATTATCATAAACTACACATTCTATTTATTTGGGATCTTAAATTTTGTTTTATCATTTATGTATGTCTATATGTGTGCATGTATGTGCACACACATGAAGGTGTCCATGGAGCTCCAGAGGATGTCTGATCCCCTGGAACTAAATTTATAGATGTTTGTGAGCCACCTGAATTGGATTCAGAGAAGTAAACTCCCTCCAATTGTCTGTAAAAAGAAAGAGAGAAGGGAGAGCTCCAAGGTGCTGGGCCATCTCTCTAGCCCCATGGTCATTACTCCTTTAAGATGTGAATCGCATCATCTAATTAGCATGCTTATCTTAACATGGATATAAATTTTAAGGACATGGTATTATATCTGCAATTTTTTAAAATATCTTACATTCATACATCATTTTAAACAAATTTAAATAAACATAATACCAAATTGAGAATTTTAGTAGATGTAATAGTACTAATAAATATTTTTTTCAAAATGCTACTGATGCATTTAAAAAAAAAAACATCATTTGTTTTTTAAAACAAATTCACCACAAGTCAGAAAATGAAAATAGTAAGATTTCATTAAAGGCTTTAAGGACAAAATTACTAAACAGATGAGTGATCAAAAGCAGAGCTTCCACCCTTCGTTGTCTTTCCAGCCATCTATCTGAACAGCTGGCTAAAGCAATGCTGGCCAGTTGCCATCCCTACATCTTTTATAGCAAATATGGAGTATAGCTGGATAGCTTGTATCAACTCTCCAGCTGATATCCTTCTGGAAGCCACGCTTTGCAAACTGCAGGCACACTCAACCATACACATTTACTGTTTTCCAGACAAAACACCCAGTACCTCCGACACTTGCAGAAAAATAAATCACATTCTTTTAACTTATTGTTTGGCATCAGGATTTCCCATGCACTGTGCAGGGGTTCGTATCGACTTCATGTCAATATCTTCCAAGATGATGCGGTTGCAGAGCCACATGGTGCTGGGACATATATTTTGTCTTTGCATTATTTAGCCACAGATACAATTTGTTATCTTTCCCATAGGACTCCCTATTGAATCACTTCTAAAAATGGAAATCCAGGAGAAAATGAAGGGAAACTTTGGAGTGTCATAGAAAACTACATCAACATCAAAGTAAGAGCCCTTTTGAATCAGATTCAAGGGTGCTATTCTTGATTTACTAACTAGATATGCAGCTGAACCTTTTAAACCCCAGTTGCCAACATACAAAAATAATCTTCAGTTTCTCCATCAGCCTGTACCTTCTACTGACATTTTCCTATTAAATATGTTTTCTGACTTAAGATCATTTTCCAGCCACCATCTTAAGTTTTCCAAGATTAAAAGGGCTGTGGAACAGAGAGAGAACGAAGATTGGTGTGTAGTTCTGACTGGGAAGTACTTAGTGTTCTCAATTCATTCTCAAGTATAACATGATTGAGAAAAATGAGATTCGGGCACACATGTGGCTTATCTCACCCTTTTATTTACAGTTCCTGATAAGCAAGAAAGTGAAAAGACAAGTTCTCAAATCAGCACAATATATCACAGATAGCTATCTCTCTGAGCCTGCACACATGCTAACATGTTTCCTTTGCTACTGGTAAACTCTTGGCTTAAGTCTCTTCCTTCTTAGAGCTTCATTTTCCCTGGAAGGGAGTCTCCCTCAAAACGACCCTGATCCATATATCTTTTAGACTCACAAGTGAGCACAAATGTGTGAATATTGCTGCAAAAGCATACCATACCTTCAAAAGCATGGAAATTTTTTGACACAAATCAGTGACGTCAAATTCAACAGCCTTGAGATGTCACACCACAGCTGTGACATAACAAGGAAGTGACATAACGCAGCTCTGACAATGACAGCCTTATTAATCTGAGCTCACACGATGATAATGCAGTACCATCTTTTGTAACTGCTGCTTTGATTCTTATTTAGGTTTTTAAAACATTTCCTTCAAATGCTGTTAGAGTGATTACTGACTAAAGTACAATTAAACAAAATAAAATATTAAAACCAGAATTTCTGTGTCAAAATAAGGAAATGAATATAAAGTAGACATTACCCTGGTCATACAGAATTATGGAGCATAGAGTATGCTAGAAAAAGAGTTACAGAGCTAAAGAACTTAAAAGCTTCTGTGACTTTTAGTCATAAAACAAAGGGTATTCTATGTGACAAAAATTAAAATTATTGATTTAGCAATCTTGCCAAGATAATCATGATGTTGGCATACATCTCTTCTATCTATGACATGGCGTTAAAAATAAAATCCAAAGACCTAATTGGAGCATATTAACATTTGGAAGTTAATGAAATCTCAAGATACTAAATTTAAGAGTAAATTTTTTCTTTGGTTAAATGAAGAGAAATGTCTTTGATCATTAGTTACTATTTAATGAACTTGCATATTCCTCAAGAATGAGAATGACTCAAAAATAAATAAGTGAACTTTGGATTAAATATAAATGACAACATATAAAAATTGCTATAAATGAACATAAGAAAGATATTATTCTGAATACAACATAATTAATAAAATAGGATTTCAGAAAATCAGAAAAACCTCATGTGGGGATGAAAAGATAAACTATGGGATAGATTACCCCCAAGTGACAGATATTAAGATATCTGTCACTCTTCTATAGTGAATACTGAAAAAATTTATCAGACCCAAAGTGACTGATCAAGTCCAAAGCTGTAGAGACTATTACAGACATGTTTACCAGTTTTGTTAATGTATGAGTTTGCTACTCTGCCTTGTTTTAATATGACAAAGGATGCTAGTAACCACGACTATAGTATAAAAGATAAAAATGGATGAAGAAATAAATGTTAAGAAAAACAAAGATTGAAAGAAAAGATAAAGTAGGCTTCGTTAGCGCATGAAGATGCTCTTAATGATGGGCAACATACAGAGAAGAATACATAGGCAGAATATACATAACCAGAAACTATAGCTAACACAACCTTGCAGCTGTTAAAGTCACCTTAGGAACTGACTGCTAGGTTTCAATTCTTTACAAGAAAGAAAGCATTATATCTGAAATCTCGTCTTGCAAAAATAGTGCTCAAAACAAATGAAGGCATTCTTGATTTGTTTCTGATATCATTCTTCAGTTTTCTCCATCATCTTCCATGAATGTTCCTACATTTGTATTTTGGAATTAACTAGCACTCAGTGAAATTTAACCCCTTTTATAGGTTAGCAACAGTAATTGCCATCATAAATAGTATTTATATTTGGTATCCAAAAGAGGAATTTGCCACATGTGTTCTTATATCTTATCCATTCTTCCCCCTTTTAAGGTTGTTATTTTTATTCCTAAAAAGAAATCACATATGTATACTTAACATGTACTTATTTAAGATATCTGTCCATTTTGCATTAGCTAGGACAAATTAATAGATCCATCACACACCAAAAAGAAACAGAGTAGAGTCTCTTCAAATAGGAAAAATAATATTCAGCAATCCTATTTATGGATATATATACTGGAAAAGAAATCAATACATCAGAGAGAATATGTTCCTTAAGGCAAAAAAAGCCAAGAAATGAGCACAGTCTTAAGTATTCATCCCCTGATGGATGGATGATGAAAATGGAGTACTATTCAGCCATTTAAACGCCTAAAATCCCATCATCTATAACAACATGATCATTAAAAGTAATGAGCTAGACACACAAAGACAAATGATACATGAGTAGCCTGGTGGAATTTAAGATGTTTTCCTGTAAGCTGGTAGGAATGGTGGCAACCATAGGCTGAGGTGGGGCAGGATGAGAAGTTAAGGTTAAACAGTAAACAAAAGCAAGGTGTTCTCTGTGGAGTACATGGTACAATGAGTGGAGATCATCCTGATGGCATCCTGTATCCTTCAAAGAATTAGAAGACAAGAGTTTGCAAGCATTTCGAGGAAGAGTGATAAAATGTGAGGAAATATGCATGCTTAGTCTGACGTGATCAAGCAAAATGTACGTATCAGAACATCATGTGATATCCATAAATACATATAATTTTATGTTTTATGTATTGGCTTAAAATAATTCTGTTCAGATCTCAATGATAATAAGATAAAGTGTTTACTGCTAATGGGGTCAGGAGCCATTGACGAAAGAGAGTAGTACCGCTGTTTTCCCAGCTTTTATCTAAAGTACATGCTGAGTGCCTTTATCCACTCACCTAATCTCTTAAACTTTGTAATCTAATTTCTTCTTTTAAATCCTCTTTTCTTGTTTTGTTTGGTCTCCTAACCCTTGAAGTACTCTGAGCCAACTCTAAATTTGGTTGAGATAATCCCTATTGATTCCTGTGCTCCTTATCAAGCCTCAGGGCAGGAGAACAAATTCAGAACAAAGGCTGAAATAAATGTCACTGAGCTAATAAAAACAGTAAACATGTTTAATATTTAGACAAAAATACATATTTGCAGCAGAAAATATATCTTCAATAATAAATCTTCTTCGACAGATTTTGCTAAATTTCACAGCTAATTTTTATCCATAGCTATGTGGCAAGAGCTATTATTACCCCGTTTTATAAACTGAGGAAGTAAACAGTTGTACAGGAAATGGCTGCTTCACAGTAAACCACTAGAGAGAGGTGGGCTCTGCTTAGAGCTTAACATGCTTGCCAAGGACGCCGCCCTGGGAACTGCCTCTGTGCAGAAGGGAAGCATCACAAATAGCTGGTATGGTGCGGGGGAGGGACTGGAGAGGAGGAAAGAGGGGAAACTGAGGTCAGATATAACATAAGAGAGAAGAAGAAATAAAAATAAAACAAAATTAAGAATAATATTCTTTCACTGACAAAACAAAGAAACAAAACAAAAACAAATAGTCTTTCCTGCTTCTTATAGGATCTGGACCATGCTCTGTTCTGTATCCAGATGCTTACACACCTCCCTCACAACATAACATCCACAAGTCAAGTAAAATCTACGATATCTATCCCATCAATGTGCAGAATAACATAAAAATGTTATACTTACGTCATTCGTATATGCATATGGAACGGGTGGAAGGAGCCCCCACCCTCTATGGGCAGGTGTAACGCATTGTTAAAATCTGTTAGCATCACTGTTGCTAGTTCATAAATTTCAAGGACTATGTCGTAAGTGTTCTTTCTGATGCTCAGTGCCCTGTAAATAAGGAAGCACTGTGGATGAGCCAATCTGACTTTCTAATTAGCAGCTATGAGATTCTCCTTGGATGCTTGAACATCCTTGAGCATCCAGGATGTCAGTCAGTAAAGACAGACAGACCACCCTCTGCTACCTAGCCTGAACATTCCACTGAGCCTTGAGACCATTATGCAAAGATTGCAGTTGGTTGCCTGGCTCCTGACGCCACAGCTTCCACCAGAGCTCTGAACAATTTGTCATCCTGAGACTCATGAACAATTTCCTCCTTGATTAGAAGGCGCGCACTTTGAATGTTGGAGGAACTACCATGGGTAGCAGAAAAGCCATTATTAGTCCAAGCACAAACTTTAGTGGTGGATTAGCTCTAATAGCAAGCCTTTCTTTGGCCAAACATCTCTTTTAGCACTATGTAAGTAATCCACTCAGGCTCACCCACAGGGACAAATACTCCCACATCATTTCCTATGGGTGGGAGGAGGAAGGGGAAGCAGAAATGGAAGCAAAGAGAGGCAAGAGGGTAAAAGACTGGGGAAGAAACCTCAGAGAACCTGCAGGCTCCCATTGCAGAAAGAGTTCCAGAGAGCCACCAAGTCGTAGTAGCCAAGAGTTCAGACCCCAGGCCCAGCGATGACACACTGGCCACTAACAAAGGCCAGAAATCCAAGTAGCCTGCAGGAAGACTGTAACTTTTGGTTATGGATCTTGATCATCAAAGCAGGCATGGGGTGCTGCAAATATCAGACAGTATCACTTGCTGCTGTGTCTGACTGCGTAGCATCATTATTGGATGTTGTCAGGCACCATGGGAAATGAACACTGATGGCCAAGACCAGCGTTAAAGAGCTTCTTGTCCACCCATAATTTTGATTCAGGTAGAGCAGAAAGATTGCCTGTTAGGCACTATTGGCAACATGCTGAAAATCCGAAACAAGAAAATAACAGACGAGGAGAGACGCTAAATCGCCAGTCAGATTTATAATTCCAGCATTACTCACTGATCACTACTTTGTGTAATTTTCATCCATAGACCAGTTTTAGCAACTACATGAACATTGTGGATATTATTTACCAAAATGTCTAATGAAGCAAATAATAATAATATAATAAATAATAAGTAGCATAATAATATAGCAAATATTGAAATATTGTTTAATGTTGAATCCCATATTTTTCAGTATACTTGAGAAGGTTGTTGCTAGCTTCATTGTGATTAAATGATGAACATGTTACATAAAGAATATTTTTAAAACTATAATAGTACAAAGAAACAATAGGGTAGTATACACAAAACATTTAAAAAGAATTCTGCTCTATTGATCTTACCTCCAGATAGGCAAGGATCTTCAGGGTGCATTTTGAAGTTCAGTCCAATACAACCTTTAATACCTTGTATTTTGAAAACATTGAGCTAGATCCTGTAAATGATTGGGGAAAGAACCCAAGGTTTGCTTTTGTGAAATTTTAAGGACCAACTTTAAAAATGATTATTCTAATGTAATGCAAACTTGGAGCTTACATTTAAAAGCTAAGAAAATAAGATACAGAACTATCAAATGTCACAAAATGCAAAACTGATCCTAGTGAATAGACGTAACTTTACAAGAAAGAAAATAAGATGTAAAAGAAAGGATCGTGAGTAAGACAGTTTCAGGGAAGAGAGACAGAGGTTCTGTGGCTGGAAGCTATGAGCCTGGCTTCTATAAACACTTGAAGGTTAATAATCCAAAAGATTTAGACAAATAAGACCAACGGTATGGAGCTCTGACAATAAAGAACACAAGAGGAAATTACAGGAGTTTATGGAATCAGAAAATGACACAATAAGGCATTTGATTTTAGAAGCAGTTACAGCAGTGAGGTGTATTGATTGGGAAGACTAGAGGCCAGAGGTGGGAATAACAATTCGGATGCTCTTACAGTTGTCTGAACTATTGAAGTCAAAGTCTGTGCCAGGTCAATAGAAATGGGAACAGGAAGGAGGACGTAAATGCAAAACGAACAACAGACAAACAAACAAACAAACAAACAAACAAAAAACCAATAGGAATTTTGACTTTTCTTGGTAATTTCCCAAGCTTGGTTTCTGGAAAGAGAAAAAAATGGAAAGAAAGAAAAATTTAAAGATTAATTTTAAATGTTCATGTGTAATTCCCTATAAACATGAAATAAAGCCAATAACCTAGCAAAACCTAGCAAAATCTCACACAAGAAAAAGTTCATGGGAAAACAAGTTTGATTGTAGATATATCTAATATGAAATAAGAGGCCAAACTGTACAAACGCACTTATTAAGTGTTAACCTGGGGGTGCAACTCAAAAACGAGACAAAATGTGTTTACTTCTCTGAATGTTCATAATAATTTAATTGCACTTGTGTCAATAAATGACTCTAGCAGAGAGAATGATTTGGGAAAGGAAAGCTGGCCCCTTAGAGCCTAAACTTCAAAATCAGAAGGGATACTAGGATGGAAAGAGTTAAAGGCTCTCACACAATGACGACAACATGGAAACCAAGAGTGTAAAATTGTTAAAAGAAGATAACCAAACCAGAAAACACTGAGACACATGGAGCACTCTGGTTTTCAGTGTGGTGACATTTGATTTACAAGACTGAGGGGAGAAAGGCTATGCTGTAGGCTGCAAGGAACTGGAGATGCGGGACTCAGATTTACCAACACAAAGTAAAAGAGAGGTTGGCTGAGAAGAGTAGAAGGGACAGTATGTGGCTTTAAATGATTTTTATATGTTGCTAATTTTCTTTAATTATACTAGACAGCACATGAGCCCTGTCCCATGCTTGTGGGAGTCTCAACGTACAACTCTCAGGGAGTAACATTCAAAACAAGGAAAGGAATCTCTATTAGCCCAGTCCAGGCAGGCAGAGCAAGAACAAGTGACATCCTTGCAAGTATTTCTGCTCAGAATTCTGATTCTAGAATAAGCCTCATGGCAAGTAAGGAGAGTGAGCATGTTCTCAGCCACACCTGAACTATCCTACTTCTGGCTTCACATTGCCGAGTACAGCCAGGGTCTGCTGGTTGCTGTGATTGCACCCAGCTATTCCTGTAGCATGTAATTAGTTATATCAAAAGCTTTACTTTCCATCTTGGTTTCCAGAGGAAATAAATCTGATATTTACCACTAAACAACCATCAATCAATTCCTGACTCTCCTGAATAAATCACCATGAGCTGGTGATTGTTTTCTACAGTAAGAAACCAGCTGATACAAGGATATGACAAAACATTGAAGAAACTAGTAACATTAGACTTCTGGATTAAGAAGAATATTTGAATATCCTCAGATAGCAATTCCTCAACCTCAAGATTTCAAAGTTCTCCCTGCTTACTTGCTATAGGACCTAGATTCACTTTAAACAGGTGTATATGAGATAAAAGGAAAAATTTTTTTTAAATGCCTGAAGAGAAATGATGTGCTCTTCCTTCAGTACTCCCAACCTTGTCCTGGCCTCAGGAAACATCTCTATCTCGGATTTCCATTCTACTAACATGATGTATTTAATTTAACAAACTAAAAACGTCACCATGTGTACTTAGTACCAAATGAACCACTGTCACTAATATTCTGGATGTAGAAATCTCTCAAAGGAAAAAACAGAATCGCTGAAGGGTTACAACTCTGGAACTTCTGAGTGGACTACTCTTCGCTCATCTATCTATCTATCATCTATCTGTCTATCTGTCGATCCGTCGATTAAGACAAAGTCTGGCTATATACCACTAGATGATTTGGCACTCACACCTTGGCATGGAAAAACTCAGGAATCCTCCTTCTGCATTTGAAGTGCTGAAAATGCAGACACATACGCCCATGCCAACCGTTTGTTAGGTTTCTTCTAAAGCCCCCTGCTTTTGGTTTGATGGTTTGGTTTTGGTTTATTTGCTTGCTTATTTGTTTTGATTAGGGGAAGAGTTGGGGTTGAGCATCCATTTGTTTCATTTCTTTTAGTACAAGATACTATCTATCTATCTATCTATCTATCTATCTATCTACCTATCTATCTATCTATTTATTTATTTAGACCTAGGACTGAACCTCTGCATTTGGAGAAAGAAGGGAGACAGAAGTTTCTTTATGTGTTCATTTCTTTAAAACAATCAATGAAAGCACAAATGAAGGTGTACTTATTCATTTGTTGTTTCCATAATACTTAAAGTTGTAAGTGGTCCTTACCTTTCTATTCCATGACAGATCTAACAGAGAATTAAATCTGGTTGCAAGTTATGCAAAGTTATGCTCATTTGGATGATAACTTAGAATTTTAAAGTTACAAAACCAGGTAATTGTAGAAGATAAAAAATATATTTACAGTTAACCATTCCAAAGCTGAAACCCGAAAACTGCAGATTCACATTGTGAACATAGCACCACAAGTAAAAGTTATGTACATGACCCAAGCTTGACCACAGTCAAATCAAGGGCCCTCTCAGAGGACTGCACCAAACTAGCTTCAGCATATGTATACAAGGAAGATATCTCAGAACCCATATGGTGAAACCTGAATGGTTATCTGTGACCCCCGCATGTGTGCTATGGTACACACATGTACACATAAAATCAGTTACACATATACACACACAAGATAGGTAAATTAAAATGTGATAAAATATTTTGACATAAATCAATTATAGAGAACAATTTCATCATGACATGAATATAATGTACTAAAAATGCATCTTAAATTTAAGACTAAAAATCTGATGGATTTTGCCCTCTCATCCAGAAGAGAACCATTGCTGGAATGTTATAATTCATGCATCTAGTGTTAGAAAACTAGTCATCAGGAAGGTCGCAATAGCATCTACCTTAGAAGTTTTGTTTCAACTCTCTTTCCACTCAAATTTTGTAGGAGTAGGGGGTGTCTAAGTAGCCCAGGCTATCCTAAAATACCCAAACGTCCTTCCTCTACTTCCTAAGTGCCAGAGTAACAGACACATTCCTGTTTCTTACAATCAAATAATTGATTTTATACATGTCACTTTTGTCACAGAGTTGCTATCTACAACACTGTGGCTGACATATTTTTCATCCTCCAGGATCATACACTTCTGAATAAATGATTATTTTTCCTGATTTTGCACTCCAATGTGCTTGAGTTGCTTTTCAAATAAAATGCAGACCTACCTGTCAGTCTCTGAGTATGATTTGGAATGTACGCAGCATTCCCGATATAGGCTTGCTCACAGCAAGCGTTTTGCAGGATTAGAATGTTCTATTTCCTAACAATGCAGGCTGAGAGTTAGCTTTCTTTGACAAATATGTCACCAGCTTGGCCTTGTGATGTTCTGAAGCCCTGGAAGTTTTTCATACATTTTGCTCCCAAACCAGGCCTCCCTGAGCACGAAGTTTAATGGAGAAAATGCTATGCTCACCATGTGTTGCATTTACCCGTGTTTCCACCCGTCATTCATTAACTCATGCAAAGTACGATCCCAAAACCACCATAATAACGTCAAAGACCACAGAATAAGTTACCAGCTTTCACAGGCCTGACATAATGAAGCTGTTAACATTTTTTTGGCTCAAGTGAAATAAACAGCCCCAACTAATAATTATGTATTTATTTAGTGTTATTGCCCCTCAAGGAATTTTTTTCAATCATTGATTTACAGCACATCTGGTAATACAGGCAGAAATAAAGAGCTTCGTTATGATGGAACTCACTGTGTGTGGAAATACATTACCCTTAATAAAATCAAATCTGAAAAATTCTTTTAGGAAACATAGTTCCCCAGTTGGTAGCCGGTGAAGATGTTTCCTTTTGTGACAGCTCTCTGGATTGAGTTTTATGTTCTTTGCCTTACTAATGACTGTCTTTCTGACAGTATCTTCACCTAAATAGTCATAAGGTTTTTCTCATACTATCATGATTTCCTTGGAAAAACGCTTTAGGAGGGTTGTAGTGAACGCCACTTGGGAGTGGGAGAATTCCAGCTGCTATGTCATGTTTTCACAAGGAGAAGAAACAGTCAGCCCTTGAGTATCACCCCATGCAGCAGGAGTACGATTTCATGCCTGGCCTATAAGGTCTTTTAAGAGACATACTATGTTTCTTCATGGATAACAAAAATGGTAGAAGTAACAATCAATGGGTTGAAATGTTTAACCTAATCAGAACACGACCCAACTGATTATTTTTGTAATTCTGGCTCTATTCTCTTCCTTGAAAGACCTTACGTAAGATATGTCTTAGTTAGAGGAATGTTAACAGTTTGTGTCCCCTAAAAGCCCATATGCTACAGGCTTCCTGGATGCCACCCTGTGCCACTTACGGGAGGTGGTAAAAACCAGTAGGAGATAGACCCTCACAGGAGGAATTTGTGCCTTGGACTAAAGTCTCAGAAACCGTAAGCTGAAACAAATCGTTCTTCCTTTTAGTAAATTTTCTCATCTACTAAAGACGGATAAGAAATCTCTCAAGGCCTTTTAATAAACATGTGGCATGTCCCCTTGTCTCCAATACATGTTTCTACAAAAATGTTAGAACCTGTTTCATACCTACCCAGGCTCAAGATCTTTAAATATGAATATTGTTGAAAGGAGTTTCAAGATGAAGAAAAAGACAAGGTATTGCATTAAATTTCTGTGCTTAAATTTGGGAGAGGGGAGGGGAACCCCCTTCACAAACAAAGTTCTGTGGCCTACAACTAAACTGTGAAGACAGTAAAGAAGCCACAGAGCCCAGAGCAAGTCACAGAATGCACACAAACAGTACTGGTTCACAGGTCCTTATGTGAGTCATGTGACCCAAACTACCATGAGCTTTAAAAGTCTAAACCTCTCTCTCCTGCTTCATTCTACTTACACCAAGCTCTAGATGAGCAGCTTACCCACGCCATTTATTCTCTCATCTCTGAGCTGGTTTTCTGTGCAGAAGTAAAGTTATGGGGAGATATTCTTTTATATTGTCTTTTCCTTTTCATGGGCTCAAAAACAGCTCTGTCTGTTCAAATTTTCCCTATCTGTAAGAAATGTCTAACAAGGCTTTTGCTGTCGATGGATTCCCTTTTCACAGATGGCTGGCTTGCTTACCAGCTGTAGTTTGATAGTTATTAGAGTTAATTTACTTAGAAAATGAAGGCTTCACTCTGCAGCACAGGGGTATTTTACACTTAGCTGACAAATCCAATACCCTTCTAATTGCATTGGCATACATGGAGTGCCACGCCTGACCTTGCTCGTAAATCAGAAATGTAGGCACTACCCTGTGCTTAGAAACCCTCTTCAGTATTCTGCAATCAACAGTCAGATTAGGAGTTCTACCTTCTAACTATTGCTGAAGAGTTACCAGATGAAAGGGGACGGGCAACTTCAATCTCTGGAATAGAAATCAGCAAACTATATTCTAACTCATTATGAGGAAAAATATATTTAACCTGCTTGATCATGTATTTTTACCAACAATACCACAAATATTACCAACAAATCTATACAGATTTCATTCAAGGAGCACAGCTAGTTTACATGCTGTGTGGAGAAACTCAGTCCAGTTGTTCTTCTATACTGTCAGCTTTACAATCACATAGGAATGTTTTTGTATTTATGATGATGTCGTGGTAATATGTAGTTAAGTTGTTCTGACAGCGACAGTGCATGAAGAAAGTATCTGAATCATACGTTTAAGAGAAACACACACATACATACACACACACAAAAAAAAACAAACCCAAGAACTTAAAAAGTCCACGCACATGCTGCAGTACCCTTATGATATTGTTGATCCGTGTATACTTACATTCCCAGTATTGAACAGAGGCTTAAAAAGTTCAAGTGATAGTAAGATCTATTCAGATCACCTTTCTCTTGACAGGGAAAATCAGAGTTAAGACTCTTTTGTAATTTTAATATGAAAATAAGGTTATATAAAACCATTACTTTTAAAGATAAAATATATGCATGGACACTCACCCATTGCAGACATAACCACAATGATAGACAGTTTCTGAAGGGGGATATAATAATACACTAGTAATCATTTGTCAGAGACAAAAGCCTTGGCTTGAGGCCTTGGCATATTCTGCTACACAAAGAGTTCCAGGCTAGCCAGAGTGTCTCGGGCTCCACAGCGGGCATTCCTTCCTACCAGAGACCAGTCAGGCTTGGCTCAATTAGCAAGTCAAGGTGTTCCGGCCCCACAGCAGGCATTCCTTTGTTTCCTCCCCATTCTCACTGCCTGCAGCAAGGGATTAGACTTCCTGTTCTGAACCACCTACCGCCCCAGGACATCAATGACATATAATTATGTATGTGATGTCTGGTTACATTGTGGATTCTCCCTTCCTCTGCCATTTCCCGCCCTAAAGTGCTTAAATCTATGTAACAATAAAGATTGTCTCGGGGCTTGATCAGGATACTGTCTTGCCCCCACGCATGTTTTGTCTCCTGCTTCTTTCTATCGCCGACAGTTTCTCTCCACAGCACGGAGCACCCCGCTGGCGGGGGACTCCGAACCCAGTCACTAGCCTGTCCTGGAAGGGCCCTCCGAGACATGGCGGGATAGCAAGCTCTTTGCAATCATTGTTAGAGAGAGTGCAGATCTTCCGATGTATTGGCTCAATATTCTCAAATGCTTTATATGTTTTTAAAACAAAATTTAATTAATAATATCACTCATGCTCTCGGGAACTAACAGCTAGCATCCATTTCACACCTCCCAGTAGCTTAGAGGGAGGCCTGGCAGTAAGAGGTGGCCCCTGGTCTGCCCTCTGCTTTGCTCCTCCTATAAATTGCCTTCCTGGCTCCCTGCAGCTGCCGGTGCCCAGGACGTACTCCTACCACATTGCAGTTTTGCTGGTGATGTGTCCCTGACCGGGGCAGTTCTCAGGCTCTTCGTCTAGAGTTATGCGGACAGTTCTCAAAAACTCTGCACATCGCTGTTAGGGCCTGGGTTCCATATACCATTACCGTGCTCCTCCCTAACGAGGGAGAATCGGTTGTTGCTGCTTTTACTATTCTATTTTAAGGAGCTTGTTTCTTAAAAGAAGGTAGTTAAGATGCACATTCTATAAACATCCATCTACTTTTCTCTGGGAGATCCATCTTCATTGGAATTAGACGTCCTATTTTAAAAACCACCCCTTAGGGGATAGAGAGATGACTCTGTGGTAAAGACTAGTTGCTCATATGTAAAAGGTTCGGCTCCGAGCATCCAACATGGAGGCTTATAACAGTCCTAACACCGGTTCCAAGAGATCCATCCCCATTCTGACTTGCGCAGGTACACACATGGTGCATAAACACACATGCAGGCAAAACATTCACCTACATTACAAACAAATCCAATTTTTAAAGGTCTGTCCTTGTCATATTATGGTGCTGCTTTACTTTGTGGGGCGAAGATACCATGAAATCTCGTGCTGTTCCTTGGGATGTTCTGTATTTTTCAAAAGAATAGTTCTGAGGGCTTCTTATTACAATATCACAGTGGGAAACCAAATTCAGCAAGGTCACATGCTGGGTGGTCTCTTAAACTGCACAAGAGGGCTGAGTGAGGTTGGATCTAACTGCCTATGAATGGTTACAATGAAATGTGAAGCGAACTCATACATTAGAATTTTCTAAAAGTCTTATTACACAAATTGAAGGGCCGTATTGATAATTGGATGGCAATGAATTTTCAAGATACCTTTCCTCTTAAAAAGTAATGGTTAGTAACTGGCCCCACACTAAATCCGGCATTTGTTTCAAGTGATTGTTAGCATTATGTTTAAAGGGAGAAAAACAGAAACCAACAGCTACAATGTATAAGAAATCTTTCTAAGACTGGCTTCAGATGTGTCAAATCTTTCCTGAAGTCCAATAAAGGAACTGGTGAGCAATATATTTAGCAGTTTTCAGAAAACCTCAGGCTATTGAATGTCAAATGTAACCAGAAATCTTATTTTCAGGAAGAAATTTTTTTCCTTTCAAGATTTCATTAACATTAGGAGAGCAAGGGTGAATTGCATTAAAGGAAGACTATGTGGATTTGAAAGGTATTGTCACCTGGAGTTTGGGGTCGGTGTCTGAATTTCTCATCTGATTTGTATTAGGCGTCTGGGATGTGGAAGGATGGTGAGGCTAGCTGGGGCTATGTCACGCAGCTGCTCTGCTTTATTGAGTAGGCTGTGCCAAGGGGAACTGAGAACAGCTTTGGGCCCTCTGGGTAAGGCTAACACAGAAGCTTCACTGCATGTTATTGCTTTTCACGCTTGCCGGATGATGGATTTGCAAGTGGATTTAAGAAAGCCGAGTGGAAATGGGACCAGTTCTTATTGCGGTTTATTCTCATGTCTGTGTCCATTAACCATCCTGTTGATACTGGCCTTTCATGAGCAAAGCCGTTCATTTACATGTCCATCTTCACAGAATTCCTATTGATAGATGATATTTTACAGTCAAAATGCTTTGACAATAATTTTTAAATATTTTTTTAAATATTGATAAATGTATTTAATATAGACTAAAAAAAAACCTACTATAAACAAATCCAAAATCAAAATAATCATATTGGCCTTTGAAACACGTTCTGGTTTCACATGTAAATTCTTTGTTATTCCCTGCTAATACACAAAGACTAACAGACAGCATTTGTTCTCAGAAATAGCAGGAAAGTTTAATAATTGTTTTTCATTTTGGATTTTAAACAGGATCTATTCACAATTTTTATACATGTTCCCCCAATTGATAGATACTTTTTTCATTTTTTCATTTATACTTTAACTAACTCCTAGGTAGCTACCTAAACAATAAAATGCATGCCAGGCATGATAGCACTTCTAAAATCCTTGCACTGAAGCTGAGGCAGGAGGCTGTCAGGTGGGTTACCCATCTCAGAGAATCAGACCCATCTCAAAATCCTAACCAAGAAAAATCATTAAAGATGCAGCGAAAATAGCTATCACCTTGATTTTGTATTGCTTTGAAGTCCTTGTTTAGTCTACACGTTCCTCTGTTTGGATTGCTTGGTGTTGTGTAAATACTATTGGAAAATGCTATCTACAGATCCAAGACAAATGGATGCTTAAAAGCAGGCAGCATCTACAGTATAATTATCTCTCCTCTATTTCAATAAAATTGGCCTGTGTTTGCTGATGCCATAAAATAAGGTCAAAACCCAAAGAAATCTTAAAGATTTCTTAGTGTTCACACTTAGCTGATTACAAAGAAATAAGATGTTTTTTGTTGTTGTTGTTTTACAAAGAGCTGCATAATCTCTGCTCATAATGAGGAGTCATATTTTGTCCCAGTAGTTACGATTCCCTCAAGTCACAAAGCACAACACAAGCTTGCATACTTTTAGAGAGCACAGGGAAGGTGAAAGTAAAATGTCAGCTGTGAAGAAAGCATTTAGAAGAAAGCTTGTATTCTCTCCTTGTGAGCATGGGCGATACATCACCAGAAAGGAAGAAGGGAGTTGAGCTTGTCCTATTTCTTTAGGTGTGCTAACTACAGGCTCCTGAGCAATTAGTGCTTCCAAAGGAAAGAAGTACAAAACAAAAGTATGTTGTGAGTGAATGAAATGGAAACTTCTAGTTTCTTTGGAAAGCCAGTTATGTCAAATGATGGTTTGCTGGGGTACGGAGGTGAACCATGTCTTGCTAAAGCAGACATGTGAAAGAATGGTTTCCTGAAGCAGACACAGGTGAAAGGATATTTCAGACAAGTGAAAGGATGTGTGATAAAGGAGTACAAATATGACCCCACAAACAGTGGGAGACGAGCAATGAGCATTGGTTTCATTTGGTCCACCTTGCTGTTCTTCAGTAAGGACATGCATGTATTGGGCACACATGTAATGGTTTGCCTTACATAGCACTGTTAACCTCCATTTGTGATAATGCTGCCATTGAGAGAAATTCACCCAAGAACTGCTCATGAGGTTCCTGTGGCAGCTTGCCACTTCCACAGCCTCAGCATTGAACTACAGCTGCTGGTTCATGCCTGGTGTCTGCCTGCCTAGAGGACTGGTCTGTAGCTGCTGGTGTTTGCTATGGGACTGAACTGCTGCTGAATCGTATTTGATGTTTGCTACATGACTGAACTACTGCCAAAGATGGAGCTTGCACCCAAAGAATTATTGCTGAACGGGTCCACTTCCCCTATAACCTAATAACTTTTCTACTACCTCCGCTGAATGGTAAGCAAGAGGAGAGGTTGAATGTTTGTTAAATTAGGCTGCATAAAGTTCATGCCTACAAGTGAACACTCTGGCTTTTATATGTGACTCAGTCAATGAGTAACATTCAAAAGACATGACAAATCTTGACCAGAGTATTCAGCAAAAAGCACCCTGAGGAATAGCACTGACCACATCAGACCTCCTAACATTCTACTAATTTCTAATGCTTACTTGTATCTTTGCAGCTATTAATAAAACTAATATAAGGTAATAATCTGTGATTTTTTTCATTTAACAATAAGGTCTTTTGTGTTATACCATGATTACTAATTTAGTTACCTTCATTTAAAGGTAACCTTTCTGATAGAACTCTACTCTAGCATTCTGTACTTTGTTGACATTTTATGATCTTTAATAGTCATCCACAAACACTGAAGATCCTGGATTTCAGAATATATTTGCTATGCTGTAAGCTAAAAATTCCCAATTCCTAACTGATATTTCTGGAATTTTCCTATTTTGCCAAATAAGCAGTATTTCTTAAGGGACTAAGTTAAGTTCATAAATTGTATTTGTTTTATACCACATTCTAATTTAACTAGAACAAAGTCCCTTACAGACAGATGATGTTTAATTTTACATGTCAATAGACTAGGTGAACTAAGCTGGTAACATATTATATCTAGGTACATCTGTAGGGATATTGCTAGATAAGATTCACATACAAATCAGTAGATTAAATGAATATTACACTCATAATGTAAGCAGTAATGATCAAAAATAATTGAGAATTTGAATAAAATGAACAAAACCTTGTTCTGTCCCCGTGGAAACTGAGGCATCCACCTTATCTTCCCCCTCTAATATTAGCATTCATAGTCATTGGGCATCAACTAGATAGACCACCACTTCCTGATACCCCAGAAGACGGAATGACTTAGCCTCTACAGTTATCTCAACCAGCCATGCGTAATATAGCTGCTCTTTTTTTATATATAGCTCCCTTGGATCTGTTTCTCTGGAATCCTGTACAACATTTCTTCCCTTTAGCAGCACCGTCTTCATGAAAGGGAGACAATATTTTCTGCTCGAATCCCAATGACATTTTAAGATAATATTTCTGGAGAATAAGTCACATAATAAGGAATAATTCTATGTAGGGTTGTAAATTTTAAGTCAACATTAACCATTTTGAATATTAATAGTGTATTGATATTTCTAATTTGAGGTAAGTATTCTTAAAGCACTTATTTACTCCAAACTATGTGGCAGGAATGATAGGTATTATGCTAAAAATCTATAAAAAATGTAAACTTGAATCTCCTTCAAAAGAATATTTAGTACACAAGGAAAGTAAATTAAGCAGCAATGCAACTGTTAGCTTCAGTGTTAAATTCTATGAAAACACACGTGATGGTTAATACTGATTGTCAGTTTGGCAGAACCTAGAATGATCTAGAGGGCAAGCCTTGGGATATATCTGTGAGGGATTTTCTAGGTCAGTTAAGATAAGATACATCCAGAATGTGGGCAGAAAGAATCATTCCACCAGCTGAGGTCAGAGACTGCATAGAAAGTAGAACACTGACTGACCATCCGCACTCTTCTCTCTGCCTCTTGACTGCAGATGTGACGCTGGCTGCCATATTCTCTTCCACCACTCCTTCCCTCCTCAGTGAAGTGCACCCATTGAGAATCAAAGACACTCTTCTCCCCGACGTTGCTGTTGTCAAATGTTTTGTGGCAGCAATGAGAAAAATGACCCATACAACACAGAAAGAAATGGTGGGCAGGGAAGAGTCTACTGCTGTCCAGAAGAATGTAAGGTCATTCTCTTCAATGGGCCACTGTTGGACTCAGTCTGAAAGATCACGATGTGATGGATAGAAAGGACATTTCACTGATAAGGAAGAACAAACACGCTGACAGAGCAGGAAAAATGATGACTGGTCAGAAACAGCTGTGAGAAAGAACACGAGAACCTCAAATTTAACAGCTTGTCTCAGTGACAGTAAAACTCTTTAGTCAGATATAATTTGGTAAGACATTGAAGTATATTCAGGTTAAGATCTGTATAAAACAAATTTATGTAGTGGTAAAGAAGTTTGGTTTTTGTTTGTTGTTTTGTTTTGTTTTTCAAGTAAGAGAAAAGTAAGAAAATGATTCAACAGGTGCATTGAGTAAAATATAATGTGTGAGAGCCATGAAGAGGAATTTACACTATAATAAAATAAAATTGCAGGTTTATAGTTGTGTTTAACATAAGGCAAAAAAAAAAAAATCTTCAACACAGTAAAATACTTGAAACTCAAATCAAACAACACATCGAAAGACTTGTTTACCTGAATCAAATAGAATTTGCTCCTGGACTGCCAGGATGCTTCAGCCTGCCCAAATCCAGAGCTGGATTACCTCTGGGCTCAATCATGAGCCCTGCTTTTGCTCCTTATTTTTTCTCTACTTAACAAAAACCTAGACAAATGTGGGACGAAAGAATCTCAACTGGTAAAATGGCCTCCATCAGATTGTCTTTGTGAGTATGTTTTTGTAGCATTGTCTTGAGTGAAAATGGATTGACAAAGGCCCAGTCTACTATGGGCAAAACAATCACTAGGCAAATGGTACTGAGGTATATAAGAAATAACGTTGCATGAACAATAGAAATCAAGCCTTTTAGCAGTGTTCCTCCACATTCTCTGCTTCAGTCCCTGGCTTCCAGTTCCCAACTTCAGTTCCTGCCTTGATCTCCCTCAGAGATGGACGTGTAAGCCAAATAACCCCTTTCCTCTCACAAGATGCTTCTGATCAGTGCTTTATCACATCAAAGGAAATCAAACTAGAACACCTCTCCCAATTAACAAGGCAAATAGTAGTGAAGGAAAACTTCTAAGATCAACCTCAGGCCTCCACATGCATGTGTACATAAGCACGCATGTCAGCACACACAGATGGGAACACACATCCACACAGGAATACCACACATATACACATGAGAAGAACCCATAAAGGAGGAGTCTAAGCCATAATGTAAATTATATTATAACGAAGCTGAAGCCTTTTGTAGTTGACAATCTTTTCCAAGGACACATATATGGGAACCCACAGTGTCTTAGTTTTCTAAGACTAACAACTGCCAATGCCTCAAAGGGCCACAAGAGGGCACTCTGACTATGAAGAGATATAGCTGGGGGCCTCTTGATTACCCCATGTCTAACTCCTCTTTGAGACTGCTCAAGACCTTATGATTGAGCTCAAGATCTCCTGTCAAGCTATCTTGTCATCCTACGTTTATAGACAATTTTGTCTGTTTTTTTCAATTGAAATTTTTATATCAAACAATGGGCCAAATTATTTTATTAATATAGACTATTTTATAGTAGGCTACACATCTAGGAAACAAGATTTGGTTATCTGTATGACTTCCTTCTCTCCACTCTACGTCTACCTAACACTATCACAGATTTCCTTGTGTGTAAGGACACAGGCAGTACACACGCATACATTGGAAATCCCAGGGAGAAATAACGATTTTCTTTCATTTGTCTCTCAGCATCTAAATCATTTGAGGAGCCAGTTATTTGCTGGCAAATGATGTCTGAGTTCTTGTGTTTCTAGTCAGTCCAGTGAGACAAAAAAATCAATGGTTTTTTTCACTTGCTCTCTCCTGCCTTGCTTTTCTGCTCCATTATGCCACAGCTAAAAAGTGTGAATGCAACTGACTGTAAAAGTTCATAAAATCAACACTCTCCTCCTTCTCTGATGGACCACAGTTTGAAGAGCTAAACTGAAAATGGTTTTGATCTAAACTGTTTTAATTATCTTGCAAAAAAATGTGTGTCCCTTCATGTGAAGAGGTTTCTCAGTCATATCTTTGGAGTGTGACACTTTTTTTCCCCAACAGCTCTCTGTTTCTTTAAATCACTTTCCAGATCTTTCCAAAGTACAGAAGAAAAAGAAAAAGAAAAAAAACTACAATAGTTCTTTGCAATTTCCACTGGGTTCGATTCCAATTAACTCAAATATCAGGGTCAGTCCTGAGGGCTGCATGACACATCTGTGTTAGAAAAGGTAATACGTAAAACGACAACATCAACAGCTTACAGCCTGGCAAACCACAGGAAGGGGCACTTTCCTGAGATATTTATGATCTAAATGTGAGCACTAATGACCATGTTTTGATTAATTTCCAGCAGAGATGCCTATCCAGGCATAAGTGTTTCCTACAAGGGCCTGCTCAAAAATAGCATTCTATATTTTGAAAACACACACACACAAAGACAGAAACAGAGAGAGAGAGAGAGAGAGAGAGAGAGAGAGAGAGAGAGAGAGAGAGGAGAGAGAATACTGATGGCTGTGGCTTGTTGTTGCTTTATTTACACAGGAAATATCTTGTTTTAACAGATATTTGGTCATGTTCACCAGGGTTTGCTCAGAACAGAATGTAAGAGGGTAGTCCATGACAACTCCCCCATAGTGTCAGGTAAAGCCCACAGGACATGGGTCAGCTCTCATTTCCTTACAAACTCGGTTACTACTGAGACGTTAAATAATAGTTCCTTTTTACTGCATTTTCAATCAGAAAAGAAACCTCACATTTCAGTGTGTGATGTGCATTTGAACTGCATTGGGTTTTAATCATCCAAAGTGTCAAAATTACAAATCACCAAAATTGCTTTATTAATTCAATTTTCAAGCAACCAGAGATGATAAGACATAAATTCTGGAAACTTCCACTATCTTAGTTTGGATACAAGTAGCTTACCCTGGTAAACTAGAGTAAGCAGAGTGCAGGATGGGTTTTCATATTCTGTAACTATCTGGTGCACTTCCAGGGAGTCCTCATTGACTACAAACCCAATGCAAAACTCCTGAGTCAGCACTGCAATGGGATGGATATGTCCCAAGCTGTGTTTGGCCATGATGTTTATTACAGCAATAGAAAGACTAGGACAGGGGGTCTGCCAGACTCATCCCTGTTCAGTCAGGGTACTAACCTGGGTACTCTCTTTGTCCACCCTTAAGAGTCATTGCCAATCGAGAATATTTTGAAGATATTTTATATTTCCCTACTTAATGATTGGCACAAGGGTATTGTTAGAATGGAAAGTCGTACTCTTGAAAAGCCTGTTTTCCCCTGGCATAGAAAAGGCATAGGAAACTGCATGGCCAATTTCACTTATCTTGTTCCAGGAAGAAGATACCCATCATATCTGCAATATACTGAAGGCCATGGGGAACACTTTACACATTTAGTCCTCCTGAAAATGCTTAAAATGGGCTAGTATTATTTCGATTTCTCATGGTAGCAAATATCTAATGATCATAGGATACAATACAATATAAATTCAATGCAATACAATACAATGCAAATGTAATCAATACAATAGATTCTTTGCACAGTTTTATTTCTTAGCTTTTGATTCACTTTTAAAGACTAACAAAAAGAAATGCTATAATAACCTACAACTGTTCATATCAACTGACTATTTACAACTATTTATTAGTTTTCATAAAAGGATGAAGACTGAACTTAATGACCTTACAGTCTCTCTACTTAATGACCTTACAGTCAGTCTCTCTCTCTCTCTCTCTCTCCTCTCCAACTTTCATTCTGATGGACCACATGTTTCTTATCCCTTTGCACTCTTTTATCTTTTATTTTTGAGATTATAATATGATAATATCATTTCTCCCTTCCTTTTCCTTACTTCAAACCTCTCTACACTCCCCCCCCCCCTTGCTTTCTTTCAAATTCTTGGCTCTTTATAAATTAATTGTGTGTGTGTATGTACACATTATTTTCATTTTTCATGTAAGCATATATGTATATGGATTCTTCCTAAATTTAACCTGCTCAGTTTGTCTAATGTCACTTGTATGAATATGTTGTCAGTGCTGATTCAGTACTGGGTAAGCAATCCATGTGCTCTTCCATAGAGTAGATGATTTCTCCCACTCTCCACTTCCCTTAGTTACTTTGTGTAGTGTTGAACCTTTTTTCTTTCAACTTCTGCCAATAGTTGTCTCATTCCTTCCCTCAAGAGCACATGTTGTCCTATCTGCAAAGACCATGTTGTTAAAAAAAATAAAATAAAAAGATGCTATAAAAACACCTATCTTGTCCCTTTCTAACTTGTCACGCCAATGAATTGCCAGTCTATTTAAATATACTTGACTGCTATAAAATCATGTAATAAATTTTTATTTCATTATATAGCACCCTTTACTTCAATTTCAATAAATTAACTTTTACTTAATTATATTCATCTCATATCACCTATAACTGTAAGATCCATGAGAGCACAGGCTGTGTCTACTTTCTTCATTGCTGTGTTTCCATCCTGCAGGACCATGTGAGACACATTGTATCTGCTCATTGAGTACCTGGGAGAAGAGATGAATGAAAGAACCCTGTCTAGGAAAACTAGATTGTTCTTGCCACTTAATAAAATGTTAAGTGAATTAATCAAGAGTGAACATTGGCAAGAAACTTCTCATAGTTTTGTTCCATTTCTTAGCCATGCTAGCTTCCTGGTTGTTAACCACATGAATTTATGATATTATAAGATGTTAACAAAATAAAATAAAGCTCTTGTTTTCACACTTAGGCCTCTAGATTTGTATTTGCCTTGGCATATCTTGTTATTTGTTATATAATTTACACTACATTCAACAAAAGATCATTTTGCTTCTTGACATTTTCTTTAATACACATTTGTTGCTTCTGATAAATATGTACCATAGAGAGTTACAAAGAAAATTTGAGGTTGAGTCAAAGGAAATCTATCTACTGAAAACATAGCCTAACATTTGTTCACCTTTCAAAATTGTATTAAAATGTAAATAAAAATGATACCCATGTGTTTGTGCCATGTGCAAAGAGAAGCTCACGTTCTGGTTCTACAGTGTTGATGCTGTTGGACCCCTTACAGCACTGGGTGCTGCCCACTTTGATTCCTTATAGTTCTGCACTCTGGGTTTCCCTGACCCCACCTGTACTCTGCTCTTTCTTAGTACTTCCCAGGACTCCGTTTGCCCACTTCTACTCAATTGCTTACTCCCGGAACAGCGCATTGGAAAGTTTTCATTGGACCTGGTGCTAACCACATCCTGGAGGAGTGGGGATAAGAAAACCAAGCACAGTGGCTCTTCTCAAAGTGGTTTTCATCTCATTACATCTCCTTGAAAACTATCAACACGCTCTTGCTGATGTGGGTATGCTGAAAACTACCAAGTTGCATCAATTGCTGGACTGCTCTCCAGCTCACATACTAATCTGTGCCAATAGGCAAACTCCATCTCAGACTCTGATAACCAAGCCAAATTTGACCTTCTCCTACAGCTGTCTACACTCTATTTTGTAACTGGCTAATGGTACAGAATTTAAAATCTCCCAAACAAGCAAGGGATTCAACCTAACTTTCTCTCTGCTTCATTTTTCACATATAATTGGTCCTAAAGCCTTCTGCAGTTAACTTTTTCCTTATGCCCTACTCACTGTCTCTGGCCTAATTTAAACTCTCATTATCTCTTTACTGTGTTACAATATTTGATTTATAACTGCTCTTTCTTTCATTTCTCTTTTCCTGTGATTCATTTTTCATGATGCCAGATGAGGGACATTTCTGAACTTGAATGTGTCTTGTGTTTAAAAGCCGTCAATGGCTTGCTTCTGCCGTAGATCAATGCTGTATCTGTGCAGAACTGTCGTGATCTGCTTAGTTTGTCTCTGTGGCCACCGCTCCTTACCTTCTAGCCGTAATGCGATCACAATATCTATTTCCCTCCATAACATGATATTTTCTGCTCCTTTACTTTCTCTCTGCCAGGAATGCCTTCCCAAACATGTCCCATGGGAACCGTAACCACTGAATTTATATCAGACACATTTCTGTAGCAGCACTGGCTCTCAGCAGAAAATGTTATGACACTACCAATTTTTATTAATTCTTTTAATTTTTTGAAATTATAATATAATTACCTCATTTCCCCTTCCTTCTTTCCATTCCTTCCATACAACTGCCTTGTCCTCTTATTAACTGTTATTCTTATAGCTATAAAACATAGGACTCTTTACTATGATATGTATTTACATTCTTTCCTCCTCTTAGATAAGCGTCTTTGAAAACATAGGAGTGTCAGTCATGGTGCAACCTTTACCAAATATTTCTTGGCTGACTTAGATTACAAGTAAAAACATAATAATATAAAAAAACAATAAAATGGCAGTAGAATACTAAGAACCACACCACTAACCCATGTCCATAGACATTAACTTAATATCTTGTTAACCATTATAAACAAGAGGAAAGGTAGATGGACTGTAGAGATGTTCTGACTTTTGGCCAAAGGAGAAAGAAGTCATCTTTCAGTATTCTAAAGTATTCTTTTTTTTTTCTACATTCCGACCTCAGTTTTCCCTCCCTTCTTTCTACTCAGTTTCTCTCCCTCACCCTGCTTCTTCTCCCTCCCCCATCCACTCCTCCTCTACTTCACTTCAGAATAAAGGATGCCTCCATTGGATATCAACCAGCCATGGCAGAACAAGCTGAAGTAAGACCTCCTCTCTTATTAAAGCTAGACAAGGCGACCAAGTAGGAGGAAAGGGTCCCAAAGGCAGGCAACAGGGTCAAACATGGTCCCTGTTCCTACTGTTAGAAGTCCCACAAGATGACCAGGCTACACAACTGCAACAATGTGCAGAGGGCCCTGGTTAGTCCTGTACAGGCTCCCTGGTTTATGGTTCAGTCTCTGATCTCTTATGAACCCAGGTTAGTTGATTTTCCATGGTGTCCTTGGTGCTCCTGGCTCCTAAAATCCTCTTCCCCTTTTCAAAGGAGTCCCTGAACCCCACCTAATGTTTGACTGTGGGTGTCTACATCTGTTCCAATCCGTTGTTGGGTGAAGCCTCTCTCATGACAATTGGGCTGGGCATCAACCTAGAAGTGTAGTAGAATCATTAGGAATCATTTCATTGCTTCCCCTAGCCCCCATAATTGCATTTGGTTCTATCCCAGGATCCTAGTTCTCTGGGCTGTCCAGCCTCTGGGTCCTTCCTAGCCAGTGTCAAGGTTGGGATCCCTCTTGTGGTACGGGTCTCAAGCTAGACAAATGTTCCTAACTTTAAACTTACCGAACCATTCACTGCTCCATTTCCAATCGCCTAGCTTTCTCCTTTATGTAGTAAGAGCTACACGCTTTTGTGTTGGTGAGATAATTGTTCTTATCCAAGCCTTTCTTTCAGGATTTATCTTTGCAGTATTCACTAATGGTTTTCTATTGCTGATAATCATATTATATCTTCTTAATAAATGTGATATTAGCAAATGTTAACTAAAACTTGCACTAAGCACACTCTAGTTTGTTTGACAAATAATTATAACCAGGCTGTTTTGGTTTTAGTTTGTTACTTGAAGAAGGGGTTTCTTAGATGGGCATCTTCAAAAATACTCTATAGCCTAGGCTAGCCTCAGGTTTGAAGTGTTCTGCTGCCAACCTCCATGGTGCTGAGTCAAGAAACTCCATGCTCAGCTCTGTTCTTGCTTAATAATTTCTATTACTTATATAGAGAGAAGTTAATTGCTAGTTAATGTTAAATAGCTTTCTAAATGAAGACATATTCTCCAAGTCCACAAAAAAGGAAAACTGAGATTTGTGCTAAACATACTTTGGATTAGAATTCACTTCTCTGGAAAAATTAATTAGTAGTAACTTTATTCTGGCCCATGATACATGGAAACATACAAAAAGTTAGGGCTCACAGTGTTGGTCAAACATCACCTAACTAAGCAAGAATATTAATTATCCAAAGTTCATTAGCTCCACATTTATTTAAAATGAGAAGAAAGTTTAGTTCCTGGTGCCAAAACTTTGGAGATGTGGGGCATGGAACAGTGGAAGATGAGCTTACCCTAATGGACACAATGAATATTGTTTTACCTAAATAATATATAGAACCTTAGAAAATGATATCAAATAAAATGGAAGCTCCATCACACACACCTGCAGGGCTTACAAAAGAAAACAGATGCTGCTGGAGCATTAATGTACTTTTCAAATCTACCATTCAGTTATTCTAGCAAGAATATTGCAAATGGGAGCTCAGGGCCCAGTTACTACAACTCATAATTCTAAGTTTAATTTCACAAATACAAACTTAACAGGCTTTGCCATAATATGAAGTCAAGCAATTTTAATGTGAGTTTGTTGAAAGTAATAAGTAATACTAAATATAAATTGAAGGTATACATGTAGAAGAGGGAGTTACTCAGTATTCAGAAAAGATCTGAGTTCAGTATAAGCTTAACGAACTTTGCAACTTTACACTGCCTGAGTTTATTACTAAAGCACTTGAAATCTGCACAATTCCATTTTCATTCCTCCAGACCCCTTAAGAGCTGTCAGGTGCATCCTTGGAAACATTACAGCTTCTATCTTCCTTAGCTCACACGCTCTTGGCATTTCCCCATTGCTTGTCAAAATAATTAATATTCTGGAGCTGAAGAAAAAAGGTATGCTGTATTTTAATACCAACTTTTGAGAGAAACAAGATTAAATGAATGGTCCTATTAAAAATGAGCTTTCTGCCTCTGACCTTTGGTTGCATTGCAAAAACGTGTCTAGTCATCTTAAAAACTTATGGACACAGCTTTCATCACTGCAGCTAATGACAAGTTTCTTTTCGAGAGAATATCCTGCCAAAGTTTGCCAAAGTTTGCCAAAGTTTGGCGATTGATGAATGTACAGACCACCTCACAGCTGACAGTAATAAATATTAAAAATGCATTCTGTGTAATAATTCTGAAAGCTAAGAGGAATTGGAAGTGCCTATCACATTGAATGCATAAATTCTGTTTGTTTATTAATAAATATAACCTAAGCCAATAGCATATTCTTGCTAGCTATAAGTAGGCTATAAATCATGACACTTGGTGACCATGGAGTCAAAATACTGTTAATTCCCCTTACAATCCATCATAAAGAACAGTGGTCCACTTTTCTAAAACATATTTCCAAAGCTCTCTGACATCCTGCTTTCTACCCTGCAGATTCTGAACACATTTGGAATTACTTTACATAAAATACCTATGGAATTATGTCATCTTATATATAAAATACCTATGGTTTTTAGGCCTCATTTCCTGTACTTTCAAACCTTTTGTTCTTTTGTATGATGTCACTCTCAAAAATTACCTAAATCAACACAATATGCAATTCTCTAACCTGAATATACTATACCAGGACTCAAGCACCAAAGAGAGTAATGCAGTCATAAATATCTGAGGGAGATAAAGAATAGTCTCCTTCTTGATATATTACATTGTTTTTTAAAACAATAACACTTAGGGCTGTAGAGATGGCTCAGCAGTTCTGAACTCTTGATGTACTTTACAGGGAACCTGGGTTCTATTCCCAGCACCTACATGGCAGAGCACAGTCTTTTGTAACCTACTTCCAGGGGATCCAAATCTCTTTCCCAGCCTCTGTAGATACCAGGTACACAGACAGTCCACATTCATTCATGTGGATAAAACATGCATACAGATAAAAATAAAAGTAAGTTAATCTTAATAAAATAACTCTTTCAAGACAAGTGACATGGAATTCGAATCCAAACAATGGCAGTGGTGGCAACTTGCACACACGTTCTTAGACCATTCCCCATCATCTGATGATCTAAACCATCCTACTGCAGAGCCTCACAAAAGCTAAGAGAATGTGGTCCTTCGAGCCGTCAGACAGACAGCTCAGCATGTCAAGGCAGTGCACTTGCCTGGAAATCTTATAGGCTGACTGCAATCCCCGGAATCCATATGAAAGTTGAAGGAGAGAGCAGCCTCCACAGAGCTGCCCTTTGTCCTCCACATACATCTCTCACAGACATATGATAATAGTAGGTAAAAATTTAAATTATGCATTCGAAATATTGATATTCTGAATCTTTAAAAACAATACAGGAGTTGTATATGTTTAGAGATCTAAAATGTTCCTTTCATTGTACTGTTAACATCTGCATGTGTATTTCCAAGACTGGGAAAGTTAAGAAGCACCAAGCTGGGCGTTTCCTCGTGCATGTTTTGTCAGAGACTTCTAGATGAAAGAGGTAGCCTGGAGGAGGATCTGAAGATCAAAGAAAAGGGAGCTCTGCATTCTCGCCGACTGTATTCATTAGGTTTTTGCATTTGGGGGGGTGATTCTACAGTTTCTTTTGTCTATTTTTTTAATTTACGATTATAGTTTAATTACGGCATTTCTTCCTTTCCTTCTTCCCTCCAAATCCTTCCATAAAGCCCTCCCCACACTTCTTCAAGTTCATGGCCTTTTATTTTTTGCAAATCTGATTTTTATTGCATTCATATATGTGTATTATATATATATATATATATATATATATATTTCCAAATATAACATGTTCAGTTATTATATATATATATATATATATATATATATATATATATACACACACACACACGTTTATATGCATGTGCGTGCATGTGTGTGTGTGTTTGTGTGTGTGTGTGTGTTTTATGTCTTTGCTTGGGAGTTGTTAATTTTTCTCCTCCTTTCCTTCCTTTCATTTCCTATCATTTCTTTTTAAGCTTGACACAAAATATAGTCATCTGGGAAAAGGGATTCTCAACTAGGCATTGCCTCTATCAGGCTGGATGATAGTGTGGTAGTGCAAAAGAAAATGGTCCCCATAGGCCCATAAAGAGTGGCACTATTAAGAGGTGTGGCCTTCTTGGAGTAGGTGTGGTCCTGTTGGAGGCCACTGTGTATGTCACTGTGGAGGCAGGCTTTGAAGTCTCATATGTGTTCAAGCCATGACCAGTGACATAAGCTACTTCTGGGGCCTGCAGATCAAGATGTAGAACTCTCAGCTCCATCTTCAGCACCATGTCTATGTGGACGCTGCCATGCTTCCCGCCATGATGAGAGTGGACTGAACCTCTGAACCCGTAAGCCAGCCCCAGTTAAATGCTTTCCTTTATAAAAGTTGCCTTGGCCATAGTGTCTCTTCACAGCAATGAAACCCTAACTAAGGTAGCAGGCAAGTCTATTGGGCATTTTCTTGACTGGTGACTGGCATGGGAGGGCCCATCCCACTGTAGGAAGTACCATCCCTGGACAGGTAGTGCTAGCTTACATAAGAAAACAAGACAAACAAGACATCGAAAAAAGCGAACAACCAGCATTCCTTCATGGACTCTGCTCCAATTCCTGCCTCAGGTTCCTATCCTGACTTCCCTTCCTGCTCAACTGTAAGCTGTAAGAAGAAAGAAACTCTTCCCTCCCCAAAGTAAAGAGCAAACTAGGGCATATTTTTGTTGTTGCTGCTGCTGTTTTGTTTTTTAAAAAACTTATTGTTATGACATTATGTTTATATCTAGTCTTCATGGATAGTAGTCATAAAAGTGCTCCTTGACAAACAATTTCTAGAACCATAACAAGCTTGCAAACTAAAGCCTCTTTATTATATTCCACTCATTCTATTCCCCAGTCAAATTTTACAAAAATAATATTAAAATGAATTCATGGGATTTATAAGCCATGGCCTCCATTTGATTTCCACTCTGAATTCTCTTGCCCTGCTAGCTTTCTTAGAGTTTGTAGAAGGAATATTTGCTTCTATTGATTGGAATCAAATAACCAGCAGGTGGTAAAGTTGAGTAAAGTTCACAAGATTGCAGAGCAGACACAACAAGACAGCAACACAAGGTGCAATGGATTTGCAGAACAATGTGAGCCTGGGCAATTTCCCATGCCCTTTGAAGCTTTCTGTGTGTGAGCATTCTATTCATTGGCAATTAGTGGAATTTAACATGAACTGTGAAGGATCTATTGAGGCTGAAGTTTTATATTGAATTTCTTGGCTCAATTGTATAGCAGCTACAACGTTTCCTATCAAAAGTTATTTGCATTTTTTTGTAGAAAAATTATCCTGAGCCTGCTCTCTCCCAGGCTTTTTGTTCTTTACCCACTTCCAACACTTCCACCACAGAATAGTCCACTTAAGAAATTTTCTGACGATCAAAACTACTTCAAAAGCATCTTAACATTTAACATTTATGATGAGAACTCTTCATTTTCAGACTAAAAAAATTCCAGTTAAAAATAACTAGACATGTAAGACTACAAAAAAGAATACATGTGTCTTGCCAGTTTAACCTTGCAGGAGGAAGTGTTTTATTTACTGTGGGTCCAGTCTTCTATCAACTGCAAATAAGGTGATATATTTATGATTCTCTCAGACTGACTACATTGCGTTTCCAAATGGTATTAGGTGTAATTTTGTTTCTCTTGCCTTTGTTTATTTATAAGCTCTTTAATTTACAAGCAGCAGAGGTTTTACAATTTGTATTTTATGTATGACCAAACTCTGATTACAATGCATTATTTTTATTTTTAGTGTATGGGTATTTTGGTTGCATGTAGGTGTGTGTACCGTATGTATGCTTGGTGCCCCTGGAGGCCAGAAGAGGGCATTGGAACTCCTGAAACAGATAGATATGAGCTGCATTGAAAATCAAATCTGGGTCCTATGGAAGAGCAAGCAGTGTCCCTAACCCAGGCACCTGTGCAGCCTCACAATGCCTATATTTAAAGCATACATTTAAATTTTGTTCTGAAAATAAATGAGCAATTTTTCCCTTTTTTTTATCTTTTTTTTTTTTTTTTTTTTTTTTCGAGACAGGGTTTCTCTATGTAGCCCTGGCTGTCCTGGAACTCCCTCTGTAGACCAGGCTGGCCTCGAACTCAGAAATCCACCTGCCTCTGCCTCCCAAGTGCTAGCCTTTTTTTATCTTTTATTGGATATTTTCTTTATTTACATTTCAAGTGTTATCCCCTTTCTAGGTCTCCCCTCCAGAATCCCCTCTGGCATTCCTCTACACTGGGACATTGAACCTCCACAGGACCAAGGGCTGCTCCTCCCACTGATGTCCAACAAGGCCCTCCTCTGCCACATAGCCGCCAGAGCCATGGGTTTGTGGTCTAGTCCCTGGAAACTTCCAGGGGTCTGGCTGGTTGACACTGTTGTAAATGAGCACTTCTTGTTTTGTTGTTATGTTTTGTTTGAGAAGGCCTCATTATTTAGTCCTAGCTGACGTCAAATTCCTGATTTTCTAGCCTCCTTTTCCCAAGCACCATTTGTGGCCGGTGCAACCGTATATCGCAAGAGTTTCTTGAAGGATAACTCTGCTTTCAAAGGTAGGAGAGTAGAAAGATAGCTGAGTGAATAGACATGTGTGCCATGCAAGCCTGATAAGCCTAGTTCAGTCCTGGCGTGTCACTGTAGAAAGATAACCAACTGTATTGTGTGGAGACACACACACACACACACACACACACACACACATATTAATAAAAATTTTATAATTTTAAGAATAGACAGGAGTTACAAAATAAAACAATTTACTGAATTTATCATAGGCGATTTCTTCTATTGTGCTGAAGATAGTCTTCAGTATCACTGAACTAGAAATGCTTTAGCTATTTAGGAAGCTTTGAAATGAGCAAATTTTGTCATTGATGATTTTATAGATATGTCCAAGATGACTACGCTGACATAAATTGCACTAGAAATGGAATCCTGTACCGAAAAATAACCTTTAAAATGGTACAATTTGTTGAGAGTGTGAGGATTATACTTGGTAAAAATGAACACTCTCTACTAAGACATTAAATGAAAACTTGTTCAGCTCCTCTTTACCTTCCTAGACAGTGGTACCTAAAATAGCTACACTGACTATCACAGAACACAAAGCTTAGGCTCTTCTGTATGCATGAAGTAAATTTCGGTAGTGTGTCAAGTTATGGTGACTTGAAAAATTCATCTCAGTAAAAGCACTGGCCTTAGAGCCATGGGCTTTAGTTTCATCACTGCATAGCTCAACAATTTTATGAGATAAACAACAGAATCCTCTAAGCTTTCAAATGAAGCACTGGGCTTTAATGAGCTACATAGACTATGACACTCAAATTTCTTTCCTGGAATCAGCCATGTATTTTTGCTCAATTTACCTCTGTTTATCACTTCATTTGTAAAATAGATCACCCGGCAATATTTACAATGAAATAAAGATAAATATTAATTTTAATTTAAAAATATCAAGTTGCAATTCTCCTTTTTATTAACTTATGTTGCCACTAGGTATGTGCAGCTAGGTGGCCACTGGGCAGAAATTGCCTATTCTCTTGCAGACCTGTACCGTCTCGAGAGGACACAAGTTACCGGTTAAGACAGCTTAGTTCTGCTGAGACAGAATAAGCTAGTCCTTAATAATTCCTGTTTTTCAAGGTCTGTCAGAATATCCTGGGCCAGAAGTCTGAAGATTGATGCTCCAACTTCCTGACATATTGGGGCTGTCTAGGTAGGCAGCCGTCTATAATTTGTCTCAGTTCTGGAAGCTGTGTTAGTCTTCCTGTATTTTCAGATAGTATTGGTCACTCTTGGAATTTGACGGGGTTGAAAGACTACTCATAGCCTCATAGCCAACCCAGGCTACTTAGCATTGGGAGAATATATTTAAGTGGATAGTTTTCAGATAGTATACAAGCTAAAACGAGGACATAACAGATATGGATTTATAAGCCTTTTTAAGTTAAGATAGATTAACAGAGTGTTCTATTTAATTGGCAAAAACGGTGGACTGGGTCTATCTTGTACTTTGTAAATTATAGAATGGTAATAGTCATACTCAGCTTATATTTGAGAGAAAGGGTGGGGTTTTTTGTTTGTTTGTTTGTTTTTATTGGACAGAAAAGGTGAAATATGGCAGAACCTTCCCCTAATGAATAAAGATTTTAGGGGACCAATCACTGGGCAAGGAGTAAGCAGGACTCCCGGGTTGGAGAGGGGAAGAGGAGAGGAGAAAAAAAGGTGTCTGGCTTTTGGACTGGGACAGCTTGGAGGAAAATATGTAGCTAACAAGTGGCCCCCAGTTTAGATGGCAGATCTGCCAGGATTCAACACCAGAGGATTTATATTTAGAATGGCTTACAAGATTAGGATACTAGTTGTTGCACCCAGCGATTGAGTTACCTGTTGATTCTGAACTAAGTTTGTGTGGTGTTTTCTTTTACACAGTGACTCAACTGGGTTCCAGAGAGAAAGGTACAGTGGCAAAGTGTGGGTTTGAGAGAAGTGCACCCCAAAAGGCCATGGGAATGGCATGGCAGTGACTGGCCATGGGAACTTAGCAAGTCCAGTGGAGAGATTCCAGAGCTCCGGGTCAGAGCGTCTGCCTAGGTGAGAGCAGGCCAGCCACCCACTGCCATCGTAGCATGGATTGACTTTTTTATATTTCCCGCTATAGTTATGAGACAAAGAGCAAGAAACAGTAAGACTGGGCAAGGAGGGGCAAAGAGACACAAGATGAGGAGGAAGCAGTTAAAATTTGGGTTTTGGTACACCAGGAAAATTAATCGTGTATGTAAATATAGATGCCAAGCAAAAACCTACATTGTAGGACAGAATTGACTCCCATAAGTTGTCCTCCACACACATGCTGAAAACAAACACATGTACACAGAAACACACACACAGAGAGAGAGAGAGAGAGAGAGAGAGAGAGAGAGAGAGAGAGAGAGAGAGAGGTGGGGGAGAAAAAGAGAGAGCAAGAGGACTTTAAAAACATTAAAAATAAATTAGTTTTCACATTTACTCTTTAAAACTATCTCCAAAGAGACCAGCAAGACGGGTTAATGAGCAAAGCAACTTCCATTAAACCTGACAATCTGACTTCTATCTTAAAATCTACGTAGTAGAAAAAGATTCCAAATGCCCACAAGTTATCCTCTGATCTCCACATCCACGCCATGGCTTGTAAGCTTCTATAAACATACACACACACACACACACACACACACACACACACACACACACACACACAAACACACGATAATGATGAGAAAAATGATATATTAAAAAACATATCTCCAAGGTTCCAGCATATGATGATGCTTAAAGGAAAAGTCTACATAAAAGAGATTGCTGTAGCTGGGTACACCTGTAAATCTTACAAGAATTCTTAGAGATGAACTATTGTTCATTTATAAGACAGTTTTTTTCATAGACCATGACTACGATATAATTAATTTTGGTGTACTGTCCTAATTGTGTGTGTGTGTGTGTGTGTGTGTGTGTGTGTGTGTGTGTACATGTGTGATGTGCCACTTTCTCATTGCTATAAGGAAAAATATATAAGGAAACCTACTGAATAGTAGAAGATCAATTTTCATTCACAGTTTCAGAGAGTTGAATCCATAGTTGGCTGGTTTTGTTACTTTTATTATTGTTGTGACAATTTTAATGAAGATGATCCTCATGAGCTCATATATTTAAATGTTTGGTTTCTAGTTGGTGGACTGTTATGGTAAAATTAGGCTGTATTGTCTTCTTGGAGTTGTGTCACTAGTGAGACGACATTGAGCTTTCAAAAGTCCACACCAGGCCCAGCCTCCTTGCTGCCTCCCACCTGAAGATCAGATGGAAGTTCTCAACTACTGCTTCAGTGCCATGCATAGCCATGTCTGCTGCTATGCTCCCCTCCATGATAATCATGGACCAGCCCCTAAAACGGCATGCAAGCCCTCAATCAAATGCTTTGTTATAATCTGCCTTGTTCTTGTGTCTCATAACAGCAATAAGATGGTGACTCAAATGATGGTGGAGGGTCCAAAGGAGGAAAGCTGCTCATTACCTTACACCTAGGCCAGAGATAGGGCAGGAAAGTGACAAGATGCACCTACCCTAAAAGAGTCATCTCCAGTGACCCACTGTGTCCTACCAGGTTCATCTCTAGTTTTTACCACCTATTACTAATGCTACAAAATTATTAATTCTTCAATAGACTCTGATGGAGTCAGACACTTTTGAACTATTAACTTCCAAAATCCCAAAGCCTACACTATGGCCACTAAACTTTTATTCACTGCATGAACCTTTGAGGAACACTTCATCTCTAAACCATAACAATATTATAGTAACAGCTAGAAGCATAGTAGATAGATGATAGATATTTAGATGATAGATAGATAGATAGATAGATAGATAGATAGATAGATAGATAGATAGACAGAGGCTACATAGATAGACCCCTAACTGGGTTCAATGTGTCTATGTCTGTTGTGTATTCTTACTAGAGAACTGCCACTTCAACAATATTTTGCAATCAGTCTTGTAGACTTTAGGAATTCCATTAATCCCCTAAGCACATGGAACAATGGGTAGCAGTTTTTTTAAATTTGTATTATGTATATAGGACCACAGAGAAGGGTTGTGCATGGGAGTGCCTGGAGAGGCCAGAAGAAGAACATCAAAAAACCTGGAGCTGGAGTTAAAGTTAGTTCTGAGCTGCTCAACCTGGGTGCTAGGAACTGAATTCTGGTTCTTTGGAAAATCATGCGTGTTCTTAACTGCCAAGCCATCCCTCCAGCCCCATGGTTGACATTCTTATAACACTGCTTCTACCACTAGCTGTTTCGTTATAGTTAAAACTAAAGACTAAAAGAAGCATATTCAAGGGCTGTGAGATGGCTCAGCAGTTAAGAGCACTGGCTGCTCTTCCAGAGGTCCAGAGTTCAATTCCCAGCAACCACATGGTGGCTCACAACCATCTGTAATGAGATCTGATGCACTCTTCTGGAAAGCAGGTATATATTCAGATCGAGCACTCATATACATAAAAATAAATAAAAATAATTTAAAAAGAAGAATGCTCTGTTTAAAATGAAGCTTATTCAGAGGTAGCCAAATGTTGATTTTCACACCAGTTTATTTGCCACTGCAAACAGATGACTAAGCACAGCAGTTACTCATCACTTTGACTAACAGAAAAAAATGAGCATGGTTTGATCCCGCCATTAAAAGGCATGAAAGACATTTAGTATCTTTCCTCCATACACGTGTCTAGATACTTTACAATATAAAAGAGATACAATCATATAATGTTAGAATATTCTGTGGCTTATCGAAAATAGTTGGGTTCGGCACAACATATAGTTACCATCTACTCATTAAATTGGTCATTAATGTAAAAGAAAACTCAGACTTGCTGTGCATAATAAGCACACATAAAACCAAACGAAAACTGGAGTACTAATTGTGATCCATACATATGTTCACTTCCAAACATAGCAAAAATCCCTCCTTTCTTAATATATTTAAACAATATAAAAATATTCAAGTAAGCTGTCTTTTACTGTTGATTTTTTTCGATTTGTGGAATTCTGATTTTTTTCAGTAGAGTGCCAGGCATTAATCTCTGATTGGATGCCAGAATTCAGTTGTTGTGGTTCATGTTAAAAATATTTATATTAAAATTAAATCAGATTAAGAGGTAAGTCTGAGTATATAGTATATAGTATACGATATGCGGTATATAGTATATATAGTGTATATTATAAATTGTATATAGTCTGGCCCTTGTATTAAGTGTTCTAAATTGATCATATTTTAATTTGGAGAAATATTTGTGCTTTATACCCACTGGCCACAGCTCTTGCACAATCTTGAAAGCCTGAAGTGGCTTTGACTAATTATAAATGCTCATCACAGTCATTACTTAAATACAGGTTTTTAAGGTTTATTTTTTAACTGACTTTGTATCAGCCTATATAAAATTATGACCTAGTTATTGCATAAACATTTCATCTGTCATAACCGACCTGTAAGCATGGAACCCATGCCCAGGGAAGGAGCCGATGAGTAACCAGCCAGGCTTGTCTACAAGGTAGCAGTGTGCACAGCAGATAGGGCTGGCGTGTCCTGGAATGCTGCATCCTAGTAACAACTCCTTCTTATTTTGTTAAAATAACAAAAAAGCATTTGTTTTTCTTTTCTGTATTCTTGATCTCATGGAATATTTTTGATTCACTGAAAGTAGATAGACAACCTTTCTAAGTCCAATCAGATTTCAAGAATAGAAAATATTCACACAGAAACTTGTTATCATTGGCAACGCAAACAATTCAGAGCTCATAATCCCCAATCACATCCTTTAATTCTCAAATACCAAACCACCATTCTGCTTCTGCAAGTCACACCACTGTTACCTAAGCCAACCTTTGTCTTCCATAAGTCACCCAGTGTTGGCCCAAGCCAACATTCCTCCTCCATAAGTCAGCTCAGTATTACTCCCAGGCAATATCGTCTTCCCCGAGGGTATTGACTTGCTTCTCTCTTGCTATAATAAGAACATTCTGACCAAGAGTCACTTGAGGAAGAGAAGGTTTATTTGGCTTACATGTTACAATTAATTACTGAGGATAGTGAAAGTTGGGGACTCAAAACAAAACCCAAACGCTAGAGTACAGAGGCATGTTCCTCACAAGCTTGCTTCTGGGCTCAGGTTCATTAGCCTTACTTATACAACCCAGGGCTACCTATCTAGGAGTAGCTCTGCTCACAGTGTGCTGAGCCCTCCTTCATCAGTAAGCAATCAGGAATATTCCCCCCAGAGACATACCCACAGGCCAATCTGATGGAGGAGGTAATCCCTCAGGAAAGGTTATCTCTTTTCTCAGGTGTCTAAAGTTTATATCAAGTTGATAAAAGTTAAGCAACACATCAAGCCATGCCAATATTACCCATGGTAACCTTCCCCTTCCCTAGGTCCCAACAGACTAGATCATTCCGATAGTTCACAGCCTGCACATGTTTTTCATACTTAGGATTTCCAGTCTTATGTCTATTCAGTTCCCTTACAGATTCCTACTCATTAAAATCATAGTAAACCTCTAGGTCATGCTTCCTGTTACCTCTGTCTGCCTCTTGGTCAATTCTGACTTCCACACATGATCTCACATGGCCTAATACGGCCCTCCTATTACTAACTGTAAAAGACAAAAGTATCATTTTCCAGGCAATGATCCCTTCTTTTGTTGTCTTTCTGTATCTGCATAGAAACTAAATTCCAGGTACACTTCATGATAGAGTAACATTCAGTCAACCTGAGAGAGACAGAAACAGAGACTATGACAAGCCAATTTATGCAGTAGAGAAGGTGGGATTTCCACTCTGTTATCAACAGTTAATCAGTCCAAGTCTGCTGAGAGTCAAGGGAGCCAAAATCCCAGGCTACCTATAGGAGATAAAGGTGATACCACTCACACAGTGAAACAAGAGGAGAGAAGAAGTGTCTTGTTCCTCTGCCTTTTGTTTTGGTGAGCTCCTGTCCAGACACTCAGACTGACAGAAGTCCATAGGCACAGGGGGCAATGACTGACCTCACAGAGTCTCCAGATTCAAATGGTCTCCTCACTCAGAAACATCCCAACAGCACACCCAAAAGCAACCATTCAAGCTAGGCATGCCATGGCCTGGTCAAACTGACAGGTTAACATCAACAGAAAGGAAGGGAGTTTCGGAGTCTACTGTGGCGACAGGAACACCTGAAAAGAGGCAAGCCAAGAGTTCACAGCAAAGGTAAATCTTTCCTAAACAAAATGTCAGTTGCACAGATTTGCCACAATATCACCAACTGCTACACATATTTTGGAATTTCAACTAGTGACATTTAGAGTTAAATAGTAGTAACTATATATTTAATAATAACTTACAATGTGCAAATTGAAGCATTTGCAATGGAAGATAAAAGAACCTGTTAGAATTTGTACACAAGTGCAAGACCCAATGCCACTATACAGTAGATAACTCAGAAGCATATCTTTGATGAGTATCATAGTAAATTCACTAAAGCAAAAGCTCTTTTTGAGATTTGAGGAAGGGCTTTCTGTCTTAGAGCACAGGCCCAAGATTCTAAAGGGGGTGATAATGGCAAGGGGTGGGAGAGAAAATACCAAAACCAGGTTAAATTGAACTGTAACTACAAAACACAGTTTTTCCACCGCAGAGATTTAGCTACTTAATTATCTCTCAGTTGTAATCAATTGTTTAAGGCTTGAAGAAAAGAGCTATGTAAACTAAATGAAGCCAACTGGCAAATGGAGTCATGATATCAGTTCCTGCTAAACATGCCAGAGGTATTTCGTCAATCCAGGGTATTATAAGAAAGAATAATGTACCTTACTACTAACAACTTTTCAGTCCTAGTTAATAGCAATCCCTTCTTTCCAATTTTAATTTGTCAAATCAAAGAAGAACAACAATGAAGACCATCTGAGGAGAAGTCAAATTAATTGATTGGATGTATTGGCAGTTTGATCCACTGGCAACTCATTTGTATATTGATTTGTGCATTCACTTGTAAGCATTTACAGAGCAAGTTCTATGCCAACCACTCTGCTGAGTTCAAGGGAAAATTTATATACAGAGTAAGCATATTCTTTTAAAATTCAGAATCTAGTGAAGCAAAAAGACATGAGAAAATCAAAGTCATAAGAATAAGCTAGAATTATAAAAAGTACAATAAGGAAAACCCTATGAAGGAGAATACTCTGAAGAGTGGGTAGGCATAGCCTTTAGCAGAGTGAAAAGCTGGTACTAGAGGTGATTTAATGTTATCTTCGAAAGAACTCTTATATTTAATAAGCATATGCTTCTTTGGAAGTTTTGTTAGGGAAATCCATTCAATACAACTGTTCTTCCTTCTTCCTGGCATTTCTTCATTCTAGATTTTTTCCTGCTTGCTGGAGTACTTTTTAATATTTTACTCAACACCCAAGCATTTGAAAGATTTGCATCTAACATTTTATAGGGCAAGGATATGTTATGAATTATTCACTCTCTATGTGTATGTGTATCAGTAAGTAATTCTAGTACTACTAACAGGAATGAATGTTGTAGGGATAATTTTTCTATCCTAATATAGCTCTCTACTTTGGTATTACATGCCATATTATACATGACGTATCTTGATAATATATAACATTTGTATTTCTATGGTGTGCTGAGTCTATATTTCTGTATATATAATCAATTATCTTAGTAACAACAGTAATAATAAAATTTCCCATAATTTAATACACATTTTAGATGATTACATACTTTTACACAGAAGAGTTTACACAGTATGAAATATACTGTCTTTAGTACAGGATGTACATTATGAAAATATGGTTTGATTACTCTAGCTTAAGGATTTTGTTTCTTACAACCTAGTAATAACTGAAGTCCCTATGTGTATATTCACATGTATATATGCATATGTTTAAGGAAATATTCATGTAATCGTGCAACAGAGTGGCTGGAATATATTTCACTGCTTCCATCTTATTTCACATATGCCTATTAACTATTTTCAACATTTTTTGAAATTTTTACTGATAATTTTTTCATACCATATTCTGATGTTTCCCATCCCCAACTCCTCTCAGTTCCCCTCTACCTTCCCATCATCCAACGGCTTCAGCTGCTTGCTCTCTCTCTCTCTCTCTCTCTCTCTCTCTCTCTCTCTCTTTCTGTCTGTCTCTCTCTCTCTCTCTCTCTCTCTCTCTGTGTGTGTGTGTGTGTTTGTAAAGCAAACATGCAAACAAAAAGCAAACAAACCAGAATAAAAAGAAATAACGAAGAGAACGTCTTTTTATCTTCTCACAGAAGCCTTCAAAGGCAGCGGTATAATATCCATTATCAAATGGGGGAACTGAACCCTGGCTTCAATGACAAGGCTTGCATTATCATGTTAGAAGCACTTTAGGATGTTTAGATCAGGATTCGATATTAAATTTTATCAAGTCTGATTGGTATTAATAAACTAATTTGTGTTTCCTTTGACTGGCAGATGAACTGAATTGTGTGTTCCTGACTTGTGCTCCTTGCTCATTACATACGCTCCTTTAGCGGGTACTGAGTTCTCAGTCCCATTATGTTATTGGTAAGAATCTAGACTCTTGAGAAGAATTGGTCTTTGGCTTGCTCTTTGTCCTTTCTGGGGCCTTGGTTTTAACAAGCTGCCCTTGTGTCAGCAATCCTTATCTAAATCCCCATCAGCTGGAGTAAAGAGTCAGCGCTCACAGCAGGGCAGGCAGGACACAAACCAGACTGTGCACACTCACTTCTCAGCCTCTTGGGAAGGCATTCCACCATCCAGGTGACAGACGCCTCCTTCAAATTTGGCAGTTTCTTTTGTGCATGTGTCTTTATAACACTGACAGTTCTGAAGCATACATAGAAGCAATTATGTAAAGGAGTGTTCTCCTCGAATGTGCACTTTCTGATTTTTCTTCACAACCAGACTTGGACATCTTGACCCAATAATGTGCACCAATATCTGTTCTTCTCACTGCATCTCATGAGAGGCTCCCAGGTTCCATCAGCCCCTGGTAAAGGTAGTAGTTTTCTGGTGACTGTAATTTGTTTCCTATACAGCATAGCTATATTTTTTCTTTTTATGAATAAGTACTTTATTGGAAGCTGCTTGGGGACTATATAAATACATGCTCCTCATTAAAATTCTTTGTTCCTAGAATCTACTAATTATTATTGACTAAATTACCTTTTAATGACTGTGGCTATAAGGTGGTGTTGGTTTAGACTCCATCATTCTTTCTGTGTTTTACTGTCACCCTCATTCGTTAAAAAGTTGTTGAACAAAGTAAAACCTTCATTTCAACAGGTTATCAACCCGATTATTCCCCAGTGTCCCCAAGCTCAGAATGGCTTACAATCATTTATCTTAACCTTTCACTGAAACTGAATCAAAATAACATACACAAGAAAATCAACATAAAGCTACGATAAAGTAGCATGCAACAAATGTCAATCCCTGAAGTAATCTTCCCAACAAAGTTTCTGAGTTATTTGCTCTAATAGCTCCCACTTAATTTCATGTGTAATAAACAACAACATCTAATATCATTATTTCCACACTGAAAAAAGTCACTATGTAAGTCATGCTTTTTCTTTCTCCCAGAACTGAGTACATCATTAATAAGACTGTTTACAGAAACAAGGGAAGCTTTACCTGAGACTGACTTGTGGCCTTTTCTGATTTACAGGTGCCTTCCACTCTGCAGTACAGCTAGCGTTGGAAAAGTCATCACCAAGTCCAGACACAATGTAGTAATAGAGCTTTCTGTGTTCGAGTTTTGGAAGTTCTTTGATTCTGCCTCCCTTTCTACAGCGGGATGTAATCCTGCCATCCCTGGGATGTATTATTTTCATTCTTTTGCTCAATATTTTCCATTATTTATTTTTCCAAGTATAAAACTCAATTTGTACTAACCCCTGGGTCACAGTTATCAGAAACAACAAGATTGCCATAAGTCGGTGCAGGAGATTGGACTCACATACTGTATTGATCAAGAAACTAAAAATAATGCACTCAGGGGCTGTAAGGGCACAAGGCTTCCATGATTATCATCCATAGCAAAACCCCTGGGATCCCTTTTTTGTTTTCCGTGGACATCACACATGTCATCCAATCTTTGCTTTCCTCTCTGATTTCATGAATACCAACCAGGTCAAGCCTAGAGGGAAAAATAGTCTTCTCTGCCCCATGTGTCCTTATTCCTAAAAGTCTCATGTTTTAGGTAAACAATATAGTATCCTCTCTCTCTGGTAACATAATATTTTGGGCCCAGCACACCTTTTTAGCACGTCTTTTCCTGCTATCCCGTTCAAAGAGGTACAGAATGGCTATTTCCCACACAAACACTCTGCAGAGATAATCTCAGATTATCAGGCCCCCGCTAATTCCACTGTAGACTAACAAAGCTTAGTTCCTCTCCCCAATTGTAATCAGTCTACCCTCCCTTAAATCCAAATGAAATTATTTGTCCATTTTTTCTACTGAGATTTCCTTGTCTTCAATGGCATCCCTCCCACAAAATTCATTAACCACCCTGTGGACAACAGGTTGTGGGAACCGAGGTAGTCCTGCACAAATAGAACCATGGTTGCCTTGCCCTGCTGAGTCTGTCATGAAACCATTTTTTAAGCACCCCTTCCAAGTTCACACTTGAAAAGTGCCTCTTTTAAAAGTCAAAACACTTGAACTGGCACTGGCTCCAATCTCCAGAAAGAGCCATCTGCACAGAGGGAGTGTTGCTGCTCATCTTGCTGTGACAGCAACATGGCTTCTTGGGCCAGAATGTAATTTTCATCTTTCATTCTCACCTTCATGCTGGTGCGGGAGGCTCTACACAACTTGGGGAAGAAAGGGTTTATTTTAACTTACAACTTACATCATGAAGGGAAGTCAAGGCAGGAGCTCGAGCAGGGCAAGAAGCTAGAGGCGAGAACCATAGCAAAAGCCATGGAGGCGTGCTGTTTACTGGCTTGCTCCCAAGGCTTGCTCAGCTTGCTCTCTTATATAACTCAGGGCAACCTGACCATGGGAGGCACCAACCTCCATGGGATAGGCCTACCTACATCAACCATTAATCAAAGAAGTGCACCCCACAAGCTTGACCAGTCTTGGGAGAGAGGTGCTGCTTTTTCTCAACTAAAGTTCTCTCTTCCTAAGGTGTAGCCTCCTTACTTGGATTAGCCTCCCAGTGCTTGGCTGTGGTTTTTTTCTCTATAGCCTACAATATTGAAAACACCCTGTGATGCTGAGTTCTGCAAAAGGGCAGATGGAGTTTTGTTTTTCCTAAGCAGGAGAGCCAGGTCCTCGTTAGTATAGTGGTGAAGTGTCCCCTCCTGTGGTCAATTTCCTTGAGTGCCAACACTTGTTTTGTGTTTTCTGGGTTGTTTTGTTCACTGTATTTAAGAGCCGAGTTCTTGGAGTAAAGCGGTTGTTGCTTGAGAAGTCTCTTCTCACTCAACCTTCTCTATGTGAGTTTGTCTTTTTATTTAATCCACAGGTCCTCGCCGTTGCTCGGGTGGGTTGGTTATGTGGGCGAAGCCAACACTAAGGGATTCTTGCTTGTGTCTGATTGGAGAATAAAATCACTAACCAACACAGAGGCTTCTTCTCTCCCAGGAACTGACTGGATCTGAGCCTGTGATCTTTGCACCATTTCTTTTACAACCTTATCACTGTCAACCATAAATCAGGTGTAGGGATGGGGGGACCAAGGTGATGGCACCAATCTGTATCCGAACATAATTATCATTCTTCTCACTCCAACAAGAGTCCAAGCCCCTCCCACAAGTGTAAATTGAGAAAGAGCTTAGGATTTGGCTCAGAGGTAGAGCCCTTGGCTAGCTTATAAAACATTTGGCTGCCAGATGATGCTGTTAAAGGGGAATGGAGACTTTAAGAGAGAAGTACTGATAGAAAAAAAGAGAATTAGGCCAGTAGGAGTACAACCTGTGAAGGGGTTACTGGAACATTTTTTGCTTCCTTGCGACCTAAAGAGACTTCATCTGCCATGATACCCTGTGCCATCATAGACATAAAACAACAGGGTTAAGTGTTCTTATCATCACCAAAGCCTCTGAGACACTCAGTCAAAATAATACTTTCCTCTTTTTAACTTGATTGTCTTAGGTATTTTGTTATAGCAACAGAAAGATGGTTCAGAGAGAATTAGTTCACTTAGATGTGTATATATTGGAATTTCTTAGATGGTGGTAGGAAACCCTTATGCAAGTGCAGTTAAAGAAACAGTTATCCATATCACAATTAAATTGATTAAAAGAATGAAAGTGAACTCATTAACAGACGTCAAGCTACACAAGACTGCAATAACAAGAGTTTTGACCCCTTATGTTTCTGCATTCAGGTTTGTTTGAATCTCTGCTTTGCTATAGTAGGAGCCTAGGTGAGCCAGGGCAACCTGGTAAGAACTTTCTGAGCCCTTTGCTCTCCTGAAGCAAAAGCACTCACTTCAACCTTTACTTAACATAAAGCAAGTCAGAAACCTGTCTTCCAGGTGAGGGAACCTCCACCTGTATCTCTTTGAGGGTTAACAGCTCCTACAAAGTCCATGAGAGTTAAATAAATATTTGCTAAAAATAAAGCCTGACATTTGGAATTCATTACAAGACATTTGTCATAATAGATTTTTTAGGTCATTCCGGGGATGGATTTTCTGACTTTCCGCTGGCGAGAAGGGCAGTAAGGCAGCTCTGAAATTGACTGATTAGCCCGAATTCTAAATTGCCATCATGTATGATGCTGCACACACACTTTGATGGCAATAAAGCTTGCCCAGAAAACACACACACACACACACACACACACACACACACACACACACACACACACACACATGGTCATTGCTCTCTTCTCTTTAACATATTTTTATTTATTACATTGCTTCACGTGATTCTCAAGTGTCAAATTCACATCTCTGGAATCATCTACATAAACTGCAAAGCACTGTATAAACACAAGCCAGCATCCTTATTGCCTTTGTGATCATTACCCTCATCATTATTCATAACAATCTGTCATTTGGCCTCCAGTCTCTCCCTATGAATCACCATTTCCCCTCCCAACCCAATCTCTGTCCTTGTGGACTTTCAATGCCTTGTACCTGGATATCATGATTCATCTGTAAACATATTTTCCAGCTCTGTGAGCTGTTTGCCCCCAATCCCTCATGAAAAAGACCATTAGAGTTATCTTGCTTTGCAAAAAGAAAAAAATACACTTGTTAGGTTTGAAACATTCTAATTCAATTCAATATTTACTTAATGAGAGCGTAGTATGTATAAATATTAACAGGGGAAGCAGAGATGAATAAAACAGAAGAAAAATATCAATAATAAAGCGTGGGCTACATAGTAAGTTCCAGGTCACAGTAAAACACCATTGCAAAAGCTAGATAGATAGATAGATAGATAGATAGATAGATAGATAGATAGATAGATACCTCTTAAGAACATGAATATACAAATTGTTATAGCAGAAGATAGAACTGATATATCAAAGAAAACTTAAAATATTGTTCTTTGTTAATCAATTTTCCATCACTATAGCAAAATACCTGGCATGATCAACCTAAAGAAGAAGAAAGGTTTGCTTTAGCTGACAAGTTTTGAAGTTCATAACTTGTTGTTTTGGGTCCTGAGGAGAGGCAGTATATTAGTAACAGGATAAGATGATCACCTCATGACATCTAAAAACACAAAGAAAGACAGGAAGAATCAGCAAATTCAAATATGTCATTCCAATGTACATACACCTGATGGCTTAACCCCATCGCCTTCCTAGGCTGTATCTTTAAAGGCACTACTACTTTGCAATAGTCCAGGAATGTGTCCATGCCTTGAGCTCATGGCCTTTGGGGGACATTCATCTAAAGCAAAGCAAAGTGGTAGAGTTTAATTTGTATTAGGTTTGGAAATGTGTGGTACAAGCATGGGGATCCAGAGACAGTGCTGAAGAACAAAGCTAAGTTGTGAAAGAAAGAAGAGGTGGAGGAACTGAAAACTGAACGAGGCTCAAAATCAGAAGAGCTGGACTGTATGTTGACATGGGAATTAGCCAGGAGAGAAGGGAAAGGGCCTGACAGGCCAGGGCCGTCTTCTCATTTCCACTGCAGACTTGTAGATCAGCAGCCTGCTCAGGCCCTCCTCTCCTTCATCCACCAGCACTTCAATTCTGATATGGATTTTGTATATGCATGTGCATGCTTATGCATGCGTGTGAATGCCTGTGCATGTGTGTGCGTGTGTTCGTGCATGTGTGCAAGTTCCTCTCTCTCTCTCTCTCTCTCTCTCTCTCTCTCTCTCTCTGTGTGTGTGTGTGTGTGTGTGTGTGTGTAAAGCAGGGTTCATTTACCCGTGTGTGTGTGTGTGTAAAGCAGGGTTCATTTACCCTGTTGTACAAGGACTTTTTACAACTTTGCCAAAAATATTAACTTTACTTTGAAGTAGAACAAAGCAGTTTCACTGCTGGTTTGGGTGACTAGTAAAAAGGTTAAGGATGCTAACTCCCCTTGCAGTTTATTCTCCTTATGCTCCATTTAATACATTGCTGAGTTACCTCTGAAGACCACTGAGCTCAGTCATCCCCCTGCTCCTCCTCCACTGGCTGCTGCTTGCCAGGAAGCAAAGCCAGCCAACCATTCGCTTATTTTGTGCCACAAGTCTTCCTTTAAATCCATCTCTCCTCGCTGGACTTTTCCCCCTTCGGCTCAGATAAAACCTACTTTTCATGAGAGGTACAACAAGAAAGAAATGCAGACACAGAGCGATTCTTTCTTTGAATTAGACTTACAGATATGGAATGAGGAAAGCCCACATAAAAAGGGATGACATTGGGCACAGAAGAGATAAGAATTCCTGTCATACTCTCTGCAATAAAGGCTGACTGCTAAGGAAAGAATGAACACCATTTACCAACTCCACCAGGGGACAGGTGTCAGGCATCAAACAAGACAAGTTTAACAAAAAGTCCAGTGTCTTCTCACCAAAGTAGCCAAAGATTTTATTTGGCTATCATCTGCTGACTTATCTTGGCTTTTTAGTTTTCTCCATGTGTCCCACATTGCTCCTCATGTCAGCCCCTCAGACAGCATCAGCTTTAGGACCCTGTCTTCTTCCTAATATCAACACTTCAAACCATAATAAATACCATATTTTCAAAAGTCAAATTAGTCTCATTTCTTCTAGGAATTAATCTAACCTACTCCTGCGTGTTGAATTCTCGCGAACACTGGCCCCCAGACCTTCAGAGGTAGCACAACTGATTGTGATTGAAATACCGTTCAGGCCTTGGAACTCAGCATGTAAGCAGCACCACCTGCCAAAACAAGAACAAAGAGTTAATCCATCAAAGTCCATAGTTCTGACAAAGTCTCTAAATATCCCAAAACCTGGCTGTGTGTGTGTGTGTGTGTGTGTGTGTGTGTGTGTGTGTGTGTGTACTTAAAAGCTCAACCTCAGAAAGGCTCTGGGACTGCACTAGAGTCTGAAACAACCACTGGCAGACCATGCATATCTCATCTGTTTCTGGGTTTATGATAGCCCAAAATAATAGCAAACACTTTCTAAGTGTTCTTACTATTAACATTATTACTATTTCTTCTTCCACTCAGCATTGTTTTATATATCTGCCAACTCTAATATGCACATCCAGGTTTTGGCTTCTCACCAATTCATGGTACAACACAGAGTCTACTCCCTTGGTTCACTTATCCATGACCCCATGACATCCCTTTTCAGGTCATATAACTCAATCTGTTATCCTGCTTATATTTCATTGTGAACTTTCTGTACATTTATTTATTTGGAAGTTTATCTCATGTTGTTTGTATATATGTATATTCATATATATTTGTCATTTCTGTGCATTTTTAAAGTTTTTCATATTTTTTGTATCAGTGTTACTCTTGTTAATAAGGTCTATAAATAAAAAGAAATACCAACTTCTGGCGTGTGCCTTCTGCCTGGGCAGATCACCAGCTTGTCTGCTCCTCTGAAGACACCACAGTCTAAAGGCCTCCCAGGAGTTCTTTTAGACACAGGGCAACTGGTAAGGGACCCTCCCAAACAACTGCAGCAGCTAGGAATACCTAGGAGTCCAGTGGACTCAGGACCCATAACCCCTCAAACCTCCTGTCCCCCCTCCCCAATTCCACGCCCTTTCTGGTCACCAACTTGTCTGCTCCTCAGAAGACATCACAGTGTGGAGGCTTCTCTGGAGTTTCACTGCATGCAGGGCAACTGACACAACAGTCTGAAAGCCTCCCTGGAGTTCTGGTGCACAGAGGACAACAGACCCCACAGTATAAAGGCCTCCCAGGAGAACAGCTATATGCAGGGCAATAGCTTGATTGCTCCTCTGACAACCCAACAGTCTGAAGGCCTCCCAGGAGATCTGCTGCAGCCAGGGCAAAAGATCAGCAGCTTCTCTTCCCCTCTGAAGACCCCACAGTCTGAAGGCCTCACAGGAAGTCTCCTATAGACAGGGCCACAGGCCTCCCAGGAGACCGGCAGCAACCCAGGGACCAGGACACAGGCTCCAGACAGAGACACCCAGACCAGCTAATACCAGGAATAACCAGATGGGGAGAGGCAAGCAACAGAAGCCAATATACTTTGGAATCATCAGAACCCAGTTTCTCACCACACTAAGCCCTGGATACACCAAGACATCTGAAAATAAGGCAGCTGACCTAAAATCCTATCTCATGAAGATAATAAAGTCCTTTAAGGAGGATATAAATAACTCACTGAAAAAAATACAGGAAAACATAGGTAAACAGGTAGAAGCCCTTAAAGAGGAAACAAATAAATCCCTTAAATAAATACAGGAAAATACAATAAAAACTGGTAAAGAAATTGAACAAAGCAGTTCAAGACCTAAAAGTAGAAGTAGAAACAATAAAGAAAACACAAATAGAAGCAACTCTTGACACCTAGTGTTTCAATGGGAAACCTAGGAAAGAGGTCAGGAATTACAGATGTAAGCATCAACAACAGAATACAAGAGATAGAAGAGAGAATCTCAAGTGTAGAAGATACCTTAGAAAATATTGAAACAACTGTCAAAGAAAATCCAAAACATAAAAAAGTCCTAACCTAAAATATCCAGGAAATCCAGGACACAATGAAAAAACCAGATCTAATAATAATAGGAATAGAGGAGAACAAAGATTCCCAGCTGAAAGGAACCGAAAATGTCTTCAACAAAATCATGGGAAACTTCCCCAACCTAAAGAAAGAGATGGCCATAAATGTATATAGAACACCAAATAGATTGGACCAGAAAAGAAAATCCTCTTGTCACATAATAATCAAAACACTAAATACACAGAACAAAGAAAAAATATTAAAAGCTGCAAGAGAAAAGGCCAAGAAATGCATAAAGGCAGATCTATCAGAATTACACTAGATTTCTCAACAGAGATACTAAAAGCCAGAAGAACCTGAATAGAGGTTATACAGACCCTAAGAGAACACAAATGTCAGCCTAGCAAAACTCTCAATCAACATAGATGGAGAAACCAAAATATCACAGGACAAAACCAAATTCAAACAGTATCTGTCAACCATTCCAGCCCTTCAGAGGATTCTAGAAGGAAAACTCCAACACGAGTAGGGTACCAACACCAAAGAAAAAAACAAGATATTAATCATCTCAAAACAAAGCCAAAAGGAGAGAATCACATGCACACAATGCCACCTACAACAAACATAACAGGAACTAACAATCATCCATCTTTAATATCTCTCAATATGAACAGACTGAATTCCCCAATAAAAAGACATAAGCTAACAGACTGAATCTGCAAACAGGATCCAGTATTTTTGTTGCATACAACAAACACACATCAATAGCAAAGACAGACACTACCTCTAGAAAAAAGTCGTTCAAGAAAATTGTCCCAAGAAACAAGCTGGAGTTGCCATCTTAATATCCAATAAAATAGACTTTCAACCAGTAGTTATCAAGCAAAATTGGTAAGGACACTTCATATTCACCAAAGGAAAAATCCACCAAGAGAAAGTCTCAACTCTGAACATCTATGCCCCAAATACAAGGGCACTCACATTCATAAAAGGAAATTTCCTAAAGCTCAAAACACACATTGAACCACACACAATAATATTGGGAGACTTCAACACACCACCCTCACTAATGGACAGGTTATTGAAACAGAAACTAAACAGAGACACAATAAAGCTAACAGAAGTTATGGACCAAATGGATTTAACGAATATCTACAGAACATTTCACCCTAAAACAAAAGAATATACCTTCTTCTCAGCACCTCATGGTACCTTCTCCAAAACTGACTATATAATCAGACATAAAACAAGCCTAAACCAATACAAGAAGGTTGAAATAATCCCATGCATCTTATCAGATCACCCTGGCCTACAACTGGTCTTCAATAACAACAAAAACAAGAAAAAAAAAAACTCACATACCCATGGAAACTGAACAACTCTCTACTCAATGATAACTTGGTCAGGGAAGAAATAAAGAAAGAAATTAAAGACTTCCTGGAATTCAATGAAAATGATGTCACGGCATACCCAAACTTATGGGATACAATGAAATCTGTGCTAAGAGGAAAATCATAGCACTGTGTGTCCTGGTAAAGAAATTAGAGAGATCCTACACTAGCAACTTAAGAGCATACCTTAAAGCCCTAGACCTAGAACAAAAAGAAGCAAACACACCCAAGAGGAGTAGAAGACAGGAAATAGTCAAACTCAGGGCAGATATCAACCATTTTGAAAACAAAATGAATGATACAAAGAATAAACAAAACTAGGAGCTGTTTCTTTGATAAAATCAACAAGTTAGATTAACCCTCAGGCAAACTAACTAAAGGGCCCAGAGACATTATCCAAATTAACAAAATCGGAAATGAAAAGGGATACATAACAACAGAAACTGAGGAAATTCAAAAAATCTTCAGATCCTACTACAAAAGCCTATACTCAACAAAACTAGAAAATCTAGATGAAATGAATGATTTTCTAGGCAGATACTACATGCCAAAGTTAAATCAAGAGCAGATAAACTATTTAAAGAGACCCATATCCCCTAAGGAAATAAAAGAAGTCATTAAAAACCTCCCAACCAAAATAAGTTCAGGGCTTTAGTGCAGAATTCTACCAGAACTTCAAAGAAGGGCTAATACCAATACCCCTCACATTATTCCATAAAATATAAACAGAAGGAACACTACCTAATTCATTCTATGAAGCCACAATTACTCTGATATCTAAACCACACAAAGACCCAAAGAAGAAAGAGAAATTCGAACCAATTTAATTTATGAATATCGATACAAAAATACTCAATAAAATTCTGGCAAACCGAAGTCAAGAACACATCAAAACCATCATTCACCATGATTAAGTAGGCTTCATCCCAAGGATGCCAGGTTGGTTCAATATACTAAAATCCATTAACGTAATCCACTATATAAACAAAACAAAGAAAATAATCGCATGATCATCTCACTAGGTGCTGAAAAAGCATTTGACAAAATACAGCATTCCTTCACGTTAAAAGTATTGGAGAGATCAGGAATTCAAGGCCCATACCTAAACATAATAAAAGCAATATATTGCAAACCAACAGCCAATATCAAATTAAATGGAGAGAGACTTGAAGCACTCCTACTAAAATCAGGGATAAGACAAGGATAACCACTCTCCCCATATCTATTCAATAGTACTCAAAGTTCTAGCTAGAGCAATAAGACAGCAAAAGGAAATCAAGGAAGTACAAATTGGCAAAGAAGTCAAGGTATCACTATTTGAAGATGATATGATAGTATACATAAGCAACCACCAGAATTCTAGTAGAGAACTTCTAAAGCTAATAAACAACTTCAACAAAGTGTCTGGATATAAAATTAACTCAAACAAATCAATAGCCTTCCTTTATACAAATGACAAATGGCTGAGAAAGAAAATAGGGAAACAACACCCTTCACAATAGTCACAAATGATATAAAATATCTTGTGTTAACTCTAACCAAACAAGTGAAAGATCTATGTGACAAAACGTCAAGTCTCTCAAGAAAGAAATCAAAGAAGACCTCAGAAAATAAAGAGATCTCCTATGCTCATGGATTGGTAGAATTAACATAGTAAAAATGGCCATCCTACCAAAAGCAATCTACTGATTTAACACAATCCCTATCAAAATTCCAACACAATTTTTCAAAGATATAGAAAGAGCAATTCTCAAATTCATTGGAAAAGCAAGAACCCAGTATAGTGAAAACAACTCTTAACAATAAAAGAACTTCTAGGAGAATCACCATCCCTGACCTCAAGCTATACTACAGAGCAATAGTGATAAAAACTGCATAGTATTGGTACAGAGACAGACAGGTTGATCAATGATGTAGAATTGAAGACTCAGAAATAAAACTACACACTTACAGACACTTGATCTTTGACTAAGAAGTCAAAAATACACAATGGAAAAAAAGAAAGCATCTTCAATAAATGGTGCTGGTCTAACTGGCAATCTGTATGTAGAAAAATGAAAATAGATCTATATTTGTCACTTTGCACAAAGCTTAAGTCCAAGTGGATCAAGGACCTCAACATAAAACCAGATACACTGAATCTAATAAAAGAGAATGTGGGAAAGAGCCTTGAACTCATTGACACCAGGGGAAATTTCCTAAACAGAACTCCAATGGCTTAGGCTCTTAAATTAAGAATTGATACATGAAACTGGAAAGCTTCTGTAAGGCAAAGGACATAGATAATAGGACAAATTGGCAAACTATAGATTGGAAAAAAACTCTTTACTAACCCCACATCAGATAGATGGCTAATATCCAAAATATATAAAGAAGTTAAGAAGCTAACCAGCGCAAACCAAACAACCAAATCAAAAATGGGCTTTAGAATTAAAGAGAGAACCCACAACAGAGGAATCTCAAATGACTGAGAAGCACCTAAAGAAATGCTCAAAGTCCTTAGTGATCAGGGAAATGCAAATCAAAATGACACTGAGATTTCACCTTACACCAATCAGAATGGCTAAGATCAAAACCTCAGGTAACGGCACATGTTGGCAAGGATGTGGAGAAAGAGGAATACCCCTCCATTGCTGATGGGATTGCAAACTGGTACAACCACTCTGGAAATCAATCTGGAATTTCCTCAGAAAATTGGAAGCAGATCTACCTGAACATCCAGCTATACCACTCTTGGGCATATACCCAAAAGGTGTCCCAACCATGCCACAGGGGCACATGTTCTACTATGTTCATAGTGACCTTATTTGTGCTAGCCAGGAGCTGGAAACAACCCAGATATCCCACAATGGATACAGAAAATGTGGTTCATTTACAGTACAAAATACTACTCAGCTATTAAGAACAAGGACATCATGAGTTTTGCAGGCAAATGGATGGAACTAGAAAATATTATCCTGAGTGAGATAACTCAGACCCAAAAGGACATGCATGGTATGTACTCACTAATAAGTGGATACTAGCCAAAAATGTACAGAATACCCAGGATACAATCCACAGAACTTACGAAGGTTAACAACCTGAAGGGCCCAAGTGAGGATGCCTCAATCCCACTTGGGAGGTAGAAGAAAGCAATCATGGAGGGCAGAAGGAGGGAGGAGTGGGAGAGGGGGCAGGAGGGGGAAAAGGGGAACTTGATCAGGTATTTGGGGTTGGGGGAACCCGACTGAAGCCCTCAGAGGCAGCAGAAAGAATAGAAACAGGCAATCTCTGGGGGTAGGAGTTAGGGGACCCTCTAGAATGTACCCGATACCTGGGAGGTAAGAGACTCTCAGGACTCATTGGAAGGAACCTTAGATGAAATGCCCTACAGTGGGGAGAGGGAACTTGTAGAGTCCACCTCCAGTAGAAAGATAGGACATCAAGTGGAGGGATGGGGTTGCCATCACACAGTCAAAAACTCTGACCCAGAATTGTTCCTGTCTAAAAGAACTGCAGGGATAGAAATGAAGAAGAGCCTGAGGGAAAGGAGGTCCAGTGACAGGCCCAAATTGGGATCCAGCTTAAGGGGAGGCTCCAAAACCTGACACTATTACTGATGCTATGGTGTGCCCTGGGGTTGAATTAGGGAAAAGCTGGAAGAAGCTGAGGAGGAGGGCAACCCCATAGGAAGACCAGCAGTCTCAACTAACCTGGACCCCCAAGATCTCTCAGACACTGGACCACCAACCAGGCAGCATACAGCAGCTGATATGAGGCCATGGACACATATACAGCAGAGGACTGCCTGGTCTGGCCTCAGTGAGAGAAGAGGCACCTTAGGCCCCGTGGAGTGGAGAGGTCTAGGGGGGAGGGGTGGAAATAGCCTCTTGGAGACTGGGGAGAAAGTATAGGAAGAGGAACAGTTAGAAGGCAGACCAGGAGGTGGATAAGAACTGGCCTGTAAAAATACTTAAAGAACAACAAAAAAACTAACTAAATAAAAATAAAACAGATAAAAATTAACTGAAAACCAGAGAAGTCTTAAGGATGGCATTGGATAAAAACAAGGATTTTCAGCTTTGCTAACTAAGCTAATCAACCAAATAACTTAGGATAACTCATCCCTCCTTCTCTGTACTTACCATTTGTTAAATTATACCTATATTTGCTACATATATATGCATATTGATAAAAATAAATGCCAATTTTTAAATAATGAAATCTATTTCTACTCTCATGACTTGTGCTTTTCTTTTTCGCTTTATGAAATCTCATGTGTGTGAACAGCATATGTGTCCATGTGCAAGCAGAGAACAGAGATCAACAATCAGTGTTCTTCATCAGTCTTCACCTTACATATTTGAGACAGCCTCTCACTGACTGTGGAGCTCACTCGTTGGCCACACTGGTTGGCCAGTAAGCTCCTGTCACCTTACCACACCATGTCACTTCCCACTCCTCCCCCAGTCTGTGCTAGGGTAGTAAATGCACATGACCAAATCCAGCATTTTGACATGGGTGCTGGGACTCTGAACTCCCTCGGGTCCTCATGCACAGGCAGTAGGCATGTTACTCTCTGAGTCGTTTCCCTAGCTCCTCTCCAGGAAATCTTCCTTCTTATTCTTCAGACACAAAACCAGTTTCCTATAAGAGAGTTTATTATTTACTAGGCAGTGTTAGGTGAAATCTATATTTGAGTTGTCTTTAAGGACTGATCAAGTTTTAACAAACTATTTACCAAGTAAGCTACCCTGTCTTCAGGTAGAATTGTAATTACGAAAAACCACATGATCATATGCTGGCTGTGGAACACTTAGAAGGCCATTATAATGCTTCATTTTATGGTCTCTCTCTCTCTCAGCAGGTCACTATGTTCTTGAGGTCAGTGTGCATGTATGTGTCCACACATGATGACCTCATCTTAAATCAATGTGGGCATTTGAGTCAGTATGTTCACACAGAAAAATAAACCCAAAGCATATATTCATGTTAGCTTCTTGCTCACTTAGAAACTGGCATGCAGATTTAAAGAAAATACCTACACAAAGCCTGCTTGCACTCTATCCTTGGATCCTAGCTCTCAGAAGCACCCTTCACTTCTCCCTGTGCCAAAACTTGCCTTGGAAAGCAGCCTTGGATTTCTTTTCCTCCAGATAAAATTGTTTCTGCATTCTCCACCTCACAAGAATTTTATTTATTCAACAAATTTTGAGCAACTATTGTGCATTCAGCGATGTATAAAGTGCCAGCTAAATTGTGCCAACAACACACAGTGAACAACCTAGACAGGGCCAGAGCCAGTACACCTACAGGAAGAAGCTAATTAAACAGGGAATCAATTGTGTCTCAGAGCTGTAGACTAAGGTGAGTGTAGTAAAAGAAAGGCATGAGGCTCCCTGTGAGGAGGTAGTGGAGGAGGGAAGGGACCACATAGTTCAGAGATATTTGACATAGAATTTAAGATGTGAGGCAATGCAGGAGGATCTATATGAGGAATGAGAGTCGAAAGAAGAAGCAAGTCAGAGAAGCAATGTGGGAAGAGTCTGAAGGAGAAACAATATTTTGGACATGTGAAAAGGTGAACAGGGAGTCTAGGGGTTGCCAGAAATGTTCTATATCATTTACCACAGGGCAACTATCTAAAGTCTTTGGACTTGGATACTAAAAGATATTTTTAAATAAAATTTTAGATCTTCATTTCAGGATTTTTCTAGAGGACTTAAGTACATTTCTAAAAATATTCCAAATGATTGTTAGAATCCCTCTCTAATTAGAAGTTCAAAATTAGAACACATAGAAGAAAAAAACATAGTTCCTTCCTCTTAAGATGTACACAGTCTCTAGAAACACAAATCAAAAAGCATACATGGGCTGCACCTAGGCCTCTTGCACATATGTAGCAGATGTACTGTCTGATCTTCACACAGGTCCCCCAACAACCGAGGCAGGAAAACTGTCCCTAACTCTTGTCTGCCTGTTCCTCTAACTGGGCTGCCATGTCTAGCCTCAGTGGGAGAGGATATGCCTAGTTCTGCAGCAACTTATTGCACCAGGGTGGATTATACCCAAGTTGGGGCTCCCTCTTGTCAGAGAAAAAAGGGAAAGGGTCTGGGGAAGGGGCTGTATGAGGGAAGACTGAGAAGAGACTCTGGGCTAGAGAGATAACTAAGTAGGTAAAAGTGCTTGCTAAACAAAGACTCTAATTCTGATTCCAGCACCCACTGAGGGCAGCCCACAACTACCTGTAACTCTAATTTCAAGGGTTCCATCAGCCGCTTCTCGTCTCTATAGGTACCTGCACCTATCTTTCTCTCTCTCTCTCTCTCTCACACACACACACACACACACACACACACACAACTAAAATGAAAATAGTTTTTTTAAGATATAAATACAATAGAGTGTCACCACCATTCTAATTAATAATATGAGAAATACAGTGTATACAACCATAATCTTGTTTATATCTATCAGACAGCCAAGGTTCCAAAACAACCAACTAGACAGACTTTGAAAACATGAGATTTTGTCTCAGGAGAATTGACAAGTCAAAATTTTTGCCTTTTACCAAGCATAGAAAAAAAAGAGATGCCAACCACAGAAGTGAAAAAGACACAACTAAATTTTAATGCACTTTTTAAGGATTTTGTATTGTATGTAATGATCTGATGAGCTCCAATCCAAACTCCTTGCCCTTCTCCATATCCTCCAACATCTTCTATCTTCAAACTACATGAACTTCTTTGTAGAACTACTGAGTTTATTTAGAGTGCTAAGATATACTTGAGTGTGGGGCTATCCATTGGAGCATGGGAGCAACCAGGATCTGATCTGCAGTATACTGAGTCAGTCTCTCTCTCTCTGTCTCTCTCTCTCTCTCTCTCTTCCAGAAGCCACCAGTTGGACCACTGGCCATGCTTAGATTTTGGGTGGTATAATCTTGTCTGGAACTTGTATATGTAGTCACACTCCTGTGAATTCACGCATGCAATAGCACTGACATGTCCAAAAGCACTGTTTCCTAGGAATGCTCTGGCTTTTACAGCCTTTCTTCGCCTTCTTCAGCAATAGTTCACAAGTCTTGGAGGTCAGGAGTGTGGTACAGTCAATAACTGTGTGCTCATATGACAACTTACTTCTCTAAATTCGTAGTTTCAAACATATGAACAATCTGTACACAATCGCTAATGATTTAGTACCACATTCCAGCTGTATCCAAGAATGATGTGGACCAGATGACACAGAAATCCCTTTCTGAGGATGGGCATCATGGTGACAATCCTTAATAAAATTAGAGCCAACAAAGCAAGCTATATATAAACTGAATTTATGTAAAATTTGTGTCTCTTAAAAATAAAACCCTAGAACCAATATTTTCATTCCACATGAGTGACCATTGGTAGAGACTTAGAACCAAATAGCATATGATGCTACAATCAGTAATCTACAAAACTGTACACAGACATGACTGAAGTGAAGGCATCACTAGACAGAATGTATAGAATATATGACTAAAACAACTCAGACAGATGAAGAAGACTAATGAACGGAATAGATAATACACATTTATAATAACCCTAGATATATCATAAATTTGAAACCAATCCCAAAGAAATTTTCAGGTCAGTACAATTTCAGAGAATGAAATCAAAGATTAAGGAAAGAATATAATTTTAGATAACTCTCTTAGAAAATAAACAATAAAACCACACCTGACAATTCCTTACGTCAATGTATATTTATTACTAACAGTAGAAAATGCATACTTTAATAAAAATAAAACTATAGATGAAATATTTCACAAATGAAGATGCAATAAACCTCCAAATTTATTTAAAATTATTACTACTGAAGTCAAGCTACATAAACAAAGAATAATACATCATAGTCTAGGCATATATTAAGAAGACAAATTCAGTTCAGCAATCTTTAAAATTAATTAATTTAGATAACTATATTAACATTCTAGGGAAAACAAAAGAATAAGCAATATTGATTTTAAAATTGACAAAATTAAAAACTCACTTATAACAAAAATTCTCAACCAGACAAAGAAATCTCCCAATCTTATAAGAATACATTTAAAATAACTGTTAACATAGAGACTGTGGGAAAATACTGAATAACTTTCTGTAAAATCAGAAAAAAACAAAACAAAGCAACAACAAAAACAAAATGCAAAATCCAAAAAGTAAAACAAAGAAACAAAAATCAGGCTGATTAACTCTAGTCACATAAAGCCAGAGTCAATGTCAATGTGTGTGAAGTTACACAGAATTTACAAACTGGAAATAAGTAACTAAAAGCACCTCTTCAGAGACTGCACGGTTGTTATTTAGAAAACCCCTGGGTACCTACCATAATGCTACCAGAGATAAGAACAGAAACCAGCAACATGACAGATGCAGTAGAAAGCCCAACATCTGAAAACCAAATATGTTTTCCTGTTATATATAATAATAACTAAAAACTCAAATTTTAAACAGTACCACTCCAATTACATGACTGCAACTGATAAAGAAGAAAAAAAAGTGTAAAATGGCTGGGAGGTAGGAAGTGTGATACACTCATAGCTCCACTCTGAAAGTGAATTTTGCCGGGTGGCACTTAAAGATATAAACTTTATGAGTGGAGAGTCACACTGTTTAATGAGTTAGAAAATGCACACAGTCAACATGCCATTTCTTCTCTGATTAATCATTCAATTAAATTGAATCAAAATCAACACACCAGCAAACTTTTCTGAAGAAATCAACAAGCTAATTTCAACATTTTTTTTTATCAAACTACCACATCAAAAATAATTTTGAAGAACAACAAAGTTATAGGCTAAACCCTAACTCTATCAAAGTCATGTTGTGGCAGGAAGCACTCATGAACCCCAAAAGGTCACCAAGGAGCCGTTTCCGGTGCAGCCACATTTATTATCAGCTCAGGCGCCTTCAACCCAGGCCTGACACAGCAGAATGGAAAGGGGGAGCAGCCTCGAACCCTCAGCAAGACAAGGTTTTATAGGAAATGGGAGAAAGTGGGAGGGGGTTGTCTAGCCTGGCTAGTATCTAATAGAAATCTAATAGGATGACCGTTGTAAGCTGACAGGTGAGTGTTCTGAAGCAAGACCAAAAACAATCACAAATGGTCTGAAAGTACATCCGAACCGAGACTAATCTTTGATTGACTGTTGCTAGGAAGTAGCTAGGGAGTAACTCTGGGGTGGGGTCCAAGGACGAGCCTTGGGGTCCTTCCTGGTACTTGCGTGCAGCTTGGGTTCAGCTGTAGGTCAAGTTCTCAGGTTTTCTTCTTTTCTTCTAGGAGGCCAGTCCCAAGATGGAGTAGGTTTGACCTCTCAGTCACACTCAAAGCAAACATTGTATTGGTGTGAGAATAACTGTAGAACTCAGTAAATCAAGGTGTAGAGGTCAGAAACAGACCACTACTTATATCATCAACTAGTTTTCAACACATGTATTCAGTGGAGAAAAGAATAGTCTTCTCAACAAATTCTGCTCCAAAAATTGAGCTCCTGTACAAAAGGATGGATTTCATCGTTCTTAAATATACAAAAATAAATGAAAATGGAGTACAGATCTTGATATGTCAGCTAAAACTGGAAGTATGCAAAATATCACATAGAAGGAAAATTCATATATGTCCTTGATACTCAGGTGTCTTAAAGCAAAGTATGAATCATAAGGAAAAAATTGATATATTTAATGTCATCAAAAGTTGCGAATTCTCTTATTTGAAAGATTAGAAACAGGCCACAAACAATATACCAACAAACAATAATAAACCAACTCAATAAAATATGTAAAGGATTTGTACAGACACGCCACTAAAATATGAAGGCTGGATATGTAGTTCACTGGTAGAGCATTTGTCTACCTGGGTTCAATCTTCAGCACTAAAACGGAAAATCTCCAAAACAGTCACACACAAACACAGAGAGAGAGAGAGGGAGGGAGAGAGAGAGAGGTAGAGAGAGAGAGAAAAGGGTGCATATATGCATTCATATGACTTGGAAGAAAATAAAAACATAAAGATAAAACTTTGTATTTTAGTCATCAGGGAAACGAAGCTTAAAAATTGTGGGTTTGCATTCAGCTTCATCGCTGGCTGGAGGAACTCCGCAGAGCAGAAGAGACTGTATTTACCCTATGCCTGCCTGCTGTTGAGTGATGGGCTAACAGGAAGTAGCGATACACTGTTAAGGGGCTGGAAAAACACAGCCTAAGATATGGAGGTCGAAGCTGGGGTTCCCTGACTCCCGAGCATCCAGTCACCGCTGGAAAATGAGCAAGGGAGTCAAGAACAGAGGGTCATGGGGGGGGGGGGGTTCACAGACCTGCGATGAGGAGCCCAAGGTCAGGGGTTCCCATAGTCCTGGACAACATCTAGACCGCATTAGGTAGCAGGGAGTTGGAAACAGCCAGGAACAGAGTTGAGAATAGAGCTGGGCTTAAGGGCTGAGGAGCCCAGGCGGGGGTAGGAGAGCTCTGGCTTAGTGTACAGGTAATTGTCCTTAGTTTAGTAGCAATTGGCCATTGTCTGGGAGCATGAAGTGGCCTTCTGGGGAAGACTTAGACAGTGTGGCTCTGTAGACGAAGGTCTTCTCCATGCTCCCCATGATGTTTCTTGGAGAAAGAGACAGTCCTTGATTCCAAACTGTTTATTGATGGTTTATCATGGAAAAGGCGAGCATACCATCTCCTCAGGAGTGTGGTCACATGACAGGGGCCTGGTTGGAAGCAGGTGAAGCTCCTACTATCCTCTCAGGGTCTGAGGCTTCCAACTCGCTCAGCCTTACCATGTTTCCTACATGACCCCCAACTCCTTTTCTTTTTTATAAAGAAGTGTCATTGAGTGATTGTTTCTTATGTTATTTATAGTGAAAATTTTGAGTGGCGGTGGAGTGTAAGAATCAAAATAAAACACAACGTAAGCCAGGGGGAACAAGGGGTGGGGCCTAGGAAGACAAGGAGTTATTGGACCAATTAATTGTTCAGTGCATTGAAATTGAGAATGAGTTTGTACAATTTGTGAGGATATTAACATCAGTTTTAAACAACATTTGATTTATCTACATAGACATAATATTTTCCTTACTATTATGTAAATTTCCCCAAGTTTGGTAGCCTTTTGGCTTTGCCAAGAGAGTTCATCTACCACTGGGAGGACCCAAGGCTGTCAGCCTCTGCTTGTCTTAGAAGTCTTTAGTCAGATGATGTGTTTAGACAAAGACAACTTTATTGCCCCAGGCAGGTCCAAAGAGATGGTAGGTCAGTCTCAGTCTGGCCTGAGGCAGCAGCACTGTCTTTTTCCCTTTTGTAGAATAATCAAAACAGGGGAGCAGTAAGGGGTGTCTGCACAAGGTGGGTAATGAATATGTTAAGCCTTTACCAGTTTGTTTGGGAGCACAGTGGTGATCTGCTGTTAAGGTCTTAGAGAAAAACCGTAAGGAGGGGTGTTTGAGAAATTTAGTCCTGGAAGGAATCCTTTAAGTGGGGAGTTACCTGTGCTGGATTAAGGAAAACAAAGGGAAGAGATGAGAATTTATCTGCTTTGGATGGCTGAGGAAGAAAATACCATGTTAATTATGTATCTGGGATAGGCAGTAACAGTTTGTCTGTAAAAGGAAACTGATTGTTAATTAAGGAAGAATTAAAGAATGGCTATTAAGGTAGTTGGCTTGATCTGTGGGAGAAGATTAAATATGATTTTTAAAGTTTAAAAGAAATGTTAGGACATTTTTAGGTTAGAAGGCACGAACATTGTTTTAGATGTCCCTGCTAGAAAAAGAACAAGCATTTAAACAAAGGAGAATGAAGAGTTGGGGGTTTGGGGGTTTAGGGGTTTGGGTGTTGTTGTTGTTGTTGTTGTTGTTTTTCCTCAAATTCTCAGCAGCAAGATCTGCGAGATCATATCTCCTTGTTTGCCAGGCTCTTTTCACTTAGGGGGAGGGGAAGGGCCTGCTCTGCCTCTCTGCAGCTGTGGCTGTCTGCAGGGACCACATGTTTTTCCTTGGCTGGTATTGCAAGAAGATGGGGGGTGTGGGGTTTTTTTTGCACACCCTAAAAGTAGAGCAGAAAGAGAAGCATAGGGACTTGTTGGAACCGTATTGGCAGGGCCGGAGGGAGTGGGGAGCAGGGATGGAGTAGTGGGGGAATGTGAGGTTCTGTTAATGGTCTGTTGGACTGTCTGGATTTGAATGGGGGTCAGTGCAGTAGCTCCACCCAAAAACAAAAGTGGAAAGAAGACAGAGTGTCTGTCTTCAGAGTGGGAAGATCTGCGTGCCAGGGGTTAACAAACGATCTTTGTTTAATCTGGAGCTCAGATGGGCTTCTGCTTGGGTCACCAGCTGGGGTATGCATCATTTGGGTATGTCTCACACTGTAGTTGCCAGATGCGAGTCCACATTCAGCCTCCCACTGGGGTATAAGAACACTCCTCAGGCAGGCAAATGAGAGATGGAAGTGAGAATGCAGCCTCGGGTGGGGGCTCTGCCCAAGTGAGGCCAAAACTGGGGTTCCAAGCTCCTGGGCATCCAGTTGCCACTGGAAACAGCATGGAGTAGGGAAAGAAGGGGGGCTGTGGACTGAGGATAATGACAAGCCTGGGGCAGAGCAATTGGGAACTCCAGCTTAGCTCAGCAGTCTGGGAGCATAGGGCGGCCTTCTGTGGGAGACTTCAACAATGCAGTTTTGTAGACAAAGGCTTCCTACTTGCTCCCTATGGTGGTTCTTGATGAAAGAGACAGTCCTTGGTTCCAAACTGTTTATTGATAGTTCATCGTGGAAAAGGGGTGCATACCACCTCCCGAGGGTGGAGCAGGAATGTTTGGGAAGGGAAGCTTATTGGCAAAACCCTCAGGGCCTCAATAGCATGGAGAACTCTGTTCAGATCAATGTAACCATAGGTCAGGTTCCTATGTATAGAGTGGGTACATGACAGGGGCCTGGTCAGAAGCAGGTGAAGCTCCTACCATCCTCTTAGGTTTCAAGGCTTCCAACCCACTCAGTCTTAGCAAGTTTCCTGGCATGGTCCACTGCACTACAAAAAAGTCACAATGAAATCTCACTATACATCAACTACTTATGTTAAAATTGAAAAAAAAACCTGCTATTCCTATTTACTGGCAGTATTACAAACAATATTAGAACATTATAAAACACTGGCATTCTCATGTAATAAAACACTTGCTGCTAGTTATCGAAGAAAAATGAAATACACTCAGATAACGACCTCTACCCACTTTAATTGTTCTGTCTTTAATTTTGTCTGTGTTAAAACTTTCCCTGGGGAGAAACAACACACATCTACTCACTCCAGATAAAGAACCACAATAGATCAAAACACAGATACCACCAACATCCAACTTGGAGACCTGATGAGCTTTATTGAGATTATGAGTATAGGTGAAGGGTTACTTACAGAAACAGAAATGACCAAAGACAGCTGCATTATCAAGGCCTACCACAAAACTTAGGAATCTGGAATGCATAGCACAGCCTGCATGCAGCCTGAGGGCTGAAGAGTGTCCTTCCCAGGTGCCTCTGTTTGTCTAACATCTTCCAGGAAGACTGACTGCTTCTCTTAGGCAGCTGGTCTGATCTGGGGCCTTCTTTGCAGCTTGACTTCCTTCTGTCTGAGCAGGACTCTCAGCTTTTTTGTTGTTTTTTGTTTTTGTTTTTGCATTGTTGTTGTTGTTGGGTTGGTTGGTTCCTTTTGCTTACTCTGGCAGGAAGGGTCTTAGTGAACTAGTGAATCTGGTCAGTTTCAGAGACTTCCTGAAGCTATTTTGAGTTGTTTAACTTCCTGTTGATGAAGTTTCTTACAGGAAAGGATGTTTTGATTCTTGGAGGAAACTGTTACACAACAATAACAGAATCATTTTTAATATCCAAAAGCATGAAAATAGCTGAATGTCCATTAACTAGTGGATGAATAAACAGCTTGTGATATAATAACACAAGAGAATAATCCCCATTAACGTAATGAACAATGATATGTATACTACCCTGACGGAGTCTCAGCTAATATGCTAATGGAAAGAAGTCTCACTTGAAGGGCTGAGCACTCTATGGTTCCTTTTATATGTCACTAAGAGAAAAGCAAAAGTAAAGTTCATAAACATATTGGTGTTTGGCAGAAAGAAGGGATGAAAAGATTAACCACAGAAACACATGAATAAAATCCTTAGTGTAACAAATTAATTCTATTTTTTTATTAGATCAAAGGTTACACAACCACATACAAACTCACTGTTGGTCTTGGATATAACTCTTAATAGAGCTCTTGAATAGCTTGTGCAAGACCATAGGTGGGTTCACTCCTCACAACCAAAGAGAAGAAAAGAACACAATGATTGACAGGTGAATTTTAAGGTCTTTAAGTTATGCTTCAAAAATACAGTTGACAAAAATGATGAATAGAACAGCCTCTGTATAATGGAGTTTGCAATTTAGTGTAAAAGATAAATGAGACAACTGTAAAGCATGGTGTTAAATGTAGGGTTTCTCTAAAGATTTAATTCAACATGAGTTTGTGAAGCCATACTGTGTGTCAAGTATTGTTTAGGCCTGTAGGATAGATCAGGGGAAGAAACAAGTGTTTCTTATTTTATAAAGTTTATATTGTACTAAGGGTATAGTAAGGAAATTAAGTAATTAGTACTAATTAAAATGGAAAAACAAAGATAAGGAATATGGGGGAGTTAGAAGTCTTCTCAGTTCTAAAGTATGTGATAAAGGTAGATTGCATTGTGAAAGTTACATGTGATTAAAAGCACAGAGAAAGTGGAACCAGGACTCATGCTAATCATGAGGAGCATGTTCGATCAGAGGCAGAAGGGGATGACCTGGGCATATGGTCTGAGAGTGGCTAATGTGCTTCAGGAATAAGTAGCAAGTTTGTCTAGGACAGAAAGTTCAAGGTAGAAGCTGTAGAAATTGAGACCAGAAAAGGAATAGGACCTGAAGGTCCTTAGAAGGCATTGTAATGGCCTTACTCTAAGTCAAGTGGGAGATACTGAGTTGTTTTCTGCTGTACATAGCTCTACTGCCTAACAATCTGATAAGTTCCTACAATTCATAGAATTAAAATACGATACCAAACATCTGGAAATACAAGTAACACTAAATTGATAACAAATCAGTGACCTGGTCCGTTTTAGTTAGTGTCCTATTGTAAATAGATGCATGATCACAGCAAGTCTTATAAAGGATAACATTTAATTGATGCTAGCTGTAGGCTCAGTGATTTAGTCCATTATCAACATGGAAGAAAGCATGGTGCCACATAGACAGACATGATGCAGAAGGACCTGAGAGTTTTACATCTGTTTCAGCAGGCAGCAGAAAGAGAGAATGATTCTGTGCCTGGCTTGAGCTTCTGACACCCCAAAGCCCACCTCTATTGAGATACTTCCTTCAACAAGGCCACACCTCCTAATGACAATCCCCAAGCATTCAAATATATGACCTTAGGGGGCCAATCTTTTTTTTTTCTTTTTTTTGATACTTTATTTACATTTCCAATGTTTCCCCTTTTCTGGGTCTCCTCTTTGGAAACCCCGTATCCCCTCCCCTTCCCCGCCTCTGTGAGGGAATTCCTCCTCCCCCCTACCCGCCCACCATCCCCATATTCCCACCTTGACATTCCCCTTTACTGGGGCCTCTA
>CM052720.1:19832033-19857794 GCA_028551405.1 Uromys caudimaculatus
AGAAGCTTATTGCATTTTGCATTTTCTTTCACTGTTGTGTCAATGTTGTCTATGGTATCTTCCGCACCTGAGATTCTCTCTTCTGTCTCTTGTATTCTGTTGGTGATGCTTGCATCTATGACTCCTGATCTCTTTCCTAGGTTTTCTAACTCCAGGGTTGTCTCCCTTTGTGATTTCTTTATTGTTTCTATTTCTATTTTTAGTTCCTGGATGGTTTTGGTCATTTCCTTCATCTGTTTGATTGTGTTTTCCTGTAATTCTTTAATGTTTTTTTGTGTTTCCTCTTTAAGGGCTTCTAGTTGTTTACCTGTGTTCTCTTGTATTTCTTTAAGAGAGTTATTTATTTCCTTCTTAAAATCTTCTATCATCATCATGAGATGTGATTTTAAATCTGAGTCTTGCTTTTCTGGTGTGTTGGGGCATCCAGGGCTTGCTGTGGTGGGAAAACTGGGTTCTGATGATGCCAAGTAGCCTTGGTTTCTGTTTCTTATGTTCTTGTCCTTGCCTTTTGCCATCTGGTTATCTCTGGTGTTAGCTAGTCTTACTCTCTCTGACTGTGGCTTATCCTTCCTGCAAGCCTCTGTGTCAATATTCCTTGAAGATCAGTTTTCTCTGAGAGGAATTTGCGTTTGGAGAGCTGTGGTACCAGGTAAGCTCTGGGGTGCAGACTGAAACCAGAAGGATCTAGTCCCCAGCTGTCCCTTGGTTTCTGTGTCCTAATGGCTCTGCAAGGGTCCCTCTTGATCCAGTGAATTTGAACAGAGGTGGTGGTCTTGGCTTTGCTTGAAGGTGTATTGGCACTCCTGGTGTACCAGCTCTCTCCTGGCACTATTTGAGTATGGAGCCCTGTGTCACAGGATCCGCTCCAGGTCACGGAAAGGAACCAGAGGACCACTCCTTAGTCCCTGTGTCCTGGGGATTCCAGGTTGGTCCCTCTGAGCAGATAGGCTTGCCCACGCTCCTGGGAGTCTAGCTTTCTTCCGGCACTATTTGCCTATTGAGCCCTGGTGGCCCAGGCAGAGGTCTTCCACCACAGATGGAAACCAGAAGGCTCCGTCCCCCCTTCTCTAGTTCTTTATGCAGGGGAAGGAAGCCAGTATCTACTGCTCATTTTTTAATTCTGGCAGAAATTAAAATCTTGCTCTTCCCCCCTCACTGTAATACATAAATAACTAATTATGAACTTGAGTTATCTAAAAAGGAAATTCCCAGGTTTACTAGATTATAGTCAAAGGGAAAAAAACACCTTGCAAGGAAGAATTAGTTATTTCTAAGGATATAATACACTGGAATTCTTAAAATATGTAATAATATATAATTATTATAATTTATTTTAAATTCCACAGAAAAGATTTTTTTGTTTGTTGTGTTTTGAAAACCGGTCTTGCTATGTAGTCCAGGTTGTCCTCAAAGTCTTGACTTAGACTATCGAGTGCTGTGATTAAAGGCACATGCTACCATGCGTGGCTAGCATGAAACCCATGTGAACAATCCCTGCTGTTAACATATGGGAGCTTGGGAATGGGTACCGAACAGGCTTAAGATCCTGTTAAAGAGCGATGTGTTTGGAAAATCATTAATCTAATTACATAAATTCTGGAAGCATACAGAAATATGCAGGGCAACAGATTTGAGCCATATTTTCAGAATAATCAAGAGTGGCCAAAGAATAAAAACACCACCTTGAGACTAGGATTGGGCTTTCTGAAAAGCTTGAGGTTCTTGTTCAAGTGACATTGTGCCAGATGAAGCTCTGAATTTGTCCTGAGAGTTCCAAGGTATCAGGAAGTTTGCACTGTCAAGGAGCTATAGGCTGCCATGCCTCTTCTGGTGTAAGGCAGAGCTGCAGGTTAAGTTCTTATAAACCTCTGTGCTAGACACCTCATTTAATTAGCTTTTATTCCCATGCTCATGACACCTACTTCATACCTCACTAATAAAGCAGAAAAGGGACTGTATGAATTGACAAACTCAGGAAACAATGTTATATATTTTTCTAGCTTTTCCGTAATCCAAATATATTTTAAAGAAGTAGAAATATATCATGATATAGCTATCATTAAGAAAAATTAGAAAAGACGTTCTGTAGACTTTGTGGTTGGATGAGAAAGATAATAACTAAAAGTGGAATGTTACAATTTACTGTGGGAAAGGAAAAAACCTACAGAGATGATAAAGATATTATGCTCAGATACTATTTTTAAAAGATGTTTATATGACACACAGTCAAAATGGGAAAAGCAAGAAGCCCAGGACAAAGAGGATTACAAAAATTACTACCCATCAACATTTTGGGAGGAGATGAAAACACCTAGGACTTGAGGGTATCTACTTATTTGAAGTTTTTTAGAGAGGCGTCTAAGATCTTCCATGGGCTAGAAGGAGCATGTTGGGAAATGATTTCCTGACAACCAGGTCTTTGTTAGAGGACCAGGGTTTTACTTTAGATTAATTGATGTTACAATAGGGTAATTGGCCATATTGACATTCCTGATACTTTGAAAGCCATAGAAATAGAGAGGTCAACAGGGTTGGCTCCTTTCCAAAGGAGAGTTACTGAAGAAGCAGTGTCTTTCTCTTGAAGTTTGATAAAGTACTTGAGTTTCTGGGCCAAGGAGCTACAAACACCCTTAGGTTTAACCTGAAATTTTATACCATAGGCTTCCAAGGCCTACTGGAATTGCTCCAATATGATAAACCTGATTGATTGTTGGTTTCAACATCAAGATCATTAAGTATGTGTCCTAGTCAATGTTCTATTGCTATGAAGAGACACAATGACCAATGCAACACTTTCTTTAAAAACACATTTAATTGAGGGCTTGCTTCCTGTTTCACAGTTTTAGCCCATTATCATCTTAATGAGAAGCATGGTGACACACAGGCAGAAATGGTGCCAAAATTAAGAGTTACATCCTGGCTTAGCTTGGGCTTTTGAAACCTCAAAGCTAACTCCCACTTCCTTCAACAAGGCCACATCTCTTAATCCTTTCAAATAGTGCCACTCCCTGGTGACCAAGCAACTCTATGAGACTATGGAGCCAGTTTTCTTCTTCTTCTTCTTCTTCTTCTTCTTCTTCTTCTTCTTCTTCTTCTTCTTCTTCTTCTTCTTCTTCTTCTTCTTCTATTTCTGTTCCAAATGTGATGGGTTTATTTTACTCTGATGCAAAACCAAAGATCTCACTAGAGCAGAGACTGATATAACAAAAGGCCATAGAGAAGTGGAGTGGGACATGCAGGACGCGGTGTACAAACTGGGGAGGTGCCTCACTTCCTTTAACATGACACTACTTTGTTGCTGAGGCACACATTTAAATTAACTCTGCAGAACTCAACTGAAGTATGGCACAAACATGACAATCTCCAGGCATGCCTTCAAGGACCTCCAATCGGAGGATCTGTACTCTGTAGACTTCAGTGTGGGAAGAATTACAATTGTTTGGAAGAATAAAAGTTCACACTTTTGAAATTTCAAAGAATTTTAAGGCCAAAACATAGTGGGTTCATTTCTCCTCATTTCTAGGGACAATCTACCCAAAACCATTAAGCTTCCAGTTCAAATCCTAATCCAACCTTGTGACCTCCTGCACTGAAGTTCTTTCTATCTATTAAAGCTAACAGGGTCAGTTTGACTCCTGGTTGGAGGGTCTGCGTATAACCCAGTTCAATTAAACTGGCATTGTTTACTTTGGCAGATAGAGAAGTTCTACAATTCAGCTTGTATTTAGCAGCAATGCCAAATGAGTGTTAGTGCTGCCAGCTGTTCACACCGGGTTTGTTGATGTTTCGATCTTCTCGTTAACTTTCTGGTAGATAGAGCCTCCAAATTCAGTGCCATCATTCACATAAGTATGCAGTTGGAAGTCTGCAGCCTTGTAACCAAGAGCAAAATTATTCTGAGACAGTTTGTATTTGGCTGTGTCAAAACTCAACTGATAGCCAGCAAGCAAACCTTCAAAGGCCAACACAGCCCAGCCATAGATGGTCGGTCCAGAAAAATCTATATCAACATTACTGTTGAGACTAAAACAATCTTGTTTACAGGAGGCCTTTAATTTCCCACGTTTCTTTTCTGTGTTTGGTACAAATACGGTATCAAGAGTCGGTTTCAACTGTCCAGTCAACTTATTCTACCAAGAGATTTCTGTCCCAAGAGTATTGTCTGTAATCCACTTTTGGATGAAGTTGAGCCCATAGTTACAGACCTTATATTTGGTCTGTAGTTTGCCTGATGCTTTCCCTGTATCAGAATAAGCATGACCTGAAGTAGAAAAGTCCACTCCACTACAAGACTTGGTTTTCAGATCTATTTTGACCATGTCAAACCCATACCGTTTGTTAAAGACATCCTTGGTAGCCTTTCCTTCAGACTTGGAGAAAATGTGTAGTCTGTGAATTGGGAAAACCAATGGTAACATGCTATAAATAGAAGCTACCGAGGAAGCAGAGCGAGTGACTGGTTCCTTTTCCCTGGGGAAACTCAACCTGAGGAGAATCATTCAGACTTCTGGAAGATTCTGTGGGAGTAAATGTCATAAAAGCTACGGTAGAAGAGTCAATTTTCCATGTAGTTCGAAGATCTTTGTGGTCTCTAAGGAGGAGAACCATTTATGCATAGAGATCTCAAGCCATCTCCTCCCCCACTACAGAAGAGCTGGAGCTGGAGAAGTGTGTATAGTTAAGGCTGCCACTAGATGGCCACACCTTCACATTCCCTAACGGTACCGAGGGAAAGCAGACTCTGTGAAGAAAATGAAGCGAGCTTCTTTAAAGTATTAGCACAAGCTGATATTGGATTATGAAGCACATCATAAAGGTTGGTATGGAGAGTTAGATTCCCATTTGGAAATGAATTAGAAGACACTGTCTCTGGCTCTTCTCCTAGAGAGACATGCCTGGCCTCTCAAGGCCTTTACAGGTCCCGCTGTGAACCACGTGTTCCCTTCTTGACCGCAGCAGTCTGTGACAGATCATGTGTCAGGGGCAACCCTTTTATCCTCAGTTACCAAGTTCTGCATCCATTCCATGTCCTGGATTCCATACTGCCCTTCTTTGGGTTGCTACTGCTTCAATGAAACACCAAGACCAAAAAGCTCATCGGGGAGGAAAGGGTTTGTTTCACTTACACTTTCATATTACCATTCATCATCAAAGAAACCAGAATATGAACTCAAACAAAGTAGACACCTGAGACCGGAGCTAATGCAGAGGCCATGGATAAGTGCTGCTTACTAGCTTGCTGCCCATGGCTGGCTGGTGCAGCCTACTTTCTTATGGAACCCAGGACCACCAGCCTAGGAATATCACCGCCCACGATGGGATGGGCACTCCACAGCAACCTTAATTTCATAGATGCCACACAATTCTGCAGAAGAGGGGGAGGAAGGATTGTAGGAGCCAGAGAGTTCAAGGACATTACAAGAACATTGTCTGCAGACTCAACTAGCCAGGGCTCAAAGAAGCTCACAGATATTGAACTGACATCCGGGGACCCTGCATGGGTCTGACCAGGTCCTTTGCACATATGTTATGATTGTGTAGCTTTGTGTTCTTTGTGACTTCTAACAGTAGGAGTGGATACTATCTCTGACTCTTTTGCCTTATTTTGGGATCCCCCTCCTCTTACTGGGTTGCCTTGTTCAGCCCTGAAATAGAGGTATGTCCCTAATCTTATTGTAACCTGTTATGTCATGTTTAGTTGAGATCCCTGGGAGACCTGCTGTTTTCTGAAGAGAAACAGAGGAGGAGTGGAGGAGAGAGGAGGTGGGGGAATTTGGAAGAGCGGAGGGATGGGAAATAGTGGTCGGGATGTACTGTATGAGAGAAGAGAGAAAGAAAGAAGAGAGAAAGGAAGAAATAAAGAAAAAGAAAAAATAAAGGAAGGAAGGAAGAGAGAGAGAGAGAGAGAGAGAGAGAGAGAGAGAGAGAGAGAAAGCAAGTGAGCATTGAGCTACAGGGCTGAGTCCTCTCTCAAAGGCAGCCAAGTGGGGTAGAGTTTAAGCTAGACTTGGTTTGCTAAAGATTGCTTACTATTTACTCTCCTTGATTCTTAGTTATTGTGGGGCCAGAAGCCATGGCTTCAGGAAAATTATCACCTGATGCTTAACAACGGGGGAGTAGGTAAAGCATTTATTGCTAGTGCTCCTTTCTCAGGCCAGGCAGCTGGGTAGGCTGGCCTCTCACTGCCTAGGATGGTTAACTTTTTGTGAATCAGAAAGGAAAGGAAAGAGGTAAATTTACATAGGTAAATATGCACATACACATATACAGTCATACAGCCACACTCTGGTCTGTCTAAATCCACTTCACAAGTGTTCATACATGTTTATATACATGTAGATACCTACATACGTACAAATAAACAAACAGACATATACAGTAAGGTGGACGGGTGGATTGGTGGTTGGGGCAGAGCTCCCCATAGAATGGTTTTACCCCATAGAACGGTTCCATGTACTTTTGTCATGCGCACAATGGCCGAGGAAGGCCAACATTCCTAAGAATTTAGCAGAGCAATTGCTTTGTTTATCAAAGGTCACCCCCCCCTCTTTCTGCAGGAACAGCCTCTAGGAAGTACAGCAGACCACGAGGAAACCAACAACGCCACATGTTTGAGCAATGTGTGTCAAGAGTAGTCAAAAGCATAAAAAGGGCCTAGGAAGAGGGCTTAGTCAGAAAAGTTCTGGCTACTCAAACACAAGGACTACAGTGCAGATTCCCTATTACCATTGTAAAAGCCAGATGTGACTATAATCCCGTTACTGGGGAGGCAGGAACAGGAGGATTCTTGGAACTTGTTTGCCATCCACTCTAGCTGAGTTGGTGAGTTCCAGGTTCACTGAAGAGACCTGGTCTCAAAAAATAAGATGATGGAGAAACAATTGAGGGAAGCATTTGAGGTTGCCATCTGTGCCCCCCGTCCCTGCCAACGCACACACACACACACACACACACACACACACACACACACACCACATATACATGTATCTGCACAGGCACAAAGGTCATCAGAGCCCTTCCTTAGGAGGACCCAACTTCTATTCAGATAAAATCTATTCTATTCACCAGACAGGACTCTTTGTCTCTCCTCTCCTCTACTTGTAAGTAAAGACTGCACATATTAATAAAGCAAAAGTAATAGGCTTAGGATCAGTTGAACAATGGTGGCAGCCTCAAGTCAACTGGTGACCCTGATCTATTTTCTGAGCCTCTGGATTATTGTTTTCAACAGTTAGTGGCCTAAGCTCATATGCACGGGAATAAAATAAAATCAGTAAACTTTTAGTGTACATATTTCCTTTAAATGTATTGCAAATATTTTTAGGAACTTAAATTTTTTTGGATTGGACAATTACTTTATTCACATTTCAAATGTTTTCCCCTTTCCAGGTCTCCCCTTTGGAAACCCCCTATTCTATTCACCTTCCCCCTGCCTCTATGAGGGTGCTCCCCCACCCACCCACCCACTCATTCTTCCCTCCCTAGCATTCCCCTACACTGGGGTACTGAACTCCCTCAGGCCCAAGGGTCTCTCCTCCCACTGATGGCCAATAAGGCCCTCCTCTGCCACATACATGGCCAGCACCATGGGTCCCTCCATGTGTATTCTTTGGTTGGTGGTCCAGTCTCTGGGAGCTCCAGGGGGTCAGGCCAGTTGACATTGTTGCTCCCTCCATGGGGCTGCAAACCCCCTCAGCTCCTTCAGTTCCTTCTCCAACTCCTCCATCCAAGACCCCACGCTCAGTCCAATGGTTGGCTGTGAACATCTGCCTCTGTATTTGTCAGGCTCTGCCTGAGCCTCTCTGGAGACAGCTTATCATGCTTCCTTCAGCAGGCACTTCCCAGCATCCACCTGAGGATCCAGCTATACCACTCCTGGGCATATACCCAGAAGATGCTCCAACAGGTAATAAGGACACATACTCCACTATGTTCACAGCAGCCATATTTATAATAGCCAGAAGCTGGAAACAACCCAGATGTCCCTCATCAGAAGAATGGATACAGAAAATGTGGTACATTTACACAATGGAATACCACTCAGCTATTAAAAAACAATGACTTCATGAAATTCGCAGGCAAATGGATGGAACTTGAAAATACCATCCTGAGTGAGGTAACTCAGTCACAAAAGAACAAATACAGTATGTACTCACTGATAACTGGATATTAGCCCCAAAATTCAGAATACCCAAGGTCAATTCACAGACCATATGAAGCTTAAGAAGAAGGAAGACCAATGTGGATACTGCAGTATTTCTTAGAAGGGTGAAGAAAATACTCATAGGAGGAAATATGGAGTCAAAGTGTGGAGCAGAGACTGAAAGAAAGGCCATCCAGAGACTGCCCCACCTGGGGATACATCCCATATACAGCCACCAAACCCTGACATTATTGTGGATGCTGGGAAGTGCTTGTTGAAGAAACTTAAATTTTAATTGGAGCAACAATAAAACCCTAACACCATTTTCATTGAGAATGTCACGAATGGTTGATTTGAGTTTCTATTTAGGAAAGACACAGACTCCTTTCATCTGGTTCTTTACCTGATACTAATAATAGCAATAAAAGATCCAACAGTTTCCACCGAGAATGGGAAACATATGTGAGAAAACAGGCTGGGAAGGTCATGATGATTTTAAAGAATTTAAAAGATACTTATTTTACCCACTATCCCTTAAGGTTTCCATGAGGTTTGTATGAGAAACTCTGGGCTTTTATTTATTTTGTTACTTAATGATGAAGTACTCAGCATGATACCCACTGTCCTGAACACCCCCAGTGTCTAAGCTAACAATGGAGCTTTACAAAATATTGAATACTCGTGTTTACTTATGCATGCTCTAAAATAGGTAGATATTACAAAAGGCTTATGAATCGTGTATATCATGTTTTGTCGCATGGTAATAATGATGACAATAACAAGATAATGAAACTTGCACTTGAATTATTGTGTGAGTGTGGTTGATGCACATGAATGTGAGTGAATGTGTGTGCATGACCTGCAGAACCCAGAACAGGACACCAGGTGTTCTTCTTGATCGGCCTCTGCCTTCTTGACTCGGCAAGGACTCACAATGAACAAGATGCTTGCTGTTTCACCTAAGCTGGCCTGCAAAGCTCCCAGGATCTGCCCACCCATGTCCCCTAAGAATCGGGTGACAGACACTCATAGACATGCTCAGCTATTTACATGGGTGGTGGGCATTTGAACTCAGGTCCTCATGTGTACCCAGGAAGTGTTTTTACTCAATGAGCTACACTTCATCCCCTTCATTTCAATTCTTGTATCACGGAATGGGAGCAAAGTGAACGTATTGTCTAAGTCTTATTGTGAATTAAGCAAATAAAAGATGTGTCAATAACTGGGGAAATTTGACTATGCACTGGGTGTTAGGCAACATTAGAAATTCATTGGTTGAAAATGTTATATAAGAAAATGTTATGGTTTAAGGGTTAAATGTTATTCTGTATATAATTTACTTGTTATGTTAATAAAATCTATGAAACATAAATAACAAGGTGCTATGATATACAAGCCACAAATATTTATTTTTAACTCTACTTCTCTGCATACTTAATTTTTTTTCATAATGGAAACTACAAGACAAGAAAAGACAAAAAGGAAAGACAGGCAAGATGAACTATTCACATTGTGGTAAGATGCAGAGAAAGAAGTGGATATGGAGCCACAAGTAAGATGGAGGCCTGGCTTCTGTCATGTGCTTGGTTCCACGGGAGCCATCATTACCACATGGCGAAAGCAAAAGCCTGGCAAAGTACAATGTTGATCAGCATATGAACAAGTATATCATGTGTCATTGATATTAATTAGAAATTGCAAAACCACTTTTTAAAAATTGTGAAGAATCTCCTTCTAAATGTATGTGTAACCAAGCAATTTCACTATTGGTCATACACAAGCTTGTATGTCTACAAAAATATATATTTGTAACATTTATAGTGATTTATTCATAATATAACCAGAGGCTATTCAACAGATAAGTGGATAGACAAATTATAATGTGTTTAATAGAATGTATACCAATAAAAAGATGAATTCTTCTACAAGCTACAACATGGATGGTAGAGAAAGCTAATTTATCAATAGTCAACGGGCACAAAGATAAATTTATTTTATGATTCTATATGAAATTAAAGAATATGCAAACTTATCCAATACTAGTAGATAAAGGATAGTAGGATACTTACAAGATTCAGAAAAAAAGTGCCTTTAAGAAAGATCTTTTTTATTTTCAACTGATATGTGTACAAGTACCTTCAGAGGCCAGAAGAGGGCACCGGTCCACTGGAACTACAGTTATAGGTGGTTGTGAGCCATATGACATGGATGCTGGAGCTCTGGAAGAATATATGAACTCTTAACCACTGAGCCAGCAGTCCAACACACATGCTTTCTCTCTCTCTCTCTCTCTCTCTCTCTCTCTCTCTCTCTCTCTCTCTCTCTCTCTCCCATCCATGTTGTTGCCTATCAAAGAATTTATCTTTTTATTGGTGTACATTCTATTAAACAAATTATCATTTGTCTATCCACTTATCTGTTGAGTAGTCTCTGGTTATATTATGAATAAATTGCTATTATATATGTGTGTGTGTGTGTGTGTGTGTGTGTGTGTGTGTGTGTATAAAACCACATTGTAATGGATGAGAAAGGTGTTCTTTATGCACTTTTTGTATTCAAACTATTTTTCAATTCCATAGAGTAAGCAAAAATTCAAATGTTCAACTTTTATGAATGAAGAACAAGTAAAAATACACAAATTGTTTAGTGAGTTATAAAATTAATCAAAGTTCATATAGTTAAATTTTATTTCCTTTTGGTCAAAGCCATGTTCTCATTTAAAACTATGACCCATGTTATTTTTGCTTATATTGAAGTTCCCATTCTTTTAAAATAAATTTGATGCCTTTTGAATTGTGCTGATATAACCTTGTTCATGTGACAATGTTCACTATTACATCTAAGGTAGACAAATTTCAAATTTCTACTAATTTATAATTATCCAGTTATTTATACAGCCATTGTTTGAGTGCCAAATACATTTTTAGACACTGGTAAACAAATTTAACTAAAACATCTTTATACAATTTCACATTTTAGAAGAGCTCAATTACAGAGTGGTTCCATAAATTCTATCAGATGACATTTCTAATAAAAAGCCAAAACAGTGCTCATACACGAAAAAAAACCCACCATGCAATCTCATTTTCAGCTATGGGCAACATATATTACACTCATCTCACTGTCTTCAGAAGCATCTTCCAAGCTTCTGAAAGTTAAAAGGTATTTTAAGTTAGTGTTTTTTGAAATGCAGTATACAATTCTGAATTTCAAATTGTCTAAATACTTATTAAATAAAATCATTTGAAATGTGTTTGAAACTGCAAATAGTTACATAATGTCATACCATTCAAACTTCTCTGGACATGAGTTGCAGCTGTTACCCTGTAAGGTGACTCTTCTGCATTTCTGCTATAGATTGTGTAGTTTCTATTGCTTTTCTTTGTCCTCAATGATAAGCACTTGGTGAATAAAATATTTGTGTCTCTGCTAATCTCCAATAAACATATTAGCTTGCCTCCTAAATTCTGAAACTTGCCTTTGGTGTCCGAGATTTTAGTGTGTAGACCTTCCACGGTACTCCTTGAAAATATTTGAATATAAAGCCTATAACTTGTGTGATTCCTGTCTTTCAGAGCAGTAGGTAGAATTTCATCTAAGGCATGTGAGAATGATACACTGTGCTGAGTACGTGATCATTGGAATGAGAGCTATGAGAGTCACATGTCCCCATGAAACCTCTAGAGACCTTTTCAAAATTCAGGCACAGAGAGCCCGTATTCCAAAAGGTAATAGATCTTCAGCACCACTTTCCTGTTTTCATCTCCCAAGGTTTTCTTTCATGAAAAAAATATTAGTTGACATTATAACAGGTGCCAGAATGCACTTGTCCAACTAATGAAAAATTCAGCTTAACTTAGCAAAACAGCAAAATCACCTATTGGGGGGGGAAATGCAGTCTGATAGTTGACCATTATTATAAGGTAAATTATTCATATCTCCCCCAGAAGCAATCATTTGGTAAAGACTGAGTAATTTTTCACAGATTGGCAGGGAATAGGAGGTAGGAAGTGAACATATGGTATGAATGAGTGACATCACCACAGCAGGCACAACCGAAATATCCCCAAGCTGAGTGCAGTAGAAGAACACGTGAAGCCAGGCTGTGTTAACTTGTAAAGGAGCCACCGTCAATCACCTCATCATTGCTTAGGGACAGAGACTGAACAGAGGATGAGTTGAGAGTCCAGAAACTTTGTCTTTTTGATTGCATGGGTTATAGTAAAAGGCTAGGTGAGAGTTACATCTATAGGAAGCTCACTATAGAATTAATCTCTTAAATGAGTGCTTGTAATCACAAAGATGAAGAAATCCTTTCAGAAGCTGAAACCTGCAGATTAGATACATGAGCAGAGATTCAGGATTGTTCTATTCCCCAAAGTTCTTAAGGACAAAAATAATTATGAACCAGAAGCATCTTCACAAAGGCTGAGTGTTTCAAAAACTTCCATACATTGCCTTCTATCAGATTACTCTTAGCCTGTATAAATCAGAAAATACTAAATACTGAATATGAATTAGATGATCTGACATGTGACTTGCTATGCAATGATATCGGCACTAGTGCACACCTTGTGAAATTTTATGATTGTCTAATAATCATCTTACACAATTGTGAAAGTACAGCCTTTGCCTTTTGAGTTCACTTTCTTTTTCCTATTCTCATTCAGGCGTATCTTTAAATGCTTGTGACCAGTGACATCTAGTTGCATTGTGTTGGTTTTGAAGATGAGTCACCAGAAGGCTGATTCTGCCATTTCCTGTCTGCAACCAATCTGGCAGGGCATAATAAGATAATGTCACCTATCTTAACTGAAAACAGAGTTTTCCCTTCTACCTAGAAAGAAACGTCCTTAGAAATGTCTACCTAGGACTGGAGAGATGGCTCAGCGGTTAAGAGCACTGACTGCTCTTCCAGAGGTCTTGAGTTCACTTCCCAGCAACCACATGGTGGCTCACAACCATCTGTAACGGGATCCAATGCCCTCTTCTAGTGTGTCTGAAGACAGCTACACTGTACTCGTCATGTCATATATATAAAATAAATAAATAAATAAATAAATAAATAAATAAATAAATAAATAAATAAAATCTTTAAAAAAAAAAAAAAGAAAGAAATGTCTACCTAGAAAGAAATGTCCCAAGTAAGCTCATCATCCATGGCTTACTGCTACTCTGTCTTAGGGTTTGTCTGAACCACAGGCTAGTGTGTAGCTTATAGTCTAGGAACAGTCAAGTACTAGTTTATTCTCAACTCCCATCATGTGTTTGAAAGTCAGTCATGCTAAGAAACATGGATTATAGCCTGTGCATTCTCTACCCTCCATAGCCTTTACTGCTGCTGAGATCCAGTTAGAAATGTGCTAGGAAATGTGCTCATCATAAAAAAAAATTGAGATACTTAGTCCCATTTCCATAAACAATAACTCCTTTTAGGGGAAACTGTGGCATAATGATTACTTAGTTTCTATAAAAGACTCAATAGCAAACACTGCATAGAAATATTCAGGTTGCAAGAAGCTGAAGTTTCTGTTTAGTTTTCTCCTCCCACACGCCCTGCCCTCTCTTATTCAGCCTGACTAATCTACATAGATGCCCTAGAGCTACAGGATCAAAGGTGTAGGAACAAGAGTTGTAAAAGGTGGCCTGGCCAGATGTCTCACCTTGACATGGATTATAGCAAAAAGTCTAGGTGAGAATTGGGTCTATAGTAAGCTCACTATAGAGTTAATCTCTTAAGTGAGTGCTTGCAATCACAAAGACAAAGAAAAATGTTGCACCGTGGGACCTTGGCCTTGCCTTTCTGTCTCTGCTTGTCGTTTATTTCCTGCTTTATACTTCCCTTTGAATTCATAAGTCCACGATTAATAGCCTTTCTTCTCTTAATGGCTATTTTGCACGTGGTTGGCCTCTAAAGTTTTAAACTCTTACTGAAAAGTCTCTAGTGGGTGCATTTATTGACACTTTTTGCATTGAAAGTTCCCCACACTAGATGTGGCTTAACATTTAGGAATTGAATAGTGAGAGCACAGAAGCCCATGGAAAAGTCTAATACTAACAGAGAAAGTTACTGGATGTTGGAAAGCACAGTGAGAGCTAGCTGGAGCTCAAGCACTGCAGCTTGGTCTCAGGAAACAGTTCTGTCAAGTACCGATTAGTTACAAGATGGAACTTGCAGGATAAAGTTTTGAGAAGGCTCTTGTCCACGAGGTTACCTAAGATATTCTCCTTTCTTCCTTCTCCCCCATGCTTCCTTCTCTGGCTCTCCTTTCTTCTATTTCAAGGTTTGTAACTATCTATCTACCTATCTACCTACCTACTTACCTACCTACCTACCTACCTATCTACCTACCTACCTACCTATCTACCTACCTACCTACCTACCTACCTACCTTCCTATCTATCTATCTATCTATCTATCTATCTATCTATCTATCTATCTATCTATCTATCTATCTATCTATCTATCTATCTATCCATCCATCCATCCATCCATCCATCCATCCATCCATCCATCCATCCATCCATCCATCTATCTATCTATCTATCTATCTATCTATCTATCTATCTATCTATCTATCTATCTATCTATCATCTATCCCTTTTTCTTTATTTCCTTTGGTCTTACGTAGCCAAGGATAGCCTTGAATGTAGCCAAGGGTGAACTTGAGCTTCAGATTCTCCTGCTTCCACCTTCCCAGTGCTGAGATTATAGACACATGCCACCATGCCCAATTTATGTAGTGTTAGGGATTTGAACCAAGTTCTTCCATAACTAAACTACATTCTTAGCCCTGAACTATCTGAGATACTTGGCTGTGATGTGATTATTGAAAAAATTCACTTTTCTACTTCTTTTTCTTTCCTGTTTCTCTACTATAGCAATTTCTATGGCTCAGATGTAGACCATGATCCATATGTTGTGATATTTTAGTGAACATATTAGCTAAGGGTTGGTTGCTCATACACTATACTATGGCTCAAACAAATTATATGTATAACTATATCTACCAAAGTTTTGCTGCTAAATATAATCAAGCTTTGTACAAAGTATAAAGATATTTTTATTAGTCAGCTTAGATGCTATATTGGCTAGTTTTTGACAACTTGACACAAATCTATACTTACCTAGGAATAGAGAATCTCAACCGAGGAATAGCCTCATAAGACTGGGCATTTTTATGGGTCTCTCTCTCTCTCTCTCTCTCTCTCTCTCTCTCTCTCTCTCTCCCTCCCTCCCTCCCTCCTTCCCTCCCTCTCTCCCTCTCTCTCTCATTAATTGCTGTAAGAATTCCTGGGTGGAACAGTAGGAAGTCCCAGCCCCACTTTGGGCAATATCACTCTTGGGCAAGTAGGCCTGGGCTGTATAACAAAAGTACAAAAGTAGCTGAGCAAGTCAGTGAGCATAATTCCTCCATGACCTCTGCTTCTGTTTTGCCTCCAGTTTCCTGCTTTGATCTTGTTCCCTGGCTTCTATCAGCTACGAACTTAAAAGTGACATAAACCCTTTATTTCCAAAGTTTCTTACTGTCTTCTTTTCTTTTCTCTTCTCTTTTCTTCTCTTTCTTCTCTTTTCGTTCTTTATTTCTTTTCTTTTCCCAGTGTTTTATCGCAACAACTCAGAAAACACACCAGAGCAAAACTTGAAAACACAGAGTAGTATCTTGTTGTATTGTGTCTGCTATGCTTTTGTGGGAGGCTACTTGGAGGATTCTGAGGCACTGGGCCAGGGAAACCATTGAGTACTCAAAGTATAATGAGCTGTTGTGAAAATTTGGAAGATAATTCTGAAAGCAATGCACACAAGGTAGATGTTGCATGTGCAGTAGCAGAGGAAAGTTTGAGAGTCCCTCAAAGACTTTATTGGGACCATTTATGTGATATTTTGTAATACCAATCTGTAGAAGTGAAACTTTCTGTGTTTGCTGGATGATGGACACTATTTAGGTAGAGCTAGAGAACCGCCTGCTATTAATAAGTGACCAACATTGTTGGGGTAAAATTTTCTGAGAAATTCTGTGTCTTGGAGTCAGTACACAGAAGCTGTGGTCTAAGAGAGTGGAAGACTAGAGGGTGGTCACAGAGTTGGCAGCAGAACTTGGTAATGTGTAGGAGTTTCCCATATAATCCTGGCTTTGCAGAGAACATCAGAAGTTTGGCACTGTGCAGCAAGGTAGGAAGAGAAGCCAGGAGAGGCCATGGTAAAGGTGCAGCTTTAGCTGCAAGGGAGACCCCAGCATGCTGACAATGCCAGCATTGTAGGGCTTCTGACAAGATTAGCAGCAGGTGTGAGATGGCGGAAGCCTGCACCTGTAAAAGAAGGCATGTGTGCTCAGAATGGCAGCGACAGAGAGATGGGAGTGCCTTTGGAGCCATGTGTCTGCCAATCTTTGCCAATCTTTGCAACTCTTTGTTTCATTGATTCTTTGTATTTTTTTCTTTCTATTTTATTGATTTCACCCATGAGTTTGATTATTCCTTGCTGTCTACTCCTTTTTGGTGTTCTTTCTTTTAGTTTGAGAGCTTTCAGGTATGTTGTTATTAATATTTTTTTATGCAGGCACTTGGTGCTCCTAACTTGTCTCTTAGCACCTCCTTCATCGTGCACATTTTCTCTTGCACTCAATTCTAAGAAGGGTTTAATTTCTTTCTTAAATTCTGTCTCAACCCATTTCTTTTTCTTCATTAGAGACTTGTTTCATTTCCACGAGTTTGTAAAATTTCTCTTGTTGATATCCAGCTTTAATGCTGTGGTGGTCTGATAGGAAGCAGTGTGGTATTTCAATTTTCTTATATCTGTTCAGATTTTCTTTGTGTCTAAGTCAATTTTCGAGAAAGTTCCATGAACTGCTGAGAACAAGGTATATCCTTTTGTGTTTGAATGAGTGCTCTGTAAATATCTGTTAGGTCCATTTGGCTTATGACATCATGTAGCTCCAGAATTTCTCTATTTAGATTTTGTAAGGATAATTGCTCTATTGGAGAGATTCCAGTGTTGAAGTCACACACTATTACTGTGTGAGGGTCAATATGTGATTTTAGCTGTAGTAGTGTTTCTTTTAGGAACTTTGCTGCCTTTGTGTTTTGTGTATAGAATTTTAGAATTGCAGTGGATTTTTTTTCTTTGGTGAGTATATTGTATTCTTCTCTATCTCTTAAAATTAGTTTTCAAGTCTATTTTGTCACATATTAAAATGGCTATACTTGCTTTCTTCTTGGGTCCATTTGCTCAGAATATATTTTTCTACCCTTTTACCCTGAGGTGACATCTACCATTGATGTTCAGGTATGTTTCCTGGATGCGCCTGCTGGGTTAATGTGGTGTGAGTACACATCTGCCCCAGGACTCCAGCCTCTGGGAGAGGCAAGATTCAGGAAGTTTGATGCCGTTCACCCCACAGCACCACCAGGTGAGTGTAGAGTTGTGAAAAGCCATGGGACACCACCCAGGGGGGTGGAGGAGCGTGGTCTGCTATCCTGAGGACTTCTCGGAGCCGGCTCCATCTGGTTCTCAGGCTCTTGGGCATCCCAGGCACTGCTAGATGCTTCAGACAGAGTGGGGGGCTGCTGGTTGGATCTAGCCTGGGGCCAAGGGGGAAAGGCGGGGAGAAAGCCAGCTGGGTCCCACTGGGGATGGAGTCTTTGGCGGCTGACTGGCTTGATTTGGTAGAGACCATGGCTGGGAGCACTGAGAGGCCTTCTGCAGGAGACTAGACATGGCTCTTTAGATGAAGGCCTGTTCCATTGTTCTCCACAGCAGATCCCAATGGTTTTAGGGCATTTATTGTCATGGTGGAGAGTGGCGATGAATGAAACTGTACCCCCAATCTCAGGGCAGGCCTGAGGTTAAGTACCTTTTGCAGGGAGGGGTGGCTGAGCCTCTAGGTACCTCATTAAAATGGGGATGTCTTGAAGCTACATGACCACATCTCTACCTGTGGAGGGGCATGGGGCATTACCCTTATGTGACTGATGGTCACAGATCTATGGCGAGCTGTGGCCTCATGTCAGGAGCCTGGAGCCCAGGAGCATGGTAAAACACCTACTGTCCCTTGTACGGTTGTTCGTTGCATGGTTATCCCCTGCTAGGGACCCCCTACTGGCTCTCTGGAGTTTTAAACCTTAGCTCAACCAGAAACCAGGCTGCCTTTCACGGTCCTACATGCACCAAAAACATTCTGGTTTTGAATCCAGTCTGTTGGTCTGTATCTTTTTATTGAGGACTTGAAACTATTGATGTTTAACTTTACCAACTAGTAGTGTTTGTTGATTCCCACTAGTTTGTTGTGGTGTGGGTCCTCCCATCCCCAGTATTTATTTGCTGGTGTTAAACTGTTTATTCCTTGTGTTTTCTTGGTGTGATTAACCACTTCAGGTTGAAATTATCCTTCTAGTGCTTTTTGTAGACCTGGATTTGGAGATAGATAGTGCTTAAATTTGGTTCTATCATGGAATATCTTTCTTTTTACATTGTCTTAGTCAGGGTTTCTATTCCTGCACAGACATCATGACCAAGATGCAAGTTGGGGAAGAAAGGGTTTATTCAGCTTACATTTCTACACTGCTGTTCATCACTAACAGAAGTCAAAACTGGAACTCAAGCAGGTCAGGAAGCAGGAGCTGATACTGAGGCCATGGAAGGATGTTTCTTACTGGCTTGCTTGCTTCCCCTGGCTTGCTCAGCTGGCTTTCTTATAGAACCCAAGACTACCAGCCCACAGATGGTACCACCCACAAGCCCCCCTCCCTTTGATCACTAATTGAGAAAATGCCTGACAGTTGGATCTCATGGAGGCATTTTCTCAACTGAAACTCCTTTCTCTGTGGTAACTCCAGCTTGTGTCAAGTTGACACAAAACCAGCCAGTACATACATTTATTGTGAATGAAAGTTGTGCTGGGTAGTAGTATGGGCTGAACTCTGTGGTCTCTTAGAGTTTGTAGTAACATCCAGCAAGGCTCTTTCGACTTTTAAAAACTCCATTGAAAAGTTAAGTGCTATTTTAATAGGTCTGCCTTTATACATTACTTGACTCTTTTCCTTTTCAGTGTTAATATCTTCTGTTTTATGTGCATTTAATATTTTGATTACTGTATGTCATATGGATTTTATTTTCTGGTCTAGTCTATTTCATGTTTTGTAAGCTTCTTATACTTTGATAGGCACATTATTCTCTAGGCTACAAAAATTTTCTTTTATGATATTATTGAAAATATTTTTCTATGCCTTTGACCTGAGTTTCCTTGCTTTCCACTATTTTTATTATTGTAGATTTGGTCCTTTTCATACTGTCCCAGTTTTTCTGGATATTTTGTGCCTGGGTATTTTTGAATTTAGCAATTTTTTTGACTGAGATATCCATTTCTTCTATCTTGTCTTTAATGCCTGTGATTCTCTCTTCCATACCTCTGAAGTTTTTATTTGACTTCCTTGGGTTGGGTTTTCTGTGATGATTATTTTTCTGCTTTAATGTCCTGAACTCTTTTCTTCATTTAATTGCACTTCTTGTGTTTTTCATTAAGGATTTATATTCACAATAGCTATCTTTAAGTCTGTGTCTTGCGCTTCAGCTACATTGTATTTCTCAGGGCCTTCTGTAGTATGGTTGCAGGCTTCTGTGGGAGACATTGTCTTGGCTGCCACTGATTGTGGTTTTAGTTTGAGATGATTATAACTCTAAGTGTTGCTATCTGGTATTTTTTTCTTGGTTGGGTATTCACTTCCTTGGAGTCTATTGCCTTCTCTGGATCTTAGGAGCATGTGATATCTGTGGGTTGCCTCATAGGGAATACTTCTGAGTCCCTTCCAGGAATGACTGCTGGGGGATCCTGGGAGAATGTGTTTCTTGGTATTGGGTACTGACACAAAGGGATGAGCATGGGATGGAAACAGGGATGGCTGACTATTCACAGGAAGGAAGAAAACTGGTTTTGCCATCAAAACCTTCAGAGTTCCTGAGGAATGGAGGCAGAGAGGAAAGTCAGGTAAGATTGAGGGATTGGACATGGAGAATAGGAAGCAGAGTGTGGATCCCCTACCAGGCTGGTGTGGCAGGTGGGTTATAACAGAGAGCCTCTGTAGCTAGGGCTGAGGCAAATATATAGGGTAAGGGAAGAATGCTGAATGGGAAGATCTGGGGAGTCCCCTGGAATGGAAGTTAAGAGGAAGAAGAAGCCCCTGCAGGTTGTCAGTCTACCACAAAGCTGGAGCGAAAACTTCAGAATTTGAATTGAAGATAGGAGGGAGAATCGCATATGTGATTCTCTGTCTAGCACAGCTAGCATGTTTCCAGATAGAGTGTTTCTGGGTGATGGTGGCTGAGACAAAGGAATGAGGTGAGGGAGGAAGGTTGAATAAGAAGATATGTGAGTCCCCTAGGAATCAGGCAGAGAGGAAAGAGAAGCCCTAGGAAGTGGTCTGCTACAGGACTGGGGATAAGTCTTAGGAACTGGAAAAATCATTGGAAGTTTTGAAAGACCCTAGGAAGAATCACTGAAGACTCACTTGTATGATAGATATCATTCTTTGGGTACTACCTACCTTATGTCTGTGAGAAGGGTTCCCACTGGAACTCATCAAGTGGTATAGGCTGGCTTCACAGAAATTCCCAGTCTCTTTCTGTCTACATTACTGCTACTACCACAGTCAACTTTTAAATGTGGGAGTTGGGGAATAAAGTCATGTGTTCTGGCTTTCATGGCAAGTACTTTCCCAGATCGGCTAGCTTATTACTCTTCTTCTTATAAACATTTTACGGATACTGTTTCCATTGGATTAGGCTTCACCCTTATGATTTCACTGGGATTATTAAAGGCCATTTCTCTTCTACAGTAGCATGATGATTAGGACTTGAACATGAATTTTGGGAGGACACAGTTCTATCTACAAACTCCTGCATGAGTCTGCAGTGATCCCTCTTAATCATTAAATGCAATAAGTTTCTATCATCCTAGCCTTCTTACTGTGATAAATTACTTTGTATTAGACAAAAGATGCCATTGCTTATACCATTGTTTAATTAATTTGGAACATACCTAACAAAACAATTTAATGTACAATGATTATGGTGCATATGTTTGATTCTAGCACTTGGGAGGCATCATCAGTCATATTTCTAAGTTTGTGTCCAGCCTGATCTATAGAGCGAGTTCTGGGACAACCAGGGTAACTCAGAAAAACCATGTCTCAAAAATCAAACCAAACCAAACACAAACAAAGTGTTTATATGACCTCAAGAGCAATGTCAAATTAGCTATTGTTGGGAAAGAAATCTCACCAAAACTTAGTGATTTACAGAGAGAAACATTATCTTATTATTTTGCATAGCTTTTGTATGTAAGAAATTTGGGGCAGGGTGAAAAGTATGGCTCTGGCTCAAAGTCTTCATATTAGTCTTTTATGGATTTCATAACAAGAATTCCAAGAGCAAGGTGCTGACAGGATTGGCTTTTGGATAGCCTCTTTAACTTTTATTTTCTCCTTACAGAGCCTTGCCTGCATCCTCTTCTTTCATAGACACTGGTCCTATTAGATAGGTGCCAGGTTTTAAAACCCAAAGGTATTGTCTCCAAATACAGTGTCTTGGAGCAAAAGTTAATCTATAAATGTCCCTCTTATTCCCTGTCACACTTTCCTCTTCTCCCTCCTTTCTCTCTCTTCTTTCTTGCCCTCCTCTGTTTCTCCAAGGAAAGAACTCTGTGAACTTTTTTTTTTTTTTTTTTTTTTTTTTTTTAGCATTTCTGTATATGATTCTTCCATATGGGCCTACTTAGGTTTGTTGACCTGCATAACTGGCATCAGGCATCCCACAGAGCAAAGGACTTAAACAAATAAGGTAGAAAACCGTCAGTGTTATGACCTTGTCTTAAAAAATCCATTTAATCATGTTTGACATAGTGCATTAAATGAGGCTGGGGTCTATGTAACTTTAAAGGGAAGAGGCAAAATGTTTCCCCAGAGGAGAATTTTGAAGTCACATGGGCTACAACATGTATGGCTGCTGCTATTCTGGGGAAACATGATTTGCCAGGGGCCTCTTGTAAGAAGTTGCCCAATAAGTCTTTTGGAGATTAGCTGCTCTCAGTGTAAACATGTACATTTTTTTCATGTGATATTCTGGGTCAACCTTTTCAAATTGTGTACTATGTTTCTAGTTGCCATTGAAAAGATGAGATACTTAAGACACAAAAACAAGTATCAAGATTAATGAAAACCATCTAAAATCAATTTTGCAACAAAAGTAAAAACTCCAAAATTAAACTGGAAACCTGTGTTTCTTACATTGGTTAATCAAAAGTAGCTATGGTTTTTCAGACTGGGTTTCCTTTATGCCTCAACATCTGTGTTAACTATAGTCAGTAGGAATCAGGTTTCCTAGAGAAATGGAACTAACAGAATGCACACATATGCATGCATGTACACAAATATTTAGGACAGGCATTGATTTACATAGCTATGGAGGTTGGCCAAACCTAATGGGCTCACCTATAGGCCAGAAACATGGAGCAAGTGTATGCCCATAGGAGGAGGCAACTGCTGACAGGATTTGTTCATTTTCCTGGTGGATCAGTTCCTTACTTTAAGGATCTGCAACTAACGTTTCGACAAAGCTTACCTACATTCTGAAAGATAATTGGCTTAAAGTCTACTGATTTAAAAATTAATTTCAACTATACAATGCTTCAGCATCATTTACTGTGAGTAAATTTGTGTGCAACTGGGATACACCAGTGGTATTTGTAGTTTTTTCACTAGGAACATTTTAAAACTTTAAACTCATAGAAAACAGATGTTTTACTTATGAAATTGTCTTAGCATGAAGAATTTGTATCTCATAGACATAGTAGATTTGACTGTGCATGCAAGGGCTTTGGCAAGGCGTGATGAAAAACACTTAGGCCAATGGTAAAAATTCCCAAACTCAACATGGAAGTGGCTAAACACACAGAAAACTTGTCATTCTTATAAAAATCCTATAAATTGACAAAAGTCAAATCAGGCATTAGGATCAGGCTTTTACTAGTTATGCCTCTGCCCTTTTCAAGTTTTATCATCTTTACTCCACTAATATACAGAGAAAGGGAGTATAAATAGCAAGGTAGATGGGCGGTACCTCAATCTTGCTGTGCCTTAAAGCATCCAACGAAGTCCTAGACCTTGTTGAATAGGCTAAGATGTCTCAATTGACTATATACCCAAAAGTTATATACCGTTTTTGGAGATGGGTCCTTTGGGAGGCAGTTAGGGTTAGATGAAGTTCAGAAGGGTGGAGTCCCTATGATAACAGTAGTGGCCAGAAGAGCCAAAAACTGCAGCTAACATACTTGCTCTGTCTTGCATTATGTGGTGTGCTGTGCTGTAGTGCCTTCCAGTAGGTTATGCCAAGCTTCTAACTACTCAGCCTCCAGAACCAAGAGCTAAGTAAAATCCTATTTTTTTAAAAAAATAAATGATCCTATCTCTGGTGTTTGCCATAGCAACAGAGAAAACCCAACAAAAACCAATCCGTACTCATTTAGGATGCCCTGTACTTTCCTGAGGTCTGCCTAAGAAAATGTGCTACTGTCTGGTTTGTGAATGTGCACGAGTTCGACTGTCTGTGTTTTCACCGTACATTTTACAGCTTGTGTCTTTAGAAAGAAAGATGATCTTATAACATTTCTTACTTTGCTGGGAAACAAAAGATTAACAGTAAGATGCTAGGCTTTAGATCAATCACTGACTCCATCTGGTGAGTGTTCTCTTTGATGGCCTCATTTAGAACTTCAAGAGATTTTGCTCAGATTTAAAATTCTCATTACAGACTTTGCCAAAGCATCTTAAATGCAAAGCAATCTAAACTTTAAAAAAATTGGGAATTGCTGAAGTAGACCTATCAACCAATACTGAAAATGTCAAGTTAAAATGGTTGGGAAAATATTCTAGCACATTCTATGAGTCTTCTGCTCTCTGAAAATAAAAGCAATAAGACCTTTATTATGATTTTTAGAGTTCTTTTTTCTATCTAGAGTTACATTCATTTTTCTCTGCTTTGTAGGTCCCACCCCAATTTACAGAGAGATGTGAAATATGGCCAGAACATACTTTTCTGAACATTTACCACTTCTTTGACTTTGGAATGAATCCCAAATGGAGCTGGTTTTATAAGTTACATGTTTCTTTTGCTCTTCAAGCAATATTGATCTTTCTCAAAACCATGTATTTTTTTTCTTTTAGAAAATTGATGTCTCTGTGTCTGTAGTGTATCATATATGGCCATTTTCAGAGGAAAATATCCCCAAACACATTCTTTTGTTTCCCAAGAACTACTACATTTTTATCATTAAATTAACTATGGTCAATCTTCCAGCTCAGCATGACTACTATTTCAAGTCCTCTCGTTCTCAAGCAAACAAACAAAAACAAAAACCCACTTACTGAGTTTCATTTTGTCTTCAAACATCTTCTCATATTTTGACTTCTGTAATATGTAGTATTTTCCAAATTTTAATATCCAATGAATATATATAGATATGCAATGAATATATGCATATGTTTCTTTAGCTATTTCTGACTTTCACTATATTCTTTGAAGTAAAATGAAGTAAATAGAACAGAAAGGAGAGTAAAACAGTAGGAAAATGCAAAGAGCCATCATAGTGATAGATTGTCAATATCTTCATAATTACTTCTATCATAACTCTTACAGTGGTAGCACACAATGACCGGAACAGAAGATATATGCATTTAAGTTTTCTTTGGAATGTCAAATACAATACGTAAAGAAGCACAAAACATATTGTTGCACGTTTAAAATGTCAGCAAATTGGAAATAACCTTATTTTAAAATTCCTTTTCAATGATGATACCACATTCTCTGTTTTTCTTTTTAATAGAAATATATGGATGAAATAGGTAAAAACCCAATTTTTAATGAAGTGGAAAGGAAAAATGTAAGATTAATCCTTAGTGAACACTGTCTTTGTGTCAAGTTTTTGATAAGTTTTCTCATTGATTTTTCAAAACAATGTTCCAAATTATTCTGCTTATATGCATTTTATGTCTATGTATGAAGAACAGGGACTGAAAGGAATAATTGGAAGGGATCCTTTTGTTTGTTTGAAAAAGGATCTCACTCTGTTGCCCCAGACTTGTTACCATCTTGCATTCATCCTGTCTCTCTCCCAGTGCTGAGAGAAGGGCATAAAGACAAATGTTTTGCACAATTATAGATAAAATAAACATCTAATAGATAAATGATTGTTTCAACTTGAGTCACAGGAAAGTGAAAAAGAATGGTGGCAGGCATTGCCACCATGCTCAGACTCAAAAGTTTGAATTGCTAATCTAATACGTGAGCAAGCATATGAACACTCTGCATGAGTCTTCATGGTTTTGATACCATGATACGGGACAGATGCATATGGAAATATCGACAGGCTTTGAACACATTAATAAGTCACTCATGCAAATGTTATTCTGCTGACTTAAAAATGTCCATCATAGGGAAAACCTCTGCCTGGGACACCAGGAGTCGGTAGCCAACGAGCGCCATAGAAAGGGGGAAACCTCTGCCTGGGACGCCAGGAGTCGGTAGCCAACGAGCGCCATAGAAAGGCGGAAACCTCTGTCTGCTCCGC
>CM052720.1:19858294-19915050 GCA_028551405.1 Uromys caudimaculatus
CTGGGGACGCGTTGCCCCTGCTATGAGCTTTTCTGCGTTCCTGGGAGAGAGAGGATTGTCTCCCGGAGCTGCCTGTCTATGGAATCGTAGTGTCCCAGGCAGAAGTTTCCTGCCACAGGCGCCCGCTTTTGGGATCATATCTATGCATTTTCATGTGTATATGTACATGTATATGATACATATGTATGTGTATGTGTATATGTGTATGATGTCTATGTAAGTGTATGTGTATATGTATACTAGGGCAAAGCTAGGAAAAATGACATTGTTAATCGGTCTCTGCTTGCTATAGAATAGAGAAAAGATGAAACAAATTCCAGGAAGTATCCATTTGTTAATTTCTATATTAGCTCCAGTTAGGAGAACTTACCGTCTTTTCCTGATGAGAGGACTCTTCAATGGACCATTTCCACTTCCAGTATGGCTCTTCGTGCAGCCATCCAAATTCCTAGGATCAATATTACACTAAGTTTCCAAAGAGAATCTTTTTACTTTTGCAGTTTCTGAGTTGGAATGGCTGAGCCATACTAAAATGGTGAACTCACCAGGAAGATATGACAGTATTTTAAACATGCAAGCATAAATTTAAATACACTCAGATTAAAGTTAAAAAGAAATCATGAAATGAAAAGGAAGAAATATATTCACCATTGTGGTAAGAGATTGCAACATAGCTTTGAATCACTGATATTGCATAAGAAAAAGGAAATATAGGAAAAATACATCATAAACTTCTGAAGACTATAATTGTGCACAGACTATAGTGCTGGGAAATAAATATTTATGAATCTTTCCTGGACTCCTTGTAACAAAAGATAAATTAACAAGAAAAAACATAATGTTATTAACATGTACACCTCAAATATATATTCAGAGAACAATAAATAATCTCAGTGAGATGGCTTTGAGTCCAGACTGAGTGCCATCTTCAGCTCAAAGGAAGGTGTTGCAGGATGCTAATGTCATTTATGGGATGGTGACCGGTAAACAAAAATAAACACAGGTAAGTCTTCTTAAGCAGATATAACTCAGTGTGTGTACCCTTGTAAGTGCCTAGACAATTCAGAGTTTGCTAGTTCCACAAGGAGACATCTTTGACATTGGCGATGTCCTCCGTTGCTGTAATTTCCAATAATGTGCTCAGTCAGGTGTAGAGAGTATCTCTTGCAGAGTATGTAAAAGCATCACCTGCCAATAAAAGTCTGATGGCCAATAATGTGGGATATCTGGCAGAAAGCGATAGGAATTCTGGGAAGGAGTCAGACACAGGAAGATTCACCACTCGGATTCTAAGGAGACGGACTTAGGAAAGTGAGGAGAAGTAACCAGCCATATGGCACCCATAGAATAGAATAAACAGGTTCTATAAGTTAGGAGCTAATTGGTGAGCAAGCCAAGCTTATGGCCTAGGCATTTATTAATTAATTAAGTCTCAGAGTCATTATTCTGGAAATGAGATGCAGGTAAAAAGGACCATGGTTACAGCAGGCTTCTGTTTTCAGAGCTATTCCTGTGGCTGCCCTTTCTCACATTCATCGGCACAGAGTCATTGTTTACTAAACAGGAGTACTCTGATGCTGCATCCTCTGACTTTAGTCTTACATCTACATATGTGTTCACATCCATACACACACAAAGAAATGTCTGGTGTGCTGATTACACTCTCTAATGGCAGCAGCTGACCTGGAAGTTAGTACCAAACAGGTTTTTGTCTCATGTGTATAAAAGACTGAAAAAAACTTGAGGTACTCAGTAATCAAACTACCGTGATCCCAAGATTAAAATGCATAGAATTATATGTTAATGGATGCCAACACATCAAATCTTGAAAGATGCAGAGAAACAGACCTTCAAGGAAAAATTTTGCATTAAATTTGCATTGTAAAGAAGAAATTATGAGTCCCACGTGGTGACACAGGCCTGCAGCTTCAGAATTTTGTAGCTTCTGTCTGGGATTCTATGTTGAGGTTTGTCTGGGTTACATAGAGATGCATCTCAAACAAACAGAAAATGAGAAATATTTGTGAAAACTAGCAAAAGCACATGCCTCATTTCTTTCTAAGTATTTATAGGCAAGGTTTTAACTGAATATGAGGCTTTCTGATGATGGATCTTGAGCTGCCTGATCCTTGAACTTTTAATTTGCATTTTTAATTTCATTTTTTGTAGCATTTTTATTTTAAAAACATGCGTGTTTCTATTTATATTCTTCTACATGCAAACATCCAGGTGGACTAGCACCATTTAGGGAAGATGCTTTCTTTTTTTCCATTGGATGGTTTGGCTACTTTGTCAAAAATCAAGTACTGCTGGTGAGGATGTGGAGCAAGGGGAATATTCCTCCATTGCTGGTGTGAATGTAAACTTATACAAACACTTTGGAAATTAATCTGGCTGCTTCTCAGAAAATTGGGAATAGTTCTTCCTCAAGACCCTGTTATACCACTCCTGGGCATATAGCCAAAAGAGGCTCCACTATATCTCAAGGACATTTGCTTAAACTATGTTCATAGTAGCTTTATTTGTAATATCCAGAAACTGGAAATAGCCTAGATATCCCTCAACTGAAGAATGGATAAAGAAAATGTGGTATATTTACACAACGAAATACTACTGGAATACTACTCAGCTATTTTTTAAAAAGACATCATGAATTTTGCAGGCAAATGGATAAATTTTGATTCTATCATCCTCAGTGAGGTAACCCAGACCGAGAAAGACATGCATGGAATGTACTCATTTATAAGTGGACATTAGCCATAAAGTACAAGATACCCATGCTATAATCCATAGACCCAAAGAAGCTGAGTAACAAAGGGGGCCCAAAGGAGAATGCTTGAATCTCACTCAGAAGAGGAAATAAAATAGTCAGCAGAAGCAGATAGAGGGAGGGAACTGTGTGGGCGAAGGGGTGGGAGAATAGGGTTGAGGATCAGGTTGGGAGACAGAATGGAAATTGGGGGACGCATCTCTGGGACAATCCAGAGACCTGGACAGGCGGGGCTCCTGGTAGTCTATTGGAATGACTCTAGCTGAGAATCCTAGCAGCCAGGGATATGGAGTCCTAAGTAGCCATCTCCTGTAGCCAGGTAGAACATTCAGTGGAGGAGGGGGACACCACATACCCAGAAAACTTTCAACTCAAAATTTGTCCTGCCTACAAGATGTGCAGGGATAAGGATAGAGCAAAGACCGAAGGGCTGACTAAGCAATGACTGGCCCAACTTCAGACCCATCCTATCCCGTGGGAGCCAACCCCTGACACTGTTAATGATACTCTGCTATGCTTGCAGACAGCAGCCTGTCCACTGAAAGGCTTCATCTAGAAGCTAAAGGAAACAGATGAAGGGACCCACAGTTAAACGTTAGGCAGAGCTCAGGGAGTCTTGTGGAAGAGTTCGGGGAAGGGTTGAGGGAATTGGAGGGGTAAGGGACATCACAAGAAGACCTACAAAGGAAACTAACCTGGGTCCTGGGAGCTCACAGAGACTCAGTCATTAACCAAAGAGCATGCATGGGCTGGACCTCGGCTCCATACACATACATGTGTAGCAGATGTGCCGCGTGGTCTGCATGTGGGCTCCCTAACATACGGAGTGGGGCCCGCCTCTGCCTCTGTTTCCGCCACTGGGTCCCTTTCCCCTGGCGGTGCTGTTTTGTCGGTTGTCAGTGGAAGAGAATGGGTTTAGTCCTGCTGTGATGTGATGTGCCAGGGCTGATCGGTACCCATGGGGAGGGTGGACTTCTCTTTATTGAGGAGAAAGGGAAGGAAGAATGGGAAACGGAGTGTGAGGGTGGGACTGGGAGGAGAGAAAGGAGGCGTGCAGTGATAAGGATGTAAAGGGAAGAAATTAATTAATAAAAAATTTCAAAACAAAATTAAAAAGGAAAGTCTCTATTACATATGGGTCTTCTCAGTTTAAAAATGTTTTTAACGGGCGGTGGTGGTGCACGCCTTTAATCCCAGCACTTGGGAGGCAGAGGCAGGAGGATTTCTGAGTTCGAGGCCAGCCTGGTCTACAGAGTGAGTTCCAGGACAGCCAGGGCTACACAGAGAAACCCTGTCTCGAAAAACCAAAAAAAACAAAAAAAAAACAAAAAAAAAAAAAAAGTTTTTAAGTTATGTGTTTTGTGTGTGTGTGTGTGCATGTGTGTGTGTGCAGAGGTTCAAAATTAATTCAGGGTGTCTATCTTGATCACTCTGTACATTATTTATTGAGGCAGAATCTATTGCTGAGCCCAGAACTTACCAAATTCAAATTCCCGCTAATCTAAGTAGCTTGCCTCAAGGATTCCCTGTCTCTGTGTCTCAATTGCTGGTATCACAAGAGACACCCTGCTGCCCAGCATTTTTGCTGGTGTGGTAAGGATCAGAATTATAGTCCTCCTGATTACAGGGTATAGACTTTGCTCACTAAGATGTCTCTCCTTCCCCAATAAGAGTCTCCCAAAAATATGCATCTAGTGAAACAGTAAGAGTTTGTAGCAAGGCCAGGCAGTGGTGGCGCACACCTTTAATCCCAGCACTCAGGAAGCAGAGACAGGCAGATTTCTGAGTTCGAGGCCAGCCTGGTCTACAGAATGAGTTCCAGGACAGCCAGGGCTACACAGAGAAACCCTGTCTCGGAAAAAAAAAAAAAAAAAAAGAGTTTGTAGCAAAAAATAAAATTCTGTCAAAACACAAGTTTAAGATAATTATAGACAAATATGTGTTTTTCAACAGCATTAGCAGTTATATTTTCACTGGAGGAAAGTAATTCTATTCAAACAAAACAAAATATGGTACGTAAAATGACAAAAATAAAAACCACAATGAGGGATTTTTGTAATCATTAAATACTCTAGATGTTTGACTATTTTATTTTTCCCAATTCTTATCTTTCTCTGAAATATGAAAAAAAAAAAAAAAAGCCTACCCCAAACAGAAAATCTAGAAGATGCCGTAGTTTGTGCTTCTAGGGTAGCTTCATCTCACCTCCTAATGTCAGCCGTGGGTAAATACATACAAAAATACATGGGTGTAATTCCAGCCCTGGAGGGGAACTAAGGCCGAAAGGTTTTAACTCGACCCCTGTTGCTTGGTTTTGATATCGACTTGCCTCAAACTGAAATCACCTGAGTAGTGAACCTTAGTTGAGAACTGAGCTGTTTTAATTGATGTGGAAGACTAACTTAATGTAGGCAGCACTTCGGGGTAGCAGTCCAGATTTAAAAACAAAAATAAAAGCAAAAGAACAAAAGGCCATGACAGAAGGGAGGTGTTTAGCCTCCTGCTCAGCTGGCCTTCCCTCTCTCCCTGCTGGGTTAATTTATCTTGATGATGATGATGGTGGTGGTGGTGGTGCTGATGATGATGATTCTTTCTCTGACATCAGAACCAGCATTTTCAGACTTCCAAAAATGACTGAAAATCAGTGGCTCTCTAGAAACCCTCCAGGTGTTCAGCACCATATTTGGACTGCTGAAGTACCCAGCCCCAGGACTGAGCAATACCAGATTCAATGCCTCTCAAGTGTGATACAGCCATTGTTACTACTTCAATATAGTAACAACATTTAATTCACTCATTTACACACACACACATACACATATGCACGCACACATACAGACAGACAGGCGCGCACGCGCGCACACACACACACACACACACACACACACACACACACATCCTATTGACCTGTTCCTCAAATGATCCTAATATATCTGTATTGTCTCTCAAATCAACATGAAGAAATAAGCATCCATTCCCCATGTGCACTGCTGCCTGCTCACTATAATTGACTGCCGTCTGCTATTTGACACAAAGCACATCTTCCCGTCACACAGTCCACCCTTCTTTTACAAACTCCCACCTCAATAATAGAAAATGATTTTTTAAAGGATGTACTCTACACTAGCTTTGAGGTTTGTAGATGGGCATATTACAGATCAAGGAGTGTGTAAATTTCTGCCAAAATAGGGAGAAAGGATTGCCCTGACTGAGAACTTAGGTTTAGAGGCTTATCAAAGAAGACTGATGCAAAGCGCAGGAGATGCCCAGAGCAAGCATCAGGTATGAAGGCTAGGAGACTGGCAGAAATCAAGACTGAGTTACTTCTGAAAAGGAATACCAAATGTAGGAAGAGTGGGGGCACAGAACGTATAGGTAAATGCGTAGACAATGCACCCCTCAGGTGAACACATACAAAGGACATAAGCATAATACATAGTTGTTGCAAAAATTTAATAAATGGATGTCAAAAGACTGCTTCAGCTACACACTCCTGATGAGGAGAATCCGTCACTACAGTGTGATTTAGCACTCAGCCCCAGCCCCACCGTTAAAAGTTTGTCTTCTCAGGGGGGATTAACAATTCTGAGCAGGACTCCTTTGCAAGGCTCATGCTGTATAACACCCTCATCCCCCTGCTCCTGCCCCACATCCAGCCACATTGCATGGCTGCAGGAGCAGTCCACTCCTTTCCATTTGCCCCCACTTACTCAGGCTGTGGGTGCTGGTTCAGTATTTGAACCCCTCCTCATCAGGGAGCCATAATTCCTTGCACATCATGAGAGCATGCGACACTGACTTGGCCGACCTCACAGAATTGGCAGATCTTTTGTTCTCCCCACAGTAGCCATCTTTAGAAAGTTATGCTACATCCTGAGGGATAAGGGTGAGGAGCTCTTTGTTTGACACTACAGACCTCTGCCTACCATGGTTAGATTTAGCACCAATTACTTTGTCACCTGAGGGGCTATGGAGGCTCAGAGTCTACAGAAACTTCAGCTGTGTCTTGCTTTCATCTGCCACGATGAAAGTGCTCCTGTCCAGTCTCACACACCCTTTATTATCTCGATCCTAGTATTTTTACCCAATTGTCAATTTTAATCTTTCTCTTCTCTCCCAAGATGCCTAGGGAATCTTAAGCACGGAGGACTTGAGTTGCCTGCTTACATGTTGATAAGTTCTTCAAATGAATGACTGTCTAAGTTAGACAAAATGATGTTAGTATTATATTATATGTTAGCTCAATATAACAAGAAGCTTTTCACTTTGGTAGCTGTACTATTTTCTTGACAAAATGTTCTTTGAACTTTCCACCCATGAATGCAACGTATTCAACCTACATCCGACCCCTATTATCTCTTTCTGGTCCCACAGGGAATAATACCACACCATGTCTCCTTCCCAGTTTCCCATCTTTAGGTTTTTTTTCCTCTAAAATAATAATCACATCATTCTTTTCCCTTTTTCTTTCATACTCTCCCATGTGCCTACATGTATTTGTGTGTGTTATTCTAAATATATAAATGCAACTTGCTTAGTCTCTATATATTCATGGTGGCCTAAACATGACCTGAATGAAGATAATAACAATAGACATGCTAACTTGGAAGGGGAAAGGTCACAAGGCTTCAATTACAGACACTGATTGGGTTTCTTCTTCTCCTCCTCCTCCTCCTCCTCCTCCTCCTCCTCCTCCTCCTCCTCCTCCTCCTCCTCCTTCTTCTTCCTCTTCCTCTTCCTCTCTGCCTCTTCCTTCTCCTTCCTCTTCCTTTTTCTCTTCCTCCTCCACCATCACCATCACCACCACCACCTCCTCCTCTTCTTCTTCTCCATCATTAGAACATCCTAATTTTCCTATCAAATAAAGGAAAGCAAAATAACTTAGAGAGATGGCTTTTCCTACTGTTTTCTTGAACAATTAATATCACTTAAAAGTTTACTGCAAAAGTCACTATAATAATTTAAAATCTTGTTTTGCAGCATTTAGGTAATACAGTTATATCCCCTCCACCCCTATACTAAAACTGATTTTACTTTGGGGTGGGGAATCAAGTATGGGGAGGGGTGAGAGGACTGGAAGAGAGAAAGGAAATCAGTGAGGGAGAGCATCTCTAGGACAAGCCAGAGCCATGGGTCAGGGGAGGCTCCTGAGAGTCTGTGGGGTGACCCTAGCTGAGACTCCTAGCAGGATGGTATATGGAGCCTGAAATAACTACCTCCTGTAGCCAAGCAGGACTTCCAGTGGAGGGAGGGGACATCAATACACTCACAAAACATTCAACTCCAAATTTGCTCTGCCTCAAAAATGTTCAGGGATAAAAATGAAGCAAGGATTGAGGGAATGGCCAATCAATGACTGGTCCAATTTGAGACCCAACCCCTTGTATCCATGGAAGAGAGCCAACCCGACACTATTAATGATACTCTGCTATGCTTGCAGACAGGAGCCTGCCCACTAGAGGCTTCATCCAGCAGCTAATGGAAACAGATGAAGGGACCTACAGCCAAACATGAGGTAGAGCTCAAGGACTTTGTGGAAGAGTTGGAAGAAAGATTGAGGGAGTTGGAGGGGTCAAGAACACCACAAGAAGACTTACAGAGTAAACTAACCTTGGCCTGAAGGCTCACAGAGACTGATCCACCAACCAAAAAGCATGCATGGACTGGATCTAGGCACCCTACACATGTGTAGTAGATGTGCAGTTTGGTCTTATGTGGGACCCCAACAACTGGAGTGGGGTCTATCTCTGATTAGGACTCTGTTGCTTGTCTGGATTCCTTTCCCCTAGCTGGGCTGTCCTATCTGGCCTCAATGGTAGAGGATGTACTTAGTCCTGAAAAGACTTGATGTGCCAAGGTGGGTTGATACAGCTGTGGAGGCTTCCATTCTCTGAGGAGGAGAGGGGGTGTGGCATAAGGGGGTGGGAGGGAAGGCTAGGAGGAGAGGATGACATGGGGTTTGGATTGGGATGCAACTTGAATAAATAAATACAGAGAATAGAGTAAAAAACAGGAACAAGATAAAACTATATAATCTTTTGAATATAAGGCATTTTATAATACTTATCAATATTTCACTGTTATTAATATCCAAAGACAAACTGAGGTGATCTTTCTTAATGCCTTAGTATTATTTTTGACACATAAAGTGAACATGGGCTAATTGTAATTATAGATCATATTCACAAATATCTCAAATGTTTGTATTAGTATAAAAGGAGTAGCCCAGGACAACCATATTTTGACAAATTATCTTAAAACAGTGTTTTCCTAAAGTGAAGCATACATGTTTGTGTAATGTTTGACATTTCTACAGATGAAATGTAGGCCACCAGCTTGATGAATACAGACATATTGGTTATAATTGTCATCTTGCCTCAATTGCAAATGTCACATATTATGTCCTATAATATTATAAGGTTTCTGGACAGTCAGCCAAGTATTCCATGCTTGTCACTGACAGCTGAACATTTTCTTAAGCGATGATTGATATGTCAATAGTTTTTGGGAAAGTCTATATACAGCTCAGTTGTCCACAGGCTTACTTTATCGTGCTTCCTATAAGAACCCCTTCCTCCTGCTTCGGCTTGCGAAGATTCTCCTATGTTGTATATCAGGCCTCAGTATCCACTGATATTTACACACCTGGGTTCATAGTCTCCAGTAGTTTGGGTTTTGTGCAGTCCTGGATCTGTCTGCCTCTTTATTTTGTTCTCTTAGTATCCTTGAGTTTTGTCAGTTACACTTTCCCTGAATTACAAAAGACTGTCATCTCCAACAATATTTCATATTACCTATATCTCCCAACAAATGTCCTGTTAGTGAAGAAGGCAAGCATGCCCAGTATGTCTATCCAAAGCCATAGCAGTTGTATAACCTCATTTAATATGCTCATTTCAAAGATGTTAATGTAATCAGGGAAAGGGATCATCAAAAATTTCTGAAAGCCATCTCTGCCTCACTCTGAATTAGGCTTCAGTTAGGATGGATCCCAAGGTCTTAATGTCAGTTACCCTTGTCTTAATCAGTAGATACTGAGGGCTGATAGACATTCAGATGAGTAGGTGTAAGGGTTAGTTGTCCATAATACCAAGACCAGAGTATGTATTTATTGAGATTTTGTCCTCTGTTTGCCATACACTGTCTAATATTAAGGTAAGCAAACGTAGGGATATCTTAGCAAGCTGGAACTCCACGTGGCTTGGGCTATGCATACAGCCTCTCTTAACAATGTACTTAGCAAACTACTATCTTCACCTACATTGGTGTACACAGACACTGCACTTCAATCAATGCAACCAATTACTCCTTTCTACCAACTTTTTGTTTAAACGTGTTCCACAACATATCTTGCATCAGTGGCTTGAGACCAATCCAGCCTGCCCTAGTTTTGGACATACAAATGGTAAGGCAAGTGGTGTCTTTTGAGTGAAACCTTAGGAAAAACCTCCTATTTACCACCTATGCCTATGCGTAATTGGACATGCATATGATTAAAATTGAATGCATCATGGGAAGGGAGATGCACAGTGAGCAATCAAGCTTTTCAATCAAAAACAGATAGCTATGTACGATCCCTAGCAACCAACCTTTTCTCCTCTTAGACCCCATAAAACAGCCGGGGGCCCTAAGATACTAACTTGGTGCTGGCTGCTCACTTGCAGAGTATCGGATCTGTACTACCACTTTACTTTCAAAAAGCTACATTCTTTCCATGTCTCATTTTGTGCGTGCCTTTTAGCTCTTCAAATAAGACCCCAAGAACCCAGAGAGACCTGGTCTAAACAACAACGGTATGATGGAATTTGAAAGTAACTTCAAGTTAAGTCCCACACTTATCTGTGGAATCGAGGAGTGTCTCAGAAGGAAATCAGAAGGAATCAAACAAATTGGTTTGCTAAGGAAAATCCCTGGCAAAGAAAGAAGAGGTGGGTAGGTAATGGAGGGGAGTAAGGAAGATGAGGGAAACAAATCTCTCTCCCTACAGTTTCCACTGCCAAAGGTGCAGCAACCTAGCATTCAGATGGCATTAAATCTATGGTCCCTCTGCCAGTGAGGAAATAGGACATGCAGGGGCTTTCAAGGTTACAGCCATTCGTTCTCTGTCTGTGGTTGTTTTGTAACAGTCAAGAGAATTCTGTATGGGGCTTTATTTTAGCTTGGCTCTCATTAAGGACTCATAAACTTAATTACTAAATATTCCTTAAGAAACACAGCTTGAAATAATTACTTCATTAACGAAATTTAGCAGTGTTCACTCGTAACTATCTTCAATAGATTCTTATTTTAGAATCGCTGAATGTTTTAACTTGTCCTTTTGTTCTGACTGCGAACCTCTTCACGTTTTCCAGAATTGCACTTAAAATACCATTCAGGGGGAAATTCGAAAAATGCAGCAGGCAGTCCTTCTGAAAAGTCCTCCTAATTAGCATAATCCCCAGCTTAAGAACTAGACACACATACTGTTGGCAAATAAAATAATAAAGAAGAGTTTGTTTTAAAGAAACAGGTTTCAGTGTTTCATTTTAACAACAGTTGATGAAATAAATGGGAAATTACTTTGAAGCAGATTTTAAAAAAAGAGAATACATTGAAATGAACAAATTAGATCAAATGTAGCTACTGGTTTGTAGCTTAGTCTTCATGTGGGACTCTTTGTCACTTCAGTGCTCCAGCATCTTCAGTGTTTCACTGTTTTTGTTTTTGTTTTTTTACTTTATTTCTCCTTGTCCTTTCTGGGGGAACCTGCTAAAATCTTGCCTTTCTCACAACTACTCAGCTCAGGTAGTCTCTCCTTCCCTGAATCTTCCTGTTAGCCACCATTATTTCTAACCCTGTGGTACAGGGACTCAGACTCAGAGCCCAGAGCATGCCCTGCAAGCACGAAGGTGTGCACCTGCACCCACAGCCCGTCAGTAGTACTTGATAATGCGCAAGGCTAGCACGTCTGAATCTGTACCCTTGATTTTTGAGTCACATAAAAATTTTATGATTCTAGAGGATATTATAATCTCTTTGATGATATATAGTTGATGCTTTATGTAACTAGATTTTATATAACAACACTCACTGGCAGATTAAAAAAATTGTTGTCATGGCATTTTATAATGTGTAAAGAATATGTAGTTTTTATTTATAGCTTATTTATAACTTTAAATGTTCAGTTTGTATTATAATATTAGTAAAAAATAAGCAAAGAATTTAAAGTTATCTATAGAACACACAATTTGTCCTATCAAAGACTAAACTAGTTTATGAGAAATGTTGGACGCACATATACACATTTGAATAAGAGAATTGTAATGACAAAATGCACATACAGGTGTATATATCTTGTGAGAACACCATAAAATATAGAATATTTCTGATGACTTCTCTTTAAAATATTTATTTTTTTTAGTTTCACCAAAATAAGGTATAGACTATATACCTGAATATATAAGCCACTCTCCTCTCCTCCTCTTTCTCTTTCTCTCTCTCTCTCTCTCTCTCTCTCTCTCTCTCTCTCTCTCTCTCCCCCTGTACCCCCTCCTCTCTTTTTCTTGCTGCTCTTGTCCTTCTCCCCTTCTTATTTACCATTAAAGTCCTGGTAAATTCAGGACTGAACTTGCTTTCTTTATTCCCAGCTTTCATCCCCAGGACAACCTCAATGATGCAGAATTTCAGTCCCAATCCAGGAGTTCTCCCAAGTGTGTAATTGGTTTTTAACTACAGAAATATGAACGGATTGAGCAGATTATTTCTGATGATTGATTCACCCAAAATAAATTAGTGGCAACCAAAGCAATTGAGTTTTTTGTTTTGTTTTTTTTTTTAATCTTGGGCCATATTTTGGGAAACAGATGGTAAATCAGCTTTCATTGTTTTTGAGGTAGTGGTGAATTGATCACTACAATGTACTCCTAGTAAAATGTCCTTGTCCCTCCTGGTAAATTACTGGCTAAGTAAACTAGGGTCCTAGCTTTATTTCACAAGTGCATGTAGAAGGACCAGTTTGATGATCCGTAGTGGAATTATTCAAGTAATCACTTTCTATTTGCGCATCAAACATTTTCCAATTCACATTGATATGACAGTCAGTAGTGTGTGTGTGTGTGTGTGTGTGTGTGTGTGTGTGTGTGTGTGTGTGTGTGTGTGTGTGTGTTACTAAGAATTTATCTTAGGACATCTCATATTAGCACCTCTCTCTGTTTCTTTTCTTTTCTTTACTTTTCTTTTTTGTGACTAGTTCTTACTAAATTTCCTAGGCTGGAGTTTCTGTAGTTCAGGAAAGCCTTGGATTATAATCCTCCTGCCTCAGCCTCACAAATCGCTGAGATTACATTGCTCAGTTTCTCGCACATCCATCATCTATTTCACCACCAGACCTAAAACATGATCCCTTCATCCTTTCATATAAAATACTGGGAGTTCTTTTTTCAGGGTACAAGTGAACCCAAGTGTTCAAATTTTAAGAGAGAGAGAGAGAGAGAGAGAGAGAGAGAGAGAGAGAGAGAGAATGAATATAGACATGTGAAACACAATCCTGTGATCAATTTGAGTTCACTGGTATGATTAGGATCTTAGTCTGTCTTAGTTTTCACTTACAGACACAAGATTCCTGACAGCACATGAATCTATTCAAGTGCTGTCCATCATGTATACAAAACTGTTAATGGGCAAGTATCCAACTGAGACTTTCTGAGCTAAATCGGCACTGGATGGCCTTGTCTCACTCATATACTTTTGAACCATGAAATCTAATAAAACACCATGAAATTAAAATCTTGGCTATATGGGTTCATGCATGGTTACTTGGGAAAAAAATAACAAAAATAGGAGATATTCAACGCTGATAATTTTAGTCACATTATGTGACTTCCTTCCTTCCTTCCTTCCTTCCTTCCTTCCTTCCTTCCTTCCTTCCTTCCTTCCTTCCTTCCTGTCTTTTGTAACATTGTTTTGCTCTTCATAAACTTAAGGATCCAGGTTTCAGAGAAAAAAGCATACACACAGCTTTCTCTCTTGGATCAGATCACACCTTACCTTGGTGGTGTGAATTACCAGTGATATACTTAACTCAGAAAGAGAAAGCTACTTGATGACCATTGCCCAGTCTCTGACACACCCATTATTTATTTCAGTGAAGGGTGTTCAGAATTAAAATGATTCCTTGTTAGTAACCAAATGTTAATCTGATGAATCTACTCATAGGAAAATGAAAAGATTAGATAGCTACAGAGATAATTTGATCAAATATAATTTTGGTTTTCATTATATGATTTATTTAATTATATCTGGTGTTGGAAAATGAAGACTATATTTGAAAGATTCTAAAAATGAACTTTGATATTTTAGGAAAGGACTAAATATAAATGTTATTCAATTAAAAAAACAGCTGAGATGCATTCTGATGATAAATCCATGTGTAAATACTGGACTAGATGATCCAACATTAACAGCCAACATTTTAATAACTGTCTCCCCCAATGTATCTCAAGTACACTCTATTAGCAAACATGACAGTCCAATTATCTCCATGGTACTTAGAATTTTGAGATGGCCTATTGCCAACAACAGAATATAAGGTGGGAAACATGCCAAAGAAGTTAACTGATTTTAAAATCTAAAATACTGCTAGTACTGAAAATTCATGGTTTATGTAAGGCTAACTTCCCTGACCCTGTTCAAATTCATCATATAAATAAATACATTAAATAAATAAGCACCTACCAAATGAATAATGCTTTCTTTTTATATTCTGCAAGGGGAAAAGGAGAACTCAATAGTTCAATTTTATTGCAAATAATACATTAGCAAAATTTATGTCACATATAAAAGAAGTATTCATTTTTCTTATTCATGGAGAATATGAAACAATTAAAATGCATTGATAATCCATTATGCATTGATCTGGTCTGTATCATTAAATCTAGAATACAAAGAAGTTAGCCTTATAAGAAAGAAATATGAGTAAGTTGGGTATCTACAAAAATATGTCTCCAACCATTGATCATTCAGGAATCTAATTTTTGTCAGCTTATAGCAAGGGGAAAAAAATCAGTTACTCCTCTAAAAGTCAAAATGTGTTTAAACATTAGAGCCAAACCTAGCAATATCCCATCCATAGTAAGGCTCTGATGAGTGTCTGAGAGGCTATATGAATGAATAAATAATATAATGAGAAGACTACTGAATTCAAATAGGAAGAACTGAGTTGTAGGCTTTGTTATTCCCTTCTAATCAAATGTTATAATTGATAATGTGTCTCCAAAAAGTTGTTACCACAAAGTGTACCACAATAGAACTTCCTGAGGCAGATGCTAATTTCATAGCTATTTTATCCACAAGGAAACCAAGGATCAGTGACTTGTTGATGACAGAGCTGCATTTAAATTCAAGTAAGACTGGTTCCCTCAGGCTACACAGCACATTTGATATCTTTTACATATGGTCTTGAGATCTATTTGCACTTCTGAATAGTATTCTCATCATTGATAAAATATGGGGTTTGGACTGCATATCCTATATGGTTCCCTCTATTTCTAAAGCTGTTATTAAGTCAAGCTGAATTAGATTTAAATGTTTAATTCGTATTCTAAACCACATTGACCAATTTTCCTGTAAAGGACCAGGTAATGAATATTTTAAGCTTTGCAAGCTTAAAATATTTTGCAAGCTGTCACAAATATTCAAATCAACTCTGCCACTGTAGCACAAAAGCAGACACAGTGAATATATAAACACTGGGCATCATTTTCAAATAGGACATTGTGATTTGATATGTAGTCAGTGGTTTTGTGCTTACCTACCATGTGGGTCCATTTCCAACACCACAGATATACCACACAAGGCATGTTTATTTGAAAATAGTATCAATGAGATACTGGGGTTGACCAGTAGTCTGTACTGTACCCACTGTGTCCTGATTATCACATATAACAAAGGGTACTTGGGTTGGGATTAGCAAGAACAGATTTAAGAATCTGTAACAACACTGTGCTAGCAGAAATCTCGATCCATCAGAAGCTCAAGTTTTTCCACTGTTACAGTCTATTCAAGTAGATCACATGACTGGCTGCTTCAGGATGGTATCTGGAAAGAGTCTATACAGATTCAATCCCTGTCAGTTTCCACAGGAGAGAAGCATATATTTTTGCACAATGCTCTATTTCAAAAAGTCATATGGTTTCTAAATCATGACTGGGTTTGCAGGGTAGGCTTCAGTCTGTCAGATGCATGAATATAGTTCAGATAATGCCAACATACATATATATTCCCACGGAAGGAAAATTCTTACACATGTATGTTTTAGTTACAAATATGATGACATAGAATGAAATGAGCTATTCTTATTTATATTAGCAATGTATCTCATAATATATGAGTAAAAATGTGTTTGTGAAAAACATAGGTCAGTTCTTAAGAGAGATCTGGTCTATTGTTTTAAGCTTTAGTTTTATTTATGTATACGTATGCCACATGTGTATGTGAGAGCCCCTAGAGCTGGAGTTACAGATGCCTGTAATCCATCTAAGTGTTGGGAACAGAATTCAGGAACACTGCAAGAGCTGCAAGTCCCCTAACTGCTAAACTATCTATTAGTGTCTTATCTAAATAATATCAGGACACTTAGTATTCCAATTGTGTCTGTTTTATAATTCAAAACCATGTGGATATTTCATTCTTCATACTGTTAGATATGCATAGTACTAAGCTAGAATTTCTGGAAAATAGGATTGAATAATTTTGCTTGTGCTTGTAAACAATGTATGCTTAATTTTTAAGATATGGTTTACTAATAGCATAACTGAATAACAATGCTAGCATTAAATAACAGTGTACACATTAAAATGAGTTAAAATTTGAAGTATAACCAACTTTCAATAAATTTGAAAAGATTAAAATTATACAAAGAATATTTTTTAAAAATTTATTTGTGTGTGTGTACATGCGTGTACATGCATGTACATGTGTATACAAGTGTTGGTGGAATCCAGAAGGGTCTTGGAACCCATATAGTTGGAGGTCCATTAGCTGGTACTGAGAACTCAGGTTCCCTGGGAGGACAAGTCCTCTTAAACACTGAGCTATCCCTCCTGCCCCAAGAATGTTCTTTCTAATATTACTGAAAACAATTACAATTACAGTATTTCTGAACGGTTTAAATTACTTTGGACACTAAATATCATGCTTCTAAATATCGTGTGGATCAATGAAAATATAAAAAGACATGACAGAGGTTTAGCTAGATGAGAATGGAAGATGAACGTTCAAGTCTGAAGATGTGACTGAGGTAGAACACAGGGAATTTCACAGCCTTCAGTGCCTCTGCTAGAAAAGAAAGACTTTATGTAAATGACTTATAGAGTGATGAAATGGAAATGCAAAGGAAACAGCTAAGATTCCAATGCCTCTCAACGGAGCAGAAAGAAAAACCAACGATTTGCATTTCCCTGATGACTACGGATGCTGAACATTTCTTTAAGTGCTCTTTGGTGATTCAAGATTCCTCTGTTGAGAATTCTTTGTTTAGCTCTGTACCCCATTTTTTAATTGGGTTATTTGATATTTTGGAGTCTATCTTCTTGAGTTCTTTATATAGTTTGGATATTAGGCCTCTATCAGATGTAGGGTTAGTAAAGATCTTTTCCCAATCTGTAGGCTGCTATTTTGTCCTACTGACAGTTTCCTTTGCCTTACAGAACCTTTTCAGTTCAAAAGGTCCCATTTATCAAATGTTGATCTTACAGCCTGAGCCACTGGTGTTCTGTTCAGGAAATTTTCCACTATGCCAATGCATTCAAGGCTACTTTCTACTTTCTCTTCTATTAGGTTCAGTATGTCTGGCTTTATGTTGAGGTTCTTAATCTACTTGGACTTGAAATTTATGCAGGGTGATAAATAATGGATCAATGTGCATTCTTCTACATGCAGACCACTAGTTTGACCACCACCATTTGTTGAAGATGCTTTCTTTTTTCCACTATATGGTTTTGGTTTCATTGTCAAAACTTGAGTGTCTGTAGGTGTGTGAGTTTATTTCTGGGTCTTTGATGTGCCTAATCCTGAGGAGACTTGATGCTCCTGGGAGAGGGGGTACTGAGACACCTTCTCAGAGGCAAAGGAGATGGGGGTAAGAACTCTGGGAAGGGGACTGGGAGGGGGCAATATTTGGGATGTAAATAAATAAAATAATTAATTTAAAAAGGCAAAAGAAAAATAAAAGATCACTGACTGAAAATATCAAAATATGGACATCAGCCAAACTGATTAGAACAAAAGCAGTAACATCAGACAAATCCCGCACAAAGTAGAAAAATAAAGGACTCTGCTGAATTAATTGGTGACAGTAACCTTGACAATTTATGTATTTATGTTTTTTAATTAAAAGTTTGAATTACATTAAAATTATATCACTTCCCCCTTGCCTTTCCAACCCCCCTCATGTCCTCTCAACTTGCTCTCAAATTAGTGGCCTCTTTTCCTCTATTATTCATATATATGTACATAACTATATAAATACAACTTGCTAAGCTTGTTCAGTGTAGCTTTCTGTAGGAACGATAACTTTGCATTAGATAACTAAGTACAGGCCTCATCCTAAGCAAGGCTAGTTCTTCTTCTCTCAGCAGTCGTTACTTGCCAGTGGTTCTCTGTCTAGCAGTGGAACCTGGTGAGATTCCCCCTCCATATTAGCATGCCTATTGAAAATTAACAATTGAAAGGGACAAACTTGGTAAAAGATTTACCAATGTAAACTCTAAAAAAATAAGTTAAATAGCCCTAAAGATATTATACAAATTAAATGTTTAGTTTAGAACTTATAATAATAAAAATTATAGGTTTCTGTGAAGAATTCTATTAAACAATGAGGAAAAAATCATATTACTTATATACAAACTCTTACAAAAGTAAGAGGCTGGAACACTACCATAGACATTGCCCTAATATCAAAACCACAAACCTACTCAGACAAATATTTCTTATGCACATGGAAAATTCTTCTAATTTTAACATTTAAAACTGATAATATATAAAATTGATAAAATAACATGATTAGCTAAAGTTAATCTCAAGAATGCAAGGTTAGTTGAGCATTAATAAGATCAATAGATATTAATACATTCAAATGAAAAGCAAGGAGAAAAAGTCCTAGAATCATTCTCCTTTAAAAAGAAAAGAAAAAGATTCACTTATTTTATTTGTATGTGCCTAAGTGCATGCAAGTACATGTGTATGCAGGGCTTGTGGAGTCCAGGAGAGGGTGTCACATGCCTTGGAAATGGAGTTAAAGTTTCCGGTTCCCATTATGGGTGCTAGGAACCCAATATAAGTCCTCTGCAAGAGTATCAAAAAATAAAAATTAAAAAAAAAGAAAGAAAAAAAGAAAAAAAATCCTATAAAAAAGAAAAAAAAAACTTTACTCTTTTGGCTTCTAGGAAATAGTATTTACTATATCATTTGGAAAATTAAGTATACATTTTGTGATTAAAACACAAAGGAAAAGAGGAAAAAAAAAAAAAAAAAAAAGAGTAACTAGTGTTCTTAACCACACAGCGCTCTCTCTCTGGCCCCTAGGACAATTTTCATATGAAGCAACTGATTAAGTCAACTTTTTAACAGAGAGTTTCTGATGAAAGCAAAGTAAACCCAGAAGGATGCAAACTCTGATGTGGCTCCCTGGAAGCCTGCAGCTGATGTCCATGGTTCTATCACATCAGATTTTTGTCAGAGTCTCTCTCTCGTCATAGTATGTTCTGTTTTGATAACGTCAGCTTTATTAAAGAGAAGTTAACACCTCAAACTTTCCTCTCTTTAAATATAAATTTCAGAGTTTCTTTAAAAACATGTCTCTACAATGAAGAAATCACCAAAGCTTTTATACAGCCAGTCCCCTTTCTTTTTCTCTCACCCTAATACTTGAAAGTCACGAACATTTGTTCAGTCACTCCTGACTTTGTTTTATAGAGCTTCAGCAGGTTTTCTTTTGTCTGCCTGCCTTTATTCACCACCAAGCATGTTGCTTTACTCCAAGATTGTGTGTGAACGAAGTGACATCACTGCTATTTCCAAGTTATAATTCAAATGAATATTTATCCATTCATTATTTGAAAGTAATCTGGGTGGTCTCCAGTTTAGGACTATGAGTAAAATTTTGCTGTTGATGTTTAAGTCTTTGTGTTTCTCTTGGGGAACATCTGGAAGGGACATACTATATCATATCTTTAGGTATATATGATATGATATAAAGAAAAATTTCAAAGAAAAATTTCCAGTCATTGCAGTTTCCAAACAAGAAATGTGAATACTAGAGTTCCAGTTGTCACACAGGGTTCATAAACCTTGCAAGACATTTTTGTTGAGATTCATGTTACACATTTTGTTATAAAGATTTCAGTGACAATGCAGTGTTTATCTTTTGGGTATCATTAAGAGTTTCATTAAATTAATGATTATGAGTATTTTTGAGTGTTACTTAAATGTGCATTTTTGTGTGTGTGAAGAATCTATTGGGCTGTAGATGTAGCTCAGTAGTAGAACACTCATCTAGCATAAATATGGCCTGGATTTCATTTCTAGCACTGAAAACAAAGTGTGCTTAACACATTTATATATTTTCACCGCTAGGAATAGGGATATATATATGCACATATTAGGCCATGTATATTATTACTGTGTGGCTAAAATCTCTATATAATCTGAACAGAAAGGTTTTTACTAGAAAAGCTTTGATAATCTATATTTTTGTGACTTGTCTTTCATAAGAGGATGCCTTTTGTAATAGTTATCTTTTCCTAGTCAGAATGGCCAGGAGGAGAAACAAACAAACAAAATATAAAAAGAAATGTGGCAGATGCTGGTGAAGATGCCGGGGGAAGGGGAACACTTACTCACTGCTCGTGGGACTATAAGCTGGTACAGCCACTATGGAAAACAGTAGACTTTCTTACAAGCTGAAAATAGAACTACTAAAAGAGCCGGGTATACTACTCTTGGGCTTACAAACAAAGACTCCGTATCTTACTACAGAGAAATCAGCTCTTCCATACCCATTGCTGTTTTATTTCCAATAGTCAGGAAATAGAAACAGCATAGATGCCCATTAATGGGATAATGAAATTTGATTCAGTTTTACACAATGAAATATTATTAAGGTGTAAAGAAAAATGAAAAGTATGAAACTTTCTAGTAAGTGAATGGAGCTAGAAATGATTATGCTGAGGTAACTAGGCTCCAGAAAGACAGAAATTACATATTTCCTTATACGTGAAAGCTAGCTTTTAAATTTTAATGAGAGCTTAGAGTTACAGCTTAGATAACTGAGAAAGGGCCATGGGGCAGGAGGGGATCATTCAAGGAAGGGAAGTAAAGTATAAAATAGTGTTCTAAAGGAAGAGAAGGGAACTAGAGAACGGGAAGGGTTAACTTTCTTCCTTTACCCAGTCCTCCCAGTCCCCTGTATTTGATCCTGGTTACTATCTACTCCTGGCATGCACTGCGCATGAGAGGATGAGAGAAAACAGATACACACCGTAACATATTGCTAACTCATCTTACAGCCATGACTCCTAACTACTGTTCTCCCCAGCTTACTTACTGTCTTACTATCCTTGGCATTTAGATCACGTACTCTCATTACCTAACAATCCTAGGATGGAATCTTCCATACCAAAGTGTTTCCTGTATCACTGCAGAAACAGCAGCTTCTGAGATGCCTACGATATCTGTGCGTTCCCTGTTTCATGCTACTTTGAATGAAGCAGCCAGGAGCTTGGCCAACGCTGACACGACCATGCTCACCCTAAGGTCATTATCGTCTCTTTTACTTAATCACAGGACTCATTTACTTCATCCTGAGTCTAACTGATCAGGTTCCTCTGTCCACTTCATTATCCTCACCCCAATATACATCTACTTCCACTTTTAGAATTACAAAAAAATTAAACTAATTATGCTTGAGCTCATGCCTGTCTCATTTTACAGTAATCCTCCTGGAAAGAGCAGTTTCAAACATATAATCTGTTAAACCCAATCCAATCAAGCTTGATCTCCTATTATGTCCTAAGTCCAGGGGGGAAATGCTCTTGTCATTTTTATATTTGCATGATTTAGGAATAATACATGAGGATGGTAATCTCTGAGTAGTAGTGGGGGCTCTCACTTTTCTTATGAGCTAAAAACTTTAAACGTATTTCTAAAACTTTACCACGTATGGGTGTTTCATCTACATGCACCATGGGCAGTAGAGGTCAGAAGAATCCCACACAACTGGAGTTATAGATGGTTGCAGGCTACCAGGTGGGTACTGGGAACTGAACCTGTCTCCTCTGCAAGACCAAGTGCTCCTAACTGCTGAGCCATTTCTACAGCTGCTATCTTAGATTTTAAAAATATATTCATGTGTAGTGCTTAAACTGACTGTTTAAATGAACAATGAATCAGACCTCTTTAACATCTGGGAAGCAGAACCTCAAACAGGAACATCATATTATTCATTAATCAGATCGAAATAGACTATCTGAATAAAGTTTAAATACTTTCCTGAGAGTTGTAGTATAATATTTTGACAGATACTTTAGATATTTAAATATTGTGAGATTCCAAACTACAAGTGTTGTGTTCTGAAGTTCTGGAGGTGGAGTCTGCATCTTTGTGCATCCTAGAAAGCACTCAACCACTGAGCTATTATGCTTCTATCCACTGAATATAAAAATTTGAAAACAGATGGTCAAAGATTTACATACTAATAATGTTCTCACAGGATAGTTTATATCATAAAAATTTTATTTATCATTAAATTCTGTAAAATATATGAATTGGTTCTTCACAAATAAGAGACAAAGCCTCTTCCAAGAGCTCCTACTTTAATCACACAGTGGAGGCAGGACAGTATTCTTTAAGACCAGTATTCTTAAAATAAATAAAACCACAAATCACAAGGGTAGCCGCACAAACTGTATTTTATATTTTCTTTCATGAAACCAATGTAAGTCATTCTTCCTTAGATATTTCTTATTTATTTTTAATTTTGGATTTTTTTGTTTCTTGATTTTTATTTTATTTTTAAAATATTACATTGTTTTTGTTGAGGACAGGTATGGAGGGTAAGGGGCAACTTGTGGGAGGTGGTGTTCTGCTACTGTGTAGGCCACAGGCAACAAATTCTAGCTATTAGGTTTGACAGTAGACATCTTTATCTGTTGAGATATCTTGCCCACTCTTATTACTTTAATTCTCTTTTACTTACTAATTTATTATTTTTATTTTCTTTTTTGAGATAGGGTTTTACTATGAAATCCTACTTGGCCTGTACCTTGCATCGATGGACTGCTTCTGTTTTTCTAGGGCTGGGATCACCGGTGTGAACCACCATATCCAGTTTCTAATTTATCAAAGAAAAATCTGAACCAGATGACATCATTTTTTGCAAGATGTAATTGTCATAATATAGATATTTCCTAAATTTCCAATAAAAGCCATCCATCACTGATGATGTATTTCTCTCTGCAATTCAAGAGCGTTTCCACGAGAAATGGTTCTGGCCTCTTAGCACTAACAGCATCACTGAGGAACACAGGGCATTGGGACCTTCAGCATGCACGGTGACTATACAGAGGTACTCTGCAGACAGAGAACTTGTTGGGGTCATCGCCAACTTCACTCACTCAGCAGAGCCAAATGTGCACTGAATCTCATTCACTTGCTCAATTTCCCTTCCCCCAGTTTACAGTGCTCTTTAACAGCACCATTACTGGAAAGCTATTGTTGGCATGGACAATTCTAAACCCAATTTGGGAAGAAGCACATTTCAAATGCCTAAATGTCCCTAAACTGTACAGAACCAGTTGTCCCACATGCTGACAAAAATAAATTTGGGCATGGCCCATTTTGGTAGAAGAGAGAAAAAGTAGTATTAGTTTAAAATATATGGTTATATAAGCTAAGAATACACAATAACCCATATGATTTTTTTTAAAAAAACTGAAATTGGTAAATTAATAGCATATTTGAGCATTGGCTTTTAAACAGTAAATGGACAGTTATTTAAAAAAGAAAAAACAGACCCTTACATGTTAATCTTATGGGCATAGAGAGTTCCGCTGAAATAAAACATAGTGTGAATCATTTCAATTTAGAAATCTATTCTTCTTAATGTTTTCAAGTTCAGCGCAAATCAAATCAAAACTATCATCAAGAGATGACAAGAAATAATAGCTGAATGCTTATCAGCACAAGGGAGCCAATCTGTCTTCTAAATGAACCATGTGAGTTTTATATTTCAAATGAAAAATTAGAATTGATATCAATATGAAAAGTGCCTCTTAGAAAGACCATCATGTGTGAGGACTGTGTCCTGGTAGGGTCCTTTGTGTCTCCATGGGAGAGATACGCGACTGTGCTGTAGTCTGTGCTCTTCTTCCAGTACAGTCGTAAAAATAAAGACAACTGGTTTCTGTTTCATCTCTCTAGACTCTTTTCTAGTACTCAGATTTTTGTTCTTTCTCTCCCCTTTCCTTCCTTCCTTCCCCCCTTCCTTCCTTCCAAAAATATTGTTTCTTATTCCCAAGATCATTAGGAAAAAATGTTACCACAGTAGAAATGATATAGGTGCTGGGACATTTAAAACTCATATTAATTGTATAAAGGGTTTCATTGTGACATTCCCAACACACAGGCAATATACATTGAGTCTGTGTGTCTTACATTACTCTTTTATTTTAAAAAACATTTTACTTCACAGTTCCAGGCACATCTACAGTGTGCATATAGAGGTCAGAGAGTAGCTCTTGAAAGTAGTTCTCTTCTTTGACCACATGGGTGTGAAGGGTTGACACAAGTTGTCAGACTTGGAGGCAAGTGCCTTTATCCACTGAGCCACATCTGTGGTCCTCAGATCTCCACTACATTATTAGAATCCCTGGACCTTTCGTGCTGTTTATTCATTTTTTTAGTGCCCCACCCCCAGCATGCACAAAGGAGATAAAACACATGTGCATGTCTTTAGGTTTGTGGCTTTTATCACCTAACATGATCTCTGATCCCAATTTCCTGCAAATGCATAATTTCATTCCTTGAGGCTGAGTAAATCCCTGTCTGTTCACACAACATCAATACTTGGGCAGATCCCATGGCCTGGCTACTGTGAGTAGTGTCATGATAAACAAAGATGTGCAGAGATCTCCACTGTCACCCGACATTGAAGTATTCATTTATGTCACGGAAGTTGTATGGCCAGGTCAAGTTTTAGCTTTTTGAGGAACCTCCACACCGATTTCCATAATAGCTAGATGAATTTACATTGCCACAAGTAATTTCTAAGCCCCCTCTCCTCGACAGTCCTGACTGGTATTGGTTTTATTGATGATGGCCATTTTGATGAAGTAAAGTAGTTTGGATGGGCAATCTCCGGGTGGATAAAGGTGAAGAGCCTCTTTATACACTTGTTTTCCACGGGCACCTCATCACATGGAGGGCTGGCTCCCTTCTGTGCCCATTTGTTGATTGGAGTCTTTTTCTTCTTTTCCTATTTTGTAATTTACTTAATTCAACATATGTTCTAACTCTATTGGGTGAATAATTGGCTAGGACTTTTCATGGTTTATACCCTAGCTTCCCTTTCCTTCCTTTGCAGGTATGATGTACAGTCTGTCTATGCCTGCTTTTATTTCCTTAGCTACTGGGATCTTACTCAGAAGCCATTGGCTATGCTCATATGTTCAAGGGTTTTTCTTCTAGTAGTTTCAAATATTTAAATTTTACAATAAGGTCTTAATCCCTTTGTAAGCCAAATATAAAATAAAAACTATAACCTAGAACTGATCCTAAAAATTTAAAGAACAGGGGACTTCACAAATGAACTCACTTCATTTCACACACTGAGCAAACAGCAACACGAATATATTCTATTCCAAACCCTGCATGCTGATTTACAGTGCATGGACGCACAAAGGACCTTACAGATGTACACAGAACACCATCAAGTTGCCTTGTCTCCTTTACAAATGAATAGAACATAGAATTCAAGCGTGCATCTCCTGGTCTATGTGCTCTGCGCTCTGATGCTGCGCATGTCTCGCAGCAGTACTGGTCGGTAGTTCTGCTCCAAAATCTCCATGTATTCAAAATAGTTGCTCACTCGAAACCCATGCAGTGCTTCTTCCTGCCAGGGAAACGGGAAGGGAAATTCATTTATTTAGAGAAAGATACACATTTCCAAGTGAATAATGTTTAAATAGCTGTAACATCATTTGTTTTCAGCTATAGATGTTGGGGCAGTTTACATAGCTGGTAAACATGTAATTGCTTTTCATTTGCTATGTCTGTTATCTGTCAGGAATGAACCATGGCCTTGTGGAGGGAGGTTATTTTAAAACATAAAAATGTACAGCTAACAACAGCAGCAGTAACAACAACAAAACCTCAACTCTTAAATGAGGACATCTTCCTGATATTTTCCCCGTGTTTCAGTAGTAAATATGTACCTAGCAAAGGTCCTGATCTGGATCTACCAAAGAAGTTGTGATGTTGCAGGGAATATCTGAGCTGTAGCCACTGCTCGTAAAAACCTCCGTCAGCATGGGTTCACGACGCTGGCACTGGGCATGTGGACACTCATTTGTGCTTTTAATGGTTAGTGTCCAAAATGCGGCACTCAAGAATAAACAGCACGAACATTTAGAATTATAGAATCTTTGGGGGTTAAGTGTTGACTATGTTCTTTAGCACCCTCAAATATTATTTAGTGTAGTATCTACCTGAAAGGTTTTTTGAAAACCTTCAGAGTAGTTATGCTCAATTCAGCATAACGATGTTAGCTTTTGAGCTTATAGAATTTTGTGGCAATTCATGCTTTTTACAAGTTTATAGTCTAAAGACAAAAAAAATGAATGACATACACAAAAAAGCAGGACAAAAGAATAAAAGGCAATGAGTATCATACCAGATAGTTTGCTAGAGGTGATAGAACAGCGACACCAATGTAAGATAGCTAGAAATACATGCAACTTTTCACATAAAGGATAATTTTAAAAGCCTCTAAAGAACTCATATATATGTATATATACTTATTATATTATATATGAATATTATATATAATGAATATATTATATATTTATAGTATTATATCATATATATTATGTATATGAAGCCTCATATATACAAACTTAGAAGTAATAATTCACAGCAAATAGTTATGAAGAATTTTATTATTATTGTGCCACATGTTAATTAATTTGAAGACAAGGTACAGACAATTTAAAAGAACTATTACTGATTAACAAAATTTAACAGAAGCTGAAGAAACTGAAAATTTACAGTTGACATCCACCGTTAAGGCTATGGCACCTGAGGAAAACCTTTAAACTCTACTTTTAATTTTGAGGTAAAGGACACTATTTCATCAATTCTCCCACTGTTCACACATCATCCTATCAGCATATACAAGCTCATGGTTATGCACATGAGAAAAAAGGTGAGGAAGATAAGGATCACATCTAGACTATTAACAGCCATGGTTGAAAGCATGCTCTCAAATTAATAAACATGCAACTTCTCCGAGGGTCACTATTGCTGTGATGAAGCACCGTGACCAAAACAACCTGGAAAAAGGGTTTATTTGGCTTACACTTCCAGAGAATTGTTCATCAGCAAAGAAAGTCAGGACAGGAACTGAAACAGGGCAGGAATTTAGAGACAGGGCCTGATGTACAGGCCATGGAGGGGTGTTGCTTACTGGCTTGGTCCTCATGGCTTGCTCAGTCTGCTTTGTTACAGAACTCAGAGCCATGAGCCAAGGGATGGCCCCACCGACAATGGGCTGGGCTCTCCCCCATCAATCGCTAACTTTAAAAATGCCCTAAAGGCTTGCCTATAACCTGATCTCATGGGAGCATTCTCTTAATTATGGTTCCCTCCTCTCAAGTGACTTTAGCTTGTATCAAGTTGACGTAAAACTATCCAACACTGAATCAAAGAGAAGATATTCAACTGGATATGTTGGCACACATTTGTAATCCTTGTCCTTGACAGAATGTAGCAAGAAGAGGTGGATTCAATGCCACCTGGGCAACGTACTGAGCCCTGTCTCAACAAAGAAAACAGAAACTAAGAGATGTTCACTTAATTAATGGCAGAATATTAGATCTTTGTAAATTTGTGTCTATCAAAAGGAATTGTTCACAAGCTGGAAAAGGACCAAAGTGAGCCCAATCTCATTGGACCAGAATTCACCTTAAATAGCTGTTGTTGTAGGTAAAGAACTCTTATGCATTTACCCATTTTCTTTAAGGTATTCGTGACTTGGCTTTGATGGTTTCTCCACTAACAATGTCCCTAAGTTGGAGGGCAACTCCAGGAACATCCTTCCTAACGGAGAAGATGCTTCCCACTGCATTGGTGATTGTCAAATAAAAGCTATTATTCATTCAATGCAAATTACAGTGGAACTCAGCCATGCTTGAACAATAGCTCTAATAATACTTTCCTGGCAAAAAAAAAAAAAAAAAAGAATCAAAATGACTCAACATCTTTTAATTATTGTTCTACTTTCCTTTAAACATAAAACTACCTATGGAAGCCACAACTAATACTTGGCTTAAATATATTTCTTCTTTAAAATATATATTTTTGAAAAACTGGCTCCTCTTTTAGATATTAATTTTAAAGTTAAAAGAAATATTCTAGTAACTGCACTGAAGATAGATTCATAATAATGGCATACAAGGTTACTGAAGTCTCATCTTATAAATGAAAGATTTAAATATGCATTTTAAATGCAATTTTAAATGGTATTGTTCGTTTTTAAAATTTTTTCAGGCAATTTTATTTCTAAAGAAAAATTTAAAGTACTGAACTTCCACTTTATCTTTAAAGCAGAATATGTTTCATGTCATCCTAAACATTCTCTAATGCTCTTCCTGGGGTAATCTTACTTGTCATTATGACCATCTAGATTGCTAGGCTATTGTTCAAGTAATAATTAACCATTTTCTTGAAGTATTCTTCATTATTTTCATTGACAGATCTAAGACACTGGAATCACTCTGTTCTGTGAACAGAGAAGCATATAAAGTATAGTGACACTAACCATTTTTGTATAGTGAAATAGTTGCTCAAGAAAATACCTTAATAGGTTGTATTGTAATAGTTTAAATTTGGGCTAGGATGTGCACTGAGAACATGCCACATTTAATATTATACCTAATTGCTATTCAGTTGATTTGCTTTAAATTATTGCTTTATCATTAATTCTGCATTTTAGATGTTGAATTACCAAAAAGCATTAGAAATAACCATTCTTAACTACAGCTCTGCGCATGCTATTATATGATTTGATGTAAATACAGATTCCTTCTTTCCTTGAAATATAAAACTTTAACTACAAGTTCTTTTTTACAGTTGAAAACATTTGATCAGGGTCCAGTGAACTTAGAATATTATTTAAAAGGTAACCATATAGTTACCAGGGACAATCTGATTTAATAGGAAGATGGGATTTAGGTTCGGCAAATAAAATTTCAGAACTATCCACACTAATTTTTAGATTATGAACTTACCAAGTTTACTGACTCTAAATACTAATTTCACATGTGCCAATGGGAAACACAGGGACAGGTATCTGTGGATGATATATTCTAAAACCTGAAAATCTTATCAAGGAGCATAAAGTCTTCAGTGGTCTCTTACCATCCTTATATGCCTCGTTCTGTCCATAGTGCTTATCCTGACCCTCTAGAGCAGTGGTTCCCAACCTGTGGGTGGTGGCCCATATATCAGACACCCTGCACATCAGATATCTATATTATGAATTCAGAATTACAAAATTACAGTTACAAAGTAGCAAGGAAGATAATTTTGTGGCTGGAGTCACCACAGCATGAACTGTATTAAAGGCCTGCAGTGTTAGGAAGGCGGAGAGCCGCCGCTCTAAGGAAGGCGGAGAGCCGCCGCTCTAAGGAAGGCGGAGAGCCGCCGCTCTAAGGAAGGCGGAGAGCCGCCGCTCTAAGGACGCTTAGCGAATTCTTGGCCCTGAGCTTTGCAGTTCGCTCTCTCTGCTTTTATGAAGACTTTCCCCCCAAGAGATCTTTATAATTTAAGACATACAGGGCCTTTTTTATCCTTTTGAGTATCTGAAACAATGTCTCCCTCACCATGTCAGTGTCCTTCAGTAAGAAGTATAATGTCAGAAATATTACCTACTTGGACTCTTTTTCCCAGAAGAATTTAAGAAGCACGTGAAGCACGTGCACCTTACCATGTGACTACAACAGCGCTTGGCACCCTGGTGCTACACAGGAAGCAGTGGGAGAAGTCAAATAGACAATACCTCCAAAATCCTCTGTCCATGCCTCACATTAAGTAAGCATTGAAAGCATCAGTGTTGGTCATAACAGAGTCATCTGGTAGACTTGAAATGCCTGGGAACCCCTCCCCTGAGCATATCAGAGAGAGGGAGAAATGCGGGTGATACAGCATGGATTACTGGCTTCAGTTTTTGTTCCTCAAGTCCTTGTCAAGAATGTAAGGAACTAACCATCACAGATACTAAGACTTCATGCGTCTTTTCTCACAAATCCTCAGGGATATGCCTATGAGGAAAGACAAATTATACCTATATTTATATTATAATCCAAAGATAATAGAGACTTAAATAATTTTCAGCAACCACAAACCCATTAAGCTTGATACCTTGATTTACTTACTGTGATGTAACATAAGGTAGAGAAAGTTCATTGTGCTGACATGGGCTACCTTCCTTGGTTTTATGATTTTATGACTGAGTCTATTCACTCCCAAACATTTGATTATTTGTGTTTGCAAGGTTATAGTGACTTAAGTAGTAATTTTAAAAATTAATTTATGGAGGAAAAGGCTTGTATGGGTTTAAGTGGAAGATAGTTGATTTACTCAAACTGTAAAATTGAGCAAGGATTACTCAAATGATTTACAATAATACCAAATCTCATAAAAGCATCTAAGAAATTCAGCAGAAATATTTATTATGAAAAATATATGCCCAGGGGGCTAGGGAGATGGATCCGTGGGCACAGGCACTTGCTAACATGATGAGGGAGACATAAAGAATGTGTTTTCAAGTGACAAAGAGCAATGAGGCCAACATCTGACAATACAGCTGATGCTACACGAGGCCTGTTTTATTTCTTCCCTGGGATGAACTTTGTTAATAATGTGTGCACTTCTGTCTTCTAAAGCTTAGCATTTAATCAGTTTGTCTCTGTCTGATCTCCATTTTCTACTCTGTCATTTCCTTCTGATAACAGCAGCTGCAATGGCCATCAACAAAAGTTCCCTCTCAACAATTTGCTGATTGGGTTGAAATCAATCTGATTTTTCTCATAATTATAAATTAATTTTCTATAATATGCAGGATTCACTGGAGGAATTTTAATTAAGCATTCTGAACTTTCACAGCCTGGTTTCCAGTGGAAGGCAGTCTTCCCCTAGCCTTGGCATTTGGGTGAGGTTTGTCCCCTGGGTGTACAGACAAATGAATGCTAACAATCTCTGGCAGCCTATAAGCATGTGATAGAGATTGTGATAGGCCAGGTCAGTCCGTGAAACACTCAGACTTCCCCCACAGGATCCTACAAACACAGCTGCCAAGGAATTTATGTGTATAGAGATGATTTTTAATAGTCCTATTACACAGAAGTCCACTAATCAAAATTTTCTGAAATAAAGATGGTTTGGATTTTCTAGTTAGCTAAAACATTTTAGAACATTAATTTTGGTTTTTCTCTCTGGAATTGTGGTGGCCACAGACTTTCAGTGGCTGTTGCAGATAAAAAAAAATCTTTCAGATTTCCTAGCAACCCAAGGAGAAAAATTAATAATAAAGGAATAAAATACATGAATAAATAAGTAAATGTGACACACCCAGTCTCAGTATTAAGCTTGAGTGCTTCATCATAGCTTCAAAAGGTGTCTCACTAAGTGTGAGGATAGCTCTCTTGACTATGCTATCATCTAGCCCACATTCTGTTGTTATAAGGACATTGTGCAAAACAAAGCATCCGGGCTTGGTGGTGCATGCCTTTAATCTCTTAGCATTCAAGGCCAGCCTGGTCTATAGAGCCAGTTCCAGGTCAGCCAAGGCTAAGTAGTATGGCACTGTCTTAAAAATAAGTGAATAAAATAAAAAGCTAAAATCAAAGCAACAACAAAACATAGACACTGGCTTGTATCAGGCCATATCCATGACACTTACTGACTCTGATATCTTAATGGTATAAAGAGAACAGGAAAATCAACTATCCATCCAACTCCATCCAACTGCATTCTCTATGCAACCCCAGTGCTCCCTCAGTGAACTGGAGCTGACAATTAGTGGTGCTCCCCACTGACTGATCTAAGGCACCTCTGCGTGTCTTTCCAGTTTAGTGATTTGGAGCATGAAAAACTCATCAATGGCTGTTAGACCCTCAGTGGTCTGATTTAAAATCTCAAGACTAATCTAAAGCAAATAGCAATCGGTTGACATGGTCTCTATGGAACATGTCTCACACAGACTTTAAAGGCAAAGCACACTTGGTCATGACACTTTCTCATTTTCAATCAATATATGAAACTTAAGTTGGGAAAAGAAGCACACATCTAGTTTTCTAGAAGTTCTCAGGAAAGCTGGTAATGACTGAAGGGTCAGTAAACACAACGGAGGTTTTTGGTCCTCTAAACACTAACTTACTTGTGTTATAGTAACTGAAACTCAAGATATTTCTAACAGTCATTTTTACACAATGAATCATCACCTTTTTATTCCTTAATGAAATGTCTATGCATGTTTTTCTGTGTGCCTGTGTATACCAGGGCCTGAGTAGAGGTCAGAGGGCAACTGCAGGAGTCAGTTCTCTCCTTCTACCATGAGGCCTTTCTGGGGATTGAACTTGGGTTTTAGTTGCCATCACACTGAGCCATCTCTTTACCCTCTCGTTAGCTTTCATAGATTAAACATGAAGTATTTACAAAAGAAAGATTTAGAGCTGTTTAGTTCAACTCTTTCCTCTCAGAAGTAGCATCAGCAGACAGACAAACCAAGGGCAAAAAATGGTGGAGCTGTCAATCTAAGGGACATTACCACAGCTCTGGTTTCTCACTGTATGGAGAAATGTTGGTAAGTGTTTTCTCTTCAACGAGTCTATGCTGCACGTTTCTATATGTTTCTACAGTGAACTATGAAAAATTTTGCACAAACGGTCACATATTCTGTAAACAAGATGCTACTATAGGTCTTAAGTAGTACAAATAGTATATACACATATGTTTGCATTCAAGTAAACTAGACCAAAATTTCCTGCAAGGATAAAGAGTGTGGGGCAGGCTTTTGAGAACCACACATGGAAAGTTAAACAAGAATGAAGTCACAGTACCAGCCAGAAAAGCTGTTCCGAGGCTCTCAGAAAACTGCAAATAAAAGAATTTCAAAGAGAGGTCAGCTCTAGGACACATGCTAAAGTTAATTCTGTCCCAAGAGGTCTTAGTTTGGATTTAACCAACTCAATTCAAATTCTGGTAATTTAAATAGGAATTAGAAGATAAACTTTCTACCCCATTTAAGCCCTTTAGGTTAAACTGACAACACTGTACCCAGCACACAATGGAGTTTATTGGTCATCATTTTTAAACCCTATTAAAACTTTTCCTGGCAGCTGTCCAAAGATGACATTGCAGTAGTCACCAATGTTAACCAGAAAAAGGTGACACTGCTGTGTTGCAGAATATGTGACCACACTGCAAACCTCAAGATTGTGCTATTTTCTAGAAAAAACTGGTTTTTGTTGTGGTATGGCTCAGTCCTAGCACACACCTTTAATTCAAGAGTCATCTGTTTATTGTAAATAGGATTAAATAAAGTCAACCATAGGTCAAGAGGCAGAGCAAGCAACCAGTTGACAGGGAGGGAACATAGAAACAGGAAAAAACAATAGCATAAGAGGAAGACAGGAGGATGGATAGAGAGACGCCCAGGAAGTAGAAAGGAGGGACATCCAGTTTGAGGGTTTTTGAGATGGTGTGGAGAAGGAGAGCTTCTTTGGGGATCGTGGCTGAGGAGGAAGGTAAACTGCACGCTTTCTCTACCTCTCTGAGCTAGCAGGCTTTCATCTCAACCTCTGGCTTCCAAGTCTTTATCAGTTAAATCAAATGTTTGAGGTTTTCTTAAAAACAGCATTATTGTAGTCATCAACATTGACCAGAGTAAGATGACACTGCTGTAGTCAGCAACATTAACTAGAGAAAGGTATATAAAGGCATTCATCTAACAAGGATGATAGCAGGAATTATCTGAAAACATTAGCAATATTTGTTGCTCAGTATAAATAACACTAATTTGCTCACCTAATAGAATTCTCTACTTATTTTTTCATTAAATATTTATTGAGAAAGTGTTGAACAGATCACATCACAGTTCTTTTAAAGCTAAACGATGTGCTGGAAATGATGAACAGAAACACAATCTCAGATATCAATAAAATTTATATAATAAAGTAAACTCATAGAGAAATATGTGCTAGGGGAAATTTAGATATAAGAGTATAGACCCTATATACTCTTTACACCCTAAAATTCTAGTACCTGGTCACCACACACAGCTGACCAAATGGCCCCAACTGAGTATGAGCCTTCACTGTCTTCATAGCCACTGTGTTTAATGGCCTTTTCTCTGGATCACTTCAGGCAACTCATTACTTGTGGTTCTGCTTTAGTGTTCCTTTTACATGTACAACCATTGTTTTGTTAAACATTTTCATTAATAAAGATCCTATGATTATAATTCTATTGATGTTTATAGTTTAAGGTGTTTTGAATTCAAAATGTATTAAGCAAAAATGATTGGCTGGCATTCTCATATGACTGATGGTATTATCTCAACATTCTCACTGAATGGAAACTAACTCTGACAAATACCTAACAGCAAAGAATAACACTAATTACTAAAGCAAATTCCTTCACCTAGTAAAAGATATATTCTCTTTTTGGTGAATGAATGTGGTCATGTCACTGTAGGATGGATGGGGCAATGAACAGCACTAAAAAATGCCAAACTCAATTATGATTTCAACATTAAAAAAAAACAGTTTGATTTCTGACATACCCAACAATAACAATATAGCAATGTATTTACATATAATGCCTGCTTATCTCCCAAACTTCAAATATATTACATTGTAATTTAGAAAGTAAGCAAAATTATTTTGTCTAAAGACACTATCAAGTATTGCATTCTTATGAGTGCTATGAAAGGGTAATACTTCATGTAAATGTTATATAAAAATGGAAAAGTTAGGAAGATACTCTGAAACATTAATTTTTTAACAAGTATAAAAGCTCTGAACTAACAAACTGAGCATTCATTGATCAAACATGATCCTCATCTTGAAAATGAGGATAAACAGATCTACCACTCAGAGTAGATTTGGGGAGTAGAGTCTTGATAACATTTGACAATTGTGGCGGTTTGACTGAGAATGGCTTCCATAGGCTCATACATTGAATGATTGGTCCCTTGTTGGCAGAACTGTTTGGGAAGTATTAGGAAATATGGACTGGTTGATAGAGGTGTGTCACTGTCCATTTCCAGTTAGCACTCTCTGCTTCTGAATATAGACGTAAGTTCTCAGCCCTTGCCCCAGTGCCATGCCTACCTGCTACCATGTTCCCTGCCATGATGGTCATTGACCCTAACCCTCTGAAACTATCAGCCCCAAATTAAACACTTTCTTCTATAAATTGTTTTAGTAATGGTGTTTTATCACAGCAATGGAAAAATGACTATGATAACAATGAAGTGTTCCAAATTAGTGATTATTTTATAACAACTTTTTCCCCTAGACATGATCATACTTACTTTGAGAAAGACTTGCAGATCTTGAGTCTGGGTGTGCTGGAGAATGTCTCGCTGCAAATGTTTGAGAATGGCTATGCAGACATACACTTGATAATCAGGGCCAAGGACAACACAAGTAGAAATATAATGGCATATTTCTATCCAATCTAAGTAATTCCAAAAACACTGGGTTATCCACTGCAGGCAAATCTTACAGAAAAGAAAGAAAGAAGAACATTTATTTACAAGAAATTGAAAGCCACACTTGCTTATTAAAAAGAAGTAGCCAATAATACATGAAACCATTAAAAAGTCCTGCATATAATCAAAATAGAAAGATATTCTATCTAATGACCCAAAAGTTCTGTTTTTCTTGTTTGCTGCATGGGTACGAAGATCATGGCATCCTGACTCAGGAGCTAAGGACCTGATGCTGTCTGCCCTGCTCACGCTCCTGCTAGTATTAAGTTCATCTGACATTGTCTTCCTCTTACCCAAAACACCAGTCTACCCTCTGCTAACAAGTGCTATGAGGCTACCTGAGTTCAGAGATGTTAGTTTTTTCCATCCCACCTGTAATCACAGATGTGTAATTATGCAGATGACAGACTGCAAAATCTTACATTAATGCAAATGAACTCTTGCTGAATCAGAGAACAATTTAAACCAGACACAATCAAAGTACATGTAAACCAGGAGCTAACATAGACTAATTAAAAACAAGACTTTTACAAAAAAGGCTTTCCATTTTTGCTCTTTAATTGGTATATTATTGTTATGCATTGTATGTATTATTAGGAAGTGTAGTCTTGTTAGAGGAGGCATAGCCTTACTGGAGGAAGTGTGTCACTGGGGTGGACAGCGAGCTTCCAGATGCTCAAGCCAACCCCAGTGTCACTCTCTTCCTGTTGCCACTGATCTAAATGTAGAACTCTCAGCTCCTTCTCCAGCACCGTGTCCATCTGCATGTGATCATGTTTCTCCATGACCATAATGGACTGAACCTCTACACTGTAAGTCAGTTCCCAATTAAATGTTTTCCTTTATAAAAGTTGCTGTGGTCTTAGTATATGTTCACAGCAATAGAAGACCCAACGAAGGCACAAATTAACCACTCCCCAACTTCCCTTCACAGAAATCAGCAAAGGCCTCAATGTTTACCACCTCAGAATTTGACCTTATTTGGAGATAAAGTCATTGTGAAGGCAGTCACATTCAAATAAATATCAGGATGAGCCCTGACTCAGTGTGCTTATGTTATTCTTATAGAAGGAGAAATGTGTACAGAAAGACAGACATGTCCCAAGGGAACACATATGCAGAGAATACCATGGCTGGATGTAGGCAGGGTCTAAGTAATGCAGGTTCAAGGCCATAGGCTCCCTAGGTTCCCAGGGTTAAGAGCAGAGCATGAGAAGAGAAAGCAAGCAGATATGGTAGCTTATCTCAACATGGGTATTAAGGATACAGATATACCTGATCTTTTTGTTCTAACTCTATGTCCTTTAGGAGCTTTATTCTTAAATTCTAAAAGGTGCTTTTTCTACATCTTACCTCACCTTTTGATGTGCCAAATCTGCTTGCCTATGGCTAACATGTTAGTTTGCTAGTCCCACCATAACAAAGAAGCAGAAATGAGGCAGGAAAAACAATTCACTTTCTTATTTTCCTAGGGAAACCTGTGGTAAAGGTATTGGTGGGGCTGGATTCTTCAGAGCCATCTCTTTCTACCATGTAGATAGCTGTCTTGTCCCTGTCCGAATCTTTTCTTACAAGAGGCTGAGGTAGGGCCACTCTAACAACATCACTTTAATGTAGAGACTTCTGAGACACCTTATGTGTAGGACAGTGTGCTCTGAAGTAAGGAAAGTTAGGACTTCCATCTTTTGATTACTGAGGGAGACTTGATTCATCTATACCAGAATGTGTTAATGAATTTTTGTTTTCTACATATCGTTACTGATATCCACTACTGACCTTCAAATGTGGGTCATTAAGAGCACACTTTTCATCCCATCCTGTGATCATAATGCCATTTTAAGTAATGTCAACCACATGGTAAATGAAATCTTAGCTTTGTAGTTATGTTATTAGGTATTCACATATTTAAATAACATTCAGGATTATAAAAAAGTAAGATCACTCACACAAAGCACACATTGTTCTGTAGTTTTCTAAAGAATATCGATATTCTACTATACTTAAGCTAATGTCAAATGGCATTAGCATACAATACAAAATTATTTTAAATGAAGTAAATTATTTCTACTGGTATCTAGATTACAAGAAAAATCAAGTGATCAAAAATATAAGTCAAATTAAGTCAAAACAATTAATTGCATATACCTAAAGAAGTTAAAATAAGTGTGATTTCTAAATGATCAACTATTTTATTCAGAGATATCATTTTTAACAATTCTTCTAGCTTTACATTACTTGTTTCTATACAAGGAATTAGTAAAAAAGAAAAAAAAAAAAAACAAGTTAAGGATAAAAGTGGTTTTAAAGCCAGGCATGGTGACATAAACCTGAAATCTCAGCTAAGGCAGGAGGATTGCTTCAAGTTAAGATCAGTGTGGATTACATAAGCAGTCCCTGACAGAGGTGTTCCTGAGTGATTTTAATACAGTGAATGCAGCCACTACATCGCTCCTAAGCTTCTCCATTTGATGATGGAGTTTTTCCACATGATGAAAGTTACAACTGTGAATGAATTACAATTGGCAAACATTTCCTCAAGCACGAACAGTGATTGCAAATATGACATTATTTTTTGCTATACATCTGGAAGATCTGGTTTCACTGCATAATTTTACATTTTTAAAAAGTACTGTGTCATAAAACATGAAAGTTTCCTGTAGTCTTGTTTTTATAATGGAAGTAGAAAGGAGCAAAGGAGGAGGAGGATGGATTTGATGCTGATGGTGATGCTGGTGACTGGTGTGCTGATGCTTCATGTGAGGATAACGGATACCAAATGTGGTTTCATGCATTCTATGCAGGAGCGTCAGTCAAGTCAACCTGTTTCCTGACACAGCTATGCAGGATGGTGTCCCCAAGGAAGAAGAGATGCAACCTTAAAGATACAAGGTTCTTCAAAAACCAGAAAAGTGCAGGGAACTACGTAAGATAAATTTGTTAGCAAAGGGTAAAACTGATGGAAAGTTAATTGGAATGTGATTTTACATTGCTTACTTAAAAACAGAATGCAAATTCTGATTGTTCTCTTCTTTCTAGTCTCAGTTACTCTGAGAAAAAACTCCCATCAAAAAATGTGCTTCTCCAACTACATGTAGTTTGGTGCATGGCAGCTGAGCCTACTGCTTTCACTCTAGAGATCTGTTTGTTTCATTTAGCAATGTTCCCACAAATCCTTCACTAACTAGCCAATCCCGTGTGCTAAAAATACACAGCTTCAAAACTCACTGTTCCTAATTAGATCAAAACGAGTAAGCTTCAAACCACAAAATCTATACCCAAATACCAACGTAATCATATGTACTCATCTAGTCACTTATGCCTGTGTTTATACCTTACAATTAGCAATAAGGTGGCACATAACCAGCAAGGCAGCGATAGGCTCTTAGGACAAGGGATTAGCTCACAGTGGGAGCTGCTACAAGGCTTTTATATTATTAAGAGAATATCACTGTTTAGAAATAATATTAAATTAATGGTTTACTTATCTACAGGGTTCTTTCACAGTTTTGTATTGCTTGCTTGTTAATTTTGAGACAATGTCTCACACTGTAATGGAGACTGTCCTAGAAGTCACTATGTATCCCTGGCTGATCTCAAACTCATGGCAATCCTGCTGCCTCACATTCTCCAAAGAGCTAGGACTGTGGATGTGAGTCTCCATGCCGGCTTTATGCAGTTATACACCGATCAAGCTATCTCAGACTTACAAGATGCATAAAATTGATAGATGAACATTTTTCTTTTGAATTAAATTGATAATTAAGATGAACATTAAATTGATAATGTAAGGCCCCCTATATTATAACTCCCCACTAATCTTTGGGAATCCATTTCTAAATTAAAGTATATTCTAAATTAAGTACATTTGGCACTAAAATGTACTTAATAAACTATATTAAGGCCCTGCTACTCAAAAGGAAGACAACAAGCAGTAACTCTTAGCAGCATTCCTCTCAGAACAGACTTTTAGAAGTTATGAAAGAATCAAGTGTTATAAATTATATTAAATATATTTTTCTTTTTAAGCAACTTCATCCAAACAGAGTTAAAATTTCTGTGATTCAAAGTTCAAGCAGATGTTTAATACACTAAAAGCTAAAAATTGCCACAAGGAATTATTCCTTCCCACTGAATGGAAGCCCGTGTTTTATTTGAATTTCTTAATAAGTTCACAGAACTTAGAGCAAGCAGAACACCTCACAGAGTACATGTCATGAATGATGTGATACTTCCTCAAGGGAAGTACAGATGCACAGGGCGTGTCAAGGGGAGGAACTGTCTGAGGAGGAGGGAGCTATCTCTAGCAGGGTAAAGGGAAAGGAGTGAAAGCAACGTACAGCAAAGGAAGCTACATACACGCTACAGAGTGGACCCAATGAGCCACTGGCCAAGCTGAGGCTTACCATAAGGAACGCTGGCAGAATTCTACTTGGTTAACTTCAAACTTGATTAAAGGATATGAAATTAAAGAGAAAACTTCTTCAGCAGTGATGGTGGATAATTTCTGGCAATGTGTAGTTATTAACTAATGATAAAATGCTGAGTGACTTCTCATCAATTTAAATAAAATATAATTTATATAAATATAAAAATATAATAGAATATAAATAATACATAACTTTAAACAGCTGCAATTTAGACTTATTTTTGAATCACTGGTAATTTAATAGAAACAAAGAAATAAAGCACGCTAGTTAAAAGGTGGAAAAAAAAGAAAAGTGATATATGTAAATATTTAATCTAATTAATATATGCATCCATTTACGTTTATTCAATTAGCCTTTGCTAATTTAAATACATTTCCTATATTTTAGGGGAAAGCGTTTTTCTTTAAAGTCGGAGACCTGCAAGGTGAAGAGCTGGTACTCTCCATGGCATTACCTGAGATGGAGCAAACCCAGACATGTGGAAAGCCGAAAACACAAGCGGCAGCTCAGCCTTCAGTAGCATTTCAATGTAGTGAGCACTGCAAAAATATATGGGATGGATGCCGGTCTCCAGGGTGTCAGCAGGAAGGTACCTCTGCATGAACGACAAGTGGGAAGCAGGGACTCCTCAGATGATTTCCTACAATCAAAGGTCCACTTAGCTCGGCCTCTCTGCTTAAGCCACCTTTTGTGGCTTTAAATTTTACATGCTCAATATAGATCAGCTGACAGCATTCTGGCCTCAAATGCACAACAGGCCAAGTTGGGTCCCCATGTGTACTGGGTGCTAATATGTAAACCCACAAGGATAAGAAAGTCATACTAGATAAAGAGATTTGAAGTCAACCAAGGTTGACTTCAATCAAGGACCCTGTCTTGATAAAATGAGTTAAAATTTGAAAATGGTGGTGTCACATGCTATAACAATTATAATAAATATGTAAATGTCAGAGAGTTGAACATTGTGGAGTAATAAACCTCAATAAAGGTAAGGTTTTATATCTTTGCAAACACAGGAATAAGGGTAGTTTGTAATCCAGGAAACTTCAAAGCCTGTGGTGAGGGGAGAAGTTGCATGGAAAACCGAACAGGAAGCATGTGAACGTGAGTAACGAACTGGGCACGTTAACATGGCAACACGAAGTGTACTGGCTAACAGTGCTGGTCTCACCGACGAGCGCGTTAGAGAGCTTTAGTCAGGCCAGGTGCGGTGGCCTTTAATCCCAGCACTCAGGAGGCAGAGGCAGGTGGATCTTTGTAAGTTCAAGGCCAACCTGGTCTACTAAAAGAGCTTCAGGACAGCCACAGCCACGCAGAGAGACTCTGTCTTGAAATAAAAAATAAGCTTTAGTCAGCTCTTCAGATCGTTTACCTGGTTCTGTTTCATTGACTGATTTTAACTTATATCTGGACTTGAACTGATTAAAATATGAACTTTCTATTCCATAATTAACTCACCTCTAAGCCAGGGGGTGGGGGGGATGGTGGGAATATATAACATTTACTCAAAGGATTCTGGCTTTCATGATATTACACACACACACACACACACACACACACACACACACATGCATACACTAAATTTTGTATCAGTGAGTACATGTACATACATTTATTATATACATGTACAAACAGGTACTTCAGCATTGTGCTTATAAAGTTAAGAATTCTGAATACATGCTTTTCAGGGTTGGGAATGAAGCACAGTGTAGAACTCTGACCTAATACACATGATGAGCAAAGTTCAATTCTCAGCTTTGATTTAAAAAAAAAAATAGTTCTTAGGTGCAATTTATGATCACGAATGATCAAGAACATTTTATTTGTTATGACTATAAATTTAATATCAACACAGAATCATTAAAAAACTCAAAGATGTAATTGTCTTAAGAAACACTATTTTCATAGCAATTAGATTAAGTAAAGTTTACACCTAACCATGAAGAGTACATAATTAATAGTTGGCCAAAAAATATTTTTTTGTTTTAAGTTTATATGATATTTAACTTCTTCCCCTAATCTTATTTAAAAATTTGAAAACAGAAAGTTCATGGTCTTAGATAAAACTAAACTCATAAAATTACATAAGGGTTAAACTATGTAGACACCATTTGGACTTGTTGCTATGGTGCTCTGAGGATTTAGTTAGGTCTATGTAATGAATTTTCTGAAATCACTACAGTAGTTTATCAGTGATTTTTCAGTTTTTGTTCCTTAGCACAAATAATTTATATTCTTTCAAACTACACAAATATATTTGCAAATACTGTGTGTTTTATGGCAGGTTTTCTAGGAGATCTTGCACATAAGAATGTTTAAATATTGATGAAGACATATCATGTCAAGGGCATCTTATGGTCACTTTTCTAGAGAGAACAAGAAGATTTTCTATTAGGTAATTAAAGATAGCACAAAGTAAAAATTAATATTTATTGATTTACCTCTTGTCTAACACAAAATGTGTTTCACTATTTATATAACAAGTAAATGTAGCAAACATAAAAATCAAAGATTATCTTACATGTTTGTATTTTCAATGTGAACTTACTAATTTTGTATAATATGTACAGAGACATTATGAGAACTGAACACACTGGAATTGATTCTTGGTTCTATGCTGTGGCAGAAATACCTTTAGAACAGGTCTATGACGAGATAAAGACAGTAGAAATTAATTACACTGTCAAGAAAACAAGCCATTATCATGTAGGGGAGTCCCAGAGATAAGTGTTCCTCTATTCTCATAAATCATACACTGCTAAAAGAATCTTATGTCACACTTTGGATAACCAACCTGTTCCCCATACTAAACCGGGTGTAAGTAACATTGACTAAATAGCAAGATTCTAATGACTGCAGTTGTTATTACAGTAAACTCCCTTATGATTAAAGACCTCTAGCTTGTCTATTATTGGGTAGCAGAGCTCCAATATATAGTAAATTGTATTCATAATCCCAGAATATTAACAGATGGTCAATATAATCATAACAAGGGAAATTGTGAGCCACCAAATTATAATTTATACTTTTAGAATTTGGTATATTTTGTTCAACTGTAATACCCTGAAATATTATCAACTCTTATTTAGAGAACATAAAGGCTAATGGCATGTATGGTCAAATAAATATTGGAACAAGGCTAATTTTAAAAAAATCAGTAAATCAAGGGCTTAGAAGTTACTAGTAGTCTATGATAGGATATGAAACAAAGCCTTATGAAATAACTTTAGACTACTATTTGCTAATGGTTAAAATAAAAGATATTCACTTAAAAATAGAGCAGAGTAGTCTTAGTTTTTTGCTTTTACCTTAGGTAATTCTGGTAGGTTGTTTTCTTCCTGAAACTATGAAAAACTGAGTTCTGTGTTGCAACAAAACTTAGGAGGAGACAGGAGGGCTGTGATTGGGATGTAAAGTGAAGCTTTCAAAAGTAAAATGAAAAACTATTTTAAAAAATTAAGTAAAAAGATTGTACTGGAAAGATTTGAAAGTTTCCAATCCAAGAGACTGATCCAGTGCAGTTCCCTCCACTCCTTGTCTGAGTCTCTACAGGCAGAGAACCAGCCAAGCTTTGCAGGAATACTGTTTGTTAATTTGCACAATGGGGAAAGGAAGGCAGAGAAAATGAAAAGATCTCTCAACACTTCAATACTATGATACTCTGAAGCCTGAACATTTCACAAGTGTGTTTCATATGGCTCAGGCTTGCGGTTGCCCCACAGATGGGTTATAGGCCCATCCTCATGGTGGTCTATGCATTGTAGATGTGTTTAAATTTCATTAGTGTTTTGACACTAAGTTTTCCAACACTAAGTACTTAACAGGAGTAAATGAAACCCATGTACATGTATATTATACAGCTGTCCTCTACCTTTCTATTGGACTGTATCATTTCATCTGATTACTACGTTAGGTTGGTTTAACATCAGTGGAGTTCTGTTTGTAAATACCCATAAATTAACGTCTTCTATTTTAACTGAATTGTTCTTTTCAGACCTATTACTAACAGAGATTGCAAGCACAATATTCTGCTTGATTTTTTACGAAATTCCATGAAGACTAATTGTATTGTAATTTAGAGTTTTTCTTATAATAATTGAAGATAATTTGATTCTTCTAGTCTAAATAACCTTAAAAGCTAAAGGGCTTTAATTATTTTAAACTAATGAGTAGTATAGCTACACTTTATAAAACTCTGAGAATTTTTCACTAACAATTAAGTCTCATTATTTCTTGTTTTGCTTATATTAGGCTTATTTTAAAAACTTTTTTGAGGCTGGGCAGTGATGGCCCACACCTTTAATCCCAGTACACTGGAGACAGAGGCAGGAGAATCTCTGATTTCAAGGCCAGCATGGTCCACAGAGTGAGTTCCAGGACAGTCAGGGCTAACACAGAACTCTGTCTCCAAAACCCAAAAACATTTTTTGATCTAATTTGTTTATAACCTTTTAAGAAGGTAGATAATCAAGTATTTTCTTCACTATTTTTTCTAGTGTTATTAAAGTCTACTGACCCAAACATGATCCAATTTAAATACTAACCCACATTCAACATGTTTTAGAGGTTATAACTTTGGAACGAAGGGGGCTTTGTCAGTGAACAAAATGGAAAACTGTCTTCCTAGGGCTAGCAGCAAACCATATAAATGAAGGATGTGGTACAAAGTAAATAATATATTAGCAGATTATGAATGCTATAGACACGAGGAGAAGAAAAGTAAGATTAGGGGTACCAATGACAACTATTCACATTATAAGTTTTCGTGAGTATTTCCTTTGGCGGTATGATACGCACCGTGCATGTGCGCTACTTTCACTCTTTATCCTATCCTAACTCCTCTCCCAACTATCAGGCCACCTTCCCTTCAAGTCCCTTTCCCACACTCCCACCTCTGTTTTGTTTTATGACTCACTGAATTTAACCAGAGCAGTCTGTGTGACCATGGGTTTGGAACCAAAGTTCACTAATGGATAAGCAACTGAAGACGATGACTGCCCCTTCCCTAGAATCAACTCATGGCCAATAGTTTAGCTGGGAAAAGTAGGGCCTCTGAGCTCCTCCTTGGTCCAAGGTTGACTGATGATAGGTCCAATCTTGCGCAGGCCCAGTATAGGCAACTCCAGCATCCGTGAGATCCGTACAGCAAGGACTGCATTGTGGACTGAAGACTGCGTGCTCTTCTCTCTCTTGTCTCAACCATTCTTTCTTGCCCCTGTAACATGATCTTCTCTGAACTTTAGAGGGGAGTAGCCCAAATGTCTTGCTTAGGGTTAACCTCGGAACCATCACTGATTCTCAGCATGATAAACAGCCATGAGTACCTTTATTAACCGCCATTCCCGACAAAGAGGGGATCCTCTGATTAGATTAAAAGTAGCATTATTATTATTATTATTTTTTTTAACAGTTTAACATACAGGTTTAGAAGCCAGTTTATACCTTGTTACTTTAGCTAAGTAGCAGTTGTAGGTTCCCATAGGGACAAAGACCTCCTAATAACCAAGAAGTTTTGATCAGGTTTATAGTACTAGGTGTGTAGACTCTCCTGTGGAGCAGGTTTTGAGTCCGATAAGGGCAGTTGATTACTCCAATAAGAGTTGGGCAATTATTGTACACCAGTGGCCACATCTTACCAGCTGATTAAAATCACCGATCCATTCCCTGAGCCACATTGGAAGCCTGCATTGCCCCTTCCAGGACTGTGCAAGCTATACAGGAGGAAGCTTTAGCTCACTTTCAGTATGATTTCTGTGTCTTGCAATAGAGGTAATGGGCATCTTCAGCACTAGGGTCACATCAAAGAAGCCAACTGAAAGGAGTGGCAAGAGCCTTTACTGCTTTGGTAATTTGTGGGGCTTCCCTGATCAACACAGTTTTGCTTGTTTGTTTGTTTATATTTTATTTTTTGAGGTCCATGTTAGGAATGTGAGCTTGATCAAAAGAAGGCAGAGCAACACATGGTGCTACTAACAGCTAAGAAAGTGCCACAAAACTAAAGACTTTTTCATTTTATTAGCCTACAGAAAATAATGGCACAGTGTTTGAGAAAAGGGAGCAAATAAAAATGTTCTATTTTGGTAAACAATTATCTTTAAGCAGTTCCTAGCTGATCAGAATATTCCAAATCATGGTAACAGTGATTCAAACGCTCATTCTTCACACGTGAGTCAGAAACTCGTATCAAAACAGACAACGGAAAGTCTAACTCCAGAAGCTCAGGACACACAGAAAGAAAGAAAGAAAGAAAGAAAGAAAGAAAGAAAGAAAGAAAGAAAGAAAGAAAGAAAGAAAGAAAGAAAGAAAGAAAGAGAGAGAGAGAAAGAGAAAGAAAAGAAAAGAAAAAAGAAAGATAAAAATAAGCAACAACAACAAAAACCCCACAAAGTAATAGGAAAACAAGACAGTGTGTCCTTTTGAAAAGTTACAATCCCACAGTAATGGTTCAAGATAAGAACATCTTAGACACAAATTCAAAAGAAGTAATATAAACATGCTAAAGAAGGTCAAGGAATTGAGAGAAGACAAAACACCACAATTAAATTAAAGAAGACAGAAATAAACTCCTGATTGATAACCAAGGAAACACAAAGGGCTGAGGGAAATAAGGAGGACAAAGAAGAATATGAAAACAGAATTCCATAAAAGTAGAACTAGCAAAGAACACACAAACTGACATGAAGATTTCAACCATTCTAATAAAAAAAAAAAAAATCTCAGTAGCACCAAAAGAGCGGATCGTGTGAATGACAGAATGCCAGATGCTAACTCTTTTTAAAAAATGGATGAAGAGGGCTACACAGAGAAACCCTGTCTTGAAAAACCAAAACAAAAAACAAAACAACAAAAAAAAATTGGATGAAGAAAATATGCAGAATCTTAAAAAAAAACAAATCTATGAATTATGGGCATAGAAGAAGGAGAATTATTCCAGATATAATAATATAGAAATATTTTTCAATAAAATTACAGAGAGAAAATTTCAAATCTAGGGAAAGAAATGCCAATATAGGTATAAGAAATACAAAATAGACAGGACCCAAAGAGAAACATCCCATGACTTATTTTAGTTAAAATACTAATTTATCCAGAACAAAGACGGGGTATTCAAAGCTGAAAGAGATAGTCTAAGGCAGTTATAAAAGCAGGACCCACCAGCTGATTTTGCAATTAAAACTTTAAAATCCAGAAGGGCTTGGAACAATTTAATTCAAGTCCTAAAGGACCATAGGTGCGAATCTAGACTACTAACATGGCAAAACTCTCTCCTAGTTAAAAAAGAAAGAAATACTTTCCATAATAAAAACAGGCTAAGGGACTTTATACTTAAACCCAGCTTCATAGAGAATGCTGGAAGGAATAAGGTTAAATAATAATAATAAAGGCTAAGATTATGTAGGAGACAACAAAGAGAAACAGATGATATTAGGATAGTTCTTTTTTTATAATTCACTTTTTATTGGTTATTTTATTCACTTACATTTCAAATGTTATCCCCCTTTCCAGTTTCCCCTCCACAAGCCCCTTATCCCCCAGCAGCTCCCCCTGCCTCTGAGGGTGTTCCCACACACATCCACCAACTCCTGCCTCACCGCCCTAGCACTGCCCTACACTAGGTCATCAAGCCTCCACAAGACCAAGGGGCTGCTTTCCCATTTATGCCAGGTAAGACAATTCTCTGCTGCATGTCCAGCTGGAGCCATGGGTTCCCTGATGTGTACTCTTTGGTTGATGGTTTAGTGCCTGGGAGCTTCAGGGGGTGGGGGTCTGGTTGGTTGATATTGTTCTTCCTATGGGGTTGCAAACCCCCTCAGCTAGACAGATACCATATACCATGTTGGGTATCATGGGTATCACAGCAGGGGGAGGGAGCACGAGCCGGGATGGAATCTCTTCCGCCCCGGTCCCTGCGGCTGTCACACAGACTGTGCCAGGACGCTATGATCGCCCAGATGTTGTACTCACCCAGAGCTGTACTTGCCCAGCACTGTGCTGAGTCAGGTCCAGGCGGCCTGAGAAGGGGCAGGTTGCGAGTGCGAGCTGCCTTGGCTGCTCTCCCACTCCAAGCCAGGTCCTGGCCACAGTGCGATCCCTGCGAGACCCACAGCCACTGTCGGCACATACCCCAGCGCCCTGCGAGACCCACAGCCACTGTCGGCACATACCCCAGCGCCCAGCCCTGAGAGCGGGAGGCTTCAGGTCATGGGAGAGTGGCTCTCTTCCTGGGCCTAAAGTGTTACAGTTCTTAGGACAGAAGCTCTCAGATGCCAGAGCAGTTTTCGCACCTTTATTCCTTCTGTATGGCGGGTGGTGGCAGGCAGGGCAGGCAGAGCAGGCAGAGAGTGGGGAGCAGGCAACAGGCAGTGCAGGTACAAGGGTTGGGACATCTAATATACTGTTTGGGAGGGGTCAGGGGTTTGGTAACCGATACTTCCCATTGGTTTGGTCTGGGGGCTTTGTAGTGTCTCATTTGCTTGTGGGAGGACTCAGAGTTGCTTTTTAAGTGACAAGTCTCACATGCCAGGCCTCTCTCTATATAGGGGTTGTGAAAGCTGTAGCTGTTTTTACAGGAGTCTTCCGGGAGCATCGGCTAAAAACATAGTTCAGTCCCTCATGGATATTCCACTGGGTCTCCCAGAATTTTCAGCCTGTGCTCAACTGGGCGTCAGATTGCCTGCCACAGATAACTGCTCCACAATACCAAAGTTAAATCAGGATCAGTTAAACCACCTAAACAGTTCCATAACCCCTAAGGAAATAGAAGCAGTCATTAGGTCTCCCAACCAAAAAAAGCCTAGGGCCAGATGGCTTTAGTGCAGAATTCTGTCAGACCTTCAAAGAAGACATAATACCAATACTTCTCAAACTATTCTCTAAAATAGAAACAGAAGGAACACTACCCAATACATTCTATGAAGCCACAGTTACAATGATACCTAAACCACACAAAGACCCAACAAAGAAAGAGAACTTCAGACCAATTTCCCTCATGACTACCGATGCAAAAGTACTCAAAATTCTTGCAAACTGAATCCAAGAACAGATCAAAATAATCATTCACCATGATCAAGTAGATGTCATCCCAGGGATGCAGGGATGGTTCAATATACAGAAATTCATCAACGTAATCCACTATATAAACAAACTCAAAGAAAAAAAAAACACATGATCATCTCATTAGATGCTGGAAAAGCCTTTGACAAAATATAACACCCCTTCATGTTAAAAGTATTGGAAAAATTAAGAATTCAAAGTTCATACCTAAACATAATAAAAGCAATATACAGCAAACCAATAGTCAACATCAAACTAAATGGAGAGAATACTGAAGCAATTCCACTAAAATCAGGGACTAGACAAGGCTTCCCTCTCTACCCTTATCTATTCAATATAGTACTCAAAGTTCTAGCTAGAGCAATTAGGCAACAAAAGGAGCTCAAAAGGATACAATTGGAAAGGAGGAAGTCAATACATCACTATTAGGATAGTTCTTATGGAAAGAAGGTCAAGAAAACACCACAACATCAAAATGACAGAAATTCAATAATAACCTCAAATATTGGTAGACTTAATTCCCTGATCTAATGATATAGACTGGCCAACCAGTTTAGAAAATGGGATCAACTATTATGTTTTATGTACAAAGAACAACATCTCATCTTCAATTGTGGACATTACCTTGGGACAAAAGAATAGAAAAATGAATTCTAAATGATCAGGACCAGGAAACAAGACCACCACTATTCTAATATCTCATTAAATGGACTTCAAAGCAAATGTAATCAGATGAGATAAAGAAAGATACTTCATTGTGATCAATGGAACAGTCCACTAAAGAACATTAAAACTATGGACATAAATGTATCAAATCCTTATATATACAAATACTACTAGGCATTAAAAAACAGATCAAAGCCCAACTCAGTAACAGTAGGTGACTTTTATACTCAACTTTCATGAACTGTCAAGTATCTATTAAAACAAGAGAGGAAAGAACAAAGAAAAAAAAACAAGGAAACATCACATATCAAATTAACATAAGAGGTGCCGACAGAGTATCTTACTCAAGTATTATAGAACATATCTTACCTATCACTTCATGAAACTTTCTCTAAAATATACCACATCCTGAGGGATAAATCAACTTTCAACAAATTCAGAAAAACTGAAATTACTCCTTATATTTTGTTTGACTGCAAACCAATAAAGCTTGAAATCAGTAGTTTAAAAAACTTCAGAAAATAATACACCATAGAGATTAAACAACTCACTACTGAAGGATGGGTCATAGGAGAAATCAAGAATTTTTTTTTTTAATTCCCAGGATAAAATAAAAATGGAAGGACTGCATGCTAAAATGTCCATGATACAATCAAAGTAATCCTAGAAGGCAAACTTATAGTTCTATATAACTACATTAAAAATCAGAAAGAAATCAAATTACTTAATTATAGTCTTTATGAGTTTAGGAAACAAAAACATATTAAACCCCAAAGTAGGTGGGGAGAAATATTCAAACCAGGGAAGATATTAATGAAACAAACAAAAAATAAGAATTGATGAAGCAAAGGATTGGTTCTTTGAAAATACAAACAAGATTGACAGACTGTTAGCCAAATCAACCAAAATTAAAGAAGCGAAGACTCAAATTAAGAAAATGAGAGATAAAAAGAGAGACATAATGATACATTAAATATATAGATAATTATAAGGGCATACTTTAAAAACCTATAGTTCACGAAATTGAAAATAAGAGAAAGGGATGGATTTCTAGACACATGTCACCCACCGAAGTTACATGTAGGTAATAATAAAAAAATAGACCTGTAACAATCAAAGAGATTTATGTAATAATGATGATGATAATATTAATAATACAACTTCCCCAAGTACCAAAAGTGCAGGGCCAGATGTCCATCACAATAGGAATCTACCAGACTTTTAAAGAAGAACAACACTCAAATTATCTAATATCATAGAAATAAAATGATCACTTCCAACTCCTTTTGCCAATATTGCTCTAATATCCAAAGCCGATAAAGACAACATCAGGAAAGAGATCAAAAGACCAATATCACTAATGACAGTATCAAAAAATCAAGAAAATAAATGACTAATTGAATACAAGAACAAATTAAAAAGATCATTCATTCACCATGAATAAGTTGACTTTGTTCCAGAAATGCAGGGCTGGGTTAACATGTACATGCCATATAAACAGGCTTAAAGACGGAACTCATATGATCATAGATAGATTCAGAAAAGAGCTTTAGCAGTGTATAGGAAACCTATAGCCAAAATCATGCTAAATGGGGAAAAATTCAAAGTACCCCACTGAGATTGGAAAGAGTCTATTTGCTCCTATTCAATATAGTGCTTCAAGTCTTAGAGAGATTTGACAAGAGGTAGGAATAAAAGAGATCCAAACAGAAAGGAAGACATCCTTCCTTACAGATGATGTGATTCCATGCAGAAGAGACCTTGCAGTGTTCACCAAAAAACATTCAGAGCTAATAAAAACTGTTAGAAAAGTGGGAGAATACGAAATTAACTTAAAAACTCAATAGCCATTCTGAATACTACTAACAAATATACTGAGAATGAAATTAGAGAAGTAATTCTATTAAAGCCTCAAAAATCCCTTGAATAAATCTAAGGAAGGAGTTGTAGAGTTTCTATAGTGAAAACTTCAAAGCTCTAGTGACTGTGGGAGTCCAATTGGTAGAACAAGATGATTAAACAAAGCAATACAGGTATGAAAATATGTAACGATGTGTACAGCTTTGCAAGTCAATTAAGTAACAGAAGCCTTAAAAACAAACAAACAAAAAAGATGTCTTGCATGTTGGGATAATGCTATTCTTAAAACCAATGGGTAATTAAGCAAAAAAAAAAAAAAAAAAAAAAAAATTCAAGTTCTAGGCGTGAGATGTCTGCTTATTAGCTATTGGTAAGGGAGGTAAACTCAGTGTGTCACAAAACAAAACAACAACAAGAAAGGCTTTGAATATCAGAAATGAACTTATAGAGAGGAAGGTATGAGTTAACAGAGGTGGGAGATATGAGAAGCGAAGAGTTGAGAGTAATCCTGATACACTCTATATACCTAAGAAACTGTCAAAGACCAGATTAGATAAAAGCTATATTAATATCATTTAGGTATGAAAATGACTAAGAATTAGTAGGGAAATTCATAGATAGATAGATAGATAGATAGATAGATAGATAGATAGATAGATAGATAGATAGATAGAGATATAGATGTATGACAATATTCTGTTAGAGTTAAATGTCACGTTTCTTATGTTCATCTCCCCTTTAAAAACAGATCTTTAAGTCTTACAGAAATGTGCAGCCTTGGTACCCAAATGAAGGCAGAGGTCAGAAGCCTGGAGAAATGCTGGAGAAAGAGGAATGTCTTCTCTTTGTCCCCCAGCATTATGAGGAACAGAGAAGACACAAACCAGTCGTGGCCTGGATAGTTTCCTTGCAGGCACACTGCAGAATAGTTAAGGAACTTTCACATTATCTTAGGAGAGACACAATTTCATGAATACTCACTTTTAAGATCTCTATCTAGAAAGAAATATTCATTACATGTAGTAATCACTTTGTCCTAAGGTTTTTTTTATAAGCATTGATAACTGAAGATTCTGAAGCTGTTAAGGTTAAATTTATATATGGAAAGCCAGTGGCATAATCATTCTTTTAATGTACTATTGGATTCTGTGTGTAGGGAGAGAAAATATTAACCACCACCAGAGGGAAAGCTGCCTTAGCAACATCCATTTATGTGTTGATCTATAAGAGGACAGCGTGGTTTTTATGTGAGGTAACCTGCTAAGCGACTAGCACAACAAGGCAAAATCTATAAATTTAGAATGCAGTTATGCAAATAGTTACTATATTTTTTTCTTAAAGTCAAATTCCATTTTGGAATACCAATTCAAATGAAATAAATATACTGCAAAAAGCAGCTGTCTTATTATTTTATTTATGTCTATAGAGCCCACTTTTAACATCTTGGTTTTTGTTTGAAAATGCCTTCAGAATGACTTCACTCAGTTTCAGATTTGGTGAATACAACTGAGTCTAAGGATCATAGGTCAATTTAATAAAATATATGTTCAAAACACAAAATTCACTGTAATAAATTGCAGTGTGCTAACACATCCTATGAAAGAGCTATGGAAAACATAGGAAGATAGTTCAGTTCTGCATAAATTCACTCAAAAAAGGATATAGAGAGAAGAAGTGACCGGTGACTGTTGTTGTTTCAGGAATTTCTCACAGTGCTTTAAGACCAAAGCAAGATCATTTTCTGCACCATCTTTTAACAAGTTGAGAAACTTCCCATACCTATGTTAAAGATCCACAAAACATAAGAAATCCATTAGGGTCCTCACTAAAAATGCATGTTTAGAAATCCATCACAGTGCATTTTTCTTGAGATCTCAAGGTCTGGAGTTTTGAAGACTCTGCTTCTACGGTGACTACACTAAGCACGCTACTCAGGATTCTTTCCTGATCATTACAGCATATTCGGACCAGCAGCATTGATCGTTAACTTTCTAGGACGGTGAAACAGTAATGAGAAAATAACATGATAATGTATGACAGATGAGGTGAATGTATTGATTTTTTTCTGAAATTAATCTAAAGTACAGAATACAGAGTTTAGTTTTATGGAATGTTAAATCAAGTAATAACTTTGGAAGCCATTTATTAATAATGGATATTGAGGGGGATTTAGGCATTTTGAAATGGCTAGGACAATCCTGAACCATAATTTGAAATTTCTTGGCATTTACATGGATCAAACACTATAATTAACTGGAACTAATTCAGTTTTATCTAAGTTCCTGTATTTTTAAACACACTGAATGTGTGTATCGTCATCAAGGGGAAACAATACTTTATTCCATTTCCAACCTTACTAAGAAGACCTTACTTGGTCTGCAGTTTAGGAAGACTCCTTCCTCGTAGTAACATCGCTAGTCATGTTTAATGGTTTTTTGCTAGTGTTTATCTCAATGATTCTACAGGATGGCAACTGCACCTCATCACAGTACATCCAAACTCTACATCATGCATTAGTTTCCACTTACTTTCTATGAATAAGAAATCACATTGAGTTAAAATATGTGACTAGGCTGCCAATGTTAAAATATGTGCCCAGGCTGTAGGTTCCATTCATTGGAAATGTGGCAATACAAAATACTGTTATTAAAACACATATATGAAGTTGTATAACATAATCAAAACAGTTACTGTGGTGGATGATCCGGAATCCATGCCATGGTTTTCATCACGGGGGCATTTATATAAGACTCAAGCGTTCACTAGCTTTCACATGTGCCTTCTTAGATCCGACTCAAAAGACAAGCCTCTAATTACAATGGGACAGTTAATAACCTTGTTTTAAATGAGATTCAATATGAACAAGAAAAGGAGGTTCATGATCTAGTATACTCACTTCTTTTGAAAATTAATATGTGAGTTTTATATACTCAAACTATCACAGTTTTGTTCACTCATTTGAACTTCTCAATCTACCCTAAAGGTATGTCTGCCTTCACTGTACCCTGACTACTAGAACAAATCATGCTTTAGAGGTTGTATGAATATGCCATAGCTTGCTCATCTTTGCAAGGTTGACTTTTTGGTGACAAAAAAAAAAATGATAGTCATAGTGAAACACACTAATTAGCTTTTGGAATAATAATAAGCTGCAAATAAATTACAGCCAGAGGTAACTTAATCATGTGCCAATATCCTCAAAGATAACGCTATTATTTTGTGAGTGATAAACTCTGCATTTAAAGTCTAAAAATCCTTGGTTGTTAAATATTATTAAGCACACATCAGGTAGGTGAATTCTAGGAATTCATGAAAGAGACATTTCTCTACATACCTGACAGTCATTTTAATGCCAAGCTGCTGCACAGATGAGAGACTTTCACTCTTCACATTTGCATCAGTAGCTAACAACAATAGGAAAGGGAGTTATAAAAATGTATAAAAGTCTGCATAATAATCACATGTTAATTGAACATTGATGAAAGCAATATTTTTGCATATTTTAATGAGAATTTTGAAAATGCTGATGAATTTGTTCTTTTAGGAGCTGTCACTTATATTTTCAAAGAAATTAACAGAAAACTTTCCAAAAACTTTTATCCTACAAAAATTGTTTTAAAACTGGGAGAGGTGGGATACATATTTATCAGCACTGGGAAGGCACAGACAGAAAAATTAGCATTTCAAAGCCATCGGTGGCTATATAGTAAGTTCAAGGCCAACCTGGGCTACATAAGTCCCTGTCTCCAAAAGAAAATGAAACCAAAAAGCATGTAAAGTGATTAAATTATTTAGTGCAAAACAATGAAAAATGAATGAAATATAAAAAGCTATAAAACATTAAGAAGTAGTCTAAAATACAATGTTTTCATCATGCAGTGCTTATATAAAATTCTAAATTACAAGTATATATAATCATGGCTTCCTAACCCTTATGTTGAAATCTTTCAGTAAGCCCTGGAAGACTCTAACTTCCAGACATGACATAGTTACTTATATACCATCTTGAAGCAGCTGCAATTACTTGCACAAAACCTTCCATGATCAAGACAGTCAAAATCCAGCATGGGTGGGGGATGGGAGTTGAAGTCCACTCAGAGAAGGAACTGTTGATAGTGGAGATAGAGAGGGAGAGGGAGGGGGAGGGGAAAGGGAAGGGGGAGAGGGAGAGGGAGAGGGAGAGGGAGAGGGAGAGGGAGAGGGAGAGGGAGAGGGAGAGGGAGAGGGAGAGGGAGAGGGAGGGACTCTCCTTTCGGAATATGCTGTGTCGTGGCTTGAGTGTGCTTGGCCAAGGAGAGGCACTATTAAGAGGTGTGACCTTGTGAGAGGCAGTGTGTAACTGTGGGTTTGGGCTTTAAGACCCTCCTTCTGGCTGCCTGGAAGTCAAGTCTTTTCCTGATTTCCTTCAGAACAAGATGTAGCACTCTCAGGTCCTTCTCTCTAGGTGCCCTGCCTCCCCTTTCATGCTAACGAACTGAACCTGTAAGCCAGCCCCAATTACATGTTGCTATTTATGAGGGTTGACTTGGTCATGATGTTTCTTCACAGCAATGGAAACCCTAAGACATTTCCCATGCCTGAATAGATGTCCCTATACCCAATCACATATGGGTAGCACTAATTAGACTCAAGAGGTTATTGATTACAATAAGAAAAGGTGACATGATGTTGGGAATGAGACAGGATGGGGCATGAGAGAAGGTTGGAGGGAGTTGTAAATGAATAAGATTAAAATACATCCTATAAATGCATGACGTTTACAAAGAATACGTTTTAAAAATCTATACGGGCTAACACAGAAAGCTCAGTCGCCCCCCCCCCCCCCCCAATCTTTCAGTAGACCAGATTCAACTTTCACTTAACATTAGGGTTGAGTGACTAGGTTTCTCTTTTCAGGTCAGATTTTCTTTGTGAAGTAGGAATTGTGATCATTTACCAAAAAATACAAAAGGGT
>CM052720.1:19915150-19928370 GCA_028551405.1 Uromys caudimaculatus
GTGAATAAAAGCATAGTTAGGTACCACTCAGAAGTTAGCTGAAATTTTCTACTTCTCTCTGAAGAAAGTCTTGTGACCATATACATAAACACATATTGTCTGCGCACAGATGGCCACTGTGAAGGGAGTCACCCACACATCAGTGGCAGTGAGGAAGGGAAGAGAGTCTCTGACCTCCCATTCAGGGCATACTGGGATATCTCCTACCACTGATGGAATCCACTTCAAGTGCACTCATTCATTTCTAGGAAAGAGTTACTTCTGATAAAGTGGGGAACAGTACGAAGAAGTCAGGGATAAATGATAAAATGAAATACCAAGAACTTTTCACGCAGTGTCAGAGATTAAATGTGTATACAGATAACTGATAAGCGTGTTTCAAAGTTTCAAGCAAAAGAACGGTGCCGATGCAACACTGGCTGAACGCCCCAAGGAGGAAGAGATTTCTTCCAGCTGCTTGAACAAGTGGCATTTAAGCAAAGTCTAGAAATATGAGGTCTTTAGAGATGAGCAAGGACAAATTAAACATCACTGCTATTGAATACTGACTTTCTTTTCAGCAGCAATTGATCTTCAGTGCTGGCAAGGAAAGCAACCAGTGCATCCTGGTTTGCCTGCCCATTTCACAGGCTGAATCCCTGAAAGTCTCGTGCTGCAGGAACTACCTCAGTCCCTGAAATACTAGACTGGATGCTGACCATGCCAAAATTGGAGTGAATGGCAATTTTCTTACAGAAAAATAAAATAAAGCAAAAATAAGTGTTGTTACTTAAAGGGAGAGACAGTATTGAGATGGTTCTGCTAGATGAGGCACTTCTGCCACATGCCAGTGCCTCTGCCTCCCAAGTGCTGGGATTAAAGGCACGCGCCACCACTGCCCGGCTTGCAATTTCTAAGAATTCCAAGCGCTTATATGTCATGAACCTATAAGGTACCCTTGGGTCTCTGGTAGAAGAAAATACATTGTGTGGAAAGAGAAATAAGAGACAGTGCTAAGCTCACGTCTGCTCTATTTGTGAGCTCATGTTTCTGTTCCTTTTTCTGCACAGGATAAAAGTTTGATTTTGGTTTCCATTACTTGGTACTAAACACACACACACATACACATACACACACACACACACACACACACACACACACACACACAGGCACATGCATGCATACACACATGCATGTATACACACAGATACATATACAAACATACATACATATATATATTACATTCACACATACATAAATGTACACACCCATTTCTCACTCCAATAATTTTCTGGTAAACTTTTAAAACTATCATCATTTATGTATTAACTATAATTTCCAATTTTCAGTTGCTAATGTGTTTTTAAAATGTAGCCATAAGTTAAGTATACTTTTATAGATGATTACAACAACATAATCAGGTTAAATCTGTGTAGAAACTAGAGGCGTTCTTATGATTTGCGTTTGTGTCTAAGGCCAATCCTTTATGACGCACTATGTTTTAGTTTTCTAATTTAAATAACATAAAATTTTCATACTCTGCTGTGGTAAAAGTTAAGAGTTTTTTATGAAAATAAAACTGAATGTGTAACCTTTAAAAAACGAAAATTAAAATGTGATCATATGTTCCTAATAGCCATGGGACATCACATGACAATAATATGATTTCCAGAACTGCTATAAATTATTAGACAATACTTGAAATTCTAGGACATATAAAACTGCAATACTTTACATGAGAAATAAAACTTCACTCTCACTAACACTTGAAATAATGCTACCATTTCACTTATGGAAATACAATGAATATAACTTTTACATTTATTTGAAATGAGATCCTATTCTGAAGGCTGGACTGGCATTGAACCCCCCACAAATATACCTGTTTCGTGGTCTCCTGAGTGCTGGGTTACAGATAAGCACTACCACCCCTGTCTCAGACAGCTAGCTTATCAGGAGAGTGGCTTCCCCATGCCTTGTGTTCTATGAGCTTCTGCCTAGGCACAAGGCCCTCCACATTGATGGGTAGCAGGGAGCAGTTAAGCAAGGAGGTGCGAAACTTTGCCTCAATGCCTATCACCAACTGTTATGTGAAAATCAGTTCTGTCATCCCTCCTTATTCGATAAAAGGTGCTTCCAGCTTGGGGTGGCTGTTCCCATGGAGAGGAGCCTTATCTCCCCAGGGTGAATAACTTCTTTCCAAGGTCTAGTTCTGTTCTAGTTTATGACTATTTTCATGTTAAAACAAACAAACAATCAAAAAAACAACAAAAACAACCCTGCTCCTGTCCAAGGATGATAGCTCCCAATCAGAGTTGTGCATCAAAATCCACTGAGTTGCTTCACTGAGGCCCAGTGAACTCAGTTACAGAGCGTGAGGAGAAGCAAGCTTCACTGAGGCCTAGTGAACTCAGTTACAGGGGGTGAGGAGAAGCAAGCTTCACTGAGGCCCAGTGAACTCAGTTACAGAGGGTGAGGTCCTTGCTCAGTTTAGTTTTAGGCTTCTACGCCTTTATTTCTTGGGCTTAAGGTTGAGATTCATGTTCTATACATGTAGAATTTAGATGTTGGGACAAGTGGCCAGTAATATTTACTAGAGAGTTTTCACTTTAATGAAAGTTTCACTGAACATCAAAAGGGTGTTTTAAAAGCATTGGAAGTACTGAAAATATTAAAGTGAATATCAACTACTTGATTTTTTAAAGTCAAATATTGTGAAAAGGATTTTTAACCAAACTTTGACATGAATAAAATCCTACAGAAAAAAATCATTTATTTTTTTAAAGGTCTTCAAAGCAGGAATGAAGAAGTCTACTCCCTGCCCCCCAAATGGTTTCAGAACATAAATTAATGGAGAAGCTTCAACTATTGACTTGTATTTGATATATATTGTGACACCTTTGTAAGAAGAAGACATTAATATTAGCCTATAAAGATTCCTGAAAAGAAACATTCATGTACAATCCTGGACCAAACACACTGTTTGGACAAACATACTGTGGAAGAATCAAAATCTTTAGAAATAAAACGAGAAAGAAATGCAGTGATAAGAAACAATAGGAAAAATAAATGATTAAAAAAAATAGGTTGAGCCAGGTGAGGGGCGTCATAGTTCCGTAGTCCCAGCAACAGGGAGTTTGAGCCAGGGAGCCTTCAAGGTCATCCTGGGTTACTGGCAAGTGACTTTCTCAAAATTAAAGTGAAGTAAAATGAATGTTCTGATGAGTGACACTTACTGCCATGCACAAGAGAATGTAGAAGACAGAACAGGTGCCTGAAGCTAACTGATCCAACAAAGAAAGCCCAGTGACTAACAACAGAAAGTTCAGCTCTAGCTGTAAAGCTGGGCCACAGAGCCCACACCCATAGTGCTTGGCTCACCATTGCCTGTATCTTCGGCTCCAGGTAATCTGGTGCCTCTTCTGGGCTCTGTGAGCATACACTCATGTGGCATACCTTCATACAGATGCACACACACACTTGTAAATAGAAATAATAGAAAGCTGTGGAAAAGCTAGAGAAGGACAGAGGCACTAGCATAGAAGTATTTTCTGAAACCAAGAAATAGAAACTAAAACTCTCCTACCTACTTGAATCATTGGGAAAGCCTAAGAAGTCGAAATCTTTCAGTTAACAAAGTTTGACTGAAACTAATGTCTTAACTTCATAGGAAAATTATTTAAAATAATCAACCATTGTAATTACAAATATACTCTGAAAATAGAATAACTTGACAAAATTTATTTCATATGGACTACAATCTCATTCTGGGAATGCCTTCTCTGTTTTAGGTTTACAAAGCAAGCACATTCTGCAGGGTATTCTGCATGACACTTGGCTAACAGTATGGGAATAAGTAAACGTTCAGGAGAGCAAAGAGTTTCTGCACTAGTGGACAAACCCATGGCTGGAGGACCATTTACTACATGGCTGCTTACTGAAGCCCCGTAGTGTATGTCCTAAAGTCCAAGAACTCTCACGCCCACAGAGAGCGGTTCGACACGCCCTTTGCTTCCTCCTTCCTTCCCAGTTAGCCCAAAGGTTCTTTTGCTGGTTTTTCAAACTGAAGTTGTACTCACATCTCAGCCACTATAAACTCAGTGCCCAGTGGCCAATCTGCCACAAGCATCTTCAGTCCAAGCTTTTGGAAAGAAAAGGTGTTCCTGTTTCGGCACCTTCGTTCTGCAATTACCCGTTTCTTTTAGCTCCGCTGTCCTCACAGCACACTCCCCTACCTTTGTTTCCCCCTTTCATCTTCTATGACAGCAGTCACCACCAACGGCTCACTCAACTGTTCACATGACATTACTACAGAACTTCCCAGAGACAAGGACACACTTCAAATGTCAGCTTTAAAGGTGCTAGTGTTTCACCTGAAATAAAGGAGCTATACCTAAAAATTGTGAGTTTCCATGAGTCCCCATATCACTGTGTGCTACAACTTATTTGACCATTTTAAGTCTGTGCTATAGATCTTTCTTTACATGCAAATTTATCTGATATACCTCCTGTATACTCTACAAATATTAAGTAAAAAACAGCAAACATTCTACAAATATTAAGCAGAAAAGAATCTACTAGCTTAACATTTGAACAAATATTAAAAGACATGTATATGTTTGTGAATGTATGTATGTATGTAAGTATATATATGTGTGTGTGTATGTGTATGTATATATATGTGTGTGTGTGTAAAATATATGTGTGTGTATATATGTGTGTGTATATGTATGCATGCATGTATGTATGTATAATAAATTTTAAAGTTACACTTAGGGGCTGGAGAGATGGCTCAGCAGTTAGAGGCACTGGCTGCTTTTCTAGAAAACCTAGATTGAATTCCCAGCACCCAAAAAGCTGCTCACAACCATCTGCAACTCCAGTCATAGGGGATCCAAGTCCTCTGCTGACCTCTGTGGGCATTACATAAACATATATGCATATGTACACATACGCATGCAGGAAAAACATCAAAGCATCAGTACACATAAAAGTGTAATAATAAAAACAAAAAAACTTTCAAAAAGTTACACTTTAGGGGATGCTGAAATGGCTCAGAGGTTAAGAGCACTGGCTGCTCTTCTAGAGAAACTAGGTTGAGTCTCAGCACCCACATGGCTGCTCACAAATGTCTCATGCCTTCTTCTGGCCTATGTGAGTACTAGGCATGCATGTGGTACATAGACATGTGGTACACTCAGGCAAAACACCTGCTCCCATAAAATAAAAATAAAAATAATTTAAAAAGTTACATTTTAATAGTCAAATGTAAAACAATGGTATCTTTGCAGTCTGTAGATTACCTAGTTCCAAGAGAAGAGATTTTTACAAATCTACTCTTTCATAAGGGACATTGAATAGAACATTGCAAAGAATCAATTACAAGGATCTAGTTTGTTTAAGAGACTGGAGATGACAAAAAAATGAACATCTGTTAAGGTTTGCAACGATCCCTGCATAGGTGCACCACTGGCTGCAAATGTGCAGGGCTTTTATCTGTTTGTCTGTTCTTCCTTCTTTGAGGGAATAAACAACCAAACTAATTTGTTTTTTCCAGATTTGCAAATTTTATAGTGGGCTGAGTTCCTGAGGGAAGTAACAGCAGATGGATAGTTGTGTTGTTCTAATTCCAGCCACCATGGGGCTTAGAAAGCTGTCACTTTGTAAAAAGACAATCAATTCTCACTTTAAGAACTACAGAGAAGCAGTGAGTACGTCCAGAATTTGTTTTGAAGCATCTTTTTTACTAGAGCTTGGGCTTTCCAGCTTGCAGTAAGTAATTAGAAGGTGAATTTTACAATGGCAGCCACTGTCCTCCAATCTAAAACCACAGGAGGATGAGGACCCTTAACACATCCGAGAGAAAACAGCATTTGCTCACTACGTCACAATAATAGATTCCCAACCACCAGTCAGCAGAAGCCACTTTATTTTTTCGCTTTACTACAAAGCTCTGGTATGCAGCTGATCATCTGACTCCTTTCAATAAGTTAAATTCACATTCAAGGTGCATCTGAGTACAAAATACATCCCAAGAACCCAACATCTGGGATCTCTCACTCAGCACAATTCAGAAATGATTATAGTAAATATAAGTGCATTAAGTGATCAGTCCTCTTATGTATTTTGATAAGACTGAAAACATAATCTTTTCATGTTATCTGTGGGAAATATGACCCAACAGAACAATGTACCATAAAGAGCTGCTGAACCAGAGATCACTACACTCTACCATAAAGATCTGCCCATCCTACGCTAGCCATGGGAAACCACAAGCTTAGAATCTTCTACTCGCCTCATGCTACAGCTGTCACTTCCAATGCTATTGTGTTCTCAGGTAAGTGGTAAGGTGTATTCATACAATTAGAGTTTCCTTCCCAGATGCACCTCTTTAAAAATCTTCCTAATGTATGGTTTCTCTCCCTTTGTTTGTTCCCTTGTTTTAAGAATTTCCCCTCTTCCAGGAGCTGGTAGAGGGTTATATGGCACATCCTATGAAGACTCTATGCACACATCTAAACCATAAGGAAGGGAGCCCAGTGACTGCCAGTCCCATTACCGCCTTAGGTTTTGCAGCTCTCTTTTATCTGCAATTCATTCTTTTATAGCTTCTTTTACCTTTTCCACAGTTTGACACTAGATGCTGCAAGATGTACATTATTATTAAATCATCCGTGCATTTTTAAGTATCAGTCTATTTGGACTTGTTATGGATTAAATTCAAGAGAATAGAGACACTGTACTGGCTAGTTCTATGTCAATTTGACACAAGCTACAGTCATCTAATGGAATGAAATCTCCATTGAGAAAATGCTTCTGTAAAATTGGGCTATAGGTAAGTCGGTACAGCATTTTCTTAGTGATATGGGAGGGGCCAACCCATAGCTTATGGTCTTGAGTGATACAAGAAAGTAGACTGAGAAAGCTTTGGGGAGCAAGTCAGTAAAGCAGCACCCATCCATGGACTCTTCATCAGCTCTTGCCTCTAGGCTTCTACCTGATTTGAGTTCATGTCTTGGATTCCCTCAATGGACTGTGATTCAGGACATGTAATCCAAAGAAACTCTTCTCTTCTCAAGTTGCTTATGGTCATGGTGTTTCATCTTACCAGTAGAAACCCCAAGGTATTTATATAACAAGAAAAATATTTAATCAAGTGCTACCTAAAAGGTAAAAAGGAGTGTGAGACCTAATAGAGCAATTTAGCCAGAGCCAATAAATAACCATCCAAACAGTAGTTGGAAGAACACCCAGTAGCAGAGAGGACGAACGTCTCCTTAGGACTAAAGACAAAGTTTATCCTTAGCCCAAACTTAACAGTTGTGTTGAACATTATCATGCATGTGCGTTACAGTCCTGAGGGAAGGAAGGATATCTGGGTACAGATGGGTAGTAATACACATCATCTAACGATTTTCAAAATGAACGTTGTTCTAGAGCCAAAGGACACAATAATGATAAAACACAGCAACTATCTGTAGGAGACTGAGGCATCATGAAGAATTAGATACAGTGTCAGAGCATGGGAAAGAATGACAATGAGCTGTTACTGGTTTTAATACAAAGCTGATGGATTAATAATTAATCATTCTAGCATATCTTTCCTCTAAAATCTAGATTCACAGTTCCAGTGAGCAGTGAGTGTATCTGCTTGAATACTAACAAATACCCAAAACACAGCACAAAAGGAAAAGCTAGCTTCAAACTTTCCCCTCACCTCACACCTATTCCTACCCCATTCTTCATTTTAAAATATTTTTATTACTTTGAAAATCTCATAAGTATATTTTATCATATTCAACCCCCAATCTTCTCCGTACCTCTGCCAAAATCTGCCTTTAGCCCCCTTTACCTCTTTCAAAGTCCTGTTCTTTCCCTATTCAAAAACCCATCAACTCCAATGTACATTGCCCATTAACTATTGGGAGTGGGACCACTCACTGGCGTATGGTTGACCTACTAGAGCCACATCTTTAAAGAAAACTGATTCTGCTCTACCTGGAAGCCAGCAGCTGTTCATGGCTCCATGAGCACCTTCCCACTCCATGCTTTAACACTGACTGGCTGGATCTTGCACTAGCAACCATAGCTGCTATGAACACAAGAGAAAAATATCTTCATCAGATAACTATACTAGTTCTATCCTCTCGGCAGCTCAGAACGATGAAAGTCCTCCTTTCTTTCACAGCCTGTATGCAACCTATTACTCCATCTTGTTAGATGTGTGTTCACAATGCACTCAGGATATAAATACTTGTTCCGACCTCTACTACCGGTGCCCTCATCTAAGTCATTCTACTTTTCCATCTGGCTCCCCCTGCTTTTCCCCTTTCCCACTTTCAGACTTTCTAATGTAGAAGCCATATTAAATTACGCTTATAAAATGCAAACCACACATTCATACCGAATGACTAGGAAAGTGCTTATACACAAATATATGTTTGTTGAAAAAATGAAAATGCAGTTATCTAGGACAGGAGAAAGTTGCCTGTGTTGTTAGCAATAATATATAGTAAAAATAAAACTGGGTCATCAGGAGGAAGGGATGATGCTAGAGAAAACAAGAGAATCAGAACAATGCAAGGCTATGAGTACCAAAGAAGTGTAGACCCTACTCAGTGGTCAGGACAACCTATCAAGGAGGAGAAGAATAAATAGGGCCAGATTTGCATGTCAAGGATCACTCTTATTGTATGTAAAAAATACCATTTTTGCTGGCTTTGCAGCTCTAATGACTATAATAGGGAAAATGAGACAGGAGGAGAGGAAGAACAAAGCCGGGTTAAGCTACATTATGAAGCTCTAACTTAAACAAAACACCACCCCAGAATGAGTGAATATATGTGATAAGTAACCAGACTATAAAATGAAAATCTTGCAAAGAGTCATTGGTACCCTAGGCAGGAGGCAACACTAGCCTTAATTAGCATAAAGGAGAGAAATGAGGGACAGACTAGAATAAATTTGAGATGTAGCAGAGTAGAACACAGCAGTGATACTGAAAAGCCGATATCAGGGCTGACTCGACAGTTTCCCACTCAGATGTACCTTTTACCCAGACAGGGCACATAGAGCACAGTATATGTCAGTAGGTACAAAAGCGTTCTTGCTGACATTCCGAGGTTAAAAAAATGTCATAGTATCCAGGCATCCAGGTAAAGCTCCTATTTGGCAACTAGAATTATGAGAATGCAGCCGACAAAAATAAATAAATAAATAAATAAATAAATAAATAAATAAATAAATGTCTGACTAGAAAGTGCAAATTTTAAAATTATTAATTTATATGATGTAGTAAATTCTATTGTTTAATCACATCTGAAGCAAAACTTGAAGATTAATCCCAAATGGGAGCTTTAAGAAACAGAAACTTTGAGGGAGCAGAGAGTTTGTAGGTGGACAACTACAAGAAAACAGTACTTTCTAGAAACAACAGGAAAGTTGCACATATGAACTCAGGATTGGGACAGCATGGTCGTGACCTACACAAGCTCAAGGCAGACAAAATCCTATCGTAGCATGAGGTGTGGAGGCATAAACTGCTACCTTTAGCTAAGGAGCCCTCGTGTGATAGCTGTTGAAAAACGGGGCTCAGTTTTCCTTAAGTGGGTGAACTTCATTAGGTCAGTGGTCTGAGGCAGGCCTCCCACCCAAGAGTATTTGGGGAACACAAAGTGGACTCAATATGTTGAACATAATTAGAATATATTCTTAAAGGGGGAAGCGAGGAGATGGAGAGATGGCTCGGTCGTTAAGAGCTCTTGTTCGTCTTGCAAAGACCTGGATTGGTTCCCAGGACTCATGTGGTAGCTTACGAACATCCATAACTACATAATTCTACAGGACCTGGTGCCTTCTTCTGGTCTCCATGAGCAACACACACACACACACACACACACACACACACACACACACACACGGGGGGGGGGGAGCATACATACATACATGCAGGCAAAATACATACACATAAAATAAAATGATAATTATTTTTTTAAAAAGAAACAAAAAGTTACTGTGACTATTGCACTTCCAAGATGGGGTTCTCAGAACTCTATGAGGATGAGATGAAAACAGGAACATGTGCTCACACGGACTGATTTTTACCAAGTGATGTCCTATAGGGACCTAGAAGTAAGCAGGCATCGCCAGTTACATTTCTTTTGTGTCGGGCAGAACAGTGAGTCAAAATAAACTTCCACTGTAACTTTCCCAGTCTTGCAAAGTGGAATAGAAAGCAGACCAGCATAGATAAGACTAGGAAGAGACATACGATAAAATCAGAAGAGTAGTCCACGCTACCTAAGAAAAAAAGGTTCTACAGAGACCAGAAACAAATGAAGTCCCAGCATTACAAGGAAACCCAGAAATTAGCAATGGGCATTGATATCTGGAACACGCAGGTGTGAACTGAGAGAATTTCAGATGGGAGAACTTACACATCTCCGTACTCTACACACAGCACTGTGAAACAGATCTGATTTACACACTGAGCATTTTTCCAAACAGCTCCATGTTGAAAGAGATACCTGTGTATTCCACTGAAGGGAAGTAGCATTCAGAGGGGTTTTCGGTGAGAAGAAGTACAAATTTTTCAAGTAGTTCTCCTAAAGCTGTAACAGGAATGAGAGTGATTAGAATTTTAAAAGTCAAGAAAATACAATGCGTGACAACTTTAAGTCATAGACTAGCACATAAAAGTCACCTGAATGCCACAGCACTGAGTTCAACTCAAAACACATACTTTTATCAGTATTCATAACGTGATTTCAATTAAATCTTAATAACTTAGCTGTGAACTCATTCAGTAACTAAAGAAGAAATAGCTATATCTTTAGGTTACCTAACAATTACTTCAGAATTTGTTAATTGTTTTTAATGTATTCATGAGGTGATCATTTCTCTTCATTTGCATACAGAAGAAAATAATGAACTCTAAGACCAAGATTAATGCATAAGTCATGTCACTTTCAGATCTGTGGCACAATACGTCTTTTATACTTTGCAGCTGACGGTATTTGTTCAAGAAACCAGATCAAAGAAAGCATGAACTATCTGACTTAGAAGTGACAAAATGATTTCTTTCCAGGTTGCTCTGATAACATCACAGTGTTTGCATACATCCTACAAATGGATGCTCCAGGGGATTAAGTTAATATGCGAGCAGAGGAATTTGTTTTCTTTTCTCTAAAGAAATACATCTGTAGAGTGGTTGATTGCTATATGGTGAAGCCAGAGATCTTGCTTCACACTTTAAAATTGTGCCCTTCTTACACTTGGAATATTAACCATGACCTTTATTAGTTTCATGGATTCTACTTTACATTCAAGCATATTCTAAGCATGTAATTCTTCAAAGAAAAATTACTGTTCAAAATGTAAAAGCCAAGTAACAAAAATGGAACCTTGTAGTTTTTAGTAATTGTAGAGCATAAGCTATATATTACAGCAGTTTGAGGCAGAGATGAAAATGAAATGTTTTTATTCATTGAACTCTATTCATTATAGGATTTTGGAGCAAAGTATTTAAAAACATGAAAATTCAATAGTCATGGCTTGAAAAATACCTCTGCATACAGATTTAAGTTTGAAATTGTCTAGGCTGGTTCTACATTTATAAACCCAGGCATAAAGCTATTGTATTTCTAAAATTGCTTCAGAAGTTTGTCTTTTATGAATCTTCATATTCCCGCATGGCAACTTTTAACTTCCATATAAATAAACTTTTCTAGAAAGGATAATGTGATGAAATTCACATACAATTATTTTTAATTTAATGATTAAGACTAATAATCTAAAGTGCAAGATAAATAGTAACAAACATTGCTCAGAAACATCATTTTCTATGGATATGTCCATTTCAACCTTCAATTATATTGTAATTATGTGCTATGTATTTGAATATGATGTTTAAAATAATGGGGGAAATCAAAGCATACTGCTAAGCAGTTATTGGGGTGCATTCTCTCAAAACACCAGGGGTTTTGTTGCTGTCTTTGTATACAGGCTTATATGTCAGTCTGCCTATTGCTTTGAACCTTACACAGAAAGCACAATATTTGATACCTATATGGTATGGAAGTTGTCAGATTTGCCACTTACACATGGAAGGCTTGGCCTGAGACAGGGTGATTCAAAGGAGAGTCAGAGAAAAGAACAAGCTGGCATCTCTCTCTATGGTGGAAAAATAGCAAGAAGGAGTATTCTGCTTTCTAACCCTACAAGTACCACGGAGCAATTTAAAATCGCATGTTAGGATTTTGTTTTCTTTGTTTTGGTTTGGTTTTTGTCTGTTTGTTTGTTTTTATTTTTGGTTTTGTTTTATTTTGGAAGCAACATACTCAAAATGCCAGCAGAATCTCCTAAAACCAAATAAGTAGCAAAAGTCACCAACATTCTAGCTTACTGGTGAAAGATACTAAACTTTAGGGTTCAGGAATCAATTCTTAATGTTAAAAACAAATTCACTCTGGAATGTTTCCCTGAAAGCAAACTATGGAGTATTGTTTCATCTAATATGTATTCTAATCTTAAATAACATGCCTGAGATTTCCATAAAGGATTTTAAATTACGGCCCCTTCTACATTTAATTATGCCTGCTCTCTAGACTAGGAATATGGTTAAAAAAAAAAACTCTACAATTGTATTCCTACGCCTAAAAGAACACATGGGCTTTCTGTAGAGGAGAGACTGAAGGCAGGAACTGAAGAGGAAGAGGTTGACTTCCATTCTCCCTTGACCTTGCCCCACCCCACCCCCATCCTAAGAGAATGGCAGCATTCTCCCAGATTATAATCCACATGCCTAAGTCTCTGAAGAAAGAAATCAAAGAAGACCTCAGAAGATGGAAAGCTCTCCCATGCTCATGGATTGACAGGATTAATACAGTAAAAATGGCCATCCTGCCAAAAGCAATCTACAGATTCAATGCAATTCCCATCAAAATTCCAACTCAATTCTTCATAGACTTAGAAAGAACAATTCTCAAATTCATTTGGAACAACAAAAAACCCAGGATAGCAAAAGCTATTCTCAACAACAAAAGAACGTCTAGGGGAATCAGCATCCCTGACCTCAAGCTGTACTACAGAGCAGTAGTGATAAAAACTGCATGGTATTGGTACAGCGACAGGCAGGTAGATCAATGGAATAGAATTGAAGACCCAGAAATGAACCCACATACATATGGTCACTTGATTTTCGACAAAGGAGCCAAAACCATCCAGTGGAAAAAAGACGGCAT
>CM052720.1:19928870-19982320 GCA_028551405.1 Uromys caudimaculatus
AGATCAAAAACTCAGGTGACAGCAGATGCTGGCGAGGATGTGGAGAAAGAAGAACACTCCTCCATTGTTGGTGGGATTGCAAGCTGGTACAACCACTCTGGAAATCAGTGTGGCGGACCCTCAGAAAAATGGACATAATACTACCTGAGGACCCAGCTATACCACTCTTGGGCATATACCCAGAAGATGCTCCAACATGTAATAAAGACACATGCTCCACTATGTTCATAGCAGCCAAATTTATAATAGCCAGAAGCTGGAAACAACCCAGATGTCCCTCATCAGAGGAATGGATACAGAAAATGTGGTACATCTACACAATGGAGTACTACTCAGCTATTAAAAACAATGATTTAATGAAATTTGCAGGCAAATGGATGGAACTTGAAAATATCATCCTGAGCGAGGTAACTCAGTCACAAAAGAACGAACATGGGATGTACTCACTGGTAAGTGGATACCAGCCCAAACGTTTGGAATACCCAAGTTTCACTTCACAGTAACCACTGGACTGAGAGTGAGGTCCCAGATGGAGGAGTTGGAGAAGGGACTGAAGGAGCTGAGGGAGTCTGCAGCCCCATGGAGGGAGCAACAGTGTCAACTGTCCTGACCCCCCAGGTCCTCATGGAGGCTGGACCACCAACCAAAGACTACACAGGGAGGGACCCATGGTTCGGACCACATATGTGGCAGAGGAGGGCCGCGTTGGCCATCAGGGGGAGGGGAGGACCCAGTAAAGGGGAATGTCAAGGTGGGAATATGGGAGTGGGCGGGCGGATGGGTGGGAGGTGGAAATCCCTCATAGAGGTGGAAGAGAAGGAGGGTATATGTGGTTTCCAAAGAGACCTAGAAAGGGGGAAACACTGGAAATGTAAATAAAGTATCAAAAAAATAATAATAATCCACATGCCTGACACTCCACCAGGTCCGAGGTTACTATGAGCACTTGATCCCAGCGGGGGAATCGACAGTCAGTTTTCTTCAAGGAGAGGAAGAGGAGGAGAGAGTAAGAGAGAGTCAGCATTAGAAATGGGGAAGAAAGATGGAGAACAGGAAGTAGAGGACAGTGGAGTAGGAGGTAGATTTGATCAAAACACATTGTGCCATTAGATAAAACATATTTTAAAAGAGATGACACATTTGGGGAGTGAGCAAGTCAGGAATGTTCTATCCTTTTGAATGTGACCAAGTCCTTTTAAAGACGTTTACAGACCCACATTGGCCCTTTCCGTCATGTGAGGAGGCAGCGAGGGGCCATCGCTGAAGCAGATAAGAAGCCTATACTAGACAGAGAATCTGCCTGAGCCCTGACCGCTGTTTCCCAGCTTTCAAAACTGTGAGAAATAAATGTATATTTTTAAAGATATAGAAAGTTAAGACACCATTATCACAGCAACACAGTGTTTGCAAACACTCAAACTCTGGATTCAATGCCCAAACACACTTAAATATGAGTACATGACAGCTATCTCATCACAGCATATGAGAACTGCATTAAAGGTTCGGTTCTCTCCATGTTCATCTTACAGGAGGTGAGCAGATATTTTGTTCCTCAGACCCTTGCATATTCAGGAACATATTTTTTTCTCATGCCTCTACTCCCTAAAGTCAGAATTCTAATTTTGTAAGGACTTAGTCCACACAGCTCTATATAGTTTTAATAAAAATGATTGTATGCATGGCCACCCTGTCCTTCAACATATTTTCAAACTGTCCAGCTTCATTCTTTCATTTAAAAATCTTTGCTGTTTTTTCATTTAAAAATCTTTGAACAATTACAGATTCATAAGTTGTAGGGAAGCAAAAATGACAAGAACTTCCTTCAGCAATGCTGCAGGGCGACCTTACTTCAGATAAGAATCTTTTGACCTCTCTCCTTTTGTGAGGACAATTTCATTATGTTGACTAAGGTTCCACTTCGATTTGACCTCCGTCTGTCCTAAGAAGCCCACTGTTCACTGTATGCTTATCCTTCGTAGAAAAGGTCCTGGTTCTCTTGGCTCTCAAGACGCCTTGTCTCACTTTTGAAAGCTTGGTAGCCCTGTGTTTGTTGGGGGTTCCTTGCACATCTCCACTGTAGGGTCTGCTCATATCTTATATGCTCAGGTCTCTTGACAAGTCAACAAGTTCCCAGCCACCATTTCTTCAGTCACCTTTGTTGTCCCGGATTATCTTTCAGGGCAGAAATACTGAGTCTGGCTGAGAACCATTTCCCACACTGTTTCTACGACAAGAAGTTAACCTGTAAAAAGTCTTCTGCTTTGGGAGGCTGCCCTTTCCCTGCTCCTGCAGCTAGAGAAAGCAGGGTTTTATTGCTCCATTCCCTTTCCCAGCATCTGTTGTTATTCTCAGTATCAGGCTACAAAATATAGGTCAAACGAAGACACAGGAAATTTACTTCCATGGACCCTAAGCAGCCAGCTTGTCTTTTGCTTTCTGGGTCATTTTGTTTGCTATATGTGGGATGCCCCAGGTCTTTACCTGTGTACCCTAACACAGATAAGGACAAAAACATCTAACCTGTCTTCCAAAAGCATATGTCACTTTTGGACCTCTTTTCATAGTTTTACTATGTCAGTCCTTAAATGCTATTTCTGTCAGATAAATGAGTCTACCATAGGTTTTTCTTCGTTTATTGTTACCTTCTTCAAAATTGCATTTGGAGAGATGCAAAGGATTAAGCACAGGACATTATGTGATGAGCAAGTGCTCTACCACTGAGAGACTCTTGCAGTCCTGAACTCTCATCAGAGAAAGCATATGGAGACCAAGCCTAATGAGGAGAGTCCAATCTTCAGGACCCATATGATAGGAGAGAATGGACTCTCCAAAGTTCTCTTGGCTTCCACATGTATGTTATGTCATGAACACATCCTACCCACCCCTATGGGCACACACGAGTTCACACAGCGTGCACACATACACACACAAGCACGCACACAGGAACGAAATATAATTTTTTAAATATAGAAATAATCACTAATAATAAAATTATAAATGAATTCCATGCCTTCATTTTGCTTATTTAAAATTATTAGAAAGTCAGTATGCCTGGAATCCTAGATTTTAAAGGCTCAGGCACAATATTTTAGAATTTAAAGTTAGTCTAGGTTTCATAGCAATATTCTGTCAAAAATAATCATGTATTAGATAATAATGGTCCAGTTCCTGAGTAAGTACTTTAGTTAAGGTAGCATCTTATATAGAAAAGCTAGGATCATATCTATATGGCTTCCACCAAGTACAACCAATTTCTAACATTGACTATTAAGTATCCTGTATGTGTTATATAGCGACCAACTTAAAGTGTAGTAATCACTCATAGGAATTTTAGTCATGAACTAAGTCATCAGTTTCAATGAAAAAATATACAAGGCACATATTAAACTGTATGACTATTAGATCACTCAGAAGATTAACAGGAAATACTGATTAGAAAATGATGAGAAAATGGTGCTTTAATGGAGAGCTGCCTCTAGAATATCAGGTGCAAGAGGTTAGAAATGACCACATCTGGGGTTGATCCTGAAATTGATTGCTAACAATGGACAGAGACTAGGAAATTCGGGTAGGAAAGCCAAAAGAGCACAGCTAATCTACTGAGACTTCCCTAACAAGAAAATAGAAAAAGAACAACGGGAATTCTGTAATGATTTGCATCATAATGAATAAAAAGTATAGAGTCCAATCCCACATTTGAAATTCAACAGTGAAGCAGAGTGTCCCTGTGTTTTCTTCTGGCACTGAAGTGTTAATGCAAAGGGAGCCAAGTGCATGTACTAGTTAACAATCCTGTGGGTTCGGAGAGATTCGGGAAACCATCACTTCACCCAGGGACTGGAAGTGACAAAATGCACAGCTGTCGGTCCTCACAGCTTTGTGCCTGGAAGGAAATCCACAAGTACAAGGAGAACACATGCAAAAACGTGGGGAAAAACCAACAGGCAGTCTGCTGAATATTTTCTCAAGGGTTTGCCTTTGGAATTAGTTCCCCTCACATTACAGACAGTGTCCATAGGGACTGGAAGAAATCCTAAGTGAGGGAAGTCATGAGTGACTGCATTGTTAACACACGCATAGCCATGTCAAGGCCAGCAAGGCTTCTGGTCTGTGGGAAACTGGCAAAGCTGATATCCATATGGGAGTAAGACCTTCTGTAGCAGTCCCAGTGGGAGTGTCCATGAGCACGAGACCAGCCTGTGAAAAGACTGGCAACTGCGGCTTTCTCCTAAGGTGTTCACAGCCTGATGTTGTGCCTCTATAGGGACTTGCTACCAAGATTAGCTAGCCCCGTCCCCTGCGCTGTACTGATAAACACATTGAGGTTCCTGGTTGTGGAGACAGCAGAACCCCACCTGTTGTGTCTATGTTTGTCTCTGTTTTGACTTCCTGGCCACTAATAGTCAAGGGTTCAGGACCTAAGCTGGGCCCATTGTAAGGCTGGAAATGAGATAATTTATTATTAAGCCAGTGTTTTACTTGTCTGTGTCTATCTGATAAATACTGTCTCTAATAGGCAAAAGGCTAGGTATAAAAAGGTGACATAGAAAAGTGACACTGTAGCTTTTGATATTAGATTACTTAGATCTACTTCTTGCCTCTTCTACTATAGAGAACTAGGCTGTTACCTAAAATTATGAATTTCAGTTTCATGACTGAAAAAATATAGATTACATAATAAAGTTGCTGTGGAGTACACTGAGCTTTGTGTAAGTGACTAAGCATTAGGCAGAGAATCCTGGAGTTATGACTGGAAGTAGCTCACAGTATACTGATGGACACAACATCAAAAAGCAATGAATAACGGAGGAAAGACATGTGGACAAGTGCCCAAGATGCCAAAGAAAACCCTCTGTTGGGTTTATCTATACCAGTCCAGAAGATAATGTTTCCCTATGAGACAGAAATACTCTCAACTGTGTTCTGTTGTTATTTTGTTTTTCAAGTAAGACAGGGTTTCTTGTTTATCCCTGGATGTCCTGGAACTCTCTCTGTATACCAGTCTGGCCTTAAACTCAGAGATCCCCCTGCCTCTGACTCCCGAGTAATGGGATTAAAGGTGTGTGCCACCAACCCTAAGGCCAGAGCTATGTTTTTTGATGTATTTAAACATTTAAACTAAACTATTCCAAGCCACTCCTCTCCTAAGTTGCTATCTATTTTTGGTCATGCACAAAACCTACTGAGAAAGCCTATTTTAAATATTCTCTCTTATACAATCAAGAACATATATAATAGATGCTTTATAAATCTTAAGGGATATGAAACATGTTTAGCTGCTCATCTATACTCATACTGTGGAGAATAATTGAATAATTTGTGATTTTGTTGCCACATAAATATTTCATTATTCTCTAAAATACCATTTCAAGCAAACTATAAATTTAGTTCTTAAATTCCTGTTTTTAATTTTATAAAAAATATGAAAGCCATTAAGTATGGCTGATGAAGTTAAGTCACTTCTAAATGACAATGCTTAGGAAGTCTACCATAACAGCAACAGATTAAAGTTACAGCTTCAGAAAGCTAAAACACATGTAAATAACTGAAATTAAACTTGCTTGATAAGTCTGAAACTAGAGATGCTTCCTTATGACAAAGCTTCCTTAGGAATCATTCTGTTGGTGTGGCTGAAGCCTGGTGATGTTTTAAGATACTTATGTCACTAGTGAACTGATTAAGTCTTCTACAAAGATACAGCAATGTGGTATATGAAGCTGAAGACTGTTGAAACCAGGTAAGCTGTAGCCCAAGGAAAGGCAGGGGGACTTCAGAGCTGCTCACCACCTCAGACAGTCTGTCATAAGGCTTAAGAGTTCTCTGGTCTTTGGTTCTCTCAGAATTACAATTCCCTTGGGGGACAGTGGACTTGCCCAATTAGCATTATGTGTCCTGCACACATAGGTAGCACTCGCCAGGAGCCACAGCTTCTGCTCTGATAACTTTACAGGGAGATCCCCAGTATGAAACAGCACACTCACCACTTCCACGGACTGCATCTGGCTTGGACTTCATTGCTTTACAAAACTGTCTTCGGCAGTTTTCTATCCACTCTGTTTGTTTATCAGACATTTTGAAGCACGATATCAGGTTCCCAATATCATTATCTAGTAAATAACAGGTTAAAATATTACAAGCTAGATAGTCAAATATCTGTACTAAAGTTAAATACATTAACAATAATCCCTGATAGCACAATAGAGCAATGATAATTTAGTATAAGAAAATGACAGCCTTCCACTCTGTATTGGAACCACTAAGTAAATTAAGGGTTAATTGAACACCGATACTAGTATACTACAATTGCCAATCATCAGATTGGCCACTAAGTGAGAAATAGGCAAAGAACATGCATAGCACATGGCTAGACAGGGGATGTTTCATGTGCAGAATAGGACAAAGTGACAAAGTGAGCTGGTAGCAGAGGTCCTATCAGATTAACTCCAACAAAAAGCAGTTTACAAATTCTTATTTCGTTTCAGAATTTCCTACGTACTATTTTCAGACTTTGGTTGGTAGTGGGTAACTGACCATGGAAGCTGAAACTACAGGTAAGGGAAAACTACCAGATTCCTGTACATGTGCACACACCAAGAATCCACAGAAAGACGTCTTGGTAAAGAGAAGATGATCGAAATTACTGTTCTAATTAGTCTTAAAAGGCTGAGGCATCTCAACCATCATCCCACAGTAATCACAGCCGAAATTCTATTTGTATGCATAACTAATAATGGACATGGATATTTAAGTTACAAAGAACACTTTGAACTCCCACCTCCCCCGCCCCTGTGTAGTGCTCACACTTCATACTCAGAATGGCCCTACCTAAGATTCCAAAGCACTGGAATTACAGCTGTACACCACCATGCCCAGCCCCTCGCAGAAAATGATAGCCTTGCAAAATCAGGCTGAAACACAAGTAACTCCCGGCCAAAAACTATCCACTGTTGTTTCAAAGGATTTAGAGGAATATAAAAAGGAAATGGTTGAACAGAGTGTAGTTTATTATTAAATTCTGACCTCCCACTCTGGAAAAGAAAGCAACCAGCATTTGTATAACAGCATCTATAACTCCCGAGCCATTCATTATACTGAGCAAGCTGAAAGAGGTACAGAGGAAGCATCTTCTGCATCACTGTCCGTGTGAAATACGGGCACCAAAAAAGTAATCTTATAGTAAACAGTGGTTCTCAAGTGGCTGCAGTTTTGATCTCAAGAGGGCATCAGGCAATAGGCACTTCAATTGTCACAAATGAGATAGTGGAATGAGAGGTCACCTGGCAGAGAACCCCAGAAATGCTGCTAAATACAGACTCATTCTTCAAAAGAGAATGAGTCCTTTTACTGTCTAAACTAGCTATTTTAACAGCTACAGCCCAGGAGAGAAACTAAGATCTTAGTAGTAGTACTATCTTACCAGACCCTTCACTTGATGAGCTGATGTCAAATCAGAGACAACTACTTTTATCTTCAAGAAATAAATCTGAATTTCAAGAATAAAAGCAATATAGAAATAAGAAAGAATAAGAATAGGTCTAATTTGATTGAGTTCCATCCCAGTGAGAGCCATGTGCAACCTTATCTCAAAAAATAAAAACAAAAACAAAAACAAAAAACCCCACACTTTTCAGGGAAAAAACTCCCTTTTTATTCCATAGTATATAACTGACAGTGTTTGTGGACTTACACTTCCCCTCATAATGTGTTATAATGTGTCAGAGAATTCAGATAACAGACAGCCGGCATCAGGGAGCTCACGTACTCACCTAAGACTTGATATGGCTCCTGCAGACAGTAACATATAGAGCTTAAAGGTTTAAGCACTTATACTGAATTTGGTCAAACCTCAAAACTTATAAGCCGACGAGTCTGGCCTGGAATTTGCTTATAGTTTGTATTATGTCCAAAATTAAGAGCTATTGCCATTTACAGTTATGGACTATAAGATGAAAGAACCATTTTGTCATAAGGGAAGATATCAGAAGAATTTATCTGTATTGTAATATTAGCGGGCACATTGCATTAAAGAGAAAGATTATCAATAAGGAACTTTTATATAGTAGTAAGAGGAATTTTTTTTGCTAGGCAGAAAATCAATTTCCCATCAGATATGGTGAAGGAAGCAATAAAAGCAGAACACTGACACTGCAGAAGGATGCAGGTGGAATGATTGTCCAATGAGATGCTAGACAGTTTGATTTTTCTAATTGTAGGTAAAATGGGATGAAAGGCTAGCCATGCATACTTTTATGTGCCATTGAAAATGACAGTGACGTTTCGTAGATGGTAAAGTAAGTATAATGAGGGTACCCAACTCAGGAAAGATGTATACTGAAATGCACGGCAAAGAATTTTCAACTCCATGTGCTATGGATGTTCAGTCAGATCTGCGGTTATCACAGCTGAGAGGCAGAGTCACTCAGGTCCGGCTGTAAATAATTCCCAGTGACTACTGACAATAGTCTGAAGGACAGCATTTGATGGGAGAAGAAATCTCGTGCTGATTCCTGTGGTCATTAAACATGTATGGATATGGCCCGAGTTCCCAGACCCTTGAGTCCCTGAGAAATCAGCAAAAGGAACACAGATTTCATTGATTTCCAGTTCCAAGGGCTTTAGTCCAGGGTGATTTTATCTGATTTTGCTGATTTTATCACTTTAAGGCTGTGAATGAATATGTCTATGAATACACCAAAAATCAACAAACTGGCCAGGTGGTGGTGGCACACACCTTTAGTCAGGAGGCAGGAGGCAGATCTCTGTGAGTTCAAAGCCAGGCTTGTCTACAGAGCAAGTTCCAAGATAATCAGGGCTACACAGAGACACTCAGTCTAGAAAAGCAAACAAACAAACAAATCAACAACTGTCTACTTTAAATGGATGAATTATATCATATATTAATTATATCTCAAAGCTATTAATGGTAGTGAAAAATGCCTTAAGAGTGATCCGGAATCTGAAGGCTAACTACCATAGAAGGTCTAGAGGTGAAGGATGATGAGGGAAAGGACAGGGAAGAAGCACACTTGTTTACACAGGCAGCTCCCACTAGCTGTCACTCCACTTAGACACCAGAAAGCAAACCTTCTGGAAGAAGAAATGGATTAGCAAGGAATGGTTGCCAAGGAGTTCCTGGGAACACTAAAATGTTCCCTTCTGTGAGAAGTTACCAATATATTTTTAGATTTCAACAAATGACCCATACATATTTCTAAGACCTGAGAAAACAACCAGCAAGTTAGTACTACCCTAAGGGACTTGCTAATGGACTTACTACACAAGAGAAAGACAGAGAGCATACTCTCCTCCTTGAGGATGACAGCACCCACTGAGTAAAATGGACATCAAAGTATCATCACAATAAAATGGAAATTCCACAGTGTGCAGAAGCCCTGAGTGCAAGAAGTCCTGAGTGAAGGTGTATTGTTGACATGGGTGTGGCCACATCAAGGCCCCTGAAGCTTTAGACCCCTGGGAAAATGGCAATGACTCTGCCCCACAGTAAGGGTCAGAGGGATGGCAACGTCTTCTTCTGGTCCACATATGGACATTGCTGGTGTGTGAGGAAAATGCCCACCACAGATTCCTCTGCCTGGGTATGTACAGCCTAGCAATGGTCCACTATAGAGAAAGGTCTGATCGAGATTAGCTAAACTTGTCTCCTTGACCCAGCTTTTCCTCTGCCTCCTTGTTTATCTGTTAAACATTACCTCCTAGTCCACCCGAATGCAATAATCTGCCTCTCTGTTCAATTGTACATAATTAAAATGCTGAGTCTCCAGAAGAGTCCAGACCACCCAGTTCCAGATGTGTGTGTGTGTGTGTGTGTGTGTGTGCGTGCGTGTGTGTGTGTGTGTGTTCTCCTTCATCTCCTCGCTGTCCAGGTCTGCCCCTGGCACCATGCTAGATGTCGTACCACAGCATCAGGATATATGAGATATAAATATAATAGAGTTTGCTTACGGCAGCCAGATAAAGGCAATGCATGTGTGTATGTCTCTCTCTGTGGCATATCTGCATGTGCCCAATTGTGCCAGTGTGCTCACCTGTGCAGATACAGATGGGTGCCAGAGGTTGGTGTTGACATGTTTGAATTGTTTCTCAGTTTTATATTTTAAGACCAGGTCTCTCACAGAACCTAGAGCTTACAGTTTGGGCCAGAGTGACTGGCAACTGAGTCCATCGGATCTGACTGTATTTTCCTCCAACATACATACGCCATTACACCCAGTCAGCTTCTATGTGGTGGCTAAGTATCTGAACTCAGATCCTCACACTTGCTTGGCAAGGAGTTTACCCAGTAAGCCCTCTCCCCACTTGGGATAAAACTAATTTTTAAAAATAATAAAACAATGTCAGACAGAAAAAGATCCCAGAAATTGTCTTATTTTTCTGAGATATTTCTCTCTAATGCCTTTGGTATCTGGAGTGTGCTACTCAATTCCTCAGACTGTTTCAATCTCAGCACAGGAAGTCTGCATTTCTCTTGCCTCTTACAAAAACAGAAGTCTTCACCCTAAGTTCAGGCAAACAGAATAAAGTAGAGCAGACTGGTCAATAGGTCATGAAAACTCCTGAGGGAACATGGAGAATAAAAACCATCATGCCTGAATAGCATCTTATAAGCAAACAGGTGGGCCCCATGAGCTACCCCAGCAGTTCCTGCTGACAGCTTCCTACATGCTAACCTATACCTGCTTTGTGGTCACAGAGTCAGTTTTTGTCTTCTGCAAAATGAACAATATAAATTATCCTAGCACAGTTCAGGTATATTCTAAGTATTAAATACTGCTGCTATAGGCAGTGCAATGTTTGCCTTTGGTGCTCTGTGTTCACATACATGTATGTACACATGTATGTGTGTAAACATACACGTAGAAATCATTAGCTTTTATAGGGCCACCTAAATTTTAATAATATTGCATTGAAATGTTCACAAAGAGAAATGGTTGAACTAGAGAGTGCCTCCAGACTCGTGTTTATAGAGACGAATCATCTCACAGCTCCCATGATGCCGAGCGGCTAAGAGGAGACAATCTAACCAATGAGGACATGCCAACTGTAGCATGCAGGATAAATCTAAAAGCTAGAGAATGAATGAGGATCAGTTCATCATGTGCACATAACGGGGACGAATTTTTTTCAACAATGAAATAACATCCTAAAATTCTGCGTGCAAATGATGACTAACCTGATGCCTGGAAGAATGAATGAATTATTGTTTCTGAATCAAAAAGCAGAGCAAAAAAATATATGAACTCTGCTAGTAATTATTAACTTGAGCACAGTATTGCATAGGCACTGTTTATTTAACTGTTTCAGCCATACTAATTCTGACTTAACTTACCCTTTTAGAACATGAAGTTGGTTACATTTTCCTCATTAAGTTGGCAGAGCTTTGATTTCCATACTTACATTTGAGGGAAAACTAGCCACAAGTTTCCTTCCTGGAGCATTTTCTGTTTTCTTCCCCCATCTACACATCATGGCACAGATTGTAGGACTATCAGAATGACATATACAATTTATAAACTCAATATATCTTTGCAAGATCTCTCCCTGAAGTTATCTTCACATGATCATTGCTGCTTAGATTATTTTCTTTGAAATATAGAGCCACAGACAAGTTCAGGCAGGTCTTAGAAGGTATACAGCAGGGCCTACTGTTAAATTAGGACTAATGTCTGATTCACATGTTTGTGGCTATTTACAAATAGAACAGCAGTATAAACAAGCCCCTATTGTGTGGGAAAATGAGAGACTAAATAATTCTAGAATTGTACAACCTTTCCTAAAACAAAGGCTGTGCTGGGAGGGCTATGACGACACAGGCCTTCCAAGCTAACGGAGAAAGATTTTGCCTGGAAGAGTAAGTACCATGATGCAATAGGTGTTTCAGAAAATCATTCTGGCTGCGGTATGAGAACAGACTGAATACAGGCAGGCTAGACTTGCTGTCAGATTACTTGTGGGGCTTAAAGGAAGGGAAAATACCAAAATACCCTTTAGGCTTATTGCCTGAAGAAATGGAGGCACAAAAGTTGACAGGTCTGAATTGGGAAAGAATATCAAAGGAACAGATTTTAAGAGACTGTCAGAAAATGATCGCAGTCATGGTGTCTGATGCACTTACCAACTTTCCTAGAGAGATGTCAAGAGAAAAGGCACATGATACCAGAACCCAAGATAAAGATAAGAGCTGGAGATAACCTGACAGCCACCGTGATACTGGGCAGCATCTCCTTGGTGACAAGACAAGCTAAGATCTTCACAACAGTAAAATGACCAGCTAAAGCAAAGGGTCACTCAGGACTGAGACCCAGTGAGCTCCAAAGTTTAAGAGTTGGAGGAGATATGAAGGATTGGAAGAAGGAAGGAAGGAAGGTTCAGAGGAAGGGAGGGAAGAAAGAAGGAAGGAAATGGGAAAAAAGAAAAGAAAAAAAGAAAGAAAAGAGAATATAATCAAAGATGTATTTACCACAAATGCAGGAGAAAAACTGAATAGGTGAATTTTCCAGGAGACAAGCAATAAAATGTTTCAAAAGAAGAAGAGGGGAAGAAGAAGGGGGAAGACACAGAGGAGAGGGAGGAGGGGGAGGAAGAGAGGGAGGAGGAGGAGAAGGAGGGTAAGCGCAGGGTTTTCTGTGCCAAATGTTGCTGTCCCTAGGTCTAAGGTAAACGAGCATTAAGATGAAGCTGGCATAGCTGCGAGATGCAGTGCTAGGTAGAAAGCCTGATAATTGGCTTGCAGGAGGCTCAAGAAAGAACATAAGAAAAAGACATAAGTACTCACTTGAGGAATTTTGCAATAAAATGAAGGACAGAAATGGAGTTACAAATGTAAATATGAGAGAACAGGGGTTTGGGAAATAGCCCAGTGAGTAAAGTGCTTGCTTTGTAAGCACAAAGACCTGAGTTTAATCTGCAGAATCCATGTGGGCATGGCGGGACACTTGTAATTCCAGCACTGAGGTGGCAGAGACATCGGGGTGCCTGAAGCTTGCAGGCCAGTCAATGTAGCCCACTCAGCAAGTTCTAGGTCATTGAGACACTGCCTCCTTACCCCTCCCATGTATATATGTGCACGGGAATATGCAAGAATAGGGATACACACAAAAAGTTATACATAAATAAACAGAAATAAATACTATCCTTTTTGGCTTATGGGAAAGGCCCAGTAGGGAGTTTTGGTTTTTAAAAGACCTAAGTCCTGTCATTGTGACATCATAGGTTGACCTCTGGGACATTATGCTTTGTAAATAAGCCAGGCAAAGACAGATTGATACCTCATTTTGAAGCCTTAGAAGCAAACTGAGAAAGAACAGTTATGAGAAGCTAAAGGACATGCCCTGGGGAGACACTGGCCAAGAGATTCAAAATTTCAGGAACAGCAAAGAAGCTCAAGAGAGCTCTCTCTGACTTGAGAATCAGTAACAGAGGTCCCTCCCTGGCAAGCAGGCCAGTCAGGGAACAGGTAAGCACTTTTCACTGGGCCCGTTATCCTTCCTTTCCACCTCCCCAATATTACCCCCAGCTCCATAGCAGCCTGACTGTTGCACCCTGTCCGTCCTCTCTTCCCCAACTCCAAAGGGACTCTTCTTTGATCTACTAAGGTTTTCCCTTTGTCCTATGAACCTTTCCCTTCTACAAATTTGCCTCATCTGCCAACACCAATGGCAGTGTCTCCCAGGAAATCCACTGGCCATGCAGAGAATCAGGTAGCAACCCTCACCCTCTACCTGTCCTCCAATTCCAAAGCACCTTGGCAACCCCAGCTGCACAGCAGAGCAACTGAAGTGGCCTGTATTGCCTCTCTGCCCCCACTCCCTGAATCCACAGATTCCCATGGCAAATTCAACTTTCCGTCATCCTAAGGAGCCTCTCAGCACCCTGCCTTCCAGCCAATCCCCACTCCTGCTTGTCAGCTCCCAAAACCTAGAATTGCAAGTGGGAAGGAAGAAATTCTTAAACCCTGTTGATGGAAATGTAAACTGGTGCAGTCACTATAGAATCAGTATGGACATTTGTCAAAAAACTAAAAACAGAACTACCATATGATCCAGGTATACCATTCCTGACCATATGCCTAAAGGAATCTAAGTCGGCATACAGAGATATTGTACATCCATTTATACCGCAGAGTACTGACAAAAACCAAGCTACAGAAGCAACACAGATGCCTGCCAATGGAGGATATAGTGGTATATATACACAACTGAGTCTTATTTAACCACAAAGAGAAAAAAATGTCACTTACATAGAACAGAAAGTCTTTACTGTTAACTGAAATATACCACAAGAAGAAAACAAGTATCTCATTTTATCTTATATGCAGAATCTAGCTTTTGTAAAAAGAAATGTAAATAGAAGGCTACTTGGAAGAGGAAGGAGAAGAAATGGGAAGGGGGATAAAGAAGTCAAGGGGAGGAGTAAAAACTATCATAGTCCATAATAGATATGTAGTAACGTCCTAATGAAACTGACTATGTCATACAATTAATACACATTAATAAAAAGGTAGGCAATTGAGGCAGAAATTGATGAAGGCCGAGGGGGGAACTCCATCCAACTATGCAATGTATTCTGAAGGGTATCAGAGGGCCCTTCAGAAAAAGAGAATATGTTCACACCTATGTGTGTATTTACCTTTGTTCTCCTGGCTTCTTTTACTCAACATAATGCACACTCACACATGCACACATACACACAGTCCATTTATCTAAGCCTAGACTCAGGAAATTATGGACACCTTGTAGGTACACAGGATGAAGATCTAAAAATGAGAGACAAGCAAAGAACTGTAAGAATCATTATCAGTGAGGAGGAGCAAGGAGGATGTGGACACTGGCTTTTGTAAATCAGCTAAGGCGGTTCATTCCCAGTTCTGAGTGAAGACCTAAGCAGGCATGGGGCCAGTCAGAGGGCTGGTGTGCGTTAGTAACACATGGATGCTCTCTGCCATTTCCATTTCCAGAAAAATAAGAGATTTGGTTATTGTCTAAAGGATGGAGAATGGGGAAGAGAGAAAAGAGTTTAAAAATACTCAGCTAAAAGACCAGGAAAGTAAACTGATCTGGAAACACACTACAACTATCTGGAACCTTCTAGACAGAACATGAATCCATTATTGCTTTTTTATAAATCACTTCTGAATAGAGTAAAACTACACTTCCACCAGAACTGATTCCTAGGTACTGATGTATATGTTTATCCTTGGGGAAATGTCTATTTATACCTTATTTTCATTTCTTTTGTTCAAGTTCCCAAATATTTTGAAGAAACAAATTGATAATGGTAGAAGGCAATTAATAAAACTAACAGTGAGTCTGTTATTCAAAACATAATAAAGAAATGTCTATCTCTAAATGAAACTTAGGAAAGGAAACAGTGCTATATTATGTCACGGAAAACCTAAGAAAAAGGTCGAGGTACTGAAACAAACAAACAAACAAACAGGTATAGATATGTTATTTATAATTCCCAGGGAGACACCCTGCACTCGGTATTTATGAAATGCACAGTAAGAAGCAAGCATGTAGGTTAATAAAGACAAAAGCTACAGTATAAAGAGCCTAATAGACTCAGAGCAAAAGAGGACGAGAGGAAACACCTGAAGATGGCCTGGGTTCACTGAAGGACAGGAGTATGAAACCAGTCAAAGGCACCATTGCAAGAACCTCCTGAAAAATGCACAATGCTACGCACAAGGGTCTTAAAAAGTAATAGATTTGTCATGCAAGAGTGAAGCCCAAAGCCAAAACTTGGAAGCACATTATGTGAATGCAGAATACATCTTTTACACATGATTTCTTTCCGACGTAAGTTTGATGGCATTATAAAGCACAGGATGTTAAGAACTGACTTCGAAAATAATGAAAAGTTTCATCGTGGGGCCTCATAATTCTTGTATGAATTTCCTGGCCTGGAGCCTCTTGGCACAGCCCCAGCAGTGTATGATGCCATCGAGCTCAGACCCTTTGCTTGAGCCTTGCCTTTGCTCACAGTTGCTTCCCCTCCAAAGGTCACACACAGCCTGAACTATCCGCACCTCTTACATAAGCCTTTCTTTGGCAAGGCAGTTGGATTATAGCCTATCCTAGCACACTACTCTGTCTGCCTCACTCATGCTACCTTGCATAGCTGTACAACGATCCATTTGTGATGCCTCCAAAGGAAGATAAAATACTTCCCATTGTAATTCAAATTTAAATCCACGGGGCTCATGCAAACAGCAGTTATTTTTTAAAAAACACTGTGGTAAACAAACTTCTACATATGTAGAATTTAACTAATTAGTGGCTACTGGTCTAGATTTCTAAAAAAAAAAAAAAAAACCCATAAGTTTTAAAGATGTAATTATTTTGTGTATATGAGTGTTTTGCTTTCCTGTACCTCATGTGTGTTGAACACCCTGGGAGTCAGTGGTGGCTGTCAGAGACCATAGAGTTGGACTTACAGATGGTTGTGGAAGCTGAACCAGGGTTCTCTGCAAGAGCAGCAAGTGCTCTTAACTGCTGTGCTGTCTCTGAAGTCACTACCAATTCAGACTTTAAACCAAACATCCTTTGCTAATGAAGAGATGTGTTGTGCCTTTGCTGCCAGTAGGACTTTTTGACCTCATACAGTTACTAGATAAAAAGCAGGAGTAAATGTAAAAATTGAGAGGGAGCAGGCAGTGATGTATTCATGCATTCATGCATACATGCATACATGCTAAGTGGAATTCAATACTTACCATCCTTACGACCTCTTTCTCAAACTATAAAAGCATTGGAAGATCATTTGATAGGATGGATTTACCTTGTTTTATATCAGCACTTCGTGGCCCTTCTGGCACATAGCAGTGTGGCAGTGGATACGAAGAAAACACTGGCCAAGGATATGGGTCATCCCCCTAAACCACAACAGGTAACGAGCTGGGTTAAGATACTGAACTTTGGAGTATCAGTCATTTAAATTAACTTTTTTCTTCTCATAAACATCTTGTCCAATTAATCAAAGGTTATTTGCTATTATAATCAACTACTCCTAAAAGGCAATAAATAATGTAACATAAATTTTAAACAACTTGGATATATGATAACTTACTCATCTCACCAGGACTGATAATGATGGAGTTGCTTTTTTTTCATGAAAAGAAGAATACAATGTTTAAAGGGCCCTGTATTTAATTTTTCCCCACAAATGTATTTTTTTGTACCAATGATTTTTAGCTAATCTTTTCCAGGGTGATAGTCACAGAAAGAAAGTTCTTATGGACAACTATCCTCCATAAAGACCATATTAACTCCATAAAGCAAAACAAGAGTAAATACACAATAGTTACGGATTGGGACAAAGAGAAACTTGAGGACACATAGAACAAAGACAAGTAAATATGTAATAAAACAATAAACTATTGCTCTTCCACATACACACTGGCAACTGATGAGCTCTTGGAGACAATATTACTCTTGTTTTGAATGAGTTTATCTGTTTTATAAAGTTTGTCAAGCAACAAAAGTGGAATACTGGTCTGTAGTCAGTTGGAAAATGTTGTTTAGTGCCACTTCAGTTGGATGCTTTGTTCTAAAATGTGTCAAAATATTTCCCTCACCTTCTCAAGCATCCTCGGAGGCAAAACCCGCTCCAAAGGCCCGCCGATGAGATTGATCCTTACAAGAACATGATTTCTCTCTACTGATAATCCATCAATTATAAAGTTCCTGAGAGAGAATATATATCAATTTTGCTGTCTCTTTAAATGAATATGGTTTGATTTTTACATCATGTCACTAGATTGCAAAGAAACATAAACACATACACATATACGTACATACACAAATACATACATATACACACATACACACATACATATACATACATACATACACACATGCATACATACAAACACACCACACACACATACATACACACACACACACTCACACACAGACACAGAATAAAAAAGTATCTGTGAAACATACTGGTCATCAGCATATTTACAGTACAGAAGGTTATATTCATTTTTATAGATATGCATTATCAGTTCTTTGGTAAAGAGGAAGCAATTGATTGATAGTTGACAAGAGACTAGTGAGATTAATAGGAGTGTTTCCTTGATAAATGATCCTGTACTTACAGAAATGAGATTAGAACCCATATTATTTCTGAAGTGACTCAAACGTGTCTTTAAGAAGATGCTCAGTCATTGAAAACTAGGTTGACAATCAATGAGACAAAAGCTTTGCCTGTGTTCTACAGTGGCCCACGTCTATAACACACAGGGTACTGATAAGCAGTTTCTGAGGCTGCTGCTGTTTCCTTTCTATATTAAACCTCAGCCTCTGGGTAGGAAGGAGGTATACTGTTACGTTCTGAATTACAGACATGAGAGCAATGACAGCTACCGAATGTGTGTTCTATAAATGTCAGCCACATTGAGGTAATGGCAAGTGTGATTTATAAGTAGGGAAAAAAAGACCTAAACCTCACTTGGCAGATAATCAGAATGAATGGCTATAAGCTGACATAATTAGGAAACTGGAGACAGTATGGCTCTAAGAGAGATGTAAAACCAAGCATTGTATTCAACAGGTCATTGTAAAAAAATGATCTGACTTTAAAAGTAGTAGGACTTTGTGAAAGCTAAAGAAAAAATACTAAGACAAAAGGAACAAATGTTACATATAATACTCTCCAAAACCATATACTATTATCTTTCTGGGACATTCATGCTTAAATGGTTTTCTACTCCTTCATTTAAACATAGTAATTCCGACAGAAAGTTAGTTTCAAATAATTTGTAAGGTGACTTGCTGAATGTATTGTTCTAATGTTGCCTTGATTGTTGCTGTTTGTAAGGTGACTTGCTGAATGTATTGTTCTAATGTTGCCTTGATTGTTCCTGTTTGTAAGGCGACTTGCTGAATGTATCATTCTAATGTTGCCCTGATTGTTGCTGTATGTGTGTTTGTTGTTTCTAACCTGTGGTTCTCGGAGTTCTCAAAGGTATTTTCTTCTTGAGCAAGTAATAACATGTTGGATACTTGATACTGAGCCTCCAACAAGAGAAGAGCATCCAGATCACAGCACACCACACTTAGTAACCTACAGAGAGGAGAAAAGGAGCAATCACTTAAAGCACAGTGTGGACATTCTTCAGATCTCAAAGTAATTTCTGAGCCTTGAGATACCAATGTTATAAGAATATCTACACGGTTATTGCAAGTTCCTTTCTATTTTCAGTCTTGCTGTGCAGTCCAGGTTGGCCTGGAACTCCCTCTGTAGCACAGGCTGCTCTCAAACTTGCAGCAACCCTGTTGCCTCAGCTTTGCAAGGGCTGAAACTATAGCCATGAGCTACCATAATGACCTCTCAGATTTATTTTAAATATTTGTAATTGTAATCTCTGCTTCAGAAGTTATTCTTAATGTTTAATCCAGATTTTTCAAACTGTATCTATTTCATCACAAATTATGAGGACATTCTTTATAGCCAGGCTAGGTGGTGGGCACCTATAATTCTAGCCCTCGGAAGGCTGAGACAGGAAGATTGCCATAAACTCAAGGCCAGTTTGAAATATAGAAGATCTTGTCCCACAAAACAAAAACAAAACAAAACAAAAAACAGTAACAAAAAATAAATAAATAAACTAAAGATAATAGCAATAACAACAAGTATAGTTCAACTGTTACCTAAAGATTCATCAGGGAACATTAGCAAATCCATTATAAAACTACAAACTACCATAAAGTTTTTCAATAGCTAATTACAGAAGGAACAAAGAAATGATAATTTTGTCATAATCTAAGCCATTTTGCTTACTAAATAAAATGGTACTGTGAAATGGCAGTATCAAAATTGTTTTTCTAGAGACCTACATAGGGACATTGGAAGAAGGAAGTTTCGCTTTTCTTCGCCTGCTTGCATTTACTTGCCAGCACATCTGTTGGAACCTACTACAGAAGACAACCAGCTGAAACAACTAGCCTTGTGGGACTGAGCAACTACTAGACCCTTGGACTTCCCATTCACAGCAGACCATTGTTGGGGAATTGGACTACAGACTGTGAATGTCAGTAATGGGGTCTCTTTCCAGACATGGAGCTCTTGGCAGGAAGTGAGCCTTGGCTCTGGACACTTGAATTTTGGAAGGAGTTTATGTACCTAGCATACACCAGCATGTAGCCCCTTTGTGAGTTTTCCCAGAGATAACTTCACCAAGATGTCCAGTGATAGGCAAAGGTTGGATGATGAGAGCCCCAGCACCAGCAGTCACAGCTCAGATGCAGACCAGCAAGACCCTGCAGCTCCAGAGCCTGAGGAACAGGAAGAAAGAAAACCTGCCACCCAGCAGAAGAAAAACACTAAACTCTCTAGCAAAATGACTGCTAAGTTATCCACTAGTAGTACTAAAAGAATTCAGAAAGAGCTGGCTGAGATCACCCTTGATCCTCCTCCTAACTGCACTGCTGGGCCTAAAGGAGATAGCATTTATGAATGGAAGTCAGTTATACTTGGTCCACCAGGTTCAGTATATGAAGGTGGTGCTTTTTTTCTGGATATCACATTTTCTTCAGATTATCCATTTAGGCCACCAAAGGTTACCTTCCATACCAGAATCTATCACTGCAACATCAACAGTCAGGGAGTCATCTGCCTGGATACTCTGAAAGACAACTGGAGTCCTGCTTTGACTATTTCAAAGATTTTGCTCTCTATTTGTTCCCTTTTGACAAATTGCAACTCTGCGGATCCTCTGGTTGGAAGCATAGACACTCAGTATTTGACCAATACAGCAGAACATGACAGGGTAACCAGACAGTGGACCAAGAGATACGCAACATAATTCACGTAATTTGTATGCAGTGTGAGGGAGAGCAGAAGGCCTCTTCCCACTGTGCTGCTATCTTTATAGACGTTACAATACGGACTTCTGTGTATATGTTATGCTGATTCTACTCTTGCCTTTATCCTCTGGAGACTCCCCCTAGAGGTAGTGCTACCAAGAGCAGAATTTTGTAGCTGTAGATTAGTTATGTTTAAAATGCCTACTTGCAAGTCTTGCTTCTTTGGGATATCAAAATATATTTTGTGATGTGCTAAGGATACTGGTCCTGAAGTCTACCAAATATTATAGTGCATTTTAGCCTAATTCATTATCTGTATGAAGTTATAAAAGTAGCTGTAGATGACAAGGAATTGTGTCATTTGTATTAAGCCCAGATCCATTTCTGAGTATGTGGTTCATGCTGTTGTGAAAATGTTTTACCTTTGTCAGTTTGTAATGAGAGGATTTCCTTCTACCCTTTGTAGCTCAGAGAGCACTAATGTATCATCTCAAACACAATAAACATGCTCCTGAAGGGAAAAAATAAAAACAAAAGAAAAACAAAAAACAAAAAACAAAAATTGTTTTTCTAAAAATGAGAAGCATTAGGACATCAAATGGAAACCTGAGAAATCTGTGCCTCATGCAACCCATGGCTTTCAGTAGACGGGAATTAACTCAGAGACCCCAACTGGACACTGTGCAGAGTGTGGGAGACTTTGGAGCACTCAATTCTAAATGGGGTACCGTCATCAAAGCCTTTCCTCCCTTCCTGGTTCAGGGTCTATAGAGAACAGGAGGCAGAAAGATTGTATGAACAAGAGGTGATGGATGACTGACTCCAAGGAAACGGGGCCTTCTGGACACAACAGGACTGTGCACGCATAGAGACTGTGGCAGCATGCACAAGGCCTACACAGGTTCAAGCCAGACAGGGTCCCAGCACTAGCAGAAGTAGACATGGGCTCCAACCCTAACCAAGAACCTATCCATAATTGATATCCACTGGCAAAGGGAATCATACAGGGCAGGCCTCAGTTCTTGGAATGGATGAACAACACACCGTGGACTGGATGTTTTGCTGTGTACTTTTGTTTTCTCAAGTGTTGCTGGTTGTTGTTTTTAGTCTATCTGTTTGGATCTTTGGCTTTTGTTCTCTTGAAAGAAAGAGACAGAACATTTTGCTTTGAAACACAGAGGAAGTGATGGTGGTTTAAGAAAGGCTCTAGGGCAAGTTGTATTAAGCCAGGCAAGATCAGTCTGCCTTCTGCCAAGTCTAGCTCACAATGGACGGGAAATCCTTGGGAAAGGCAGATGGGTATGAAAATGTTCTCCACTGTTCCGATTTAACACTGAAAAGTAGGAAATGTATTCACAAGACAGAAAAGAAAGTTCAATGCAAATAAACTCAAGTCAGCCCACAGTTGGTCCTGTCCTTCCATCTCCTTGAAAGGAGCCTCATAGCGGGCCACCAAAAAGACAAAGAAAAGGCCAGGACTGGTGCACCCCCATAGTGCCTAATTTTATCTGTCAACTTGATTAAATACCTAGACAGGGGTATAGGATAGCTATGATGACCCATGGTCAAAATCTTAAACTCAAGAGAAGACAAGGGTCTTTGTATTATTTTAGTAAGTTGCTTATTCAATTTTTGAGTATGAATTTTTGTAGGTAGAAAGTTCATGTCTAAGAATAATATAAAATATCCATCTGTACATTCTCAAGATTTGTATATATGCATAGTTTCAATTTTATAGTGGTGTGTGGATTTCAGTATGCTACCTTCTAGGAAAGATAGTCAAATTGCCATCACCAGATGTTATGTGGGCTTATGGTGACTAGGCAAAAGAAACATACAGATTATCAACACAAACAATAGGCATTTAATGTTATTTTATAAACAGGTGTCAATATTTGATTATAAGGGTATATTCACAGTCTGGATGTTCCTAGTGCATCACTCATCATTTCTAAAATGAGTTTGTTTCACTGACAAGTTACAGAAACTGCAAAGTCTTGAAAAGGTAGAGTCATGAATGGATACCTAACACTGGAGTACAAATGGGGCTGCTACCACAGAGTAGGGGAAATGGCCATTGTGGGATTCCAAACAAAGTGATCTGAAAAGAACCCCAAGATAGTAACAAGTCAGCAAAGAACAAAGGGCCCATGTGGGGGGCTTTCCTAGCACAGTGAGCAACACTAAAGGGAGCAAGGTAGGCAAAATGGCAAGAAACAGGAAGGAGATAAGACTCAGCCAGAGGAATATGTGGGACCCAAACATCCAGTTAACATCAGCAACTGTGATGGCTCTAGACCTTTCTACAGCCACCCATGTGTGAATTCTCAAAAAAAATTAAAAATAAAAATATAGCCAGTAGATAAGATTCTGAGCGTTCCTAACACACATAAATGATTCATGATCTAAGCAGGATGCAACAATTACCCTGACCTGATATTGTACATTGTACAGCGTATTGAAAAGCACATATAACCCTATAAATATATGTATGTGTTAAAACATAGAATATATAACATGAATAAGTACACATATGTTAACCACATGAAGGCTCTGCAGTAAAAATTTAAAAAATAATGTCAGAAGCAGCAATCATGAGGTAGAGATAATTCTGGCGGCTATTACAGATTAGTCTGAAATTAGCCAGGGGTAGACTGTAGAAATCAGTTAAGAATATATTATCATAACTTATATAAGACAGTGGTTTAAGGCAGGACATTGTAAGGATTATCTTAATGAAAGAATCTTTAAGGAAAATATATACTAGTCTCATTAATTGCATGATACCTATATCCCTGTGAATGGCTTCTGTTGAGTGCAGGACGGCAGCTGTGATCTGCCTGGAACTTGCTGAGTAGGTTAAAGAGAGGGAGCTAGATGTCTGAGTGGTATGATGGGACACAGTGTTACACGGCTTCGGACCTGTCCCAGCCTGTACATGCTACCTGCCCACTGTGCGTGCAGGAGTTGGTTTGCTTGTTAGATTAACTGTCAGGTATCACAGTACCTGTGTTGCAGCACCTTTTACAGAGTGATTGTGGTCATTCACCTCATTTCATCTCAGTATATAAGTGTGATTTCGAGCCGTATACTTTTACAAGAAGAATCGCACCATGTTTGCCATTGGAGGGGCACATTGCTGTGGCAGAGTGTGGCACAGGGAGCAGTTTCACAGAAAGATATTATTCTAATCGATCTTAGAGTATACAATTGTTACTAATCATTGTTAATGCCTTATCCTTAATTTATTAATAAGATATTTATCATAGCATACAAAAGGTATAATATATATCAGCTTTACTATTATGCAAAATTTGACATATTCACTGTGGATCCTCGAATGTAACCCCCCTGGATACAAGAGAAGGAAAAAATTAGGAGAAGCTCTAAGAACTAAAAGTATGAACCTGCCATTCAGTTGATAATGAGAAAGCAACTAGAACTATTGGGGGGAACTTGATATACACATAGACACATACGTATGTATATATGTACAAATATGAGAATTATGTAGGGAAGCCAGGAATGATTCTTTAAATACTCAATACACTTACATATACTAGCAATGATCAATTAAACATTGCCATGAGGAAAGAAGGCTTGCTAATAATAGGAAAGCATAGAATATCTTTTAAGATATCAGAAGCATAGGATCTGTATGAAGACAGCTATTAGTATATGACTGAAGAATATAAATATTACAATAAGGAAGCACATCCTACCTACATGATAAATATAGCAAAAATGTGGATTCAATTTAAACACATTATTATCAAAACTACTTTCACTATAGTAGAAGTGAACTAATATAATTTTATAGAATTAATCAAATAATTTATGTGTTTTCATAATCCAATAGAAAATTCCCCCTATCAAGTGCTTCCTACTTTCCAAGCTTGGGAGACGTGAACTGCACTTCATGTCATAGTTGCCTCACAAATATAGTCATTGTCAACACTTCACCCATTGGGACCCAAGAACACAGAGGTTGAGGGGCCAGCCTCATGTCACGTATGCAATCAGCCACTTAGGGATGCACCCACGGTGTATTATCTATGCTACACAAAACACAATGGGATGAAAACAAGTCCCCCAAGCTATGAATCTTTCTAGGAGGAAAACCATAAATGTTAACATTAATTAAACAATATTTAATTAAACAGATACATAGTATATTTATAGATTAGAAAACTCAGTATTATAAAGATGCCAATTCACTCAGTATTGATGATAGAATGACTACAATGATAATTATAATCCCAGTAGTGGGGTCAGGGTGACAAGCTGATTCTAACTCTTATGTGGCAAGAGATGAGAAAGGAGGCAGGGTTTTGTTGTTATTATTGACTTTTTTTTTTAAGAATAAAGGACTTTCCTTACCAATACTTGTAACCTAGCAGATAGAGCAACTAAAACTACTTGATATTTATATAAGGAAAGACAAAAATGTAATGAATAAAATAGGAAATTTAAAAAGGCCTTTGTCTGTTAACAAAAACCCAAACAGGAAACACCTTTAATATACATTTATAGGCAAAACATGGCATAGTCATATAATGAAATATTATATGATACTTAAATTAAACTACAAATATATGTAATATCAATTTAAATAACATAAGGCTACAAAGAAATCGCCAGTTACAACAGGATACATAGTCTATGCTATCCTTAGCATAAAGCCTAAGGAGCAACAAATTAAAATGTTGTTTAATAATGCACATCTAGATAATAAAATATTAATAAAAATTAAATGCTATTTAAAAATAAAAATAATAGTAACCATTAGTGGGAAAAAGAAGTAGCCATGAAAAAACAATGTCAAATAATATTAATGAATTCTTACTTGACTAGGAGTCTAGGGTAACTGTTCTATAACAATTTATTAAACTGCATGTTTAAATTTTTTTTAATATTTCATTAAAAACAAGTGTTATGCTACAGTGGATAATGGGGAAGAGTATATCATTATATCCATAAGAAGTATAAATGTGTACGTGACACGTGAGCAGATGCAGAAGACTAATAAGAGAGAACATTTTAATGATAATTAAAGAATACAGATTCCTGCCAGACTTGAGATCAGCTAACAGCATTTGCTACTTAATTATGCATTCTTCTAATAAACAAATCCTAATGCTCACTAATTACACCAGCATATTTGTATAAAACAGCAAATAGACTAAATATAGAAGGAAATACTACTTGAGTAAAAGGATATTATTTTTGCTAATGTGGTATTAAATCTAAGTTAACAAAGTAAATTAAAGTATACATATTATTTTAGTATTTTCTCTGCACAAAAAAAAAACAAAAAACAAAAAAATTGCTAGAAAATTTGTCTCAAATCTTACTCATGAGATTTATAAGCAACAGAATGTCAGGTTTGAATTTTATTCAACTCTAATCATAGGGAAAAAATGATTCTTTTACATTTGATACAACAAGGTTATATTCAGAAATATTCCTTCAAGGCAAACCTCATCTATACAGTCAGTTGCAGGCCAGCCAATGCTACGAAATGAGACTATATAAAAACAACATCAAAAATATTCCAACAGCACTGGAGAGATGGTTCAGGGGTTAAGAGCGCTGGCTGTTCTTCCTGAGGTCCTGAGTTCAGTTCCCAGCATCCAGATGGTGGCTCACAACCATCTGTAATGGGGTCTGATGCCCTCCTCTGGGATGCAGGTGTACATGCAGACAGAGCACTCATGTACATAAAATAAACACATAAATCTTCAAAAATTATTCCAGCAAATGTAACAATTATCTATCTTAAATCCAAAGTCATTGGTAAATCATATTAGTTTTCAGAACTTCTTAGAATAAAAGACAAATACAAAAAACCATTTAAGATATATTTATATAATATTATCAACAGCAGATTAAAATTAAGTCTTAGAAGAGTGGGTAGCCCTAATATGATTAGAAATAGATGGTCTGCTGCCCCCACAAAAACTATCTTAGGCAATGTCGTCTTAGGTTACTTTTGTCAAGACAAATTTCCATACACCAGAAGATATAGAGAGGCTAGGCAAAAACATCAGCTATCAATGTATTTTCTATTTCTGACAACACTAACAAGGTACAGCTAATGAGGTAAATTATGACCTTGTGGTTCCCAAGAAGCCCCACAGTCTAGTACTCCTGGGAATGTGTGCTGTTGAATGAAGGCAATAAGCATAAAAGAACTTGCTTGCCTAAGAGGATCTAAAGCACAGCATGAGACTGAACATGGAGGATCCAAACCCTTTTTCACTAGGAAAATATCTGAAAAAACTCAGTCAAGATAGCTAACCTCACCTGAATCAAGCTTACTGACAACATTCAAAAATGGCTTGCTCACCTCACCTTGGGTGTCAAAGGGTGCATCCTCATCACTGTAAGACATCTGAGGCCCCTCAAGAGGATGATGTTTTACACAGTTCTCATCATCACTACATTTCTTTCTCCCTGGCTACCAAAGGTAGTCCTTTTATAAAGAAATACTGAAATCCCAAAAGTATTTACCAAACTGAAACAATCCCAATTTAAGAGATGCGTTTGTACCTACTGGGGAAAGGGGAGAGGTAGAAGGTGTCAATGCATAGCCATGAGATTGTCCTGTGTCTTCTTGTAATAGCAAAAGTTATTCTCATTTTTATTGTTGATATTAAAACACTCTGAAACACTATAAACAAACTTGTGCTTCAGTACACAAAGTTCTCACACACAACAAAGGAACTGGAATATCTATTTAATCTATCCAGTGTTGTTTCCCTGTGCCGTGTTATACTATATATCTTCTCATTATGTGCAATGAAATATAATACCATATAAACTCTCTTTACGAGACTATAGGCTATATAACTGCACTGACGATGTAACAGGGTGAAGGTTTCTTTCTCTTGTCTCAGCTGAAGCTACCTTTGGTTTCTACTCCTACCCTGAAAAGTCCTGAGGGAAATTACCCAACTCTGTTCTAGAACTCTGTTCAGGGTTGAAATGTCCCAGCTAACTGCATGTTCTTGGCTTTTGCTAAACTTCTTGCTTGCTTCCCCCTGCAACTGCCACCCAGGAGTTTCTCTGTGTTCTTTCTCTTTAAAAAACTCCCTGTAATAACATTCAGGGCTGCTCTGTAAGAAGTGTTTCTGTCTAGGCAGATGTCAGCTTAATTCAAACTCTCAATTAGAACTTTGGTTGTGCTCAGTGACTCCTGTGTTTTTACCCCATAACAATGACTTGGTCCATATGAGTACCAGAAGGTATGTGCTTCCAGCTGGTATGGACAGAGATGCAGCTACCATTCTTTCCAGACTTAGTATAAGACAGTCTCCCAGTGTTGTGCCATTCCATGATGAAGGACTATTCTAATATGAACATAGTAGGAAATGAGTGAGAAGGAAGTAGCTGCCTTTTCATGTTTTAATGACTACAAGGGAAGAGTTTCTTAAAATTTTTGATGTACCAGGGTGGGTTGTTACCTGGGGAGGGGACCTTCTCAGAGGAGAAGGGGATGTGGGATGGAGGGAGGAAGGGATGGAGTGAGGGGCTGTGTGAAGAGTGAACTGGAGGGAGGCGGGGCTGCAATCCAAATGTAAAGTGAATAAATAAATTAATTAATGGAAAGAAATTGAGAGGCTAACCATCTCAGGAGAACTTCACTAACTCTAAAATGCTTCACAAGTTGCTAAATCTTCTAGTGTTGACTACTAAGAAAGTGGTGTGCTGTGTAATTTTGGCATCTTTGAGTTCTGAGAGCAACAGGTACTGGTTGTATATTGCTCTGAACTACATATCAACTCTGCCAGTTGTGTGCAAGCCAGGTCAGAAGTAAAATCTGGATCTCAGTCAGTCTCCACATCCAGCAAGTCCATCATTTGGGCTTTTAACCAGGTAAACTCATCAACAGTCCACTTTTCAGAGACAGACTAAAGACTACAAGAGCGTATGGCAAAATAAACTGCAGGAACTGCACACAAACTCCTAGAACTTTGGAGTAAATCCAATTGCTTTTGCTAGGGAAAAAAAAAAAAAGACCTATTTTGTTCTTATTTTGACAAAAATAACTACAAGCTTTCATGGGGCAATACTACAATCATCCCATATGGGCAGGCTCATGGATCCCTGAGGAAAAGGTGACCCCATCTTAAATGGAATACTTTGTCTCCTTTGCAGAAATGACACTTTTGAACTGGACTCTTGGTATCATGACACTACCAAACTAGACTGCTGGTATCTTGACAACAGAGACTGGGATCACCCCCAAAGAACTACTTCTAAACAGGTCTACACCCCCATTGTCCTACTTACCAACTTTTCTCCCTACCATTGGACGGTGAGCTAGAAAGGGGGTATCAAAGCATTTGAGAACTCTTATTAAAGTAGGTTTTTAAAAGTCTAAGGCTATAGAAAGCAATATCCAAAGCTGACAAATGAAACTGCATAAAATTTAATAGTTTTTACATAGAAAAAGAAATAACCAAGAAACAACAAAAATCTTTGGTAGCTACACTTCTGCCAGAGATACCAAGAATCCAGTTCAAAAAGTGTCACCAAACATGAAAAAAAAAGTGGGGAGCAGGGTCCAGCAGAAACAGCCAAGCCTTTGCATCAGCACGAGTCACCAGGAGCAACCAGAACCAGCCGGAATACCAGAAGCTCTTATCATGTATAAGTTGTATAAGAACTCAAAAAGTCCGCATCAAAACATGCAAACAACCCAGTAAATTAACGGCCAAATGACAAGCTTTCAAAGTAGCCAATAATACAGAAATGTCAGGGCTGTATCTATGCTGGTAGGGTGCCTGCCTCAGTTTGACCTCCAGCACATCAACCAGGCATGGTGGCATAATCCCAGAACTTGGGAGGTAGAGGCAGGTGGATCAGTTCAAGAACACCCTCAGCTACAGTAGGAGTGATAGTCAACCTATAAACATGAGACCCCTTCTTTTAAATAAACCAACAACAACAACAAAAAAAAAACCATGAAGAAATATTCAACATCCTTAGCCATCAGGAAAATGCAAATCAAAGTGCATTAATAGTCTCCTCATCTTATTCAGGGATTGAGTAAGAGTAAAGGATGTTTAAGGTGTAGGGGGAAAGGGAACTTATTCTTTGCTGGTGGAAATACAAATTACCCTGACAGCATAGGAATCAGTATGGATGCTCCTGACAAAACTGCAAAGACACCATTACAAAGTCCAGATGTACCACTCCAGGGAACACTCAAATTCAGCAAGCTACAGCAACACCTGCCCATCTGTCTTGACTGCAGTATTCACAATATCCAAGTCATGAGGCCAGCATAGGCATACATAAACAAACGCACAGGAAAGAAACATGGGATGAATACACAGTGTAGAGGATCCGTCAGCCATTATAACAGAAAGGATTTAAATCACTTGAAGGACCGTGGATATGACTAGGGATCATGTTAAGCAGAATGAGCTAGCAAGTGTTTTCTTCAGGTGGGTACTAGATTCTATTCAGAGTCTCCCTCCCCTCCCCACTCCTGTTGGTCTGTGTGTGTGCGCGTGCGTGCGTGCATGCGTGCGTGAGAGAGAGACAATGAGACAATCTAAGGAAAGGATGGAGACTAGAAGGAGTGGGAAGAGGAAGAAATATGAAGGTATGGGGGTGAATACAACAAAGCACATAGTACACTTAAAACATCTTCACAAAACTTACCAATAAATACAGTGAAGACACCAGGAAAAACAGCGTTTTCTTAGAGAACCCACAAAACTTACCAATAAATACAGTGAAGACACCAGGAAAAACAGCGTTTTCTTAGAGAACCCACAAAACTTACCAATAAATACAGTGAAGACACCAGGAAAAACAGCGTTTTCTTAGAGAACCCTCTATTTACTTTTCCATTCACCTTCTTTTTATTTTTCATTTACTTTGCTATTTAACAATATCACACGGGTATATAATATACGCCAATTACTAGCTCCCCAACAGTCCTTCGTATCTCCCTCTCTTCTCTATCATCCCTCCCGTATCCGTACCAGTCCCTTTCCTGGATTCATGACTTTTTTGTTCTGTCCTATGACCCATTTAATGTCATCAGATCCTCCTGTGTGCCCATTGATTATCCACTGAATCCTAATAGAGTCAGAAGTGCCATGCTCAACCTGTCTTCTTAAACACATCTAATGATTGTTTCCTGAGGCCCTGGCCATCCTTTCTACTCGTCAGCCAAGGCGCATAAAGCTATAAAAATCAATACCTAAATGCTTATCTTTCCAGACAAAGCAAATAAGTAGATAGTGCACTTTAAAAGTCCCCTCTTTGTTTAAATATGCATGGTCAGAAGAGCAGAGACTGCAGGTGTAGCACATAGTACCATATCTATAAGCCAGACTTAGTAATTTTTTTTCTTCTGTAGCTAGAGAAAATTTCACATAAACTTCTTCTCCTGGAGGGAGGGGGCGCTAGAGAGTCAGGAAGTAAACCAGCCAAATCCGGTGAAAACTGAAACTAGCAAGATTCTCAAAGGCCCCACCCCCTCCCCTCCAGGGCTTCAAAAGCAGTCAACAACTGGAGGTGAGAAAGAACAGCGGTTGGCTAGGATTCCTGCAGAGAGCAGTTGAGATGCAGCTTTTCTGAATCCTCACCAAGCTGAGGTAGGCTTTTCAGGGATGCCGCTGCCTTTGAAGGTCCCTGACCCACTGATCTGCACCAGATTCTGGATTCTCAAGTTGGACTTTGGTAGACTCCGATCTGTTGTCAGTGCCCTCTCTGGGCTGAGCAGACGCAAGCTACGGTTCTCTAGAAAGAGTCTCATGGGACAAAGGGTCTGGAGAGCTATTCTAGAGCCATCTGTTAGAGGTGTTCTGCCCCATTTCCAGATCTCATAGCACTGAACAGATATGCAATAAGGGAATTGGTGGCTGTAGGGACAGTTATCTATGCCATGAAGAGTAAGCTAGGATCTAGAGAACCCCCTTGGCAAGTCCTGAGAACTCCCATCTAGCACCCAAAACCAACACAAGATTAATGCAGCACAGTGGGGGCTCAAACCCCACAAAAATACAGCCTTAGACACAGAACTGAGGATTAGATAGAGAACCCAATAAGCAGCTGAGACTGAATAGGAAACAAAAAAGTAGATATAATGTAGGGAAGTTAAAAATACCAGTTCAAACTACAGTTTGTAGAGGTAAAAATTGTAAGAGCTGGGCTGGTGAGATGGCTCAGTGGTTAAGAACACTTCCAGAAGTCCCGAGTTCAATTCCCAGCAACAACATGCTCACAACCATCTGTAATGGAATCTGATTCCCTCTTCTGGTGTGCATGAAAACAGAACACTCGTATACATTAAATTAAGAAACAAACAAATCTTAACAAGAAAAAAAGAATTGTACTAGGTAGGCTTGCTTGTCTTTGTAAAGTATAAGTTTCTATAGTAATCATCGTTATTTTTTCCATCTCTACTTCCTTTGACATGGAAGGTACTGATTTTGTGATTGAGACTACGTGTTTACATATATATGAAGATGAGATTGTAAATGAACTCAGAAAAAAAACCTGGAATTCACCAGCTGTGGGAAAGCAGGTAAGGCCTTTTTGGTAAACTACTTAAAGATAAACTAGTGTTAGGTGAGACAACTGCTATTACTTTTATTTGGGGATTTTAGTGCTCTCAGGCTTAAAGGACTAAAACTATTTAAATTACTTGGTGATTTCTGACAAGAATCTTCTACTGTAAATATTAGACACTCTTGTTAAAGATACTATATCTTTGTGGCAGTACTCTTGATACAAATTATTGCCAGACCCCTTTTGAAAAAACTAAGCAGAGAAGTGATTTGAGGGTTCTAGAAAAAAAATAAATTTGGGAGGAAAAAGAAATCATATTATTTGCTTTGAGAGGCCTTATCTCAGCATTTCTCAAAAGTGAAGTTGGCAAATGGTGGAAGTCCACAGCTGCCAGGCCGGAGTAGAGGCCTCAGGGACTCTGAAGGCAAATTAACCAGAACTGAACCGATAGATGTCTCAGACTTCACTGCAGCTTTTTGCTGTGTCTCATTTTTGAGAGGCCTCTCTAATCTTCAGTATTCCTATACTCTTGAAAACCCAAAAAAGTTATTTCTGAGTGCCCACACACACTAAAATGCTAATACATTTGTCTTCGGGGTCTTTCTTAACTAGAAAATGTCTCCATCAAAGCAAGGGAGGGATAATATAGAAATGGGGACAGAAAATAGGACAGTAGCTATGGTGGTTACATTGATTATGAACTCAGCAGTTTCTAAAATCACATAGGAGACAAACTTGTGGGCATGTCTATAAAGGATTTTCTAGATTGGCTTGAGTGGGAAACCCACCTTAAATGTGGGCAGTACTGTCCCTTAGACGGGGGTCCATCCCTACCTCAGAAAGAGAACAGGGTCTGAACTGCAGTCTCCATGACCTCGTTTCCTGAGGGCTGAAGTGGTGTGAGATCTTCCACAGTAGCAGACTCCTGCCGCCCTGCCATCTCCACCACAGCTGACCAGGATAAGCCCTTCGTTCTATTAGGTGTTTGTTATGTCATGTGACGAGAAAAGGCATTCATACAGAGTGTGTGTGTGTGTGTGTGTGTGTGTGTGTGTGTGTTAGTGTTACGGGGTGACGGTATGGGAAACCTCAGCAATGCATGGGTTAGGCATTATCGTCTCTGGAACCAGGGAGACCAGATTCAAATTCCAGCTTTACAAATTACTAATATCTGAAGTAAATAGCTGATTTTGTCTGACTCCTACTTGTGTTAGCTATTTTTGAAAGGAGCCTGAAAATAACTACCTTTAGGGGATTGTTCCAAAATGATGTCATTTAAATTAGAACCAGTGCATAGTACTGAGTAAGCCTGACAAGGTATCGGGGAAGGAATGCTTTGTGTTTGGGGATAGTCTCAAGAAACCTTAGTTAGAAGATACATACAAAATAAGGCACCTATAAAATCATACGGGTATTAAAGAAAAATCAAGTTATAGGAAGAATAATACAGCCATACTGCACTATTACTGAACGTATCAATGAATGATATTTATATAGACATAGCGATCTAAGGATTCAAGGATGATCCCATCACGAATGTAGTAAGAACTGGAGTGAGGAAGGAAGGCAGAGGAAATGTAAATTCTAATCATCCAGATACCTAAAGATGAGAGGCCTGAAGCCCGACCTTGAAACATCAAGACAGCGTTAGACATACATTCAGTTACTTAAAGATCTAAATATAAATTCCAAAGGCAATAATTCAATGACTGGACAGCAGGGGCCTCTCTGGGGTGGGTTTGGGAGTAGGGAGGGAATGGGGAAGAATTACTTCTCACCGTAAAAGATTTCCCACACTACTTGACTTTTTAAACTATTTAAATTATTACTTAATGTAAAGAAATGAAAAACACTGTTTGGCAGGTGTCATCTAGCCCAATGGTTCTCGACCTTCCCAGTGCTGTGACCCTTTAATACACTTTGTGTTGTGGTAAACCCCAACCATAAAATTATTTTTGTTGCTACCTTGATACTGTAATTTTGCTACTGATATGAACTGTAATGTAAATATTTTTAGACGTCAAGGTTTGCCAAAGGGGTCCTGACCAGGTTGAGAACTGCTGATCTAGACTATGAAATAACATTTTCTCTGTGTTCTGTCAACCAGAACAGACTCTGCACGGAAGAGAATGTCAGTTGATACACAGAAGGTCTTTGCTTTTGCTCAGATTGAACAAATAAACAAATTTATGTCTAAGCTCTAGATTACATTTTAAATAGTTCTTTGTTCCTTTCTGAATATTTTCTCTAATGTAATACTGAATGTTGATTTTTGTTTGATACAGTTTGCAGGTAGACAGAAAGAAACACATGCACACAACTGTTAGTCACCCCAAACAAGTTTCTCTTGTTTACACTATAAACCTGAAATGAAATTCTTCCTGGGTGAAACACTGACAGTCTTGGAAACTGGACTGTTTTAGGATTTCCCTGCTGTGAGCAGACACAGTGACCAAGGCAACTCTTATGAGGACAGCATTTAATTGGGGCTGGCTTACAGGTTCAGAGGTTCAGGCTATTATCATCAAGGTGGGAACATGCAGCATCCAGGCAGGCATGGTGCAGAAGCTGAGAGTTCTATATCTTCATCAGAAGGCGGCTAGTGGAAGACCAGCTTCCAGGCAGCTAGAATGAAGGTCTTAAAGCCCATACCCACAGTGACACACGTACTCCAACAAGGCCACACCTACTACACAACAGGGCCACACTTTCTAAAGGTGCCACTCCCTGGGCCAAGCATATACAAACCATCACACAGACCTACCAAAGTGAAGGTGCTCTCAGGAACAAATCAAAATACACTTTCAGAAATTTAAGGCAAAGAACCAAACCCAGGGTCAGTCCAGATTCCTAAGACTTTCAGGATTAGCTTGTTAAACATTAAGACTTACAGTGTGACTATAATTGAGTCCTGCTAGCAAATAATGTTCATATATATTCTATCATATATGTGTATATATATATGAATACATTAATTATATTGAACTGATGACATTTTGTGATTCATGTTATATATGTATATTAGCATCACAGATAAGAGGTTTTTATGTAGGCAATCAAAACATGCTCTTAACATGTTTTATTTGATAACTCCAATAATTTATAAGCACCTGGTTTTCTGTTATAGCCCTACATACAGTGAAAGAACACACCCAGTGCTTATCGCAGATGCCAGTATTTCTGTGTGTGCTCTGATAGTGCCAGTTAGCATAGTCTACCTATGATCAAAACAATAGCTTAAGAGGAGACTGTCTCAGTGTGGTTGGCATATGAGGCACATCAGCTCACGTTGACCGTGTTTAAGTCCCTGTGATGCTGACTCTCCGGAAGCCTGTTGTGAACTCACTAGGCCAGAGTGCTGAGCTCCAGTGATACAGTTTCACTCACAACGACCAAGGAAGAGTGTCTGCCCCATCTGCAAATGCAACCAACTAGACTAGCATAGGAAAAGCTGACATTTAAGACTAGCACACATTACCTTAGTTCTCTTTCTCGGTATGTAGTATATTCACTATCACACATCCAGCCACAGTCCATTCACCTCATCCTTTCTCGTCTTAGAATTTGGGCTATCAACACCCCCCCCCCAGACTCCTGTGTGCTACTGACTTGGTCTCCAGTGCAACGTGTAGAGGTGGGCTTTTTGGAAGTGACTGGCCATAAGGGTGCTGGCCTACTCAGTGGATTTCCTTTCATGGCTTCTTCCCTGAGTGACTAACTAGGAGACAGTGGGAACTGGAAGGGGAGACCACTCGGAGGAGGTAGGTCGCTGTGGAGGATATGTCCGTGATGGTTCATGTCACCAGCACCTCCTCTTCTGTGGTCTTCCTAAGTGCCAATTAGGTGAGCATCTTTACCTCACCCTGCCCTTCCTCCCAAGGGCTGTGAAAGATCAAAGCTGCTGGCCATGGACTGAAACCTATGAAATCAGGAGTCAAAACAAGTCCCTCCTGAAAGCTGTTTCTGCTAGTTATTTTGTCACAGAAACAAAAGACGGACACCCACTTAGCCTCTTCCCTGGCTCCCTTCCCTCCTCTCCTACTCTTCTTCTTTCACACCCTTCCCACCTCTTCTGCCCTCAACCCATTCTTCCTTCTCATATTCCTTCCCTCTCCTATCTCTCCCACCTCCACTCCCCTTTCCTCATCCACTACTAGAAATAAAAATCCTTCAACATGAAATATTTGAGGTCTGTGAATAAAGTCTGTGATGTTATAGAGCCTTTCACTTGCTTTACAATGTATACTTTAGCATAATGGATCCCTTTCAGTGAAGAAAGAAAGGGGACAGAGTCAGCGTGCCACCCGGACTCTGAATGAGCACTGAAGAGTGAGTGGAGACTTTGGCTAGGTTTTTCACCTAGCCCTACCTGATCTGAGTTGCAGAAAGGTTCTGGGACCTCCTGCAGCTTCAATTTAGTTTGGGCTTTTGTAAATACATAGCTTTGCAAATATATATAAAGACAAATTATAGACTAGGAGCACACTGAATATATATATACATATTGGTGAATTCATATATTTGGCAAATCTGAATGTTTAATGGAAGCTGGGTGTGTGCTCAAAGCAATGCTTTAAGCCTGACTACCAAGACAGGGTTAATGCAGACTGACCATTGGCAGGTGAGTTAGAACACATCTTCAATGCCCAGCACCTTGCAGTGAGGGTAAAGGGTGGCTAGCCTGGGCTACATTGCAAGACTACTATATCAGAAAACAAACAAAACCCCAGAACTACTCATGGAAACCACTGGCCACTGTAGAAAGAATTGACAGAGGACGAGACTCATGTCTACAAAACTCTTCTAACTGGGGGAAGGGGGAGCATAGATATACCCTGAGCTTAAAGAGAAGGGAAAAAATCAACAAAGTGAAAAAAAAAAACCAAATAAAGAGAATACAAAAGACACACATAACACACACAAAGAGGATCTAACAGCACAGTGCTAGGTGGAGACTGAGTGATTCAGTGAACAAATGAATGGAAGAAACAGATTTTGTCAAATTGGCAGAATGGAGACAGCCACAAATTATGAGACATGCAGAGGGTAAATAGAAATGTATAATTTGAAAATGTGCCAGTTCTTTAACCTCGCCAACACCGATTATAAGAATTTGTTGTAAAAGAAATTATAGTTGTCCAGAGATTTATCATTGATTTTAACTAAAATGTTCATGAATCCTAATTGTACAAACACTGGAGATTATACATGTACAATAAAACATTAGTTGTTGGTTAAACAATTAGCAACAGATGACCATTTAAATTAATATAAAAGGAATGTACTGGGTATGTATATGGGTATTCGTGATTGTGCACACGCACATAATTTTAAAAATGAGGACTTTGTAGTCAAGGTTATATTCTAATTTATAATATTCAATATTTTCCATAAGGTAATTTTAACTGTCTTATCACTAAGTTAATCAGATTTAACTAGTAACTGGGTTACTGAGAATTAAATAACTAGGTAATTTGGTATAATGGAATATTAACGAACACTCAACTGTGTTTATTACGTTAAAATGACCAATTTCCAATCTAAATTTAATTCTAAAATTGGTATTATTCTTTTTCTCCTAAAGTCATATAGAGGCTGGTCCTTAAGAAAACCGAACTGAATTTCAATTCGACTCAGGAAGTGCTGGGCTTCCAGCTTGACCGCTGCCGCAGGCGCGAGTGCTGTACAGCGCTGAGATCATCATATTGTTGCTGGGGGAAAGTGGCAGAAAGTTCCAGACTCTCTGATCCATTTGAATGGCTGAGATGGGAGGTGACAGTCTGAAACCTCTGGCTCTGTGAAGCCTCATGAAGTCTCAGGTTACAGTGTGATCCAGCCAGAAAAGCAGCGGCGCGCCCGAGGAGCCCAGGCCGGAGGGGCGAGCGCGGCGGGTTGCTGGTGACGACCATGGCCACACTCAGCTGCGCTCCTAAGGATGACGGTGAGGGGAAGGATGAGGGAGGGAGTGAACGAGGCGATGGCGACCCAAAGCCTAAAGGCAAGAAAGAAGTGGAGCCGCACACGAGACGGGAAGCGGACGAGCGGGCCGTGCGCATCCCCATCCCGGAAGTGCTCCAGCAGCGGCTGGCGGACGACTGTTACTACATCAACCGCAGGCGGCGGTTGGTGAGGCTGCCGTGCCAGACCAACGTGGGCGCCATCCTTGAGTGCTACGTGCGCCACTTCTCGGCGAGCGCGCTGGCCTCGGGGGACCGCCGGCCGCAGCCCCAGCGCGCGGCGCCCGAGAGGAGCGTGGGCCTGTGCCGGGAGATGGCAGACGGGCTGCGCATCACCTTCGACCACGCGCTCCCCTTGGTGCTGCTCTACCCTCAGGAACAGGCCCAGTACGAAATGGTGACCTCCTCCACCTTTTTCTTCCCCACTGAGGAGCGAGCCAGTGATACGGGCCGGAGTCAGGAGGCACCCTGGCCGGGCCCGTCCCCTCCGCAGCCCTCGGAGAACCAGGCCGTGGCAGGGCCAGCCGCCCCCAAGAGGCGCAAGGCGGAGGCCGAGGCGACGCGGGCTCCCCGGAGGTCCACCCGCCACAGCGCCCACGGCCACTGGCAGGCTGAGGGCCGGGCCTCGCCCCAGGCCAAGCGCAGTGTGCCCAAGCTGTTCCCGCACTTGCAAAAAACACCTGTGCACAGCGGGACACCTTCCCCCATCGCTCTGACTCCCGGGAAGGAAGGGAGTGCCATGTTTGCCGGCTTTGAAGGGACAACTGAGGAAATAAATGAGATCCTCTCCTGGAAGCTTGTGCCGGACAACTACCCCCCGGGACACCAACCGCCTCCCCCCTCCTACATTTACGGCGCACAGCATTTACTGCGACTGTTTGTTAAACTTCCAGAGATTCTTGGAAAGATGTCCTTCTCTGAGAAGAATCTGAAGGCACTACTGAAGCACTTGGATCTCTTTCTGAGGTTCTTAGCAGAATACCAGGCTGACTTCTTCCTGGAGTCAGCTTATGTCTCCGCCTGTGAGGCTCATTATAGCAGCAAGAACCCTAGGACAATCTGTTAAAGTTTTAATGTCTCCTAAGCATAGCTGTCCCACCTGGCTTTGCATTCTGTGTTCTAGGTTGGCCCACCTTGTGGGAGTGGGGGGCTCTGAAAGGGGGCAAGCTTGGGTATTTGAGTTGTTTACATACTGCAGTTATTTTTGTTAACAATTACTTCCTGAGCTTTGTTTTGTTGTCTTGCCTGTAGGGAAGTAAAGTTGCTTAGTTAACTTATAAAAATACGTGCCATTGCAGGCTGTGTGTGACAGCAGGAAGCAGCCGCTCCGGTGTTCAGAGGGAACATTCATGAAAACATACATAGGTTCTGCTGTTCTAGCAGACCTCACAAGAGGTTGTTAACAAGAATTACCTTGGTTACTTTTCTTTGTATCAAGCAAAGTGTTTTTGAAGACTCTTCTAATGTGATGAGATTGGAGGACTCTGTTCAGCATGTATGAGTTCATATTTGGACACGTGGCAATCTCAAATTACTTCCGGGAAAACAAACATTGACAGCAAAAGAAAATTTGCAGCTATAGAATTTGTAAAATTCCCTTTCTGTGAAACATTATCTTTGGTTGTCTAAATAAAGCATTTTTGACTGACAAAATTATTCATAAAGCTTCTCTATTCTTATACAGAGTTTACTTTGATGCATAAATATAAAGTAAAAAGAAAGTCAATATTTCACAAAGTAGAAAGCTGTTGCACAAAGTAGATTCCCTAGTTTTGTTTGGAAGAAAACTGACAATTTGATATGAAATATTAATTATATAGCCTCAATGAAAGTATTACATTAACACTTTATATTAAGTTTAAATGTATACTTAATTACTATATAAGATGTAAATTCTAAAAGGCAATTTTACAGACTAGAATTTGCTTTGCAATCTGATACAATGAAAACAATACTGAATGATGCTGTTACTTTATTTTTACCATGAAATAAGCAGTTTTTGTGTTGAAATAAAACATCCTAAGAAGAATATTTGTCTAAACACTTCAGATGGCTAAGAAAATTAAACTGCTAAAACTGGGGAAAGATGAAAGTATTCAGGCAATTCTTTTCATGTAACCAATTTTGCAAACAAATGTTTTCTTTTAAAAAGTGCTGAACACTGGGGTAGATAAGAAAAGTTCAGAATTATGCAATCTGTGGGAACAACCTTAAAGGCAAAGGTCACACTGGGAAAGGGCTGGGAATAGGCTCTCTGTCACTGAGCAAGCTTTGCCCTTCAGGATGGGCCATTTTGTATGTGTGGGGGTGGGTTGGGGGGGGGGAGTGAAGACTGCTAGAGGCCTAGAGGCAGTAAGGAGCACTGTGCTTCAGGGAGATCAGGACTCTGTCTTCCTCAGAGTATTAGTCAAAGCTGAACAAATAAATAATGGTCACCGGAAAGGAGGGCATAGGTGAAGAACTCTCCCAATGTGTCTAGCTCTGATTTTCAGAATGAGAAAAGGGAGAGGAGGCTTCATATCTTCATATGTTTCTTTCCTGCATTAATTTCCTCTCTATTTATGAACAGTAGGGAAACAATGAGTTGGAGAGAATAATAACCACATTCTACCTCCTGGCCGTTGATCACCTTCTTCTAGCACAGAACATAGCTCTTAAGTGTTCAGTGACCAGAAGCAGAGTAAACTAAATGAAGAAAGGTGATTTTTAAAATTATTTTATGTGTATAGGTGCTTTGTCTGTGTACCATGTGTATGCCTGATGCCCATGGGAACCAGAAGAAGGCATTAACTTTCCAGGAATTGGAGTTCCAGGTGGTTGTGATCTATCATGTTAGTGGTGGAAATCGAACCCAGGTCCTCTGGAATAACAGCTAGTGCTCTTAACCCATTAGCTAATGTCTCCAGCCCCCAAAGTGTAAATTTTGAAATTATACACATTCCCTCAGGAGACTGAGGTAGGTGGATTGCCATGAGTTTTAGAGCAGTCTGGTAGACATAGAAAGACCCTGCCTTAAAAAAATTAACAAGAATTGTGTTTAGTTGGCTTAATCTCTCTAGTGTAAAGAGGAAAGGATGGCCTCTGATTCATGAAGGCAGGCTCAGATTTAGGCAAATCCGCTCACTTCTGACACAGGTGGGAGGCTCATGGCAGGTGCTATGATTTAGGTGTAGTTGGAGTACACTGCCCACAGATTGGTTTAGTAGAAGCTTGATAAGTGACAGAGCATCTAACGGGTAGGGCATAGAAGACAGTAATGAGGTTGATGGGATGTCACGTTCAAAACTTGAGTTTCCCATGGGCCCATTTAGGGTCCCATAAAGCCCTGTAAGACCCTAATTGTAACAACAACAACAACAAAAACAAACCAACAACCCACAAGTCTGGTTCAGCATCCCCCAGCTTCCTGTCTTCTCTCAGGAGCCCTGCCTCCTGGGCATGGGGAGTGCCCTCTCTGTCTCTCCTTTGTATTACAGCACAGCTACAGGCTGTGGCCTAGACACCAGCACCATGAGGTTCAGACCTCCCAGCCATAAGAACCACAGAGCAAATAAAACGTTTCATAATTAGCCCCGGGGATTTTGTTATAACAACATAAAACCGACAAAGACTGATAGGGGCAAGAGACGTGGGAGCCCTATGGAAACATTAATGTCCTCCCTCGTTTTCACAGTAGAGTAGATCAGCTCTGTCCAAAAAGGAGATAGAATGCTCAGATCTCTTGAAGGATTTTACATAATCTTATTTCTTAACCTTCCAGGGACCCTGAGGAAAGTACTTACTGAAGTGAAAAAAAAGTTATTTGAAATTCAGGAATTCCTTCCATCTCACTAGGGTGTCTTTTCCTGCCTGTGGAGTTCAGTTAGAATTGAAAGTGGCACTCTCAATTCCATCCACATAACTGAATTAATTTCTATGTATGCATATTACTACACACACACACACACACAATGATGTCTAGAATAATTATCTTCAATGTTCATAATGACACTGTGAATTAATAGGAATTTCACTTAATTTATTATACTTAATTTCCCATATTGGTTAATTTATTTATAATAAAGAAAAATTACTGTTTGAAAAACAGAAAAAAATAATAAGATGACTTTCAAACAAAAGCAACCATAGGGATGGATGAGCCACTGAATGACACAGAAACAAAAGATTCATTTTGTTTGCTTTCATGGGAGGAACAGGAGATCCCAGAGTTCAATTTTTGACATATTAAGTTTTCGATGCCTGAGAAATGTGTGAATTGAGATGTCAAAAGGCCACACGTGATAAAAACTAAAAGCAGAGTATTGGGGGTGGAAGGCTTACCCAGGAAATACCTTCAGAATTTCAGTCAAAGACTACTCTTAGAAAAAGATTTAGAAGTTGCAACTACAGATGTATGTAGAATTACAGAAGCAAAAAGGTATTTTTTTTTTTTTTTTTGGTTTTGATTTTTGAATCAGAATCTAAGATAGCTCAGTCTAGCCTCAACTCACCCTAGCTCTTGTTCCCAAATGCTAGGATTGCAGGCATGGGTCATCATGCCCAGACACAAAGACAATTGTTCTTTTATATAAAAAAATCAATGTCCCACTATTTCAAATGCTATTGAAAGTTAAAATGGGATAAGAATCAAGCAAAAAAGGATGCATTAGACTCAGTAACGTGAGAGTGACCTTGGTCTTGAGACAGGAGATGCACAGCTATGAGAGGTTACGAACTCAAAGCCAACGTGAAGTTGGCTGAGAAGGAAACAGGTGAACAAGATGGGAGGTAGAGAAAACTTAGCTGGAGGAGCTGGAGGGTCAGACTTCTTACAGGGTTTAGTGTTGCCTCAGTGCAGGATGTACGAATGGAGACATTCTCACCCTGCCAGGAATGATCCAGAATGGCACAACGGGCAGGAAGGAGCACAGGGACTAATCAAAGGAGCAATGTTCTAAGTGAGAGAATTACCATGAAAGCTCTCTAAGGCCATCTTGGCAAATTGGACTTCAGAGTTCTCAGTAATCTGTGATGCTGTTGAAATGAGAAAAGCCATAAACTACATTTCACTGAATCTCATATTAGTCTCACTGCCAAGTTTAGACACAAGCTATTTCAAATGTACTATTAATGCTATTTCTAGAATTTTGAAGCACAGAAAAGTAAAGGGACTGGTATAAGCAACAGAAGGCAGACACACTCATTTAGTGGCGTCTTGGAGAGGATGTCACAATGAGGGTAGAGCCTAAGCACAGCACTGTGGCTGTATAAAGGGAAGTCCCAGGTAAAATTCCAGAACAGAGAAGCACAGGTTTTGGGCATAATGGGACACCATGGTCTGTCACATGAGACCTCAATCAACATGAAAGGATGGGCTGAAATGAGCTAATTCACTCAAACTATAACTGAAAGAGACAATGAAAAACATTCAGAATACAAGGAAAATACGTGTAGTATGACGGCGGTTACTATTCATGTTCACCTTGAGAGGCTCTAGAATCCCTCAAGAGATGAGCCTCTGAGCATGGCTGTGAGAGGTTTCCTAGACTGGGTTCACTGAGATAAGAAGACTGTAAATATGGGCAGCACCTTCCCACAGGCTGAGGGTCTTGGATTCCTAAAATGCAGAAAGCCACCTGGGCACCAGCATCCATCTTTCTTGACTCTCTAACTGGAAATACAATATGGAGAGTTGCCTCGAGCTCTGCCATGATGCCTTTCCCAATGTGATGGAATGTGCCCTCAAACTCTGAGTCTAAATGAAGTTCTCCTTCCATGAATTGCTTTTGTCAGGTATTTTGGTACAGCAAAGGAGAAAAGTAATGGATATGATTCCTAAAAAAAAAATACTAAACAAGAACTTGCCAGAAAGCTGGAGAGATGACTCAGTGGTTAAAAGCACCAGCTCTGCTTGCAGAGGACCTACAAGAAGGGGGCTCACAATCATTTGAAATTCCAGTTACTAAGGATATGACACCCTCAGTAGCCTCCACAAGCAGCTGCACACGTGTGATTTATGCTGGTGTGTTCACATAGGCACACACATAAATCACTTTTAATGTTTAAAAAAACAAAACTCTGTTTGAAAGAAAAAAAAAAAAAAAAAAAAAAAAACACCTGCCAGAAAGCCCAAAACTAACATGCAACCTTTTCTACATAGAGTCCTTTTCTCTGAACACTAAGGTGGTAATGTAGTGAATTACTCTGCAGTGTGTCCAAGACTGCTAGCCTGGTAATATTTGTTCCCTAGAGAAACATAAAACAGAATAGAGCTGGTTAAGCATTAAAAAGCACAAAGGACCATCTGTGAGAACTTTTACTACCAAGGGTGTATATGTGCCAGACACTGTTTTAAGTCCTTCGAATTGTTCTGTGTAATTCTCACATTGCTGTAAGGATAATATTGTGAGTGCCCTGCATTTTACAGCTGTGTGACTGCAGCTCACACAGGTCTACAGTCCTGAGGGTCCAGAATTCAGACTGCTAGGACGTAGTGCTCTCTCTATCAGCAGTGGGATGGGAGTATACTTTCTACAAGACAGTTAATTGCATTTGTACACTGTAAGAAAGGATGCAGAAAATATTTATTTTAAGCTTTCATTTTTATATTCGTTTATATAACTTAATAAAATTCTAGGAATCTTTTGCCTTAAGCACAGTTGTTTAAAAATAACACAAAAGAAATGTAAGGTGACAGAAAAGGAAGTGAGAAAAAGTGGGTACATGGTTTAAACAGGTGAAGTCACTACTAGCCATTCCAAGCACCAGAGCCAACTACACAATTTGTCCCCTGACCCTCAACCCAGTGTGTATACACACACTAAATAAATAAATAAATAAATAAACAAACAAACAAATAAATAAATGTAAACGTTAAAATGAATATACAAGAGGAAAAGGAATCTACTTGGTATATAATAAGAAGAAACTAAAATCTATTTTCAATTATTCTGAATACAAAAGAAAAGAATTCTATTGAATCATTTTTTAATCTATAATACCACGTCTTTTTGCTATGTGATGTCCCAGATCAATAGTTAAAATTTAGTGTAAAAACATGTTTTGAGATAAATAACACAACATCCAAAAAACCCATTAATACCTGCAGCGTTTTTTTTATTTTCTTTTAACCAAGAAGTCAAAAAATGAAGTTCAGCTATTAATGAAGAAATAAACAGTAAGAAGTTCAAGTGTACAGCCGGGAGACACAGCACCTGCAAAGACTGCGCCTTTTAGAACAGCACTCACTGTATTGCTTATGCAGGGCATCCTCACAGCACCCACTGTATTTCTTATGCAGGGCATCCTCACAGCACCCACTGTATTTCCTATGCAGGGCATCCTCACAGCACCCACTGTATTTCCTATGCAGGGCATCCTCACAGCACCCACTGTATTTCTTATGCAGGGCATCCTCACAGCACTCACTGTATTTCTTATGCAGGGCATTCTCACTGGCCTCCTTCATGCTGAGAAAAATTACTTTGCTAGTACAATAGAAAATCATGAACCTCTCAAACAAAATTCTCCTTAAATCAGCTTCTTTTTGGTGGGAAAGCGAGCTACACATATACATTTGGCCAAAATACTGAGCATTCCTAAGTCTCTGTATCTTGGCCAAACCCACATCCTTCCCAATTGGAGCAAGCTAAATAAAATGTCAAGGAATATGAACTTAACCAGAAAGTTTTAAACCTCAAGAACCAATGATCAACACCAAGGAGTAAAGTCTGGGCCTCAAGAACAACCATCCATGTCTAGTCCTGTTTCAAGGCTTTAGTATGGCAAGGGTTTAATCACAAATCAGGGGAGAGAACATTCATGTGACTTCTAAGAAAAATCAATGAAAATAGTCCTTTATGTGCCCCTAATGTGTTGAACAAAGGTTACAGCCACTAATCATACAGAACCTAAATTCTTACAAAGGCTGCAGGGACAACCCCCAACTGCTATCATTTGCCTTTACAATAATGTTATAGAATGACAGACTATCTTTAAATATGATTTTTAAATTAACCCACTTTAGCACTTTCTAGTAGTATAGATAATTGGGCTGTGGAGACAGCTTAGTGGGCAAAGTGTTTGTCGTACAAATATGAGGGCTTGAGCCTCATCCTAAGCACTCACACAGAGGGCAGACTGTCCTGGAACCTCAGTGCAGGTAGGCAGAGACAGGCAGGTTCTCCAGAGCTCATGACCAACAAGTCTATCTCAATCTATAAGCTCCAGGTTCACTGACAGACCCTGTCTCAATAAAGGAGAGAGCACTCGAGGACATCTGATTTCAAACTTGCCGCCCTGTGCATGTATACCACCTCCCACACATGTACATATACTATATAAGATATATGAGATATATATATATGTATATATTATAAGATATATAAAGATCAAATGCTCAATTTCTGCAGTTGTAAAATATGCTTCAAATTGAGTAGCTTACCTTAGACCAAAGGTGTGTGATTGTTCATAATTCAGTAAAGACCGGATCTTAGCTTCAGAGTTCAAAACGATAAGCCTATCCATTACATCCTAAAGATAACAAAGAAACACTGAGACTCTAACAGAACCTGTTCAAAGCAATTAAAGCAATAAATATTCATTTAAATTTGTGATTCCAAAACATGGATTCACCATGGAACTAGCTGGAAGCCATGGGAGTCGCAATCAGAGATGCCCAGACCCATCCTAGAGTTTGTGAACTTACAGGTCTATGTGAGGCCTGAGCCCTATGATTGGAAACATTTCTAAACTGTGTCCAAATGAAGAAGCAGAACATGCACCTAACTTTCAACCTGGCAAGCTGACTGCATGTTGAATAAAATAAAGATTGGAGTGCCCAAAATACAAACTAATCGTGAAAGCAAATATAAAATCTACAAATGTGAAGTAACAACAGTCAATATGAACATTTTTATCTAGTAGCTCTTTGAGACTGTGTTAATACCCTCTCTAGTGTGTAGAAATCAGCAGTTTATACCACTAGAAGAACACTGTCATCATCTAGGAAACAAAGAAAGATGACTGACAAATAGATGACCAGTAGAGAGAAGGACAAACAGATAGACTGGTCTACTTAAGAGCAATTAAGGCACGAAGCCTACAGGTGAGATTCCAGCATTAGTTCCTTTAGACTTCCGATTATGTAGCCATCCCTCAAAACCAGAAGCAAAATACCGCATCAAACACTGATGGCATTAGTCCACCACACAAACCTCTGTCGATACAGCCATCTCTAAAAGGTTTTCTCTAAACCTCTGCTTTTTGCCTGATGTCATGACTCATAGGCATAATCCCCCCACTTAAGAAGTCAAGGCAGAAGACTGTCTTGAGTTTGCAAGCAGGCTGGGCTACATAGAGAGTTCTGGCCCACCCTGGGCTACGGAGTGAGACTACGCCTCAATAAAAAGAAACAAAGACAAATGAACTAAGTAATTAAAACTCAAACACAAAGCCCTGTTTTGTGTACAAGTTGAGTACAGACTTAAGAACTTTATATGCAACTATATCAGTGAATTTAAATACAGCATATTTTTGTGGCAAATGGAACAAAAGAAGGTTTAGGTAAGAGACAAGAGTCAAATGAAATGCATCGATGCCTTCAGGAAAAATGACCCAAAAAAAATGGTCCCAGCACATGGACAGGAGGTGGGGAATGAGTGTATGATTGGAAGAAGTAATAAATGACTCAAAATATATTTGATAAATACTAACTAAAGCATAGCAAAAATGGACAGGGTAACCGTAACCTAGTAAGATATAAATCTCAACACTTAAGAATGCATGTATTGAGCTAAGAATATAGTGCAGCTGGTAGATTGTCTTCCTAGCATGCACCAGGCCCTGGGTTTGATTCTCAGCATGACAAAAACTAGGGATGGTGGCTCATGCCTGCAATCCCTGCCCTCAGGAGGTAGAGGCAACAGATCAGATGTTCAAGAACATCCTTGGATTTATTGCAAATTAAAGACTACTCAGAGCTACATGAGGTCCTATCCCATTCAAATATATGTATGGATGTACACTATCTCATATTCATATATCTATATCTATCTATCTATCTATCTATCTATCTATCTATCCACACATCCTATCGCATACATATCTATACATTCACAAATTTATTGGTATTTTGTAGGAATGTATAATAACCAATAAATAAGTTTAAGTAAAAATATGAATGAATAATGAGAATAAAAAGACTCATTTTTAAGTCTGTCACTGTAGTCTTCTTCCTAACTGGGTACACTTCGTTCCAGGCATCATGTGATGAACTGAACCATACAACTCACAATCATATCCCCAGCTGCAAAATCATCTTCTCCACAGCTGCCCCACCTCTGTCTTCATCAGTTAAAACAAATCTGCACAGCTCTCTAAATACAAAGCTAGACATCCTGACAGCTGGTGACACCTGGGACACCTGAAGTTCTGGTTAAGACTCTGAGTAGTAGATTAGGATGAATACATGAGCAGAAGGGATGGTACTGCCAGCATCACGCTGTTGGAAAGGGAGACTGGGACAATCTATCCGTGATAATGTATTTCAGAGAATAAATGTTTTAGTAAGTAAGTTCTTTGTCAAAGAGGATTACATTGATGAATCACCACCTAGGGAAGAAAGTGGAGCTCCTGGGAAGCCTGCCTTACAGAGAGCTTTGGTTGTTAAGCACAACAGCTTGTCAGGAAAGGAATCAGCTTCTTAAATCAAACTGACCCAGCAGCAAGCCAGTGTAAGGCCCAGAACTGGCAAACAGTCCATAGATACCCTGTTTCAAAGGATACTGTCCTTGTTGAGAATAAGTTCAGAAAGCTAGCAGTCAGACCGCAACCACGGCTAGATTAGCAAAGAGGAATTCTTTATAGGCAAGCTTATAGCTGAGGGCCCGCTCTATCCAAGCTGTCCAGCAGCCAAACCCATGCCATTTGACTGCATCAAGGAAATGAGCAGATGCCAGGAAAGGGACAGGTCAAAACGGCACCTTCTGAACATGGATGCCTAGTGCTTAGCCAATGATAAAAATGACTCCGGCCAAGGTCCTCACTTGGGACATTCCATACTGGGGGAGTAAACGAAAAGGTCACCCCCATATCCCATTTAGGAGATTAAGTACCAATCTCCTAAATGCCCATCAGAGCCTTCATTCCCAGAACTTTGGAACATCGCCCTATTTGAAATGGGAGTCTATGCAGAGAGATTTATGTGAAAAAAAATCTTGATCATCTTAGATTATCCAGAAGGGCCTTTAATCCAAGACAAATATCCTGAGAAGAGAAATACAAAGGGAGGATTCAGTCAGGAAGAGGCGAGGGCCATGTAAAGATAATTAGGCATATAAAAAATCTGGAGTCTAGCAGCAGCATGACATGAAATACCTAAAAACATTTATATGATTAATAGATAGATGACAAACTGATGGACAGACAGATAGAAGATAGATAAATGATAGATAGATAGATAGATAGATAGATAGATATAGGTATGACGGATGATAAAAAGATAGACGACAGATATAGATAGATGATAATAGATAGATGATAGATAAATCTATAGATAGATAGATAGATAGATAGATAGATAGATAGATAGATACATACATACATACATACATACATACATACATACATACAAACACACAGATACATAGATACATAGATGGGTGAGAAATATAGTTTTGATGGAATTATGCTACACAGTGAATAATGCTTCCCCCACAAACCATATACTATGTCGCAAAAACCCTAGTGCCAGACATTGTAAACCTTTCTTTGGGTTTGGTCGCGGAGTCCAAAAGACTTGTTGTACCCCTGTTTGACTCCCAGAAGTTTAATGTTAAGACCCTGAAGACATAACGGACTTTGGACACAGGACTTGGACGAACTGAGCTACAACAGACCTGAAAGCCTCCACCTTGAGGACACAGTATCAGAACATGGTATGCAAGCCTTGGGAGAAAAGCAATCAGCAGTTTTCCTTAGCTGTGAAGGAGATGAGCCACAATGGCTGACCTGGCGAAATGCCCCCAGTGGTGAAATAGTGCCATTTTATTCTGTATGTAACCAACAACTGTGGAACTGGATTTAAGGCCTGCTTCACAGGAGGGAATATATGCCTGGTACTGTAAACCTAGCCAACTACAAATGGCTAGAGAAATCATATACCCTATATAAGAACCTATGAGTGTCCTAAGTTAATACAATTTCTAGCTGTATTCTAAATACTTGTCCTTAACCCACAGATAATTATAGCTCTCACTCCTATCCAAAGGAGCTTCTTTTTGAGTAGATGGTGATTATTTCAGAGTTTCATAGCAGATCAAAATGCAGAGAATGAGGAAACACGGGGTGTGCAACCCCAACTGATACAATGCATGCAACCCCTACACCTAAGGCTCAGGGAAAGTGGCAGAGGGTGGGATGGGAATATTTAATTGTCAGAGAGCCAGGAAGTCAGCAGCAAGATAGCACCCTCTATACTTGGTAGAGAAGCTACACCCAGGAAACTTCAGCAATCTGGTTGTCTGGTTGTCATATACAGCACCAGTCAACATAACAGAGTGGATGAGAAAAACTTCACAACGTCCCACTCCTAGATGAAGAGCTACAAGTAACCAATGGCTGCCAAAAGAAAGAGAATGGGTTTTCTCTAGGGACAAGCTCACTGATAGGTTATTATTCTGCAGTGTTATATCAACTTGATACAAACTAAAGTCATCTGAGAGTAGAGAAACTCACTTAAGAAAATGCCTCCATAGCACTGGGTTATAGGCAAACCTTTACAGCAGTTTCTTAATTAGTTATTGATGAAGCGGGCCTAGCCCATTGTGGGCTGGTGGTCCTGGGTTCTATAAGAAAGCAGGCTGAGCAAGTCAGGAGGAGTAAGCCAGTAAGCAGTACCCATTCATGGCTTTCGCATCAGCTCCTGCCTCCAGGTTCCTGCCCTATGTGAGTTCCTGCCTTCATTGCTTTTGATGGTAAACTGTTCTATGAAACTGTGAGTGAAGTAAACTCTTTCCTCTCCAAGTTGCTTTTGGTCGTCATGTTTCATCACAGCAATGAACAAGGGGATAAAATTGAGTACAAGAAGATGCGACTGGAATAATTTAAGAAAATAAGAGACCCTAGATTCTTAAAGGCCTAGTGAAAAACATATCCAACTTTACATTTTACCTCACAATGGTTACCAAAACCTTCCCACAATAGAAAACAATTTTAAGAATTCGAAAGTTTGAAATTAACAAAAGTAAAATCTGTTCGGAAAGGATAAAAACATTTTTAAAGCCAATAATATAAAAGACAAAATGACAAGGTAAAAGTAATGTTAGAAATAGAACTTCAGGATTAAGTAATTCTTTATTTGTGTTCATGCACATATCCTTATATAGTCATTTGTATATAATTCATAAGCACTCAAAGATAACGAACTAGGTCCCCTTTAATAGTTAAATCAAGATAATCATATGGGCAAATTTGAGTATGAATTAAGTTTCAAATTAAGTATGCATATGCTGTCCTCATGGACATGATAAATAATTCATTAAAACAAGTTGAAAATATATTGGACTCCTTGGATATAATTATTCCCAAATATCCAAGTCAGGGAGGGAGCAGTGTAAGAATGGCTTTATATCACCCAGAATAGCTAATGAATCATGCTAATTCATTTACAAGAAGCTTGTATATATGGTAAGATGCTTTCCTCGTTATAGAGAGTTAGCTTTGCATTCTGATAGGTAAAGGAACAGCTTCATGGCTTGGACTAAAGGTTCCACTGTTAGATAACTCAAAAGTTGGTGATGCAGTGATATGTAATTAATTTAGATGTAAGTAAAAACTGGGTGTCCTGTTTATTTGTCAAATTAACAATTTCTGCTACAAACTGCAGCAGTCAATTGGAAAAGAGAGTAGTTGAAAGGAAGCAACTTACGATGATACATGTTGGAACTTCACGAAGAGAATATTCTGCCTTATTAGGAAGCTCCTGATTGCCTGTTAGCTCATATACTGCAGGGTAGGACAACAGGTTCACCAGCGCAAGGAAGGACTAGGGGAGGGGAAGAGACATTGAAATAACTTGTTAGGTCAATATTGCACAGAAAAAGTCGTTTGTGTAAATGTTATTGCTGAATGTCTATGAGGGCCAGCTTTTTCAATAAATCTCGTCAGTATGAAATATCTATTGATAATAGGTTAAAAAATAACAAAAATAGCAATAGTCTAAGAGCGTCCGATGCTAATATAACATATACAAGGAGCACATATAAGTTAGAAAACATTTCAGAGTGCTATATGATTCCTCAAGTTAGATTCTGATGAAAATGAAAAGTTCCCTCCTTTTCATTCAATTATATCTAAGAAAATACAAGAGAGTAATACTCTAAGGCAAGATAATAAAGTCTATATATTCTCAGGCTTAGTCTATAAAATTATCAGCTACTATATTCAATGAAAATCAAAATAACCCAAACATTATAGTTAAATCTCCAAAGGCACAGTCTTCCAGTGAAAAACAGCTCCTGTGCCCTGGTCTAATCAGACCAAGTTCACCTCTGCTTGGCATTTGTAAGCCAAGTGCATCTCTCCATGACACTGCAGTTCATCTACTTAACAGCAACTGGAGATATTTCTGACACAAATTTCATTCTCAGCTCCTAGCTTAAACGCATTCCATGGATATTCATCACTACACAGCAGGGAGTCCAAATTCTTTAGATGACTTTGAGGGCACTTGACTCTTCTCTGTTTCAAAAGCCACATTTCTCATCTTTCCCCAATAGGAAGTCATGTGATCTCCTTCAACCTACTGCCAACTACAGGAACTCCTCTTCTTCTGCTGCCCTGATCTCCTCCTGCCACCCTGCTCTCCTTCTGCCCCCCTGCTCTCCTCCTGCCACCCTGCTCTCCTCCTGCTCCCCTGCTCTCCTCCTGCCACCCTGCTCTCCTCCTGCTCCCCTGCTCTCCTCCTGCCACCCTGCTCTCCTTCTGCCCCCCTGCTCTCCTCCTGCCACCCTGCTCTCCTCCTGCCACCCTGCTCTCCTGCTGTTCCCCTGCTCTCCTTCTGCCCCCCTGCTCTCCTCCTGCCACCCTGCTCTCCTGCTGCTCCCCTGCTCTCCTTCTGTCACCCTGCTCTCCTGCTGCCACCCTGCTC
>CM052720.1:19990301-20046929 GCA_028551405.1 Uromys caudimaculatus
CCCCCCCCCCCCCCCCCCCCGCGCAAGAATGTCCACTGGCTTTGTGCAGGAACCGCAGCTACTTTGAGTTCATGGGTGCATTTATATTGTCACACCTACAAGAGCTCTCTCAGGTCCTACTGACCTCGGGGGTTCTTTGGATCTTTCTGTCCCCTCTTCTGCAATAGCCATTGAGCCTTGGGAGGATGCAAGAAAGGACTGGAATTCAAATACATGTTTTAATATACTTCATTATATGTTGAGGCTGTAATTATATACTGACTGTAATTTAAAATAGAAAAAAATAGAACCAAAAGTGAGAACCCTGTAGAATAACTGAGATCTCAAGGTGGGTGCTAGATCTGTTTAATACTATGAATTGTCATTTGTTGAATATTTTAATATGTAAACTAGGAAAATATATAATTTTTATGAGAAAAATTAATCCTATTTATACTAATATTCTCAAGGCAAAGTCAAATAACTTGAATAAAACTCAAATAACCTTAAACTTGCATGAAAAATATTTTATATAGATTTACAACTTACACCGTTGTGCCAATTTATGTTATACATGAAACACTCTGTAACTGTGCCGAGTCCTATAATAATGTGCCCAATTTGCATGCTGATGTGGTCACACACTCTCCCTCTATAGTCTTACCTATCTGCAATCCCCTCTTCCTCCCTGGAAGATCCAAACTTCCACCTGAAGACCGTCCTTGGCCATATGTAAAGGGCGTGTACACTGGCATGAGTTTTCCCTGCCATTAGCCAATCTAGGTTCTGAATGTTAAGAGAATGTGGCATTTGTTCTCAGCCTAGCTGATTTGGTTTAACATGCTGATCTCCAATTCCATCCATTTCCCTGCAGATAACTAATTTCCCTTTTCTTGATGGAGGGAAGAGACTCCACTGTCACATACACATCTTTCATATTGCTTCACTGATAGACTCTTATTGTGATGCCTAATTTGGCTACCGTGAATAACGCCATGACAAACATGGACGTGCAGGCAGCACGTCAGAATAACAGTATCATAGCTCTAGTTTTAGTTTTCTTAGAAATTCCCATAGTAACCAACATGCATAATATCTACTGTCATTTACACGGTGCACAATGCAGAGAGCTTCCTCGTTCCCTGCATCTTTGACAACGCTCATTGGTTCATTTGTCCTTGTTACGACAGTGTTGAGATGGATTCTCAGTGTATTTGGGTTTCTATTTTCCCGATGACTCAAAATGTTAAACATGTTTTCATATATGTATTAGCATATTTTTGTCTCTTTTAACAACTATCTGCTTAGTTCATTGGCCTATTCCCGACTGGATGATGAGGCTTTGGGGGCTTTAAATTCTAGAGTTTTTTATATTCTAGATATACAAAGCTGGCATAGAATCTCTCCCAGTCTGTAGGCTTTCTCTTTAATCTTTGCTTGTTTCCATTACTGTTCAGCTTTTAAATTTCATGTGATTCCATATGTCAGCTTGGCTGGCTCTCCAGTAAGTGCCAATTATCTACCTGTGTCCACCTTCCCAGTGCTGGAATCACAGTCGTGTGCTAATGTGCCTGGTTTGGGGAATTTGATTTGGGTTTCTTTGTTTTTTGTTTGGGGGGGGTATTTTACTTTTCCAAATTTTATTTATTTTGTCATATATTGATTTCTTTGGAGTTAGGGAGGGAGAATACCACAGCATGCCAGTATGTAAAGTCAGAGAACAATTTGCAAGAATCAGTTCTCTCCATTACCACGTGGGTCCTGGGGGTCAAACTCAGATGGCCAGGCTTGGCAACAAATACATTAGCCCACTGAGACATCCCACTAGCCCTGGTCACTGTTGTTTCTACTGCAGATTCTGGGGGTCAAACTCAGGTCCTTGTACTTCCAGAGCAAGAACTTTACCAACTGACATTTTTCCCCAGCCTCAGAAGTTATATTCTCATTCTCACCATGCCCAGAACAAGTAGACAGAAGCTGAATTTTTGGGACAGTCACACTGGCTGGTGGTAAGCAACAGGATTACTATAGTTTACAGCTAGAGCTTGGCTCTCAGCTCTCTTTCCAGCTGCCAACTAACCTTAAACCTGGAATTCTGTTCTACTAGCTTTCTAGACTGTAAGTTACCATCCTTAGAAGATCAATGGGTACTTTTCCTGAAGTTAAACTCTGTAGCCAGGCTTGGTGGCAGAAACACTTGGGAGGCAGATGCAGGGGGATCTCAGAGAGTTCAAGGCCAGCATGGTCTACATAGAGAACTCAAGGCCAGTCAGGATTACATAAAGCGACCCTGTCTCACACAGACAAACACTAGCTGTTACATAGACTGTGTGAAGCAGGAGCAGCCCACAAGTCACTGTCCTGCATTTACTGCCTGGTTTTGGTCCCTCAAACATTTTTAACCACTTCATTTTAAATTATTTTCTAATGTTCATGTATTGTACAAGAAGAGTGAATTAGCCTAACATCCCGGGGGGAGGGGGGGAGGAAAGGGACTTCTGAAATGATGGGGAGTATTTTAAATAATTTTATGGCATCTTTCTACCAAAAATTGTTCTGGCTTCCACTGCAGAGAATCATTACTTTAACCAAAAGAAATTAGGTGTCCCACACAGGAGAAGCCGTTGAGTGTTAACAGTGGACTGTGTGCGCATTTAGAACACTGCCGCCCTGCCCTTGCCAACGGCATCTGCCCTCTGCGGTGCTGCCACCTTCCCTCCATCCCGACAACTTCATCAGAGTCAAACCCCGGGCAAAAAGCTTCGTGGACATCTGTGACGCTGGTTTGTGTTTGCTTTAGGGACACATTGTTTTTCATAACATACCTGGCTTGTTATTACCCTTTATTAAGAAAGACAAAAAATAACAAAGGTAACATGAAAGGAAAGTATCCTTCCAATATATTTTTACAAAGAACCTTGGTATTTTCTAGTTCACTAATTTTACTTTTTAATGAAAAATATTTCCACTTAAGCTTAACTTTGCTGCCTGTATGTGACATAGGTAAGGCTTATGGGATCATTTCTGCTCAATTCCCTTCAAGTCTATGCACACGACATCACACAGCTTCTTACCTTCTGACAGCTTTGGTCAATCGGGTCCACTGGGGTAGCTCTGGGATGGGTTAGCCTTACATCATCTCTTCCACATTCAAGGTTGGACCATAGCTCAGTTATAAGTGCACTAATGAAGCCTAGGAAGAAGTATTATGTATGTCATTGATAACATTATTTATACTATAGTATGAAATAGTCTAATGTGGTTTAAGATTATGCTTATGAAAAGATTTCCTTACAAAGGAAAAATACTTGATTCTTACAGAAATAATAGTATAATCTCTACCCTTGATAGAAATGGTACTTGCTATTTTTACTAAATGTGCAAGATATCCTATCTCCTTGTAACGTTAAATAAATCATGAAAAAGTTTTGCCCTATAAAGAATGCATTCAGGAGTTAGAAGAAGAAAAAGGAGGCATCCAAAAGTAGGGCAGGCATCCAAAGAATATGTCTACTTAATGTAATATTCACTTATAATTCCATATGTCTGAAACAATCTTCAATGCAACCTTTAAATTCTCTTGCATCAAATACTATCTCACTAAATGAAAATAAATATTAAAGCTGATTATTAAATTCTTCAAATCATACACTACTTATAAAAACCTAATATCCAATCATAAAGTCAGTATGCCTTCATTCCTAACTATACTCTAAATATATGACCTTATACTCACAGAAACTATAGACCTCACCCCTCATCAAGAGAATTTCCCTTTCCAATAAATGGAGACTTTTACAGAAAGTCACAAGCAATCAAATACAGAGAAGTGGAGCCCCATCCCAGTGGATACATCTACAACACAAATCCCACACACAGGGCTCAGAAAGCATAGCAGATGGGGTACAAAAACAGGAAGTACCTGAGCTCAGGGTGCTTGTTGTGAGATTGTGTCTACTGGTAAAGTGAGAAGTTATGCCCATAAATTCTCATCAATACAACTGCCTACATGTGAGCTGACCAGGGACAACAACAATAACTTGGTAAAGCAGACAGCGAAAAGCCCATGAGGACTCAACTCTACACAAAGAATTACAGGCAAGCAAGAAATGGTGGGAATATATACTGTTATATGCCTATAAAAAAAATAAGAGAAGTAAGCGTTGGGGGTACATCTAAAAGAATTCAGGCTCTAAACCTGAGGATACTGGGGTCTAATTTAAAAGTCTAATTTAAGAGATTATTAATTAGCTTATAGTCACTGAGGGGAAAAATCCTGCATCTTCTTCAAAGATCAAGACATTTTAGTATTTGAAAATGAAAATTCTAGAGTTTCCACAGCATGTAAATGGGACGATTCATGTAAAGTGACCAATCCAATACCTGTAATGTAAGTGCTTAGCAATCAGAGGTCATCCTATGACCTATGTAGAATTTCATTTAACCATTGTAAAAAAAAAAAAAAAAAACATTGGCAGTGCTTAACTACTTAATGACAAACAGCTAGGTAAATCTTATCTCCAAATGGCTCTATTATTAAATTCTTGTCTACAGTAAGTTGTTATTCTAAGTAGAAGAAAAATGTGCTTCAGTTTTGTCAAGGAACATATACAAGGAGCACAAATTAGTTGGGCAGAAATATAAAATGTTTCAAACTATTTTAGTGGAGAACCAATAGTAATCACTGATACATACATGGTGATTCACCACCTCCAACTGGAAATTCCTTTTCTCTATCACTAAGCATGTGTTGGCTGGTGCTCAGTAAACTAAACATGTGACACATAAAATCATCATGGCTTCCTTCCCTACATCTCCAGTTGATATTGGAGAATATATATGACTAGCAAACTCCAAAGAGCATGAGAAGGCTACAGACAGAGTGAGGGAAATGCTTTCTAGAGGGAAGAAGAATGCTGGGAGTAAGAAACAGGTAGAGGCACGTGACAGCTAAGGTGACTGCATTTGGATGCTCATGCAAATCTACCAGGCAAAACACTGGGCCATTCATCCAGGCATAACTACATGAAGATAGAAAGGCATTCCTCGGGTTTATAAAGTGAAAAGGGATTCTTCAATAATTGAATGTTTCAGCATAAATTATTAGGTACCACTGGAATTTCATGGAAAACAAAGAGAATTCTGTAAACTTTTTTCAACATAATCACAAACTGATAAGTAGAATTTTAGAGGCAAAAATATTCTGGAACTATATCATGCTAAATTTTCAGTTATTCATTTTATTTGCAATGATCACATTTTATCTAGTTGGGAAAAGACTTGCCTGAATTCTGTAAAGCCACTGCACCTGCTGCTGTGGATGCCACCTGCACAACCAAGACTTCATAGCCAAACTTCTTCTGCCTGTTGACCTAACATGAAGAACACAAGAAGCAAAGAGCACAACATACTAGTTATATACAATGCAGACATTCGAGTACAGCCACTTACTGCTCTTCAACAATTAAATACTAGAAATTTCTTCTAGGTGATAACAGCACAAAACAATGAAATGCTCACAGTGAGTTAGTACCAATGTCGTAGTTGAAACAATTACATCTGGTCCGAATTTAATCCTAGTCTTTGACTTTAACAAGTCACTTAGTCGAGCGCTGAAGACATGAGGCTGCAGTTAAGAGCACATCCTGCTCTTGCAGAGGGCCCAACTTCAGTTCCCAGAATTCAGTTCAGTTTCCAGCATCCATACCTGGAGGCTCATAGCCAGCTATAACTCTAGCTCCAGGTGATCCAACACCTTGGCCTCTGTGTACATCTGAACTCACACACATGAAAACACATAGTTAAAAATAAATATTTTTGAAGAGTCATTTATTACTCCCGGTCTGAATTTTCTCATAAATAAAGTAAGGGAATTAGCTCAGATAAAAGTTGGATGGCTTCCATTTCTAAATTTATCACCCTATTATTACCGAATTCTGTTTTTACTTTTTAGGCCACTTCCTCATTTGTAAACTTTCACGACCAAATTCTTAAATGTGTTTTTAAATTTTTTTAAAAAAAAACTTAAAAATCTGATGCTTTCTCCTTAAAATAAGTATTTCTAGAGAATATAATTTTTGTTTCTAAAGAGGAGCTGCCCAGTCCTAATCATCAATATGCCATTTTCTGCTGTAAAAGGCCTTCAGTACTTGTCACTTTACAAGGAACAAATCTGCTTGGGATAACTACAAAAGTGAGCAGACCTTTTTGTATTAATCACAATAAAGGGGTGAAGTGGCACTGCAGACAACCGTCACATTCTCAAGCCTACAAGATGTCCAACTTCTGAACAGACTTAACCACTCAGAATCCCTACTTTATAACATTTCATTAAAAGCACCTGGTTTAATTTCAAACTCTTAAACATAAAAACGTGCCCTCAGTTTTAAAGGCAAAAAATGTAGCTAAAAGGGAGCAAATAGACCATGCTGGAAATTAGGTCTATTTCATCAATTTTCTATTGCATATATCTTTTTAAATTCGCCTTCTTTTTCAATCTCATTAGTCATATTTCCCATTTTCTGTAGTGAGAATTTTGGTTTCTTAAAAAACCTAGCTATGTTATGTGAATATGTTTTTGTTTTAAACCCAGGTGTGGGCTGTTTCACAGCATACTAGTCATATACAATGCAGACTTACGGGTACAGCCACTTACTGCTCTTCAACAATTAGAATACTAGAAATTTCTTCCAGGTGATAACAGCACAAAACAATGAAACCTTCACAGTGAGTTAGTACCAATGTGGTACTTGTGACAATTTTACTTCTGGTCTGAGGTTAATCATAGCTCTTTGATTTTAATGAGTCACTTAATCGGGCTAAGTGATTATGATTTGCCTCATGCCACTAGCAGGGGTGTGATTTTTGCCAGCTGCAGAGAGTTTAATTCTGGGGACTCTGGACAGGGTATAAATGGGACAGACCAAGAGGGCCTGTGGCAGCTGCTGCTCCCCCTGCTGCTGGTGGTCCCTGCTGATTCCTGCTGGTACATTTCCATTGCTGAATTGCTGTATTGCTGAATTGCTGGTTTTCTGGACTGCTGGATATTCTGACAAAGACTGGACTTGCCCCAAGGAACCCATCAGCAGGAAGTATCCTATAGACACCTATGTCTCCTATTCCCTCTAACCTTCTTTCTCTCCTACCTAGTGTTGACTTGGAAGGGCTTAGGATGGAATGATGGTTGGAAGGGAGGGAGAGGTATAAGAACCCAATAAAATAGCTAAAAACAAATACACCAACAATTCTCCTTGAATTAGAATCCATTGCTCTCTGCAGTGAGTGACACAAACAACCAGGAAGATAAAAACCTATCCTTCGTTCCCTGTATCTTCCTCCCAAAGAGTGCCCTACTCATAAGTCCCTACCACAGGCCCTGAAAATTAGACTGTTTAGTAACCACATGCTTTGCCCACTTCCTAGATATTGGAAAAATGGAGAAAATTATCATAAGTCAGACACTTTATTAAACAAGGTAAGTCTTCAGGCACATAGTCAAAACTAGAAAAGAAGAGATAATCTGAGTTTTAGTCTGACCATTATAACTAGCCAGCTAACAGATCCATAAAACACTCTGTGTAACCAATCTGAACATCCATTTTTTATTTCCACAAAATTTAAAAAGTGGTCTAGCCAACAGGCTTTCTTGAAAAATATGTGAGGTAAATGATAAAAATATCTGGAATAGCAGGGCACATTAACATGTGATGAATATGCTAATGAAGAGCTATGAGCAGTAAATTCCCAATGTCAAAGGAGCAGTCTCTTCTATGCAAGCAGCCAGGGCAATGCAAAGAATATTAGGTTTTGAAATTTACAAACATAAAAATGACATCTAATTCTAGATGTATCACGTGAAGACATGTGAAGCCTGCCTGAGGTAAAGCACCTGAATGAAGAACAAAATGTGTGTGAACTACTTGCATGTGTCATGACAATAGACACTATGAACACACAGGAAACCTTCATGATGATAAACAGTATAAACAGAATAGTACGTCTAAATAGGTAATTAGTATGCAAGGGCAGCTCTAAGCTCAGATGGGAGGAGGGGGAGGATTCAAAACAGTATTTATAATAACATAAAAGACTGTGGAGGAGGGAGTGCCTGTGTGCGTGCGTGTGTGTGTGCCTGCGTGTGTGTGTGTGTGCATGTGTCTGTGCATGTGTGCGTGTGTGTGTGTATGTGTGTGCGTGTGGGTGCGTGTCGGGGTGTGTGTGCATGTGTCTGTGTGTGTGAATGTGTCTGTGTGTGTGCGTGTATGTGGTGTTTGTGTATGTGTGTGTGTGTGTGCATGTGTCTGTGCGTGTGTGCGTGTGTATGTGCGTGCGTGTGGGTGCATGTCAGGGTGTGTGTGCATGTGTCTGTGTGTGCATGTGCGTATCTGTGTGTGTGAATGTGTCTGTGTGTGCGTGTGTGTGGTGTTTGTGTATATGTGTGTGTGTGTGCATGTGTCTGTGCGTGTGTGCGTGTGCGTGTATGTGTATGTGAGTGCGTGTGGGTGCATGTCGGGGTGTGTGTGCATGTGTGTGTCTGTGTGTGTGCATGTGTGTGGTGTTTGTGTATGTATGTGTGTGCACGCGTGTATGTGTGTGCACGTGTGTGTGTATATGTGTGTGCATGTGTCTGTGTGTGCATGCGTGTGTGTATGTTTCTGTGTGTGTGCATGTGTCTGTGTGTGCCCGCGTGTGTGTCTGTGTGTGTGCATGTGTCTGTGTGTGCACACATGTGTGTATGTTTCTGTGTGTGTGCATGTGTCTGTGTGTGCACGCGTGTGTGTCTGTGTGCGTGCATGTGTCTGTGTGTGCATGTGTGTGCGCGTGCATGTGTGTGTGTGTGTGTGTGTGTGTGTTATATAGAATACCCTCTTAAATGTGGAAGCTTGGGGAAGGGAAATGTGTACGGGGTGAAACAGAACTAGCAATCTGGAATGATCCTAGAATAAAGAGAAATAAGAGTAGGAACCTCATACAGCTGGATAAGGTAAGTAGATCACAAACTGAAGAACAGAGGGAACTCCCAGGCAAAGACAACAAAAATGGTTATTTATTTTCTAATAGTTTTAAACAACGGAGGAGATTCAAATTTAAGAGAGTAGAGGGGGAAGCACTTGTCATTAACAACATAAAATATCAAAACACTTTGTGAAAGAGCTGAACCCAGGCCTGGCTACATCTGTAAAGTGCTTGCTACAGAGGCATGAGTTCACTCTGCCTGAACCCACATTTGGGGATGAAGGGAGAGGAAGCTGGGCTCAGAAGCACAAACCTAGCATTTCAACACTGAGGAAGAGGAGACAAGGTCTCTGGTCATCCAGCCTAGCCCCCAAATTAGTGAGCTCCAAGTTTAGACAGCCTACCCCAAAAAATAAGATAAAGCTCTTAGCCATCTTGGAAGACGGTAAGCGAAAGGCTGACGGGTCAGACAGCAGGCTGAGACACTCCTACAGAGGGTACTCAAGGCTAAGGAGTCAAAAGGGAAGCCCCACTACTGCCAAAGGCCCTAGCCCCTTACAGGACCTGGAAACACTCCGTCTGTCAAGTATTCCCAAAGGGTCCTGCATAGGAGGAAACGACTCAGCTGCAAAATCTCTTTTCCCCTGCAATTTTCCATTTCTTTCTTTTTTTTCTTTTACTTTTTTGTTGTTGTTGTTGTGTCTTTTTTATTTCTTTATTCACTTTACATCTCAATATCTGCTCCCAGTCAACCCCTCCCACAATCCTTCCCCCCATCCTCCCTCCCCTTCTCCTCTGAGTGGGTGCTCCCCACAGGCATCACCCCACCCTGGCACATCAAGTCACTGCAGGTCTAGGTGCATTCTCTCCCACTAAGGCCAAATTAAAAAGAGAAAACATTTTAAGAGGTGGGTCTTGCCAAATGTCACAAAAGCAATTTGTAGCAACAAGAACAGAGGTACATACATGGTTAAGCTTTGCAAGGTGTTATTCTGCCAAGGAAGTGCCAGGGAAGTGTCAACTCCGGGGGAAGAAAGCCTTCAATCATCAGTGAGATGCTGCACATCACACCAGGCCCAGCCCTGATCATCTGCAATGGACCACCACCCGGCAAGAGCAGCATTCCTAAAACACCTTGAGCAACTGCTTTGAGGCCTGTGACCGGACCTATTTCCCTCCAACTCCTCTGCACAGAACACACCAGAAACCTGCCATTCTCACCTCCACAAAAACAGCTATCAGTGATGTGAAAATCCCCAAACACATTGCTGATGCTTACTTCAAGAAGAGGGAACCTTGGAAGTTCAGGCTCCAGGGAGGGAAAACTTTGACAAGAATGGGGGAAATACAAAGTTACTAAGCAGGGTAAGGTTGCACAGTGTACAAAGGTCAGGCAATTACTCAGCTCCAGAGACACACAAAGTCCTTTCAGACTCTAACAAATGGAATTTATCCTCACAAACTATAGGTCTAAATTTCTTGCCAAAACCCTGATTAAAAAGAAGGTACATTTTTTAAAAGTGCAGAGCAATTCAGAAAGCAGCAGAAATCAATGTTGACATCCATGCAAGTGTGTGCAACACACAGACACACACACATACACACACATACACACACACAAGCCTTGATCCTAGCCAAAAAAAACCAAGTTGTTATGCAGAAAAAGATTCTCAATAGCATAGCTAAGATCCAAAAGTTCCAGAAATGTCATTACTAGGACAGAAAAAAAAAAAATCCAAAGCTAATTATGAGTCAATTACTTCAGACTACTTGATTAAATAAATTACCTTGTAAGTTTTATTTAACAGTAGAATATAATCCCTCTAAAGGGAAGTTTGTGTCTTTAAAATCACTGAGGCCTAAACCTTCATGGATATGTACATTTAGACGTAAGAGGATTTTTCCTAGAACTTGTGCCCAGTACATATGGAGGTATTATATCATGCTCATAAAACATCTGGAAAATTAACTGAATTTTTCAATTCCATCTGGCTACTTGCAATTTCATAATACAGACAGAGACACCAATATCTACTACCTAAAGCTTTCCTTTTTTAAAGTAAATCAAGTGTTACAATGCAAGCCGGAATTTTAACTGCAGCTTAATAACCGCGTCCCACATGGAGAGCAGAATGATGTTCTCAATGGCTTTATGACAACAAGAACCCTGCCGCTCACGGCAGATGGCAATTCATACCTGGGGCTTTTTTGCATACTGGCTGAACATAAACGTCACACATTCATTGATGGCACCTGTCCTCTGAAGAAGCAGCAGTCCTTTGGGGGTGGCAGCAAAATTGAGTAAATCATCCAACAAATTGTCTTCCCACGCCACACTGGAACAGGAAAAGGAAGGTAAAGGGACATCTCATACGCCAGACTAGAAAATATGTGAGATTGGTGTAGACAGTGCCTGACCTGACAGAGTAGACACTGACTGCAGATTACTCCATAGATGTGAGATTCTTCTCAACTTTACTCTGACAGCTTCCCACCAGCGAGTGAACGTTCGCCTCAGGTGCAGCACGATGACCAAGTTCCCCCCTTCTCTTAAGATGCCTCTGCCCTTAGAGTCTGCACCTCAACTGTCCATTATTATTGTGCATTCTTTTTATGAAAATATTTGCTTTTTTGTGTTTTAAAGCATAAAATACATGGTTTCTCTTTTATTTTCATAAGCTTTTATTTTATTAGAGAGTGAATAATAACATCTTTTCCCAGATCATATTTTTAAGACTGATAATTTTGACAGAGGTAAAAAGAAAAAAAAAAAAAAAGAAATAGCAGAAATCATAGAAAAAAACTGAAAAACACTATACTGCATAGATATATTATTTGCTCAATTAAACTTTTTAAATAGTATTTCCCAAAATTGAGGAAAAAATACAATTTGTATATGAATTAAAATATCATTCTGAGTCCCAAGCAAGTTAAATCACAGAGATCAAGCAAACAGCTCAAATACAAGCGAGATCTGCCTGATCAGGACATCACCTGTTAGCCCCAGCCGCTATACTGTAGATAATAAGAGCTGTCTATCAGGTACCACACAGTCCAGAAAGTCCAAGAGTGATAACCTGGAGAACTGATAAGAAAATTTGTGTCTGCCTGGACAGCTGTATGTGATTAAACTACTTAGAATAAGAACATGTGTTTGGGGGTAGGAAACACTTTGTGCTGATGGTGCGGTTTGAAAGAACATTTACAAACATAGGAGATTAGCTGGGCATGGTGGCACACACCTGTAATCCCAGTACTTGGGAGCCAATGAGAGAGGCAGGAAGAGCTCTGTGAGTCTGAGGCCAGCCTGGTTCACATAGTGAGTTCCGGACCAGCTAGGTCTGCACAGTAAGAGCCTGGCTCTCTAGACAAGAGCACTTGCTCTGCATGAGGACCTGAGACTGAAACCCAGCAGTCAGCCAGGGAATGGGAGGACATTATGATGCCTACAGTAATATCTTCTTTGGGGAAATAGCTCTTGCCTTTGGGAGACTGGATTTTAGCTAGACCTTGCATCCAGCTTAGCAGTATGCCCTGAGATCATCTAGAGCTATGTTTTCAACCTGCTATCATATTGTGTACTCTGCCTGTTCACTCAGGTGGAGCCTACCTTTAAAACAACAATGGAACTTACCTTATTATCACTTGTATTTCCCACTTAATCAGCTTTTACAGGCTAAGCTAAATGTGTTGCTTTAATCCAAAATTGGGTATTATTCCATGTCTCTGATCCAGAAGTGTGCGTGTGTGTGTGTGTGTGTGTGTGTATGTGTGTGTTCACATGCATATGGTAACCATTTTCTGAATGTAGCCATGAGATTGAAAGCAATCTCAAAGTAGGCAAATATCTACAAATGGTAGAAATGACACATGGATAGATATCTGTGCTTGGTTCAAATGCTCTCCTGGGTCAGCTGGAATCAGTAAAGTAACTTCTGGTAAGACTGTTAAAGATTTCCTCATCCCTTTCCCATGCTTGTTTTCTTTGTTGTTCAATAAACAGAGCAAAAAAGTTCTTTGTTAGGGATAGATCAGACACAACCGAGAACGTGGACAGGAATCACAAACTACAGACGGATGAAAGGCAGTGAAGGAAAATGGAGAATTCAAATTTGGACTCACTCTTGGACTAAACTATTCGTTTTATAAAGTCTCTTTCTTCGTTCCTTGACGTGACATTGATGCCAAGGCCCACCCTTGCCTGAGGATTTATAAGCAGCTAATTGTGGCAGGGAAGGGAAAGACACTGTCTTCTATGGTGTCACCTCTGGTCAAGTGTCCATGCTCCTATAAACCATCCTAATGCAGCAGACTGGGCCACTGCCAGAGCATAAGACCAGAGTGCAAGATTAGTTGGGAAGCAGAAGGGGATTAGCAGGAATGCGGTGGAAAAGAGATGAGAAAGAGGGACTATTATAGACATGCACTACGTACATGTATAAAATGGCATAATTGAAGCCAGTATTCTGCACAATTAGTATATGCTAATGAAACACTAAAAGACGTTTTGAAAAGTTAAGCCACACTACTCGTACAGAAACATACCTATGAAATATATGTCATTAAATCAATAAATTAGCCATAAAATCAATAAAAAAGTTTCCATATTCACCACATATAAAACAGGAAACAAATTATATGAGTGGCACCAGCACATAATGTAAAAGAGTGCATATAATTCTGTAAAATAAGTGTGGGCATGCTTTAATAAATCTTCTCTGGAACTCTTTAACTGCCTTTCAAATGTTAATAAGGGGGCAGAAGATCTGAGCCAGAGTTTTATTGCCTTCCCTTAGGAGGCAGCAGTGGTAAATGGTGGGAAGCTGCAAACTGGACTCTCCAGTAGTGTGGTGGCTTGAATGAGAATGGCCCCCATAGACTCAGATCTGTGTGTCTTTTTTTTTTTTTTTTTTTTTTTTTCGAAGCAGGGTTTCTCTGTATAGCCCTGGCTGTCCTGGAACTCACTCTGTAGACCAGGCTGGCCTCGAACTCAGAAATCCACCTGCCTCTGCCTCCCAAGTGCTGGGATTAAAGGCGTGCGCCACCACTGCCCGGCTTAGACTCAGATTTGAATGCTTGGTCATGAGGGAGTTGCATTACAAGAGAGGAATTAGGAAGCGTGGCTTTGTTGTAGTAGGTGTGGCTTTATTAGAGGAAGTGTGTCACTGGGGTTTCAACAGCCCAAGCCAGGCCCAGTGTCTCTCTCTTCCTGCTGCCTGAGCATCTGGATGTAGAACTCTCAGCTATTTCTCCAGCACCATGTCTGTGTCCAGGCCACCATGCTTTTTGACACAGGCTAGACTAGACCCCTGAAACTGTGAGCAAGACCTAATTAGATGCTTTCTTTTAAAACAGTTTCCGTGGTCAGGGAGTCTCTTTACAGTAACAGAACACTGACAATACAGCAAGGTATTTCTAATGGAACTACAGTCTCTGGTGATGAATTTAATGGTATCATGGACTGGGCTTCGCAGATCAAAGAACCCTCTGTTATTTTATCCTCCCATTTTAAGGAAGGTCTTTTAATGGCTGGTTGTAGCAAATTTAACATCTTACTTTTTCTCTGTGATTGAATCTTCTCTAAGATCACACAGTGATTGGTTCACATCGTGTGAGAACACTCTGTAAACATTCCTATAAGAATTTTTATTTGGTGTTTTCGAGCAATAGGCAGAGTAAAAGGACATGAATGCCCACCAGAGCTATGCACCGGCCTCTCCGTTCTCTAGTACCATGCACACCATTAAATGGGAGGCGGGGGCAGGGGCTTCCACAATATGCTGCTACTACTACTACTACTACTACTACTACTACTACTACTACTACTACTACTACTACTAATAAGCTCAAAATGCTTAACTTTAAGGCAATAAGAAGAAGAAGTTAGTTTTCATAGATTGCTATTATTTTGCTGTTATCTAGTTAAGCAAACTCTTATTCTCCCTAACTTGGTTAAAGAAAGCACATTCACTAAATTCATTTCTTTACTCACTCAAGAAATCAGGTACATACCATACCCTGACACAAGATGGGTTAGCTGCTATAATACCTACCTCATACGAGCTCCCTCAATAAAAGACAAAAGATGCTCAAGTATTTCCAGAAGGTAAACTGAACTGTTAGAATAAAATTCATATGCACACTTCTAATAAATGTTTTATTGTATTGAATTTTTGGCTTTTCCTGAGACATTGTATTGAGTAATTTACATGTCAATCTGACTAGATTTGAATAGCTAGAAAAGTGATAAAGCATTATTTGTGGGTATATCTGGGATGTTGTCTACAGGAAAGATAGGAGTAGAAATCTCAGTACACCAAGTGGAGATGGTCTATCTTCAGTGTAGAGAAGGTGCCATTCAATTGGATCGGGTCCAGGTAGAAGGACAACAGAGAGTTTAACCCTGGGAACCCAGGAACACTCTTTTGCTCTTTGAAACCAAAATCAAAAGCTTCCTGGGCTTTGCAGCCCAAATCTCACAACAGGAGACTCTCAACACTTAGACTGAGCAATATTATCAACATCCCAGAATCTACTTTTCGAATATCCTGCTCTCCATATCAGCGGGAACCAATACCCCTAGTAGATTCTCTCCTCACTCACACACTGATCCATGGATCTATCCTACTGGTTCTCCCTGGAAAGCTCTAGGCTAGGAAACCTCTTCTTCCCTAGCACTGCTTTCCTGTAGCACATACTCACAGGTAACATTGCCTCTTTCCACCTATTAACCCGCCCATACTCTGTATGAAGGAAAAATGAATTGACGGCTTCTTGAATAAACAGCGGCTCTTCTCCAGTCCACTCCATCCATAGCAGAGGTTCTCAAGCTGTGGGTCGCAACCCTTTGGAGACCAGATATCAAATATCCTGTATATCATATTTACATTACAATACAAAACTGCAGTTATAAAGCTGCAATGAAATAATGTTATGGTTGGGGGTCACCACAACATGAGGAACTGTATTAGGGGGTCAGAGCATTAGAAAAGCTGAGACCCTCTGCTCTATCAGAAGCAGCTCCCTGTAGCAAACATGTCTTCTGCTCTGCTTTATATGCAATATTGGGACTGTACAAAGCTTGTCTAATTTCCCCATACTCTCTCAATGAAAAGGAGAAAAAGAAGCAGTTGATGTATTTGTTAACCATATTATAAATAAATATACATGATAACTCCAGAGAATGAACTAGTTTGAACCTTTAAACTTTTCCTAAATGTTTAAAAAGTAATGGATTTTGTAAGTTAAGCTCTATCCTATAAAAGAGAAGAAGGATGGTCAGCATTAGCGAAGAAGACCCTCACGCTGTCCCTACGGCGACCCACACTGTGCCAAGGCTCAGCCGCCAACTCAAATTACAAACTTGGAGCATGTAGCTCACTAAATCTTAGCTTAATAAATTATGTCTGTGTTAGCCTAACATCACAGCCTATGATTATTTCTAAGGAAGCTGAAATATATACATTGAACTATTAATTTACATAACTGTCAAATGACTAAACTGTAATTAAACTGCACTCTTGCTGTATTTTGGAAACTAAGTAAATGGATCTCTCTGCCATCTGGAAACATCTTACTTCTACTGTCCAGGCAAGTTACCTTTCCAGTTTGAGTATTTGATAAGTCTCTGATTTTTCTGAAAACGTTACAATCCACCAAGCCTCCTAACACAAAATATCAATACAGAAGAAGTAAAAACTATTTACTATTTCTGTATTTTAACAAGTATCACAGACTCTATAAATAATATTCATCATATAAAATGCGATTTACCATGAACCTGTATGTATAGTTTAACTTCCAGGAAAATGTTTTTCCCATCATTTCCCACTGCATTGCAATTATCTCTAAATTATCTCAGCAAATACAATAATAGAGAGATGTGAAGCAATGATAGTTACCTATTGGGAGGCTCCTGGCTCACTGAGGAAACTGAGTCAGAGCCCTCGACTGGAGTGGGGATCCTTTCTGATAGCAAGCTTGTCTAAAAGAAAATAACAGATTATTTCGTTTTTCTGCTTGTCTGACTGATACCACTATTAACAAGAGTCCTAATGCTGTAGTTCTGGTTTTTTATCCTTTATGTAATTTAAGGCATTTGCTTTCAAAATCAAATTATCTGGTTCAATGAAATTGTTCGTCTTAGCAATTCACAGGTCTGTACATGGCTCCTGCTGCATTGAGTTCTTGATATCTTAACCTCCACAGAAGAATGGGAGCCTATGCAAAGAAAATGCACCTCAAGCTTCTGCTAGCATAGTACAAATTTTTGTGGTAATCAGTTAACGGCTTAGACCCTAGCCCTACTGAAAAGGAGGTTCTGAAGTCATCCTGTGCCAAGTTAAGAAGTATGGCTAGCTAATATCAGCTACCACAATGCTAGTGAAGTAATATTTAACCTAGCATGTTGGCACATGTCTTTAATACTAGCACTCAGGAGGCAGAGGCAGGCAGCTCTCTGTAAGTTCAATGCCAACCTGGTTTATATAGTAAGAATCAACCTCAGCTCCACAGTGAGACTCTGTTTCAAAAAGAAAGAAAGAAAGAAAGAAAGAAAGAAAGAAAGAAAGAAAGAAAGAAAGGAAGGAAGGAAGGAAGGAAGGAAGGAAGGAAGGAAGGAAGGAAGGAAGGGAAGGAAGGAAGGAAGGAAGGGAAAGAAGGAAGGAAGGGAAGGAAGGAAGGAAGGGAAAGAAGGAAGGAAGGAAAGGAAGGAAGGAAAGGAAGGAAGGAAGGAAGTCAGACAGACGGATGGAGGGAGGGAGGAAATGGAAAGGAAAGGAAAGGGAAAAAAGAGAGATCTATGTACCATTGAAATACCCTGTCCATAATAAGGTTTTACAATGATGCCTGTAACTGAAATAAAGATCTGCAGAGAGCAAATGTTTGAAGCACGTACCTTCTTCCATACTTTGGCTATAGATTCATGTAAACCATAAGGAAGCAACACCTGTAAGCCTTCACACGTGCCATATATCTGACGACACACTGAAATAAATGCTCCTTTAACTACAGGCAACATCTCCGATCCAGGAAAAATAGAAATATCTTCTTCAAGAAGTTTCTTTGAAAACTTGGCTATTATATGAGCACCTGTAGGACTAAGAAAAGACCACAGATGTGACCCCAAAGTCAAGTGGGCCTGACTTCACGGAGCACTAACAAAACAGCCTGCCTCCCCACCGCTCGCTTGCTTGCTCCCTTTACATATCTCATAGGTTTTTGCTAACAAGTCATCATGCCTGGTTCACCAATGTGCACATGTCCAGTCACGACAAAGGTTTCTGTGGAACACAGGAAAGGGCAACCCGGTAGGAGAAACAGCGAATCTGCATATACTTAAAGAGACACGGGTGCCATGCATGAGTGTTCTTCATTTTACAGTGAGAATATTGTATTGTTTGAGCTGTTGCTACCTTCCCCATTACAACAACATGTCCACCCTATCTCAAAGCGTGAGATTGTTTTCCTGGAAATAATAGTAGCAGAGTCAATAAATGCTTCCAATGTGAAAGCTGCTGTTTTAAGAATTTTAATGTACTTACATCATTTTTTTTCTATAATCCTTTGAAATAGGGGTGTACAGATCATTGGATATATGTACAGATTACAGAAGTAACTTGCATAATAACACACTCTTAATGGTGAGAAAGAAGACCACCTAGTCTGTCTAACACCAGAGGGAAGCAGTACTTTTTCTAGATTTAAAAAAAAAAAACAACAACAAAAAAACAAAACGAAAACAAAAGTCAAAGCAAAAGCAATAGACATCAGATGTAAGAGAGCAGTCGAGTCTCCAGGCATCTTTCTCCAAAAGCATGACAAACATTTTTTCATCCTTGTCTTCCATATGGAACACAGTATACATCTCCAAGTGACAAAATTTCTACTTTAATGTAGTGTACCCACATAACAATTACAATCTTTAGTTAGACAGCCCACGTCAAGTTTCTCTTTAGTCTACTGAGGAGGTCATTTCCTCTGGATGGGTTTGTTTAAATTGCACTTCCTACAAGTCCTGAAGGCTGTGCTGGACTGCATGAGTTCTACTCCCTGGGCAGTTTCTCTCCAAGTCCATGATTTAATAGAGTTACATCTGAATAACTGTTTCCCCACAGTACCCTCCAACCTATTTCCTATTTCCTCAGATGTTCTCCAGGATAATAATTAGGTCTCAAGGCTTAAACTTTACTTCTTTGTTTCTTCCTTGGTAAATAGCTTCATTGGTGATGTGTGCCTCCTTCATAAGCCACATATTTGGTTGTCCTAATTTAGGTGATATTAAAAGTTAGCTTGGCAGGTAGCACCCAGCTGGAATTTCTACTAAGAAAGGTTTTTTCACCTCATGATTTCAGTAATTATTGTGGTGATTACCAAGATTTCATGAAGTAATACTTCATGAGTCTTTTCTGATTCAAGAATTTTGTTGGTATTTAGTAACTAGACTTCTTCTGCAAAGAATGTTTCCTGGGTAACCTCCTAAAGTACAGTGTGTAAAGGAAAGTTTGAAAAATATTCTAATACCAATTTGCAAAGTAATAAATATACTTGATATCATAGCATCATCAAAAAGAAATTATTCAGTTCATTTGTGCTTTACTTTTACTATTTTTACATTTTTATTATTTTAATATCTTTTAAATCCATGTTTTTATAGACCTAATAATATGTCACACTATTATACCCATTATTTTTTGATCCTTAAGTTACACGTCTTAAAGAAAGACAGTAGAATCTTTCATGAGGAACTTTTGGCACTATCCTGCTAGTTTTAAATAGCTACCTTGTTTTTTAGAGTCAAAATTATGTAAGGATGATTCTGTGTACTTCTTATTCCTGACCTAGAAACAGTCATTTCTTCAAGGCTTCCTGTCTCCCCTTATGGGGAAAAAAAAAGATACAGCAATATCACAATGCAGGAATCTGCTGTCAATAATATCATTGCTTCTAAGCCTTTGCCAGGGTAGTGACCTGAAAAAAAATATCGTTTTAGAAAAGAAAAATTAAGTTCATAATTGCATTTCCATTATGAGCTAAGCATTCAAGATTTTACTTGTTAAAAAAAAAGATTTTACTTGTTTAATTAAACTTGATTTTATATTCTATCTTACACTGAAAAATCTTAGTTCCAAATGCCATTACCTTCACATTTATTTCATTTATTATCCATAACAATTTCAAAATAACACCAATGCTGCTTCTAAACATACCAAATGCAGCTGGCATTGAAGATTACTTCCCTTACACTACACCCGACTACAGCTCAATCATGTTGAGATTATCTGAAGTAATTTTCTTTCTACACGACTTTCTCACTAACCAGCCTGTTAAGTTTACTTACTTACTTGCTTCATAGATTTTAAAAATTGTGAGTTCTTTCTACTTTATTTTTGTTTAACATTTGGAGCCTAAAGCAACTATCTAGTTCTAAATGAAAATCTAAGTATGATCAATGCATACCCCATGGAGCACATGTCTCCACGTGTGTTTCTTCTGCTCCCGGGAACTAACCATTTTCCTCGCCTTGCAATCTGTCTCCGCCATATAAGCAAACGATGGCTCATACTGTCTGTCCAGAGGGCAGCAGCCGATAAACAGTCATCTGTCCTTTCTCTCTTTTCACTTACTGTCAGAACACTAACAGCATAAGCAGTCCATAAAAAGATTGCTAATCTGTGTGTGGGCTGTGTGTGCATAAGAGTCATGGGACAACCTGGAGACCAGAGGACAATTGCAGGAATCAGGTCTCTAGTTCTACCATGTGAGTCCCTGCAATTAAATACAGGTCATCAAGTTTAGTAGGTAGCATGTTTCCCTGCTAGTTTAGTAGGTAGCATGTTTCAATGCTAAGGCATTTCCCATCCCCCTAATTCCTTTTTACAGCCAGCGAGCTGCTCATTGCTCCATTGTGGAAAACAAAATTTAATGAGCCGGACTCTTTCTAATTGCATTTGCAAACATTCCAGCCTTTCTACTAAGGAAACAACCAGGGTACTACACAATGATAATCAGAAGTCACCTCTGGTAGTTTGTATCTTGTTTGTCCCACTTCAATGTGACAGAACCATTCTTTAAAAAAAAAAAAAAAAAAAAAAAAAAAAAAAAAAACAACAACAACAAAAAACCACACATACATACCCAGAGGCGGTACCCAGCAAAACCCTGATTTATCCAAATTAACCATATTCATACAGAAAACTTATATAAGGATATAAGGCCAGGCATACTAGCAACATTTTTGTTTTTTTAATCAGTAACTTTATTTTTTTAATTTTATAAACTTTGCTACAAGAAAAAAAACTTGCAAATAAATAAACTCATCACACACCAAAATTACCCAGATCCAAAGTTGGTGCTACTTAATGAACTTGCATACAATTAGGATTGACAGGTTGACGGGGGATCACAGTTCAAGGCTGGTGTATGTTATTAGTAAGGCATTATTTTAAAAAAAAAAAATTTGCAGAGGGTTAAGCAATAGATGAAAAGATCTTAGAATTCATGATAAAAGATAAAACTTCCTTTTAAAAAAAAAAAGATTGTTAAATACTCAACAGATCCAGTTCAAACTGACAAACTAAATGCCTAACATCTCTCTGTTCCCTCCATAAATTCTAAAATTCACAAGTAAAACTAGTCTTTAAATGCATAAAAACCCTCCAGGACAAAGAAACTGGAAAAGATGATGGGAAAGTTTGGACCTTCGCATGCAGAAGAGCTGAGTAAACCCAGAAAGTGCCAGTCACCAGTCGTAGCCCAACAGCCAGGTTCATCGGACTCGAGCCTAGAAGTCTGAAAAAAGCATACTAGTACTTGATGAATTAAATCTCTCTGTGATTGGAAACAACCAAAGACCACCAAAGCAGGAGCTGCTGAAAGGAAGTTTACCGGAAACTGTCTCCTTCAGGTTCCATTTAAAACTGCATGCTTAGAAGGCACAGAGATCAGGAAACATAGGAGGGAAGATCAAATCGAAATGGACACACTGAGGCCTGAGATCCAGCACCGCTTCCACACCGACTCCTACTGAGACGTGTGGTTGTTCAGGCGGGTAACTGCAGGAGGCTTCTGTAGGGTTTTTTCCCAGTAAAATTCCATGCATTTTCAACAAAAAACAAAGTAATGAGCACAAGTGACCACTGCCCTTGTAACCCTTACCAACAGGCTTTTTTTTACACATCTAAGGAGTAATAAAAGAAACCAAAACAACAGATTAAAACAAATGAAGGGAAAATGAGAAAGTATGAGATGAAACTCCGTTATCCACGGAGGTGAACAAATTCACTGTACTCCAACAGGAAGAAGATGTTCTGCTTTAAACACACACACTCACTCACCCGTGCACACAGATACACTCACATGTGCACACACACACACTCATATGCACACACACTCACATATACACACACTCACACATGCACACACTTACATATGCACACATTTACATATGCACTCACATGTGCACACACACTCACATATGCACACACACTCACATATACACACACATACACTCACATGTGCACACACATACACTCATATGCACACACACTCACATATGCACACACTCACATATGCACACACGTATGCACACAAATCACATGTATGCATACATACATGCATGCACACATACACACACACACTCACTCACATAGGCACACACATACACTCACATGTGCACACAAACAACTCACATGTATGTTCAGGTGAGCGCGCACGCACACACACACACACACACACACACACACACACACACACACAAACACAAACAGAATTAGCCCAAGAAGATTGTCTGGCAGGTAAAAGAACTTGCCATGTAAGTGCAATGCCCTGAGTTTGATCCCCAGAACTCTATCAATATATAAGAACAAAACAAACTTCATAATGTTGTCCTTTGAAACCCACACATGTACCATGGAACATGCATGCCTGTGAGCACAGCCATAAGTGTGTGTGCACACACACACAATGCACACACGCAGAAGCATATGTGCATACACAATCAATAAGATCAAATATTGATTTTTCTGGAAAAAGCTGCAAAATTGTTAATTTTCAAGTTAGTACAAATAATAATGAGGAGGAGGAGGAAGAGAGGAAGAAGAAGAAGCAGAAGGAGAAGAAGATTAATAATAATAAGTAAAAGTTACTAATACCAGAATGAGAGCTGATATTTTTTACTACTGATACTGACCCCAGGCACTATCAAGATAGCAAGAGCACATTACCAATAACTCTAAACCATAAGTAGATAAATAACTGCATCAGTTCTCTGCAAAATAAAACCTGATGAATTTCACACAAAAGGAAATAACGCTCAACAGGTCTATATGTCTAATAAAGAAATTAAGTAATTAAAAGAATTAGATAATGCCAGGCACACATTGTCTCACAGATGAATTCTACCAAATATTTATAGAAGTTTTAACAGTTCCCTAAAATTCCTTCCTCAAGATAGAAGCAGGAGAAATCATTTCTAACTTATGAAACCAGTATTGTAGTAATATCAAAGAACAAAGATATTCCAGGTTCCAAGGTTAACGTCATTTGTCAGTGTGGCAAAGATCCCCAGTAACCACTAGAAACTCAAAGTCACAGTGGGGAAGAGGGTTGTTCACCACGACCAGGTGCGATTTAGTCCCCGAGTAAGGCTGCTTGGCACGTGAAAGCCAATCATTGTAATTCATCATATGAACAGGCTCTGAGCAAAACGACAGAGCGCATTACAGCGTCATTTAGGGAGGCAAGGTCTGAGGCACAGCCTGCTATCTATTAAAGGGGGAGTGGGGTAGAATCTGAATAAATTACAGCAAACTGAAAAAAAGAGTATAATGCTAAAATAAAATGATGTTTTATTCTGTACTCACCCAAGAAAATGTCCATGTTGTATTTAAGAACTGAGATCTCAGGGTAACATACATGATGTCACTTTTACCAACCAAGAACAAACACATTTATAGGTTCACAGGTTTGCTGAAGTGTCACACCATCAGAACCACAGAGTCCAAAACCACAGGAAGTGTATCACAGGCCACTATGGGCAAAGGCCAAGCTAGGACTGAGTGACAGCAGGAGGAAGTGGGGTATGCCTTCTTCATTATGAATTTGTTTGACTTGAACCAAGTACCTGTGGCTTCAGAAGCCTGTAAGGTGGTCTTGGGGAGCAGGTAAGAGGATACTGGATCCCATCTGGAATGAAGCTTGCTATCCTTCCTGTGAGTTAAGATGAGATAGAAAAGGCTCTGAAGAGGTGGCTCCCTTGTTCAGAGCACTTACTGCTCTTGCAGAGGATGCAGGGTCCCAGCACTTTCATGGCAGCTTACAACGGCCTGTAATTCCCCTTCCAGGGCATCCAATAACCTCTTCTGCCCTGCAGGTGTGTCTGAATGCATCCATGTGGTGCACATAAGCTCATGCAGACACATACACAGACATACACAGAAAACAATAAACATTTAAAAAGACTTATCAAAGATAGTTTAATGTGACAATAGTGCCTGCTCAGGAAACCTAAGTGCACCCAAATCGTCACGCATATTAAAACACATACTCACCTCTCTTCTTCAGAAGAGTTCATATTTTCTCCATACAGAAGTAAAATAAGTCCTTCCTCTACAGAAGCGATTCTTGCCAAAAGATCAGCTATGAGAATTAGAGCTGTTTCAGAGCAATCTGGAGCAGCCTGCACATTAAAAACATAATGATGACAAGAGAAATCATATAATTGTCCGATGTAGCGGGGGTGGTGTAAGCAGTCTCATAAAGCTATACGGTAAGCACAGCACCAGAAACCTTCACAACTGCTGCGTGTGAAATCATGGATCTGAGTTGCATGCGCCATTAGATGATATTATTTTACCAGCAGAGCTGATGCAGCAAATCAACCCAAGACTTTCAAGTAAGCCAGTTACTGCACTTTCTATTTTTCAGGTAGCACATTCCTACACATTCCTCATGTTGTATATGCTATCTAACACACTATGTTTTTGTCCAATTGATGCCATCACCTTATATACCTAGCTGGATAAAGACTGACAGGGGACAGCCAGTTCATGAGTTGACAAAGGCCAATAATATCACCCACTCGGAAAACAAACTGGAACAATCATATCTGCTCACATTAAGTGGAAGCATTAATAGATTCACTAACATATAAGAAAATATCATACAGTCCTACTCAGAAGGGAGAAGAAAATAGTCTTAGGAGGTAGAGGGAGAGAGGGATCTGGGAGGGAGAGAGGAAGGGGAGGGGAAAAGGGGGGCCTGTTCAGATATGGGAGGAGATGGGGGAGAAGTACAGAGGGTCAGGAATTTGAAAGGAGGTGTGTAGCAGTGGGGGAAGGGGACCTGAGGGTAGCCACTAGGAAGTCCCAGATACCAGGGATCCAAGAGGTTCCCAGGACCCAACAGGGAGGACATTAGCCAAAATACCTAACAAAGGGGAGAGAGAACCTGTAAAGACCATATCCAGTGGATAGGCACAGCCCACGGTTGAGGGATGGGGCCACCCACCTACCTCAAAAATATGAATCCAGAATTCCTCCTGTCAAAAGGAAGTGCTGGGACAAAGAATGGAAGAGCAGAGAGTGAAGGAAAGGCCACTGAGAGACTACCGCACCTAGGGACCATCCCATCTGCAGACACCAAACCCATACACTACTGCTGATGCCAGGAAGGGCTTGCTGACTGGAGCCTGGTATAGCTGTCCCCTGAGAGGCTCTGCCAGAGCCTGAGGAATACAGATGCAGATGTACACAGCCAAACATCACAGCCAAACATCGGACTGAGCACAGGGACCCCAATAGAGGAGTTAGGGCAAGGACTGAAGGAGCTGAAGGGGTTTGCAACCCCATAGGAAGAACAACAATATCAACCAACCAGACCCCCCAGAGGTCCCAGGGACTAAACCACCAACCAAAGAGTACACATGGAGGGACCATGGCTCCAGCTGCATATGTAGCAGGGGATTGCCTTATCACTGGGAGGGGAGCCCCTTGGTCCTGTGGAGGCTCGATTACCCAGGGTAGGGGAATGCTAGGGCACTGAGGCAGGAGTGGGTGTGCAGGTGGGTGTGCACCCTCATAAAGGTACAGTGTTGGGGGAGGGGAAACTGGGAAAGGGGATAACATTTGAAATGTCAATAAATAAAATAACCAATAAAAAACTTAAAAAGTAAAAAGAAAGCATCAAAGACAAATATTGAAACCTAGAAATGATGTAAATGATGAATTCGGCTTACAGATGTTGTTTTCGGGGCCTACTTACTGATTTATGCCTGCATGGATGCTAATGTCCATAAATTGTGTATTTTAAAATGTGATTGTATTAACTGATTTGGTGGTGATGTGTCCACTGTGGGTGGTGCCATTTCCTAGTTTGAATCCTGGACTGTATACATATAGAAAGGTTGCTGAGCAGCATATATTAGTCTCCATTCCTTACTTATGTGGTTCAACATGAACAGGTCCTTCAAGTTCCTAGGTCCCTACCAGGACAGACTGCCCCTTGAACTGGGAGCTAACATAAGCATGTCTCATTCTTTTCTGTACTTATAATGCCCAGTACAGAGCATGGATATGGTAGTGAACCACTCCATGACTAGATATCAGAAATTAGGTATTAGATGTCTAGCCTTTTCCCCTTTAAGCTATTTTCTTGAGTTAATTTGTCACAGCAATAATAAAGAGAAAACTACCTACACATACATATCTGTAATAATTCCAGCACTCAGAAATTAAATTAGGCAGGAGGGATGAGACTCTCAGGTCTGTCTAGACTATATATGGAGACCTTGTCCCGAGGAAAAATTATATGCATGTGTGTTTTTATGTATGTACTTACGTACATCATATTCATATGTATTTGTGTGTGTGTGCTGTGTGTACATAGTAAATATAGAGATGTAGATATACATGCACACACACACACACAAGACTATCCATCCATCGAACTCTATTAGATAATCTATTTTCATACAAACTACTTTTCTTGACACCTGTATCTAAAACGTGTTCCTTCTCTCATATATATTAATGCATACTTATATCTGTGCCCACATATTTTGTCATAAAAACAGTCTTGCTTTAGAACTCTCTGTTGCTTGTGGTAAATACCTCCCGTTTAGAAGGTGATTAGAGTGACCTTCTTAAAGCTGAGAGCACGCCTTACTGTCTTCGGTATTGGTGACACCCACTCAGAGCACTGACAGAGCACTGGCTCCGTAGGTGGTGATGATTATCTTAAATTAGGTACTAGAGAGCTACTGGGTGTCAGTCAACCAGCCTATACTTAAAAGGGAACAATTCAGAGCCAGAAAGATAGCACTTGCCACCAGGTTTGATGACCTGAGTTTAAACCCTGGGACCCACATGGTGGAAAAAGAAAAAAGACTGACGAAGTTCCCACCTGATCTCTACATACACAGCACACCATGTGAATACCATCCCAGATAGATAGATGCATACATAGATACATACATAGATAGATAGATACATAGATACATAGATTAAATAGATCAATGCAATACCATAAAAATGCAAATAATTCAAACACAGGGCTGACTGCAGAACCCAGGAGAGGACATTTTCACGCACAGCAGGTCTCACTCCCAGGAGGAGGGAATTGAATAGACACGGAGTGTATCATAACATTGTTTAGAGAAGGTGAAAAAGTGACATTAATGCAGCCAACAACAATCCATAAGGTATTTGTGGCCCAGTGAAGTGTGGTATGACCCAGGAGGGAGAAGAAACAGGTAAAGACGCTACAAAGCAGACGAGAGATGTTTAACTCCCGCCTGGTGTGCATTCTAACGTCACTGCCGCAAAGTACGTGAGAGAAGTGGTGGGCTACGTTAAACAAACAGCAGTCCTGCTGAGGACACCAACTTCGCCGCATGTTGGCTGTCTGAGGTGGTACAGGTCACTTCCCTCAACCTCAGTTTACTCTCTGGTGAAAATCTCTAGCATAAGAAGCACACTGGGTGCACTGAAGACAGCATGGCTGTTCAGCTCTGGGGCTGCATACACTGCCTTTCTCACTCCAGTTCTCCCTACTGGCAGAGCTGACTCTTCAGGAATATAATCATATTTCCAAAAGCTATAAAACTGTCATTAGAATATGGAAGACATACACAAGATTTATTACATTCACAAGATAAATAGCTTCTTAATAGTGTAACTTTTTCTAAGTTTTCTCACTAACAGAACTGAGTTTGATTAGAAAAAAAAATGTGGTTTGTGGGTGTACATTCCTACCACCCGTGATAACTAATAAATCAAATAACTGCTTAAGCTATGACTTAACAAATAAAGATCCTCAGGAGCAGAAAACCAAAGAATACATGCAAGAAGTATCTTTCAGAAAACACTGCAACCATGTCAGAAATGTAGAGCCATTGGCTGTGGAGCAACGGTAGCCACCGAAGCGGCCCCTCTTCCCCTTCGGTGACACCCACCGCAGTTCCTTTCATCAAGTTGTGAATGGGCTGGAGAAGAGCCTCTGTCACTGTGCTGTTGTACAAACACTCAACAGCACATTCCTTCTGGTCACAGAGCATCCGCAGGACATCAGTCACCATACTTGCTGGAGAATAGTTCTCTGAGAACCAGAAAGAACAAAGCGGAAAGTCAAAAGACTGCCTACTTCTGCTTCTCACTGTACACTGGCTGCTATTTCACAAAGGTCGAAAGGAGTTTGGGTGTTTAAAAAGAAAAATCATACAACTAGAAGATGAGAATTATAAACTGAAACTTATCTCATTAACTCACTGTCTCTTCAAGCTAATTAAAAAAAATATAAAAGACAATATAACATTTTTCAGTTAGACCCCCAAATCACACCTTGATATTGAAGAGATGGTTGGAAGAAGACTCAGCTTTCAGCCTCTCAGAAACTGTTGTTCCGTTTATTAATGGACTTGGGTACATGGGCTTAGTAGGGAATGAAAGGAAACATCTAGATTAAACTAAGCAAAAGGAAGACAGTAAAGAACGGATGCCTCCAGAAGGTGCTATACTGCGTGACCACAAAGGGCATTGCCAAGATCATCCTCCAAAACATGAGCTAGCCACTGAAGATGTGACTTTCTGATTAGATATTTAGTTTGATTAATTTGATTAGACATTTAATCTAACTTCCTTACACAAATGTGACAGGAGTGCCCTAGAAACAGTATAAAACTAACAAGGTTTTTAATTAATATTACAGTAGTCTTCATTCCATAAGATAATTAAATTTTGGATTCGAAACATGTGACTGTGCCCTAGTTGTTCCCTCTTGAAGAAAGAAAGTATTTATTTATTCTTGATTTGACAGGAGGCACAGTTGAGAGATGTTGAATTTTAAAAGAATTTAGATCCTTAAAGAGACTACATTTTTAGGTGCTTTGATTTTTAAAGACTGTGGGACTTGTAAAATTTGGAATATTTTAATACTGTGATGATCTTATTGATGTGAGATCTTGGGGATGAATGAGAAAGTGGAGACTGTTGCTTAACAGTGCTGTTTGTATATCAAGTTGACCACGTTTCAGTTGTGCTGGCCAGCTTTACATCAACTTGACACTAGCTAGAGTCATTCTCTAGAGGAGATACCTCGACTGGGGAAGTGCCTCAAGATCAAGCAACAGGCAGACCATTAGAGCATTTTCTTAATAAGTGATTGATGGGAGAGAGACCAGCCCACTGTGTGTAGAGCCACCACTGAGCAGCTGGTTCTGGGTTCTATAAAAAAGCAATTGATCAAGGCATGATGAGCAAGGCAGTAAGCAGCAGCCTCCATGGCCTCTGCATCAGCGCCTGCCCCTGGATTCCTGCCCTGTTTGAGTTCCTGTCCTGATTTCCTTCAATAATGAACAGCAATATGAAAGTGTAAGGCAAATGAACCTTTTCCTCTCCAAGTTGCTTCGGTCATGGTGTTTCATCATTACAATAGTAAAACCAAAGAGGGACAAACCAAAACCAGCAGGCTGATCAGAACACCTTAGACACACAAAGGGCAGAAAATACCAAAAAGAGAGCACAGCAATTAATCAGATTTCCCCTGATATCACTTGAGAACAGCTTGATATTAAGAAAACATTAAGATTCTCAGACAAACTGACTCTAAATTAAAGCAATAATAGATTAGAAATGTCTTAAAATAGCTATGAACAAAATTAAATTTCAGGCTTACTTCAGAACCAACGTAATGTCTTATAAGTAATACAGACTCTTTATAAACCCATTTACCAAAACAGATAAGAAATCAAACATCTAAACAAGAGAATACTCAAACGTTTTGATTATTTCTTTTCCTTCATTTAAATAGATGGATCAAGGGTTGACTATCCACCACAGTTAATCAATCAACCAATCAACGTAGGGAGGAGGCATTTACCTGAATACACAACGGATGTCATCTTCGGACAACTTGGTGAATAATAGATAAGTTGAGTAAACAAAACCAGCAGATTTGTGAGGGATACTGAATCTTTATAAAAGAAAAAAAAAAGAAGTAAATTGTAACATGCTTACAACCTAAAAAATGTTTACTGCATTCCACTCACCTATACAATTGCATCGTAATTTCTACGTAAACCCAGGCAGAAGTGAGCTATGAACCAAGACACACCACTCCAGAATAGAGCACAGTTAGAGGGCAGCTCCTATTCCAGAGCCTTCTATGCTCAGGCGCAGTTCTGCCATCTGTTTGGAGCTGATCATGTAAATCCACAACAGATGCATGAGACTCACTGTGGCTATTTAAGTTAATTCAGTTATGATAAGTATAATTTCATCTTAATATGTTGGTTCTGCCGAGGTTTTTAGTACAGCAGAACATGGACAGCATTTTTTTCCATCACAGACTAGGTATTAAGTAATTTATGCCTTGTGCCCAGACCATCTCTACTACAAAGATGAAAGTTGGGAAGTGTAGTACTGTTAACCATACACAATCAACAAGTAAATACTGAGTACAATGGCTTCCCAAATAAACCATGAGTATTTAGCGTTAATGTTTTCCACAGGGCACAAAGAGTCTACTTAATAGTTAAAACACGTGCTCAGCTCACAAGGGCACCGACAAGATGGAAGACCAAGTTAGGCTCACAGGTACAGTTCACCAAGACATGCTATAGTCTCTTTCATTAAAACATTCTGGGAAAACTATGTAATTTAAAGTTGATTGCTGGTTTCTGTTATTCTCAAACTCAGTTTTTTATGAGCTGTGGTTGTTTATAGAGCAAATACAGTCACTAAAAAAAATTTAAATGCTAAATTCATTATAGATGAGAGGCATATAAAGTTAAGTTGAATACCTGCAAAAATATTAAATGTATTCACTAATCTTTGTATTTTTGTAAAAGCCAGCAATACCATATGAAACAGTACCTCCTTAACTGAAGAGCTCATGATGTCCCCACTCTGTCTTAAACTATATGACACAGCCTTGAGCATTGTAAGAGACGTACATAATGCCCTGTCAGTTCTCAAGGAGCTATAATAAATTAGAGCAAATAAAAAAACTAGACAAGAGCACCACAAAGAATAGACTATGAAGCAGTATCAATAAACTCAGTTCTTACGATGAGGCTGACAAGCTAAGAATGGATTTTCCACTTTTAAAATGTATCAGAGGTCCTGAAACTATGTTCTAATTTGACTCAGTTAAGACCCATAGGACTCATATAATCAAGTTCACAAGACACATTATAATAAAACTATGCAAAGCAAAATCAAAAACAAAGGTTACAGAAGACAAAATCCAGAGGCACAAGCTCGTGAGAGCCTCTCCCAGGGGAGTCATGACAAATACATTCAATTACTCCAGAAAATCTCACTAGAGATGTAGTGACCAAGGTTCTTATAGGGAAGGTGAGCAAATAGATGTCCTCTGCCCAGTACCTATCAAAAGATTAAAGTTCCAAAAGCAAACCTGGTGCTCAGCAAAAATGGAAATATTGGCTTATATAAACAGATTAGGCACAGTCCACAAACAATTTAAGTGCCCTTATTAGTGCTGGGACTAATATGACCCCAACTCCAAACATAGCAGCCAAGACCCAGGCTTGCAAACAGGCCACTCTAAGAAAAGCAGCCTTACGCATACTATGTGTTGTTTGACTTTCCTGAATGACCATAAACATGGCATATTATCCTCCAAGGCCATAATATTTACTGTCAATTTTCAGAAGGTTTGCTGAACTCTGCTCTATACTGTATTCTTAGCAGAGATATAATATAGGCAAGCCTGTAGGGAATTGTCTTAATTAGTGATATATGTGGGCTGGATCAGTTTATTCTAGATGGTGCCACTCCTGCGCTGGTCGTCCTGAGTTCTATAAGAAAGCAGACTGCGCAAGTTATAAGGAACAAGTCAATAATCAACAATCCTCCATGGCCTCTGCATCAGTTCCTGTCTCCAGGGCTCTGCCCTGAGTCCCTGCCACGGATTTCCTGGACTAAGCTTTAAGGTGAAATAGACTCTTTCCTCTCCAACTTGCTTTTGGTCATGGAATGAAAAGTAGCACTCCTCCATGGCCTCTGCTTTAGGTTTCTGTATTGAATTCTCCAGGTTGCTATTCTGAATTCCTTTCCTGAGTTCCCTTCATGGTGGACTATAAGCTATATGATGAAATAAAGCCTCTCACCATCAAGTTGCTTTTGGTCAGTGTTTTATTGCAACAATGAAGAACAAACTAACATGGTACTATAGCAGATACTGTGGAAGTATGAATAAGCATGGCCCCAATAGGCTCAATGACTTGAACACTTAGTCATCAGGGAGTAGCACTACTTGGAAAGGATTAGGAGGGTCTGGCCTTGTTGGAGGAAGTATGTCATCTAGAATAAGTTTGGGGGTTTCAAAAGCCCAATCCAGTCTCAGTGTCTCTCTTCCTGCTGCCTGTATACCAGGTAGTAAAACTCTCAGCTACTTCTCCTGCACCGTGTCTACCTGGGCACCACCATACTCCCAGTCATGAGGGTAATGAGCCAACCCTCTGAAACTGCAAGGCAGCCCCAGTTAAATGCTTTCTTGTGAAAGAGACGAAACAGTGACCAAAACAGACGTAATGCCACGTTTATAAATGTGAACCTGTGTACGGTAAATCTTATCATACCTTTTCCTACTCCTTGGTCCTAATTACACTTACCTTTTCTATTCTTCAGCTTTATGGGGAATAATTTCCTGCCTTGTTTATAGATCAACAATCTTCCTAAAAGGCACAGTGAGTGAATGAAATAAATATATTGCAATTCTTGTCCTGAGTAGTAGAAACTTTTTTGCTTGTTTCCTTAAAAGAGAAATGAACAAGAACATTTATTTTAATAGTATATTTCACAACACTTGTCTCTAACCCCACTTGAAAATCAAACCTAATATGATCTATATTAGTGAAACAACTTGTATAAATCTTAGAAAGTTATTTTTCATATTATTTCTTATTACCTTTTATAATAGATTTGAGGGAAAGTAATCATTATAAAATTAGTAACCATTGTTGCCAGTGTTTAACCTAAAAATATCATATTGCCAGTGTTATCCATCACTAAAGACAGACTTCAAAAAAAAAGGTGAGAAGTCAACAGAAAATTATTTTATTTTTACCACTGTACTGGTTTTAACTGTAAACTTAAACAACCTAGAAACCAATAGGAAGAGAGTCTTAATGAGAATCGTGTGTATGTCCTTGGGAAATCATTTTGATTTTTAACTGATATACAAAGACCCTAGCCATTGTGGGTGGTATGATGCCCTAGACAGGGAGTCCAGAATAATATAAAAGAAAAGAGCTAAGTGGGAGCAAGGAGGCAAGGATGTATGTTTTTATTCTCTCTATACAATTGTGGATACGGTATTTTAAGTTCCTTCTTAACTTTCCCACCATAATGGACTGTAACCTGGAATCATCAAGCAAATAAATCCTTTCCTCCCTTCTGTTGCCATTTGTCTCAGCAACAGAAATAAAATTGGAGCAACCCTTAAAAAACCAACACAGATAAAGTCAATGGAAATATTTCAATATTGCATAAACTCTGAAATACATTTGACATAGTTCTGTTCTCAAGCACTGTGAATAAAGAATATTCAGTTTGTAATACATACAGCCGGTCATACTGATTACTACTGTTTTTGAAAAAAAAAAATTAGAATTTCTAAAATAAGTATAATCTGATATATATTCTCCATTTATTTATCCCTCACCCATATGTTCAGGGATATTGAGTATCAGTTTTACAAGATGTTAACCTAGTCGCTGAACTTTAGAACTATTCAGAGAAATAGGGATATAACTAAGTCAATAAACTGTTTACTTTGAGAGAACAAGAAATTGAGTTTTATCCCCAGAACACATTAAACACAGAATAAAACAAACAAACAACAATAACAAGGAGACATAGTGGCACACACTTATTCTAATCCCAGAACAGGAAAAGGGAACACAGTATGCTCCCAAGGGTCCTCGGCCTTCCAGCTCTTCCAGTTCAGCAAATGTTAGGCCAGTGAGAGAGATCCTGTCTCCAGAATGGCAGACAGTCTAAAAGGAACAGTATCTAAAGTTGGACTGGACTCCATATGCCCATGATGTAACATGAATGGACTTTAGCCAAGATCCTGATATCACCCTTGCCTCCTGTAAACCCCATAAGCATGGTCCTTGGAACCCTGACCAGCATAATCTGATAAGTATTGCTTGATGTCTTATAGCGCTTCTACAGTCTAGATCTCCAAAATCTTGAAGATTCCTCCCCCAAAGCATGTGCAAAGAGGTTAAAACTACACAGTCAGTTTGTCACATTACTGAAACCCATTCCAAAACTTTTTCTTGATCATCTGACAAAAGCAACTTAATTGCAAAGAAATTTATTTTTGCACCTAGTTCAGGGGGCACAGCCCATCATGGCAGAGAGGGCACTAATAGGACAAGTCCTATCGATTTGTGAGCCCAAGACTACTTACTCACAATCTGGTAGATCCTGAAGCAAAGACAGCTCAGTCCAGAATAGGAGCAACCTATAACCTTCAAGTGACACTTTCTAGCCAACCCCTTCTTCCAGAAAAGCGCACTTCCTAAAGTGGCCACATCCTCCAAAAGCAGCGCCTCCAGATAAGAACAAGTAGTTAAAACACATTACCCTATGGCAGACGACATTTATATCCAAATCTTAATAACATCTAGCCAGATTCCAAACTAATACATAATTAACCGAGGTAGAAAATCTAAGTGTGCACTTCCTATGTTTATGGCATATTCTCCCTGTTCAATTCCTTGAGTGCCAGAAGGTGTGGAAGGCTGTACCGATCCAAAGTTGGCAAACACGGGAAAAATGAACAAGCATTTGGAAGTAAGTGGCAAAAGAGTACAGTGAAAACACCCCCGTTAGGTGAAAGCAAATCCAAGAAAAGCTAATACAATGGAAACGAGGGTGAGCAAGTATGAGGTGCAATTTCTAATATCAACAAATTAGAAAAGTTAACAAATGTATGAAGTAATTGTGAAATGTAAAATAAGACTTTTGTTCTTTCTTATCTACTACATGCACTGGCTTTTAAAAAATCAATTATTTATCTTTGAAGATTTTTCATTGCTTTCAATTTGAATTTACCCAAGGATAAATTATAAAATATATTCATATTCTTGAAATAACTTATTTGCTTAGAAAATAATACCAAGATCCCAAAATGTATCAGATTAACATCTTGGCCTATAAAATGTAAGAAGGATGGCATGAAAAACAGGTGACGCAGGACTGGAGAATTGACTCAGCAGTTAAGAGGTCTTCCAAAGTACCCTGGTTCAATTCCCAGCACCCACATGGCAGCCCACAACTGTCTGTAACTCCAGTTCCAGGATCTGACACCCTCACACACATGGAGAGGCAGACAAGGAACTCAGAAAAAAACACCAATGAAGGTAAAAAATAATAAATAAATTTTAATTAAATTTTAAAAAGATTATCTAAAGAAAAAACAGGTAATGCTGAGTAAAATGTTGAATACCTAAGATGAAGCTCACTACTTTGTAATAAATATCCACTACAGCCGTCACTGTGAATGAGGCAACAGGAGCAGAAGGAAATAATAAAAGCACTGATACTCAAAGAAGCCTAAGAAGAACAGATCACACATAGAAGGGACAGCCAAATTATGAGGCTCGTACTGAAAACTGGCGGAGAAAACACAAGGTAGGAGTGTCGAATCACACACACACACACACACACACACACACACACACACACACACACACACAAAAACCAAGTAAATAATATGCATTTTCTGCACCTTTTGCTGTCACCAAAGCTCTTAAGTAAATGAGTGGCACAATGGCAGAGGAGAAAGGGTGGTAATTCTTGCACTCAGAACAAGTCAGACATTAGAATCAAGCACATACTGAAGAGGGACATATAGCATGGCTAATAATCATTTCTAAGACAGGTATGTGTCAGAAAGTCATTGTACATATCATTGTGTGTGTGTGTGTGTGTGTGTGTGTGTGTGTGTGTGTGTGTGTGTGTATTGTGTCTTAGGATTTCCATTGCTGTGAAGAGGTACCATGACCAAGGCAACTCATAAAGGACAACATTTAATTAAGGCTGGCTTACAGGTTCAGAGACTTGATCCATTACCATCAAGGCAGGAAGCATGGCAGCATCCAGGCAGGTATGGCGCTAGAGGAGCTGAGAGTTCTACATCTTGTTTGGAAGGCAAACAGGAGAAGACTGGCCTCTAAGCAGCTAGAAGGAATGTCTATCAAAGTCCACCCCCACAGTGACACATTTCCCCCAACAAGACCACATCTCCCAATAGTGCCACTCTTAAGGCCAAGCTATCAACAACAACTAACAAGTTGTCACTGAAACATAATGAAGGAATAGCTATAATACACAACAAGATTAGTTCTAAGAAGAAAACTTGTAGCTACAAATATCACTGTGAGCAAGTCACACAGCTAAGGTCTTTGGAAAAACAATAACAAGCAAAATTGAAAACTGGTAAACAGAAAGGAAAAATTATGATTAGAGTAGAAATTAATGATATGAAAATGAAAAACAATACAATCAGTGAGACAAAGATTGGTAGGATGGATACCAGGAGCCTGCAGGACCCCAAGAGCATCCTGTTTCCTGAGGAAGCCTCCGGGGTCCTCAGATTAACTATCTTGGAACACTACTCCAGCAATTGCTTCTCAGTTGAGTCCACTTGGAACACAGCCTGCAGAGGTGTGTTGCATGTGCTTCCCTGAACTCCATCGTCTACCTCCGGAACCTTTTAGGACCCCAAGAGTATCCTGCTTCCCATGGAGGCCTGCAGGGACCCCAAGAACTACCAGCTTGGAATATTGGCCCACCAATCCCTTGCCAGTGGGGTCCACCTGAGGCACAGGCAGCACAGTACCCTGACCTCCATTGTCTGGCATGCAGCTCCCCCCACCTTCCTGAGAAGTCCTGTTGCCATTAGAATCATCCAACCAACACCAAGGAAACCCAGATGCCTGAAGGACAATGTAAGAACAAATTCAACAAAACTCAGGGCAGTATGGTACCATGAGAGTCCAGCTATCCTGCTACAATAAACTCGGGATAGCCTAAGGAAACTGAAGCACAAGAAAAGGATCTTAAAGCCAATCTTATAAGGATGATAGAGGCCTTTAAAGAGGACATAAATAAGTCCCTTAAGGAAGTACAGGAAAACGCATTCAAACAAGTAAAGGCTTTAAAAGAAGAAAATAAATATAAAGAAAATCAGATAAATACAATCATACAGGTGCAAGACCTGAAAGGGAAAATAGAAGCCATAAAGAAACCACAAACTGGAGCTATCCTGGACATGGAAAACCTAGGAACGAACAGAAACTACAGATGTAAGTATTACCAACAGAATATAGCAGATGGAAGAGATCATCTCAGGTGTAGAAGATATGACAGAAGAAATCAATATATCAGTAAAAGAAAATGCAAAATCTAAAAAGTTTCTAACACAAATCGTCCAAGAAATTAAGGACACTAAGAAATGACAAAACCTAAGAATGATAGGAATAGAAAGAGGAGAAGATTCCCAGCTCAAAGGCCCAGAAAATACCTTCAACAAAATCACAGAAGAAAATTTCCCTAACCTAAAGAAAGAGATGGCTATAAATGTACAAGACTGACCAGAAAAGAAAGTCTGCCTCCCACATAATAATCAAACACTAAATATATAGAACAAAGAGAGAATATGAAAAGTTGTAAGGGAAAAGGGCCAAGTAACACATAAAGGCAGACCTATCAAAACTACACCTGATTTCTCAGCTGAGACTCTAAAACCTAGAAGGGCCTGGGCAGATTTTTTTGCAGACCCTAAGAGACTACAGATGTCAGCCCAGACTACTATACCCAACAAAACTTTCCATTGCTATAGATGGAGAAACTAGAATATTACATGACAAAACCAAATTTAAACAATACATTTCTACAAACCTAGCCCTACAGAGGATAGTAGAAGGAAAACTGCAACCCAGTGAGGCTAAATACACCCAAGAAAAGACAAGAAATAAATAATCACCAGTAAAACTGATAAAAAAAGAAATGCACACACACACACACACACACACACACACACACACACACAAACACACACACACAAACACACACATTCAACCACCACCAACATCAAAATAACCAAGAGGAACAATTATTGGTCATTAATATCTCTCAACATCAATGAACTCTATTTCCCAGTAAAAAGACACAGGCTAACAGAACACATTATTCTGCTGTATACAAGAAACACATCTCAGCATTAAGATAGTTATTATCTCAGTATAAAGGACTGTAAAAAGCTTTCCCAAGAAAACATACCCAAGAAACAAGCTGGAGCAGTGATTCTAAGATCTAATAAAATAGATTTTCAACCAAAAGCAATTAAAAGTAGCAGGGAAGGACACTTCATATTCATCAAAGGAAAAGTCCACCAAGAGGACATCTCAGTTCTAAATATCTATGCCCCAAAGGCAAGGGCACCCAGACTCGTAAAAGAACTATTACTAAAGCTTAAATTACACATGGAACCCCACACATTAGTAGCAGATTTCAACACCCTACTCTCGCCAATGCATAAGTCATGGAGACACAAACAAAACAGAGATATAAGGAAACTAACAAAGGTTATGATTCAAATGGACCTAATAGATATCTATAGAACATTTCACCCAAACACAGAAGAATATACCTTCTTCTCAGCACCTCACATAATCTTCTCCAAAATTGACCATATAATCAATCACAAAGCAAGCCTCAACAGATACAAGAAAATTGAAATAACCACCTGCATCTTATCAGATCATCATTGATTAAAGCTGGACTTCAACAACAACAGAAACAATAGAAAGCCTGCATATTCATGGAAACTGAACAACTCTCTACACAGTGATCACTGGGTCATGGAAGAAATAAGAAAGAAATTAAACACTTTCAAAATTTCAATGAAAATGATGGCATAACATACCCAAACTTATGGGACACAATGAAAGCAGTGCTAAGAGGAAAGAAAGTTCATAGCACTAAGTGCCCTTATAAAGAAATTGGAGAATTCTCATACTAATGAACTAAAAATATATCTGAAAGCACTAGGAAAAAGAAAAAAAGAAGCAAACATGCCCAGGAGGAGTAGACTGCAAAAATAATCTAAATCAAGGCTGAAAACAACCAGTCAGAAACAAAAAGAATAATACAAAGAATCAATAAAACCAAGACCTGTTTCTTTGAGAAAATCAACAAGATAGACAAACCCTTAGACAAACTAACTAAAAGGCAGACAGACAGTACCCAAATTAATAAAATCAAAAATGAAAAGGGAGATAAAACAACAGACAATGAGGTAATTCAAAGAATCATTAGGACTTACTTCAAAAGCCTGTACTCCACAAATTGGAAAATCTAAATGAAATGGATGGTTCTCTAAACAGATACCAATTACCAATGCTAAATCAAGATCAGGTAAACTTTCTGAATAATCCTATAATCCCTAAGGAAATAGAGGCAGTCATTAAAAGTCTCCCAACCAAAATAAAAAAAAAAATTTTTAAAAATTTTAAAAAGCCCTCAAGTAGCTAGTTTAGGTTCAGAATTCTACCAGACATTCAACGAAGAGCTAATGCCAATACTCCTCAAACTATTCTACAAAATAGAAAAAGAAGGAACACTCTCAAACTCATTCTTTGAGGCAATAGTCACCCTGATACCACACAAAGATGCAACATTTCAGACCAATTTCCCTTATAAACATGGATGCAAAATAACTCAATAAAATACTCAAAAACTGAATCCAAGAACAAATCAAAGACATCATCCACCATGATCAATTAGGCTTCATCCCAGGGATGCAAACGTGGTTAAATATATGAAAAGCTATCAACGTAATTCACCATATAAACAAACTGATACCAAAAAAAACCCAAAAAACAAAAACAACGACATGACAACCTCACTAAATGTCAAAAAAACATTTGACAAAATCCAACAGCCTTCATGATAAAAGTCATGAAGACAGCATAAACACAAAGGGCATACCTAAACACAATAAAGTCAATATAAAACAAGCTAGTAGCCAACATCAAGTTAAACAGAGAGAAACTTAAAGCATTTCCACTAAAATCGGGGACAACACAAGGCTGTGCACTCTTGCCCTAACTCTTCAGTATACTTCTTGATGTTGTCACTGGAGAATTAAAACAACTAAAGGAGATCAAAAGGAGATAAATTAGAAAGGAAGAAGTCAAAGTATCACTATTAGCAGATGATATGTTAGTATACATAAGTGACCCTAAAAATTCTCCCAGAGAACTCTTACAGCTAATTAACACCTTCAGCAAAGTGGCTGGATTCAAAATTAACTCAAAGGAATCAGTAGCCCTCCTTTACACAAGCAATAAACAGATTGAGAAAGAAATTAGAGAGACAATACCCTTCACAAAAGCTACAAATAATATATCTTTTGTAACTCTAACCAAGCAAATGAACAACCTGTATGACAAGAACTTTAAATCTCTGAAGAAAGAAATTACGGAAGATATCAGAAGATGGAAAGATCTCCCATGCTCATGAACTGGTAGGATTAACACAATGAAAATGGCTATCTTACAAAAAACAATCTACAGATTCAATGCAATCCCCATCCAACTTCCAAAGCGATGCTTAATGTATAATGAAAGAACAATTCTCAACTTCATATGGAAAAACCCAGTATAGCTAAAACAACCCTGAACAATAAAAGAACTTCTGGAGGTATCACTATCTCTGATGTTAAGCTGTGCTACAGAGCAACATTTAAAAAACTGCATAGTATTGGTATAGAAACCGACAGGTTGGTCAAAGGAATCAAATCGAGACACAGAAATAAAACCACACACCTACAAGCACTTGATTTTTGACAAACAACAACAACAAAAAAAGTCAAAACCATACAATAGAAAAAGGAAAGCATCTTCAACAAATGGTGCTGGTCTAAATGACTGTCTGCATGTAGAAGAATGCAAATGGATCTATATGAATCACCGTGTACAAAGCTCATAGTAGATCAAAGACCTTAATGTAAAACCCAATACACTAAATCTAATAGAACAAGAAGTGAGGAATAGCCTCACACACATTGGTACAGGAGACAGCTTCCAATGGCTCAGGCACTACAGTCAACAACTAATAAATGGGACTTCATGAAACTGAAAAGCTTCTGGAAGTCAAAGACCAAAGTCCTTAGGACAAAATAACAGTCTACAGATTGGGAAAAGATCTTCACCAACCCTACATCTGACAGACAGCTAAGGTCCAAAATATATAAAGAACTCAAACGTTTAGACATCAACAAACTAAAAAACCCAATTTAAAATGTGGTGCAAAGGGCTGGAGAGATGGCTCAGTGGTTAAGAGCACCAACTGCTCTTCCAGAGGTCCTGAGTTCAATTCCCAGCAACCACATGGTGGCCCACAACCATCTTTAATGGGATCTGATGTCCTCTTCTGCTGTGTCTGACAGCTACAGTGTATTCATATAAATAAAATAAATCTTTAAAAAAGTGTGGTGCAAAGCTAAACAGAGAATTCTCAATAGATGAATGTCAAATGGCTGAGAAGCACCTAAAGAAATGCTCAACATCCTTAGTCATCAGGGAAATGCAAATCAAAACGACTCTGAAGTTCCATCTTACACCCATCAGAATGGCTAAGATCAAAAACTGAAGGAACAGCACATGCTGTGGAGCAAGGGGAACACTCCTCTACTGCTGGTGGGAGTGCACACTTATACAAACACTCTGGAAATCAATTTTGTGACTTCTCAGAAAATTGGGAATATGCTCCATCATACCACAAGGACGCTTGCTCAACTATGTTTATAGCTCCACAGAAAGACCAATAGAGTCAACTAACCTGGACACTTGGGTGATACAAAAGATTGAATCACCAACCATAGAGTAAGCACTGGCTGGACCTAGGGTCCCTGCACATATGTAACAGGTGAGCATCTTGGTCCCCAACAACAGGAGTGGGGGTTCTCCCTAAATCTGTTGCCTGCCTGCCTGTCTGCCTACCTGCCTGCCTGTGGATCCAGTTCCTCTAAATGGACTACCTTTGTCTGGCCTCAGTAGGAGATGATGTTTGTGTACAAGATGAAACTGCATCTTTATCTTTCAACCTAAACAAATGTGTGTATGCATGCATGCATGTGTGCGTGTGTATGCGTGTGCGTGTGTGTGTGTCTGTGTCTGTGTGTCTGTGTGTGTGTCATCTCAAATGGATCCAAGATCTCAAAATAGTACTCTGAAACTGCTAGAGCAAAATGTAGGGAAGACACTTCAAGACATGCTTCTCAATAGGACTCTGTTGCTCTGGAAATAAAACCAACAGTCAACAAATGGGGCCTCATGTCAAAACCATCTGTACAACAAAGCCTACAGTGAACTGAGTGCAGACAGCCTACACAATGGGAGAAAAATCTGTGCTAGCTATATATCACAGAGAGATTAATATCTAGAATATACAAGCAAATCCAAAAACAAAACAACAGGAAATCAAACACCCCAATCAGAAAGTGAGCCAACTAAAGAATGACAGTTCTCAAAAGATGAAACAGAAATGATCGAAGAATGTATGAAAAATTCGGCCTCACTAACCATTGGGGCAATGCCAACTAAAATACACCAAGGTGCCATCTCAACCCAATCAGAATGGCAGTCATAAAGGAAGCAAGCAATGAATAGGGATATAGAAATGGCTCAGCTGTTAAGAGTACTTGTTGCTCTTCCAGAGGACCTGCGCTCAATTCCCAGCATCCATATGGTGGCTCACACCATCTCAGAGAATTTAATGTCTTTTACTGGCCTCCACAGGCACCAGGCACACATGTGGTACACAGACATACACATAAACAAAACACCCATACTTGTAAAAATAAAAATAATAAAAAGATAATGATGTAGTAACAAACTCAGGGAAGGGAACCCTAAAATGGTTGCTGGAAATGTGAATTAGCCCAGGGACTATGGACATCAAACTGTCTAGGAGAATAAAGGAGAATGGGATGGGAAGTAAGGAAGGGGAAATAGAGGGGTATGGGAGGGGTGAAATGTGCTCACCACTTCATATACATGCACATTTAAAAACCCTTTTATACGGGAAGAGACAGGAAAGAAGTCCAGAGGGTCAGGAAAATCAATAGAAATATGGAGCAGTAGGGGCTGGGGAACAGGGGGAACCACTAGAAAGTCCCAGATGCCAGGGAAGCGAGAGATTTCCAAGACCCAATGGGGATGACATTAACCAAAATACCCAACAGAGGGGAGCTAGAACCTGAAGAGACCACTTCCAGTAGATAGGCACAGCACCCAATTGAGGAATGGGGCCATCAACCCATCTCAAAAGTTTTAACCCATAATTGTCCCTGTCTAAAGGAGACACAGGGACAAAAAAATGGAGCAGAGACTGAAGGAAAGGCCATCCAGAGACCACTACACCTTGGGATCCATCCCATCTGTAGACACCAAATCCCGATACTATTGCTGATGCCAAGAAGTACTCCCGGACTACATCTAGTATGGCTGTCCTCTGAGAGGCTCTGCCAGCATGTGACTAAGACAGATTGAGATACAGTCAACCACTGGACTGAGCCCGGGTATCCCAATGGAAGAGTTAGGGGAAGGACTGAAGGAGCTGAAGGGGATTGCAACCCCATAGGAAGAACAACAATATCAACTACCTGGACCCCCCAGAGCTCCCACGGACTAAACCACCAACCAAAGAGTATATATGGATGGGTCCATGGCTACAGGTACATATGTAGCAGAGGACTGCCTTATCTGGTATCAGTGGAAGGGGAGACCCTTGGTCATGTAAAGGCTTGATGCCCCAGCCTAAGGAGATGCTAGAGGGGTGAGGTGGGAGTGGGTGGGTTGGGGAGCACTCTTTTAGAAGCAAAGGGGTGGGGGGTGGGATGGGGGTTATGGAGGAAAGGCTAGGAAAGGGGACAACATTTGAAATGTTAAATAAATAAAATAACAGGGAAAAAAGTATTATATACAATGAATACAATGAAAAATTTAAATAAGATTTTTTTTAAAAATTTAAACCATTACTAGACTGTTTTTAATAAGAAAGTTAGCCATTTTAATATATATGTATTAGAGAAAACAAAGCTTACCACAATGCTTTGGATGTCCCAAAATTTCATCAGCTTTCATAGCCTCACATAATTCCAAGTACTGAACACACTGCTGAACTGCTGTAGTTATCTGAGAAAGAAATAATAACCACTGATCAGTTCCAGAAATACATAGCCTATGTGTCCAAAAAGTCAAACAGCAGTCATAGCTATTAAAAAGTCTAATGATGGGTGTGTATGAAAGATCATATGAGATCCTATCACTGAGCATGCTTGTTTTAAAACTAATTTAACAAAACAGAAATTGGGAAAACAATACTTGTTAATGACTGTTAAAATTTAAACATAGGTGCTGGTTAGATGAAGCAGTAGTTAACAGCATTTGTTCTTAGAGATCCCTTTTAATTCATAATTTCTAACAAAATAGATGCCCTCAGTGAGATAAAGACTGGTGAGAATTGACTTTGCTGACATTTTTTGTGACTAGTCTCAAGTGGTGGGGACAGCTAGAGTATAATAAAAGCGTAAGAACTGAAAATGTAAAGGCACCTAACATAAAGAACTGAATAACAGACAATAGCAGCTGGTGTACGGTGCTAGAGCAGGACCATGACACTTTTACAATGGGTAGGCTACGGTCACATGGAGGTTCTTTTTCTGGCATTGCTCTTTTATTTGGTTAGTATTTCTAAGAATGGTAAGAAGGTTTTCCATATACCTAAACTGGTTCTACAAATACAGATGTTCACACAGCACATCTGCTTTCAATTTACTAATCTGAGATCCTGCATCAAAACCAGTCAGATAACCTGGGCTGAGAGGCTCTAAAGGACCTCTCCATAGACAATTTGTCACTTAACTTATCACAAGGCAATCGTGGAAGATATAAACTGGCCTATGGAGACCCAAATGGAAAAAGATAGCTAGGACCTTCCCCTTTCATAGTCATTAGGCATCTGAATATATCTTCTCTTTTACTTCACTCTCTCTCCTTTCATTGTAAAGCATAACAGCCTGCAGCATAATTGCAAGGTCCTGTGTTTCATCCCAGAAAATCATCAAATCCTCAGGTTGTCTTGAGACTCCTTCTCCATTTCCACCTTGCCTACATCAAACTTCAGAGGTCCAGACCTACACGTGGTGAGGTGTGCACCTCCCACTCAATACACCCAAACTGAGCGCATCTAAGCAGCAGCATCTTTCCCAGAAAATGTTCTTCTCCTACTGTGTCACTTACCTCAGCTACGGGCATTAATCATTCCATTATCCAAGGCTCCACCGACTGCACATTCAAAAGCCATGGTCTCAAATTTCTAAATATGGCATTCCTGAATCATCTTTTTATCCTGATTCACTGTCACAGTCTTAACTTCTACTTCCATCATCTATTTCTTCATTTACTGCCCAGCCTCTTAACTGATCCATTTTGCTTTAACACTTCTCTATAGTACAACTCTCTACATACTTTCCAACAAAATAAAACTGTCCCCCAAAGTGATCTAAAATAGCAGTTGCTTGAAATCATGAGATTCACAGTTAAATGGACAGAGCTAGAAAAATCATCCTGAGTAGGGTAAACCCAGACCCCAAAATACAAATATGATATGTAGTCACTTAAATGCAGATGTTAGCTGTTAAGTCTTCAATAAGCAGGCTACAATCTGAATAACCACAGAGTACATAGAGAGTAAGGCACTAGAGAAAAGGGAAGCCTCTCCCTAAGAAAGAGAAATAGGATGAATAGTTATTGATGAATGGGGGCAAGAGGCACTGGAAAGAGAGGATAAAATGAAAAGTGGGAGATAGAAAGGGGTAAGAAAGAGGATGCAGGGATGGAGAGCCAAAACTACAGGCCATCTGAGGGGTCATATGGAAAGCCAATACAATAGAAGCTCTACACCCACGAAAGAAATCACCACATAACAGGAGAGGAAGCCCCAAGTAAACATACCTCGTGCCAAATGAAATTTCCAATGCCAGGAACGGGCTACATCTAATTGAATTATTGGCCAAAGGGTCCCTGAAACCCCCTAAACTAAACACACTATTGCCAAAACTATTGGTTGTTCTCCACACACTGATGGTAAGGCCCAATTGCTGAAGATAGCACCCATATAATTCACTGAGCATGAAGAACTCAAATTGGTGCCCTCCTAGAGTAGTGTTCATGTTACTGGAAATTACTCTGCACACTATCAGAGGAGAAGGGTAAACACCAACCCAGCTGCAAACCCTTTGATCTACACTGATGACCTGCCTGTAACACATGTTGGGGCAAAAGTGGCAAAAATGTTGTAGGACTTACTATGCTGGCTAGTTTTATGTCAACTTGACACAAGCTAGAGTCATCAGAGAGGAGGGAGCCTCAACTGAGAAAATGCCTTCATGAGACTGGCTGTAGTCAAGCCTGTAGGGCATGTTCTTAATTAGTAATTAATGGGGGAGGGCCTAGCCCATTGTGGGTGGTGTCACCACTGGGCTGGTAGTCCTGAATTCTGTAAGAAAACAGGTTGAGCAAGCTATGAGAACCAAGCCAGTAAGCAGCAGCCCTCCATGACCTCTGCATCAGCTCCTAAATCCAGGTTCCTGCCCTGTCTGAGTTCTTCTCGTGACTTCCTTTATTATGAACAGTGCTGTGTAAGACTAAGCCAAATAAACCCTTTCCTCCCTGCACTAGCTAGTTTTATGTCAACTTGACATCATCAGAGAAGGAACCTCAGTTGAGAAAAGGCCTCCAGAAGATCTGGCTGTAAGGCATTTTCTTAATTAGGGATCAATGGTGAAGGGCCCAGTCCATTGTGGGTGGCACCATCCCTGGGTTGGTATTCCTGGGTTTGATATGAAAACAGGCTGAGTAAGCCATGAGGAGCAAGCCGGTAAGCACCCTTGTCCATGGCTTCTGCATCAGCTTCAGCCTCTGGGTTCCTACCCTGTAGAGTTCTTGCCCTCACTGCTTTTGATGATTAATTATTATATAGAACTGTGAATGAAATACACCCTTTCTTGTCCAAATTGCTTTTGGTCATGGTGTTTAATCCTAGCCATAGTAACCCTAACTAGGATAGAAATCAACCAATATTTGACTGAATTTAAGGCCCAGTCCATAAGATGGAACCCATACCTAACACTGCTTGGGTGGCCAAAATCTTGAGACCAGATAAGCCAGGTGCGAGGAACCTGGGAGTGAGAGACCTTAGAACACTTAGTCCTAAAGGGGAGATCAAATCCCCTCGGGGCTCTGGGAAGTCTGCAGAAGAGACATGAAGATTGTAAAAGATTGTAAAAGAGATGGAAGACACAAAGGAACCAAAACCTTCTAGACACAACAGGACTAACGCACATATAACCTCAAGGAGACTATGGCAGTGCACAGGGCCTGCACTAAGCCAGATGGTGCCCCAACGCTGAGAGGGAAAGTGGACACAAACCTCTATACCTAACCCAGAAGCTATCTCCAATTGGTAACTATTCACACAGGAAAAATTAGTTTTCTCTAACAGAGTCTCACTGGGTATATAAGTAACACTGAAAGGTGGGCCCCATGCCCAGAAGTAGCTGACCAACACAGAACAAACTCTTGACATTTTGGTTGTAAGCCGAGTCTTTCAAGACGGATCCATCTCTCCAGCCCCTAAGAAACATAACGGTATTTTTGGAGGTCTTTGGTTTGGTTTGGTTTGGTTTGGTTTGGTTTGGTTTGGTTTGGTTTGGTTTGGTTTGGTTTGGTTTGTTACCTACAGTTGCTTTATGACACGTCTGTGTGTGCAAGTATATGAGTCTCTGCATCTATGTGCCTCTTGTCCTTTCAGTGGGGTTTTTCCTTCTGGCCATTTGCTTTGTCCTGCCTCCTAACAGATCCTAGACTCGGGTTCTGCCTCTCTATAAACCATAACCATTACCTTCTTAAACGCTTTTTAAAATTACATGGCTTCATGTTTGTCAAGTACTATGATTTACTGATTTCTTTTCAATGTCTGTCAGTATCCTTATGCATTGTTCCACAATATCAATGAACACAGGCTTGGGTTGTTTGGGTTTTTTTTTGGGGGGGGGAGGGGTAAGACATTTATAATATCCACCTGTATTTGGTATCTTTTAAAGCAATTTTTGCAAACACAAAAATATTTCTCACTGAGTGTTTTTCATGAACTGTCACTCAAGTGTATCAGTATATTTTATAGAAGGAATTCACTTATTAACAACTGACCCAAGTCAAAATACATGTCAGTACTTAAAAATACGGCCAATTTGCCACATACTCTCCTATTTGCTAACGGTTTCCTTACACCACCTTAAGCCTCAACTTTTATCTTTACATTCCAGCAAATGGTAGTTTAAGGTCACATTAAAAGGGACTGCTTCACTGCCCACTAGTAATCACTGTCACTCAGCTTTGCATATTTAAGGCACTACATCCTTGTGTAATATTATTTCTCATCATAAAAACAGACGTGTAGCTTACCAGACATTTATATTTCTTTTCAAGAAGTCTCAGTACTGCAGTTCTGCTGTAATATGCGTGCTAAAATTAAAGAGAAAAGCAGTTAATGTGAAAGGTAGGTCATTTAAAACCTATTTCCTCCATCATCTGCAATACCATACACCATACATAACTCAGGTATAAAATATCATAATCAATGTCAAGCAGGTTTTCCTAAGTGCAATGAATTACAAGCATAGTAATCACAGGAACAATAATTACATAAAACATAGTGTAGGTCATTTAGTGACATATTAGAGCTGAGGAGACCAATTCATAGCAGTGCATGATTCAAGGGAAAAATATGTAAACAAGAAAAGACAAGGCCACCAATAGGATACTGACCACATGCACAGAATTCTGCAAAGGTGAGACACTCGAATGAAACAGTATCCTTGTCACCTTATGCCAATATTATTTTTAAATAAACGGCTATGCCTGAAATGGCTTTATTTCCTTAGGACCAAAAATAGGTGGAATTAAAACACATACTTACATGCATACATGCATACATACATATCATTATAGAAAACAAGGGAAAACTATGACTATTTTAGCTAAATTATACCAGGCAGCTTTAATGTTTTAATTACTTCTTTCATTTTGTCTAAAAACAATAAAATAATTAAGACATGACTTTAAACTTCATTACTATGCACTTGTGTAAATAATATATCGTTGACACACCCTCCAACTGTTACCGTTTATTGAAAAGCTGCAAAACTGTCCATTCTCCAAAGCTACAAATACTTACTACCTGGTCCTTTATACAGTAGCTCTGTGAACCCTTACCTTAGACACAAAGGACACAGGAGAATGAACAAACTTTCTGCTGCTTTGATAATAATTCTGTGGTGTTTACGTTTGTAATCTACCTCATTCATTTATGCATTGCAAATCAAAGGTTAAGTGAAAAAGCTTTACAGTTGTTAGAACATGATTTCATTTTTTGTTTAAGACAAAACCCATATTAATATATTATGCAAATATAAATCTATATAAGCCTAGGACTTAAGGGTTATCCCTGTGTTGTTTAGGGTTTTCTTTAATGTGCTATTACATTTTTTGCATATTGTATAAAGCTAGTTTCATCCTTGAGAAAATTAAGAAAAATTATCAGATCTGGGGTACAAAAGATTCAGGCTAATCAATTAAATGGATTTAATTAAAAATAATGAATTTAAAAGATTCATCAGACACTACTACATAGGTAATGTAAGGAGTTAGCACTAGAAACAGAGTTGTGTTCTAATTAATGGGGCATATATCATATCCACATCAAAAGGCAAAGGCAGCGAGGCAGTCACCAAGCTGCTCTGCTGAGTACTACATGAGGGGTCAGTCTCACATGGCAGGCCTCTGCTCTGCTGAGGTGGATAGAGCTGGGTAGATGGGGTGAGAAAGACAAAGATATTATTAGCTCAGAAGTCTGTATTGCTGCTGCCACTGCTACAAACTCTGCTACCCCACATCAGCTGGCAGGGGCGACAGGATAAAGACTGCTTTAACTCGACTTTCAGTTTGGGGCTGTCATAAGATTCAGTGGAAAGTGCCAGTTCAGGCATTAAACAGACCCCCCAGTGCAGGTTCAGGAAGCAGCACACAGAAACCCATTCTAGGCCTTATCCTCTACACCCAAGAAAATGAGGCCTGAGTCCCTACGTCCTACAACAAGTATTTAAAAGTTTCAAAGCTTTTTGATTTGTGACAATTAGAATCCTTAATAAATCATCTTAAGAAGATTCAAACAGAGCACCACTTAGAAGACTATCCTGACTTTGACTATACAAAACTTCCTGGGCAAAATAGCTTCCCCATGTTTTAAATCTGATACTACCAAATGGGAGACTGCTGTCTATCTACCACCACACCCGTCTGTGTACAGGTTAAAGGCATTAATACATGCAGAAAAGCAATGCGAACTCAGCGCACACCAACACAGAAATGTGGGCCAGTCGCTAAAACAACAGAGAGAAAACATTTTTCCTTACCATCCATTTTTTGAACCACACAGCCTTAGTATCAACTAAAGCAAAAAAATAGATGGGATCCAAAATCTTCTGTGACACCAGGTGGCTTTGCTCGTGCTTGACTGACAACAAGGACAGAGTACTCTCCACAATTTCTTCCATATACCTTGAGTTTGGGAAAGAAGTGATTTTAAAAAGTAAAGAAATGAGAAATGACAGCAGTTAGTATATGTGAGATCAGTGATACTGTTATCATTATGGAATTACAATGTGAAATGTAATCTTGGGAAGTTTTTTCTATATATGGTAGAGGTTAAAAGCCACACTCCACTCTAAAACACTCAAGTTTCTTCTCCAAAAAACCTAAGTTCTTTCTGCTTCAATACTGAAGTATCCAAACATAAACTTTCAGTTTTAGATTCACAGATGCCCTTACAACGCCGTAAGAACTTTTTAAACTGAATGGAAAAATAAAATAACATTTAAGAAACTTGTCCAAAGTAGCAAACATCAAGTGAACACAAGGTCTCAACAGCCCATTTCTACCATGTTTTAAGGGACATAAAAACAGTACTTGGGGAGAACATTTATACAAATATATAAATACACCAACAAAAACTGTACTAATACCTTCTATCCTGTGTGATTCTGTATTGCTACGATTAACGCCATGTACACAGCAACTTGGAGAGGAACAGGAGTATTTTAATTTACAAATTATTCTCCATCATTAAGGGAAGCCAGGCCAGAACTCAAGGCAGGAATTTAGGGCAAAAACCATAGCGGCATTGCTTGCTGGCTTGCCTCCTCAAGCTTGCTTCCTCTGACTCACTAAGCTACTTTTCTTATACAGCCCAGCCCCATGTGCCCACAGAAAGTACTGCCCCTGGGAGGCCCCCTATATCAATTTACAGTTATGAAAACACACCCATAGGCCATGATGAGGGCAATTCCTTAGATGAGGGTCCCATTTCCCAGGTGGTCCTATTTTGTGTCAAGCTGACAAAAACTAAGCGGCATATTGAACCATGTACATCGCTGAAGACTATTGTTCCCTTCTGTCCTTGAAATACTTGAGGGACATAGCCTGTGCCTTACATTGCATGAGTTGGGGGACTTACTTCTCTGGGTGACGAATCCAAAAAGATGGAGCCTCTTTCTGATACTCATTTAGAAGGCGAACCTATAAACAGTATACAAAAGCTCTCAAAATGGTATAATTCTGAAATATAGCCCAACTTTACACAAAGTCCATGGTAGTAAGTGAATACCTTTTTCAGTAAGCGGGTCACATTGGAATTGGTTATGTCTAGTCCAGTTGAAAGAGTAGGAAGGTGATTTTCTCTAGAAAGAAAATATAACTCCAGATATTTAGCTGAAAAGGAAAGTGGAAATATACAGTCATTATATTATGCAATGCTTCTGGAAAAAGTCGCTTCTTATGCGTTTTAAGCGCATACACAAGAACAACAACGGAAGTAATTTAACGGACACACCTAAGCTTGTATAAATCCCCTTGGTCACGTGTAACGGTGAGAGTGTAAAAGTCTGTGCGTAGAACTTTAAAATCCGGTCCTACAGAAAAAAGACAGCACATCCTCATTTACGATCTTACAGCAGCACAGGCAAAACACTTTTCACATTTAAACAGAAAATAAACACAAAATACAATAGTCAGATTCCAGGTGAAGGATGTGTCTATTTTAAAGGGCATGTTTTCATTTAGCCAAAAGTAAAATTAACCACAACTAATGGTAAAACCAACCACAAAATGCACTGCTGTGAAATCTGGTCACAGCAGGAAGTGGGAGAGGAAGGCAAGAGGAAGGAAGGGTCACTGGGTGCTCTGAAATGAAGCTAAAGGCTTGCATGGAGGTGCCAGAGTCTTTAATGGTGTCATCTGACAGTGGGACAGTAGGCAACACTATATTTTGAGCCCTTACATTTCCAAGTCCAGGGTTGTTTCTTTATATTTAACTGTAGGAGTACTTAGGAGTCTTTCTAGTCACTGTGCTTATTCACTAGAGGAAAAAATACTACATAATATTTTGAAATTTTATCACAAAATAAACTGAACAAGAACAAAATGTAGTTTCAAACATGGCTGACACTAGTAGGCACTAAAATGGTACCTGTTCCTTCATTTTCTTTAGAACCACTTAAATACCAGGAGAAGCATAATTCTACTAGTGAAATACAAGTTCCCATTAAATAAAAACAATCTTGCCTCATATTGTTTTAATCTACAGAAATAAAGTTAAATGACCTAGTTTCTATCTCCCAGGCTAATATTTTCGTAGGAAATTGGGCCCCAGATGACTAATGATATCTTCCAATAACGTTAAGCCATTCCCACTGAACAAAGGCTACCAAGTGTTTAAAGCCCATGCTTAAAGTTGCAGTAACATATAAGCATCTGTCATTTTCCAACAACTCATAACAGTTCTATAGAACAGCAATGATGTAGCTAGCAATTTAAACAGACCACAGACTTAAAATAAAACAATGCAAATTTGTCTTTTACTCTAAAATGATTTGTTCCTATCTCCAATTCTCTTTATAACAAATTTATTTATTGCTTGTAATTTGTTAATATAAGTAAGGGACTGAACCTGGTTGCAGAGTAATATAGAATAGCTAAATAAAGCAATTTGCAATGACCAACTAGAAACCTTTGACATATTTATAAAGATACATTTTCTAAAATAAAGAAAATATATTCAGGCGTGGCTCTCTTCTATCAAATACAGGGGGAAAACACTAACAAACTGACAATTATATTTCTTCTTAGCTTTGAAATGCTAAAGGTTCGGACCACATATGTGGCAGAGGATGGCCTTGTTGGCCATCAGGGAGAGAGGAGAGGCCCTTGGGCCTGAGGGTGTCAGAGGCCCCAGTAAAGGGGAATGTCAAGGTGGAAATATGGGAATGGGTGGGCGGGTGGGTGGGAGGTGGAATTCCCTCATAGAGGTGGGGAGGGGGAAGGGATACGGGGTTTCCAAAAAGGAGACACTGGAAATGTAAATAAAGTATCAAAAATAAAAAATAAAAAACATTAAAAAAGAAAGAAATGCTAAAAGTGACCCTAAAAATACCTCTTCTTCCCCAAAGTCCTCATATCAAAGTTTATATAGAAGTGTAGCGTATTCTCGGTTGCTCCTAACTTTGAACTGTGTCCAAGTACTAGGCAAGCATCTTTTTCTTTGATATAAATAATAAAAGTGGTACCCAAATCTTTTCTGCTCCCTAGTTTAATAATACCACCACTGATGGAAGAATGTGATTTAAAATAGACAAATGTTATCTGGATATCTTGTTTTCCCATAACCATCTGCCTACTGTCTATTGTAGTTTAAAATTCTAAACTAAAAGCCCATAGCTGAGCTACTAATGAAAGAAATCAAATTCCCCTTGCAGGCAGAAGACCGGCAGCCATCTCCTTACAGTAAACATAGGATCTGGATCAGACAGAGACGTGGTCAGTTTTTCACAGAGAGTGGTCCAGTTTTCACAGCTCAGGACGTCAGATGGGGGAGCTGAGCATAATGTTTGTAAAGCCTCATATCTCACCTGCAGATTTTAAATAACAATGATGTTAATGCTAGAAGAATTTCATTTCTCCAACACATTATTTAACCAACTACTAAAAGGTAGAGCCACCAGAGAAAATATTTTTTTAATGAGGCCCCTTTAAGAATCAGATACCCATTTATAAAATGACTCCTGGGAATACTTTTTCATAAACTAAGTACTAAATAGAGAAAACAAAAAAATAGGTTATAGGGAAGTCTGAAGCAGTAAGCATACCAGAGACTGTGTTACAGCTAGAAAAATGGATGGTGGTGGCATTGGAATCACGGAACCGCATTTTCCAGGGACTTCATCCCAGATGTTCCCCACCCTCCGAAGCTCCCACTGGAGCGGCTACAGATTGCCGGCTTTAATTCTAGCACAGTGCACACATAGCCCCTGGAAAAGCATTCCCATGACAGTCTCCCTGAATGGCTCTCACAGAACAATCTGAGCAAACATTTTCATTTTTCTGCTGGATCATATTTTCTGACCTTCTAGCCACTGAAGTAGAAAAACTAATTCAGCAGTGAAATGCAAAATTGAATTTCTGTATTCCCCCAGAAAGGCTACTTCCTAATCAGACAACTTAGAATCCAATCAGAATTCACCCAAGACACTATGGCCCACGGGACATGAGTGGAAACGTCTCCACTTCAGTAGAGCACAGCTTCCTCTGCACTCTCATGACTGCTAAAAGGCAATACTGCAAAGCCAGGCTTCTACTCAAAGTCTGATCATTTGAAACAACTGAAACCCAGAGTGACAGGAAGAGAGACATCAGAGACAAGAGCAGACTCCACCATCACAGACTCAGCTGTTCCTGATTGGGGGGGGGGGGGGGGGTGCTTGAAAAGAACTATAAAGTCTCATTGAGGAAAAATCCTATCCACCCCTGTGGCACAGGGTTAGAGGGATTGGAACGGAGGTCTGAAAACTCAGGAGCTTCCAATATTAAGTAATTTCTCATTTAAAGTTAACTACTAGAACTCTTATTAAAAATTTACTACTTGAAAGCAGATAGGTTTCTGAACAAGAATATATTTACGAGTAATCAATTTAAATTGAATACAAAATTTTAATATTTAAAAGTAGCTTAAAGAGTCTCATATCCAGTTTTGTTTTGTTTGTTTGTTTTTTGATACTTTATTTACATTTCCAATGTTTTCCCCTTTCCAGGTCTCCTCTTTGGAAACCCCCTATCCCCTCCCCCTCCCCACCTCTATGAGGGAATTCCCTCTCCCACCCACCCGCCCACCCACCTACTCTCTTGACATTCCCCTTTACTGGGGCCTCTAACACGCTCAGGTCCAAGGGCCTCTCCTCCCCCTGATAGCCAACAAGGCCCTCCTCTGCAACATATGTGCTCCGAGCCATGGGTCCCTCCATGTCTATTCTTTGGTTGGTGGTCCAGCCTCCATGAGGACCGGGGGGTCAGGCCAGTTGACACTGTTGTTCCCTCCATGGGGCTGCCACTCCCTCAGCTCCTTCAGTCCCTTCTCCCACTCCTCCATCTGGGACCTCACTCTCAGTCCAGCGGTTACTGTAAAATGAGACTTGGGTATTTCAAACTTTTGGGCTATCCACTTATCAGTAAGTACATACCATGTTCGTTCTTTTGTGACTGAGTTACCTCGCTCAGGATGATATTTTCAAGTTCCATCCATTTGCCTGCAAATTTCAATAAGCCATTGTTTTTAATAGCCAAGTAGTACTCCACTGTGTAAATGTACCACATTTTCTGTATCCATTCCTCTGCTAAGGGACATCTGGGTTGTTTCCAGCTTCTAGGTATTATAAATATTGCTGCTATGAACATGGTGGAGCATGTGTCTTTCTTACATGTTGGAGCATCTTCTGGGTATATACCCAGGAGAGGTATAGCTGGGTCCTCAGGTAGTATTATGTCCATTTTTCTGAGGGTCCGCCAAACTGATTTCCAGAGTGGTTGTACCAGCTTGCAGTCCCACCAACAGTGGAGGAGTGTTCCTCTTTCTCCACATCCTCACCAGCATCTGCTGTCACCTGAGTTTTTGATCTTAGCCATTCTGACTGGTGTGAGGTGGA
>CM052720.1:20047429-20067048 GCA_028551405.1 Uromys caudimaculatus
ATCTTAGAGCATAAGCCCCTGGTGTTCTGTTCAAGAACTTTTCCCCTGTACCCAGGTGTTCAAGACTTTTCCCCACTTTCTCTTCTATTAGATTCAGTGTAGCTGGTTTTATGTGGAGGTCCTTGATCCACTTGGACTTGAGCTTTGTACAGGGAGATAGGAATGGATCAATTCTCATTCTTCTGCATGTAGACCACCAGTTGAACCAGCACCACTTGTTGGAAATGCTGTCTTTTTTCCACTGGATGGTTTTGGCTCCTTCGTTGAAAATCAAGTGACCATAGGTGTGTGGGTTCATTTCTGGGTCTTCAATTCTATTCCATTGATCTACCTGCCTGTCACTGTACCAATACCATGCAGTTTTTATCACTACTGCTCTGTAGTACAGCTTGAGGTCATGGATGCTGATTCCCCCAGAAGTTCTTTTGTTGTTGAGAATAGCTTTTGCTATCCATATCCAGTTTCTTTTAGCACTTTTTACTAATAATCAAGAAAATGAAGCAGAATTCAATATGCCAAAAGTAAAATAAAGAATTCTCTGATTTCTTAGATTCCAATGGGATAAATAATACCTATTCATTTAAACTGAAACATTTCTGAAAAGTAACTCATTTGAAAAACTGAGACTAAATGACATACCTAAAAATATAGCAAAAGACATAGCCAAATGTCAGGACATCTAAAAGGTCTAAAAACCTTCAGCCATGATCCCTTCCAAATGACCTGTCTCAAGTGCCCCAACCAGGAAGGGACCAATAAATGCTACTCAATGCAGAAAAAACTGCAGTGAACAAAGGTTGGTGCAGAGACTCATGTCTGGACAAGATACTGAGTACAGTGACAGCTTATGGGTCATCCCTACACGAAACATTTGTAGCATCTGTGTAAGGCTTGGGAATCATCACAGAGAGGCAAGAAGGCAGGAAGATAAGCCAGGCTGTGAAAAGAGAGCCATGTCTTCTAATCGAGATGTGGACATGGCAGTCCTGAACTCTGGAACACCAGCCCTGCCCACAGTCAGCTCTGGATGGGAAGGGCTCATGGGACCCGCCTTACTTACTCAAATATTGCTAGATAACAGATTCTGGTAGAAAGAAGGGCACGGTACCCAGTTTTGTACCCACAAACACAGATTTTAATTTTAGTTACAATCTTATGAGTTTTTCTTCCTGGGTAAATTTCTGTTTTCACCTATTCTTGTGTATTTCTATATTTTTAAAATCTCAGTCCACTTTTTTTCTACTAGCTTTGATAAAATTTGTTTCTACCAATCAACAACATAAAAACCAAACATGTTCACTGGACTTTAGAAAATCACTCAAATAAGCCATAGCTCAAACAAGCCTCTTGCTATTCCCCTTACTAACATATATGTAAAAATAAAGCCACATTAAATTCCTTTTAATAAACAAAGTATAAGCTTATTTTTCCATGAAATATGTAAAATAATTAGGAACACAGAATAAACACTGTGTTATCACTTTTTAAAAATCCTGCTGCAGTTTTTAATTCAAACTGATTTTCTTTGGGGGGGGGGGAGTTGAGAGGGTAGTAGAGACAGAGAAAGGCAGAGAGTGAGAGAGGATTCGAGGCTGGCCGTGAGCATGTGGAGAGAGAGCAGGGAGGGGAACGGGGAGAGACAGGGTAAGGGACAAGAGGACAGAGCTAGAGCAAAAAGGCAAGGGAGCTCAAACTGATTTTCTAATAATGCAAGATGTCAATAAATATCAGTTCCTAAAATCTCTCAAAATCTGAACAGAGATAATTAAATACAATTACGTTTTCAAAAGTCTTTTTATCTTTTTAAATGTTTTTCATTATTTTTATTATTTATTTATCCATTCTCCCTGTGTGAGAGTGGGTGCAGATGTGTGTGGGAGCATGCATGGAGGTCAGAGGACTTGCAGGAATCAGTCTGTCCATCCAGCATTTGGGTCCCAGGGATGAACTCGGATCATCAGGCTTGGTGACAGACTCTTCATTCACTGATCCATGTTGCCGGCCCAAACTGGGTTTTTTTTCCGTAATAAATGGTTAAAGTTGTAAGCATAAAAGTTGGTCAGACATTTGTCAAATACAAAATATCAGTTGAAAAGAAAAAGTTGGTGAGATATATAGTACAATGTGTGTGTATAATGTGTTATAATCCTAAAAACTGGTCAGGAAAGAACGTAAGCCACTCACAATCAAAACTGTTCAAAAGGCTAAGTATGGGCAGTAATATATATGCTCACTAGCTGAACTTAATCACTACCCAGGATATACATGTTTCAAGACATTATACATGAGAATATACCACATTATCTATTAAAAACAATCATTAAGTAGATGCTCAGATTTTCTAAAAACAAAAAGAACTGAGTTTTCTTGACAATAAACTACTGAATGGGGATAGCTATGTAAGCGAGCACACATAGTGCTATCCCTTCCAACCTGAAGCCAGGGGAAACAGATGGAGTATGCGTATTCCTTGACCCAAATAAACCTCTAAAGAAACTCTTCCTGGGAGTGTGAGGACCTAAGTTCACATCCCCTGGACCCAGATAAATATCCAGGCAGAGTACTGTACATCTGCCAATCTAGCAATGGGGGATGGGATGGCAGAGATGGAGGAACCCCAATGTCCACAGGCCAGCCAGTGCAGGCAACCAGTGAGCACCAGGCTGCTGAGGTCTGGCCCTTTGCTATCTATTGTAATGGTAAGTGCGAGGTCCCCAAGATCTGGCTGTCCCAGAGACAGGAGACACTCCTCACATATACCTTGCCCTCAAGTTATTTCTGATTGGTAAATAAAGATGCCAGCAGCTAATAGCTGGGCAGAAGTGACATAGATGGGGTTTAGGTTTCTCAGGCTTTGAGGATGGAGGAGAACTACAAGGGGAAGAAGGTGAGTGGTGGAGAAACCACCATGGGTTAGGTGATTTCAAGAGAACATGGCCCTGAGGGCTGGCCAATTAGAGTTAGGAGCAGCCCAGATGAAATATAGTAAGTGGTAGCTCGGGGTTATTGATTTTAAAAAAGTAGATTTTAATAGCTTAGAGGGTAGAGATCTGCCCAGCTTTAGTGCTGATTAAGGCTTATTATAAATATTAAGGTTGTGTGTGTTTTATCCAGGAGCTAAATGGTCCTAGGCATGGTAAAAGCCCCGAGACCAGAATTAAATAATTACAACACCACCAGGCTCAGGAAAAGACCCTGTCTCTAAATAAATAAAAAGACAGACAGATAGATAGATAGATAGATAGATAGATAGATAGATAGATAGATAGATAGACAGACAGATAGGTAGATAAACCAACCAATGAATGAATGAATGAATAAACCAATGGATGAATGAATAAATAAACCAATGGATGAATGAGGTGGTAAGCATTAGAGGATGACAACTGATGCTGACTGCTGGATTTTACACACACACACACACACACACACACACACACACACACACGTACACACGTGCAGTTGCAGACACACAGGAAGTAAAAGAAGAAAGAAATGAGTGAAGAAGCGAGTGCATGAGCAAGCCATAAGTGTCCATTTCAGATGGGAAAATTCATCAAGGCTACCGACCCAGAACTGCTTATGATAATAAACATCTAGCATCTGATGCCCCCAAAACAAACAACAACAAAAACTATGAATAAATAAATAAATGAATAAATAAATAAATAAATAAATGAATAAATAAATCCCAATCAACCATACAAACAAGCAGCCACAGCCAGCTGCCGCTGACTGCAGCCCAGACTGTAAGGACCTCCTGTTTAACAGTTGTCCTTTAAACTTACCTCTTTAGGTTGCCCGGGATCCAACTGATCTAAAATCAACTGCAGTTTCCCTTGACAGAATTTGTAACTCTGTAATAGAATCAGTGGAACATACAGTTATTTAGAGACTTCTAGCAGGACCACCATAAATGACCGTTAATACAACTACAGGCACACGGTTATTCTGAACAAGAAAAACATGATCTATTTTGACTTGGAGAAACTCCTAACTTTTGTTTACCACAGTTTTATAGTCAGAACTGAAATTCTGTAACAGAATACTGTACCTTCCTGTTCATGTTTCCTGAGCAACCACAATGTACACATAATGGTAAGACTCAAAACACATTTTAAAAAACACACATTGCGTACCCAGAAACCTGGTATGTAGGAAACAAAAACAGCAAACAGCCAACACAGAAAAGCAGGAACAGATCAGCACACTACTGTGACCCTTCTGTGTGACCCTGGATTTCACTTCACCTCTGTACTTGGTGAAATTGTCCAAAAATAAAAGCCTCTATCTAGAAAAAGGCTATCGTTCACCCACAGGCTCCTCCAGAGATCTGCACACTTGCCCACTCCCCACTGAGACAGTACCTCAGAAACAACCCTTCTTGAAGAAAAATTCCCTGATGACAGCATCCTGCACCACCCTGTTGAGAGCATGACATGGTGACTAGCAGTTCCAAGTGGGCTAGGGTGCTCCCCTTACTACACACAGGTCTGCACTGTGTTCTTTTTCCTTTAGCACTCCCACACGAAAAGAAGTGCCCAACTGCAGAGCTAAGTGTCCAACTGCAGGGTTAAGTGCCCAATCTTTTTGTTCAGGAGAAAAAGTACTCCAAAGCTAGGCGTGGTCCTATTGTCTTTCTCTACGGGAACAATGAGACAGAACAGGCCTAACTACCCCATGACAAAAAAGTCCACATGAATTTAAGATTTCATATCAGACAACATACATTTTCTTTCAAATCTGGGGCTAGAAATACGAGTCAGAGGTTACTTGTTTCTTCTCTAAAGTATCTGAGTTGGGGCTAGAGCACTGACTGCTCTTCCTAGGTCCTGAGTTCAATTCCCAGCAACCACATGGTGGCTCACAACCATCTGTAATGGGATCTGATGCCCTCTTCTGGTGTGTCTGGAGACAGCTATAGTATACTCATATACATAAAATAAATAAATCTTTAAAAAAAAAAAAAAAGGATCTGAATTGGGTTCTGGCAGGTCACAACTGTCAACAACTCCAGTTCTAAAAATTCAAAGTCTCCACCACCATAGATGCACACTTACACACACACACACACACACACACACACACACACACACACACACACCACAGTATATACTTATACAGACACACATATATACACATAAAAATAAATCTTTAAAAATTATTAGAAAAGACTTCAAAATGTCCCATTTTGCTTATTTTAAAACTGAATAATTAAGCTGTAGAAAAGGTTTTACATGTTATTGAATTTTTATTTTAGAATTATTTGTTTAATTCCATATGTGTAAGTGATTTCCCTTTATCTAGGCAACACTGTGCTGAATAGGTCAGAAGAAGCATTAGATTCCCTGGAATTGGAGTTACAGATGGTTATGAGCCACCATTTAGGTGCTGCTATTTTTAAAACACATGAAAACAGAGTCCAAGCTTAGAATCTCAATTGTATTACAATTAAATAACTAAGATTATAAAAAGATAATGATAGAATAGACACATGTATACAGGAAAGCAGCTATCTTGTTAAGTAGAAAAAAACATAGATAACTTGCAGAATAGAAATCACACAGAGAACACATTCAAACACCTTTATATGTGCACATTTGAACGTACACAACACAATCTCATATATATATATATATATATATATATATATATATATATATATATGTATGTATGTATATGAATGAGAATCTGTACACTAAAGCATGTTCCTATGTTATTTATTATCCATTCTTATTCAATTAACACATGAGTTAATATGTTTCTTCTTCCAGGCTCTTCCATCTCGCTCTGGTAATTGATTTATGCTGCTATTTCTACCATATAATTTTACCAGACTGTTATCAATATCCAAATGTCTTATTATGCTCATTAGAAATGCTCATTAGAAAGATTTAAAAACAAAAAAAGTGTGCTTGTTAGTTTTGTCAACATGACACAAGCAAAGGAAAGTGAGTTTCCTCTCCTGGGAAGAGGAGACCTCAATTACAGAACTGTCTCCATCAAATTGGCTAATGGGCACGACTGTGGTGCATTTTCTTGGTCAATACTTGATGTGAGCATGCTCAGCTACGCACGCATGAAGAGCAAAGCAGAAAGCAGTTTTCTCTATGGCTCCTGCCTCTGCTCCTGCTTGAGTTTCTACCCTGACCTTCCAGAATGATGGGGTATGATTGGGAAGTGTTAACCAAATAGACCTTTTTCTTCCCCAAATTGTTTTTGGTCAAGAAAGCAAATAAGGACAAACCATGTCACAGAGCAGGGCATAAGTTGTATTCAGAGTCCTAGCTCCTCCTTCTAGCCACCTCATCCTCGACTCCCGTCTCTTCCTCAGTCCTGACATCTCCCCACAGCATCACAGTATCCAGGAGCTAATCGAGTGCTTTCCTTTATCTTATTAAAATTTGAAAATTTCTTAAATAAATCTTACATTTTTCTGTTATCTATATAAGAAAATATGAAGTAACTGCTTTTCACCTATAACAGCCTATTTAAGAAGAAATCTGAAAACATAATTCACTGATATCCACATTAATCCACTCTTATCTGTAATACAGTTAGTTACAAGTTCCATAACAGCTATGACAAATGGTGAACAAGCAATTACTTGAACATTCTGTTACACTTGATGAGACAAGCAGTACTATGATAAGTAAAGATAATCCTTAGTTCTTAACAGAATTCATCTCTTTTAAGTGGCCACTGTAACAAGACTTCATGTTCTAGTCTCTTTATGTACAATATCCCTCCCAGATACTAAAATCTCTAACATTATAGTTTACAAAACTGTCATGGCTCACCAACATTGTAGTTCCTCAACTTTCTCCTCCTTTGTCACTACTACTCTTTGATCAACATGTTGGTTTGAATGGGGAAATGGCCTCAATAGGCTCATATATATGAATACTTGGTTCCCAGTTGGTGGAACTATTTGGGAAGGGTTAGTGGGTGTGGCCTTCTTGGAGGAGGTCACTGGGGGTGGGCTTTGAGGTTTGATAAGCCTAGAGCACTCCCAGTTAGCTCTCTGCCTTCTGCTTGTAGATCAAAATGTGAGCTCTCAGTGACTGCTCCAGGGCCATGACTACCCGCCAGCTACCATTATCCCTGCCATGATGGCCATGTGTTCTAACCCTTTGGAACCATGATCCTCAAATTAAATTTATAAATGTCTTTTATAAACTGTCTTCCCCATGGTGTCTTATTACAACAATAGATACTAAACTAAGATACCACATTTAGAGATCTTTCATTTCTGCTTCGTCAGAAGACATTCCATAGCCTAGGCAGCACTTGATGAACTCCCTGTCTAGCCAAAGCTGGCCTTTTGAACTCCATATCCTCCTGAATCCACTTACAAAGTACAGGGACCACAGGCATGTGTCACCACCTACTTTTCAGCCTCATTGTCTTTAACATCCTGTCATTCATTGCAGCTAATTAACTTTCCTTCCTGCTGTGAGATTTACCCAACCCAAAGAACCTAATGGGCAAGGGGGCATATACCTATAAACTCAACAATGCTGGATCCATGAAGCAGGTTTGGGAGCTCAAGGTCAGCTATATGCAAAATCCTGACTAGAAACTTAAAAGTTAGATAATTAATTAATTAATTAAAAGGTGGTAATAAAAATAAGACATCAACACTCCTAATGTCTCCTCTGATAATTCTGCCTCTACTCATACTGAAAAATGAGCCACCTCAACTGTCACCTACTTGTTGTCTACAGTTAAACTTCACAGATGATTCATACTGCGTTGGCTCCAACACAAACCTTTCTATCAGGAGAATGTGACATTTTTTGCTACGTGTCATACTAGTAGCATCTGATCTGAAAAAACTAACTTTACCATGTCTCCACATCTGAGTCTCCAAATCTGAGTCTCCACATCTGAGTCTCTACTCTAATCACAGCATCAAAGTCAAGGTAACACCATTGGAGCTAAAATACCATAGGTACAACTTTGGTTATGAAACCAACTCTTAGAGTCCACCAAGGAAGTTTATGGATCCTTCTCTATTTACTACTACCAAACCTCCTCAGTCCAAATTCTCATTGTTTCTTTTAACAACAGAGACAGCCTTCCAACTTGTCTCCTGACAACCATGCCCCACCATGGTCCTCCACCTACAACATAGTGGGAGTCCTCCTGAAAGCACTTCTCTATAAAACCTTGAAATGATTTCCCTTGGCTGTGCAAGCATAACACAACTTAGCCACAGAGTGTAATTTGTCTCGAATATTTACTCAGCATTCCAGTTTTATAGCTAGGATCTATAAATAATGATTAAAGCATAATCTTTGCCTCCACTTCACAATCTGGTCCTCATCAGCCATTCCAAACTACTCCCCGAAAACCTTCTGTAACCTTTCATATAAAATACCAAAAGAGGCTCATATATACCACTAGTCCAATCTGCCTTAAAGCTGGCCTGCATCCTATTACAAACTGCTTTTGTGTTATTGCTTATTATTGGATAAGTGTAAATAGTCACAGCAACTAACTAGAACATACTTAACTAGAGAAAGCAACGTGTTTACTTCAGTACATATTTGCTGGATTTTCAGTGGTTCTAAATACTGCCTGGATGGAATGCTCCTAAGGGTGTTAAGCAGTATCTGTGGCTTAATCTGGAAAACACCACCTGGATCTGTTGTAGGTAACAGATGTGACCATGACAATATAGCTTTCAGAAAGAATTAAGATATAATTGCATACGTTAAAGCAGAAACTGAAGAAATCATTTCTAAGCTTGGTATAAAGAAGAAAAGCAAGAACAATAGATGGTGAAACTGTTTTGAATTTATGTATTTATAGTGCTTTATAGGAACTGTCACCTGTTGTTCTTACATGCTCTTACATTGCTTCCTTAAACAATGTTCGTCTTTGTCCTTATTAGTTTTTACTGTCACCTTGACATAGCCTAGAGTCCTCTGAGAAGATGGAACCTCACTTGAAGAACTGCGTCCATCTGATTGGCCTATGGGCATGTCTGTGAAGTATTTTCTTGATTGGTCATTGATATGAGAGGACCCAGCCTGCCGTGGGCACCACCATCTCTTTGTATGTACCTGTAGGCAAATCTGTAGGATATTTTCTTGATTGATGGTTGATGTGGAAATGCCCAGCCCATTGTGGGCACTGGCACCTCTGTGCAGGTGGCCTGGGTTAAATATGAAACAGACTGAGCAAGCCAGCAAATCGCATTGTTCCATGGCTTCAGTTTTAGTTCCTACCTCCAGGTTCCTGCCTTGACTTCCCTCACTGATTAAGCATAACTTGAGAGTTGTAAGCTGAAATAAACTATCTCCTGTCCAAGTTGCTTTTGGTCATGGTGTTTTATCATAGCAAGAGAAACCATAACTATGACACGGGTAAAACTTTTTAAATAAAGATTTCTCAATAAAAATTCAAGAAGAAATCTGAGGCATAGAAGAAGTTGAGAACCAAGGTCAAAGTTCATCAGTAGTGCAGCCATAGACTACTGCAGACTGACTTAGCTCAAGATAGATTCAGAATTAATAAGGCTCACCTGAAATAGCCTTTTTAAATTTGTAGTACATCTAAAATTTTTGAATTATGCACCTACTTATAAATAAACATTAAATGCACAATAAGGTAATTTCAAAACAAAAAGAATGTTCTAATGTTTTTAAATGGTAAGCTTATTCTAAAATTTCCTGGATGTTTGAGTTATATTGATCAAAAAGAAATTTGTGCTTCCCATTAAAAGTGCTACATTTAAAAATGATAAAGTCTACTATTATTTTAAGTAATGAAAAAGCACTGACGTATTCATTTAAAAAGAAATATTAGCATAGTTAATCAAAGTCCTTTAGTTTTCTGGTGTCAAACTGTTTCCCCAAAGGAATAACAGCAAACCAAGAAATAGACGAGTATAAGGTCAAGCCTTGCCTACAGGATTTCTCCTACATTCTCATTTTAATGAGACTGGGTGATACCATTACTCTCATTCTTTAGAGTATCACTCATCTTCCCCTTTCACCTCTATACTTTCAAGATTTTAGGCTCCTCCTTTTCTGTTTTTTCAAAACAATCAAAAAAAAAAAAAAAATATCCAAACAGGAAACATCAACCGGAGCTACCAAAAATGGCGGAGTCCGGCTCGTGGCAGTTGTGCTGCACCTGATCTCACTGTTCTGATAAGGCTGAGAACAGTCACTGCACTCGCCATGTCATCCAGGCATCCTCACCAGAGCACCACAGAGTCTGGAGAATTTCAGAAGAGGCCAGAAATGGGTTAAGCTCGAGACATTAAAGTTTGAAGGGGTGTGGCAAAATAATAATACTACATTAGGAGAATTGAAACCCTACATTCTGGAAAGCATGAGAAAGGCTGTACACCTAGACCAGGAAGAAGGCACTCAACAAATTCCAACAGGAAGAACTCAGATCCTAGCAATAAAGGGAGCCTGTACTGCTCCCAGAAAGGGAATCCAGTCCTTGCCTTTGCAGCTTCTAGAGCCTGTCTGAGCTTCCTGGCCTCCTCCTCCCTCTTCAAGCCCACAGACACATTAGTCCAGGAGCCCTGACAGCCTGCACAGCACTTTCTCTATCTTGAGCCCCTTGGGCTTTTCTCATATAAACCCTGCTGATTTTGTTGGGCCATGAGGAGCCCACTGCACCTCTGCACATAAAGACAACTTAGTAATATCAGTAAAGTCCTAACTGCCTCAGGGTCCATGCTCACAGGTTCTAAGGATTAGCACATGGACGTCTTCGGGAGGGCAATTACTCTGCCTATCACAAGAACCAAAGAATGACTTATCAGAAAGCAAACTTTCTAAGAAAGTAAAGAAGAAGCTAAGTCTTAAACAGGTAATGATGTAAGACAACAGGTGGCAGTCCCTACACAGCACCTTCTTCATATAGACTACACCTCCTGAGGTAATTTTCTTTTAAGAGAACAGCTAGCCCATTACAAAGCAATATAACACTTGTTCTGTACTGTGTTAAACAGGATGTGAGTAGAAGGTGGCAGGAAGAAAGGACAAGAATTGTGAAATCTTAATATATATTGGAGGGAACATTCCAATTTTTCAGCAGGAAAGGGCCCAATACCAAACTCTTCCACTGCTCTGCTCAAAATTTTGGGAAAACCTATTATCCCTTCTTTATTTTTCAGTATCTGCTAGTCTATATATATTATTAATAGTCTCCAGTTTTCAGAAATAGATTAAAATCCAGATATGATCCACTTTCAATATTTCAAATAATAATGAAAGGACTGTTCCATTCATAAAAATACAACATCAAAATTAAATCACAATCTCCAGAATGAATGAGTGATCTACAGAATGTGAAGCCATTTGTACAGTAAACAGAGGATTCATGTTTAAAATTAATTTAAGTCTAAAATTAAACACATAAAAATAATCACCCAATCAATAGCATATGAAACAATGTTCAATATCTTTGAACGTTGAGCATTGCAATAACTTTGAACTGTTAGGGAAACATAATTTTTAACAGCTCTGAACCAGAGTTAACCCCAGTCACAATGGCTACCATTAAGACCACAAAGCCTGGTGAGGTTACGGGAAAGAGATCCTTTACACAACTGGTCGAGACGTGAATGACAGCAGCTCCTCAGAAATCAGTGTAGATGGTCCTCAAGAGCCTGAGAACGGGACGCCGCAATGCCCACCGTTAAGTGTGCTGCACATTCAAGAGCTGTAAGTCAACATCCCACAGAGACGTGAGAACAAAGACAACTGAGACACGGAATCGCCTTGGAGGTCTGTCAACATCCCACAGAGACGTGAGAACAAAGACAACTGAGACACGGAATCGCCTTGGAGGTCTGTCAACATCCCACAGAGACACGCGAGAACAAAGACAACTGAGACACGGAATCGCCTCGGAGGTCTGTCAACATTCCACAGAGACGTGAGAACAAAGACAACTGAGACACGGAGTCGCCTTGGAGGTCTGTCAACATTCCACAGAGAGGTGAGAACAAAGACAACTGAGACACGGAGTCGCCTTGGAGGTCTGTCAACATCCCACAGAGACGTGAGAACAAAGACAACTGAGACACGGAATCGCCTTGGAGGTCTGTCAACATTCCACAGAGACACGTGAGAACAAAGACAACTGAGACACGGAATCGCCTTGGAGGTCTATCAAAAAATCAATGAATAAAAGAAGTAGTACATAGACCCCATGGAAATTTAGGCAGCCAAAAAGAAAAAATAAATAGACACTGAAGGAAAATGCACAGAGCTGTGGTCACTGTGTTAAGAGAGATAAGCCACACTCAGAATGATGAATGCCACACTTGCTTTCGTTTGCAAAATCTAGATGTAAATGTGTGTGTGTGTGAAGGTCATGAAGGTAGAATTGAAGCTACTTGGGAGAAGGGAGGAGACTAGCAAGCAAAAGGCATTGAGGATGCTGAGGGACTGGAGGAAGAGGGTGAATGAGCACAAAGTATAATGACATATATGCATTAAATGTCATAATAAAACCCATTCCTTTGGATGCTAACTGTAGGTTTTGATTATAGAAAAGAAAAACCCAGATACATTGATTTGAGCCCAGAGCAAGTACCAGTTCTGAAGGGACCAATGAGAATGACAGTGGTTAATGGAATTCTTACAAGGCACAGAGTCCATCTTCTTGCTGCCATAGTAAAGGATCCAGCAGCAAGCAGTGAGTTGTAATTGTAATGGCTCTATTATACTAAGCTAGCTGATGGCAAGGTACAAGAACAGCTGCTCCAAAAAGGCTATCATTCTCAGGGGCTGGTCCACGGTGGCTTATATAGGAAACAGATGACTTCAGACTAGAAAATAGCTTCTCACAGACAGAGGTTTGTGGTCAAGTGATGAGTCTCTGACCTTAGTCCCTGAGACAGAGATACTTGTCAGTTTAGCAAGTATCAGGAGCAAAGATCATCACTCCCTTGGTCTATTCCTGTTGCTGATTGGTGTGTCAACATAAAGTTCCTGGCATATAGACACTGGATGGACCAGGGCAGGAGCTGCACTGCAGTTCCCCCACTTGTCATCAACCCCACAGTCATGAAAGAAAACACACCACTGATGCTTAAGGATGAATGGGGACAGGACCTTTATAGAGAAATTCAGCCAGACCTTGATCAGCTTCCTGTCCAAGCATTTCTAAGCAAAGCCATACCCACACACCTCCTCGAGCTCACAAGTCTGAAAGAGCTATCTGGGATATTCTAGCATTCACATGTTATGAATGTCTTTCAGAAAGTGCAGGCATCCCATAATGCCCTCATGGACAGGGTTCACTCCCAACCCCATAAGACTCTCCTGAAAAGTCACATTCATAACGTAGATGCCAGAAGAGTCAAATGTTGCCTGTGTGCGTGCCAAAGCCACAGCTTCGAAGGTATGAGTTTCATCAGAAGAACTGCAGCAAAACAAAACTTAAAAACAAAAACATATGGAATTATGACTTCATTCACTCGAAACCAGAAAGCTCTGCTATTCTAAATCACTAGAACTAACTAAGCATTTGGGAATTAGCAAGGGAATTAGCTACCATATGGACCGGGGCATACTAACAATGTTTGTGTTTCTCTCCTCTTGTGTTTCAGTATATTAAAGAGGCTCATTAAATAAGTAATATTATTTAATGGTGAGCTCCTGAGTCCTAGGATGGAAGTCTGTCTTCTAATTTCTAAAGAGACTCAGTTAAGCAATTAAGCCAAGCCCATGAATACACTGAGGTTATCTTCTTCCCAAGAGCCCACCAACAGGAGATTCTTATGGGCTATAACATGGGAAACTCCCAGTCTCTCTCACATCTGCAGTCACATCTCCTCGTAAGCCTGAATTGTAGAGTTCACAGCTCAACAGGGTCTCTCCTGACCAAGGACGCAATGGCAGCTAACCAAGTCACCACCGTGCAATGGTACAGACTCAACTGTGTCACTGTGCATCCATTTCTTCATGTTTGATCCAAACTCCTCCAATCGATCTTTGCAACATGCTTAGTATGCCCTTCTTTATCTGTGGTGTGAGAAATGAAGCCCAGCCCCTGAGACATGCAGGAAAATGATGTGTATCCACTGCAGAGTAGCAGAAGCCTTCTCACGTTTGCTGACAAATGATGCAGAGCTGACTCTAAAGGCCTAGAGTTGCTTTTCAGTTCTGCAAATCTCGAAAACAAAATCATTACAAGCAAGTGGACAGACTGACAGAGTTTGGCCTGGATGCTTGTCAGGGGCTCCTGACATATGTCTGGCTGTTTTCCATTGTCTTCCATTAGGACTAATCTAGTCTCAAGCCTATCTTTTTCCTAATTCTACTGTATTCAAATGACAAGTATTTCTACGTAGGTTCTGGTTAGTAGAAATGCAAGATCTCTGTCCCAGTTTCTGTCGGTGTCACAAGATGTCCTGTTAAAAAGAAACTCAGAGAAGAAAGAACTTGAACTTATAATTACAGCGTACAGTGCATCACGGAGGGGATTCCATCAAGGAGGGACTTGAAAAGTTAGTCATATTGTATACAAAGTCAAGAGCAGCAAGGAGTAAGTGCTCACTTGTGCTCAGATCACTCTCTCTACACTTACACAGCCCAGGATGCTCGGCTTATGGAGGGATACAGCCCACCTGATTGAAGGAGGAGTCACTGTCGGAGCAGTTGTCTGTGCAGCAGCTGCCGCTCTGCTCCTTCGGCATTTTCCTCTGCCTATCCTGGCTTCGGGTCTCATCTTCCTCAAACTTGTTGATCATCGACTCCACCACCACCATCATAATGCTCTTCAGGGAATGCATCATTTCCTTATACCTTTAGATTCAAGGCAGACTTAGTAAATGAACTCAAGGTACTCAGGTACATTTTTTTCTGTGAAAAAGAAAATGTTTTTAAAAACATAATGCTAACAAGGAAAATCTAAGTTTCTGTTTCATAAAAATGGCACATCAAGCTGGCGAAATGCCAGGGTTGCACAGAAAAACCCTGTTTCAAAAAACCAGAAAATTTTAAGAAGGAATTCCAAAAGCATATGGTTTCTTATAGTTTTCTTTTAATCTGGAAATATGAAGTAATGTGGTGAAATCAATACAGCTCTGAGCCAAGCTGTCCCAGTGACATACATTCCTGTTACCAGCAACACAAGCAAATGTTCCTATCACACCTCCAGAAGCGAGGCTATGATACGGTACAGTTCACTCCTGCCCCTCACCTCATTGTTCTCCACCTTCCTTCCTTCCTTCCTTCCTTCCTTCCTTCCTTCCTTCCTTCCTTCCTTCCTTCCTTCCTTCCTTCCTTCCTTTCTTCATGTACCCATAGACCCAACTGAGACATTCTATGTTTTCTCAGGATCTAAGTAGGAGTTAAGTAGTCAGTGGCTACTTTCCAAGAAAAGCCACAGAAACAATTATAAATGGTGGCAGAAAACAGATTCTTGAAGTAAGACTTAAGACTAGAAAATTTCTACATCCCCTCAGCTCTACAAGTCTAAAAGAAAGTCTCCAAAGGAGAAAAGTTACAATTTCAAGACTTATTTTTACTTTAGCATTTTACGTGGATGGGTGTTTTGCCTGTATGTGTTTCTGTGTAACATGTGATATGGTGCCTCCAAGGATGGAAGGCAGATGGGTCCCCTGGAACCAGCCTGTGCATCATGGTGAGGTCAAGGGCAGCCTGACCCACAGAGGAACGCCCAGTCAGGAGGAAATTGTTCTGGTAACCATTAAGATCTGTTCATCAAAAGATGTCCTGGGCAGGCGTGACGGCACAGCCCTTTAATCCCTGCCCTGAAGAAGCAGAGACAAGTATGTCTTTGAAAATTCAATGCTAGCCTGATCTACAAAGCAAGTTCCCGGAAAACCTGTGCTACAGAGTGAGACCATGTCTCCAGAAAACAAAAGGCTGTTCTTCCCTTCCTCAGTAATTGGATAGTAGCTAAACTATGCTCTCGGCACTCTTTGTACTTAGGTATGTTCACATGTGCATCTCAGTGTCTCCTTTCCTTTAAAATTTACAATCTGATGATTTAGCTGGATGTGGTGTGGTTTGCCTTTAATCCCAGATGTCCAAGTAGAGACAGGCAGAATTAGTGTAAGCCTGGAAAGAAAGAAAGAAAGAAAGAAAGAAAGAGAGAGAGAGAGAGAGAGAGAGAGAGAGAGAGAGGGAGGGAGGGAGGGAGGGAGGGAGGGAGGGAGGGAGGTAGGAAGGAAGGAAGGAAGGAAGGAAGGAAGGAAGGAAGGAAGGAAAAAAGGTTGGAAAAAGGAGGGAGGGAAGGAAAAAAGGTTGGAAAAAGGAGGGAGGGAACATGAGAGGGAGGAGAGAAAAAGAAGCAGAAAGACAGACAATTTAGTAGTTTAATGAAGAAGTATAAAAAGTAAAATATGAGGATGATTAAATCCATAGAATATCTGAAACTTCCATTTGGACATAAATGCTTTTAACAGGATTTTAAAAAAAATACAACTATGAAATCTTCTGTAAAAACTACCATGAACTGCTGTTCAGAAGAGAAAATAAGAGCAGTGATCTCTTTAAACCCTATGTAGTTGATCATTAGTATCGAGGTTAAATGAACTGAAACACACAGCAGCTACTGGAGCATTAGAACACAAATGGAAGCAGACACAGAATACAGATACCACCCAGACCCTCCTATAATGCTTCAAGAAACATTCACATAAAGGCTGGGGAAAGAAAAGGCTTCCAGAAAGGAAAACCAGATCAACCATGCTAACCTGCCTATGTGCTTCCAAACCCATTAAATACCGTGATATGTCGAAAAGGATGTTCTTATAGGTGCCAATATTGAAGAAATAAACATCAAAATGTTTAATTAGGGAGATGATTGGAATTATTACAATAAAAATGTACTGCTGCCACATGACCTTTGAGAAATTTCTCAAAAACTACAAAAAATTACTTTTAAGAAAATAATTCTCGTCCATCTGTGGCAGAAGACCTGTGCCTGGGCCACCTGGGTTCCATAGCCAAGTAGCGCTAGGAGAAAACTACCCTCCCAAGAGCATGGAAAAGCAGTGAGTGGGGTTAAGACGAGCACCACTGCTCACCGGGACCTGCCCAGAACATACCAGACACAGGGACTGGGGTAAAGTCCAGCATAGGAACCTTCCGGTTTCCATCTGTGGCAGGAGACCTCTGCCTGGGCCACCAGGGTTCCATAGCCAAGCAGCACCGGGAGAAAGTCACCCTCCCAGGAGCATGGAAAAGCCCTGAGTGGGGATAAAACAAGCACCACTGCTCACCGGGACCTGGGGACCTCAGCCAGGGCCACAGGGCTCCAGGAGAGAGCTGGTATCCCAGGGGTGCTGACACACCTTCGAGCATAGGCAAAACCACCACTTCTCTTCAAACCCACTGGATCAAGAGGGACCCTTGCAGAGCCATCAAGACACAGGAACCAAGGGACCGCTGGGGACAAGATCCTTCTGGTTTCTGACTGCACCCCAGAGTTGACCCTGTGCCATAGCACTCCAAACCCAAACACCTTTCAGAGAGAGGTGGTCTTCAAGGAGTATTGATACAGAGGCCTGCAGGAGGGACAAGCCAGAGTCAGATAGAATAAAATCGGCTAACATCAGAGTAACAAGATGGCAAAAGGCAAGGGCAAGAACATAAGGAACAGAAACCAAGGCTACTTGGCATCACCAGAACACAGCTCTCCCACCACAGCAAGCCCAGGATATCCTAACACACCAGAAAAGCAAGACTCAGATTTAAAATCAGTTCTCATGATGATGATAGAAGACTTTAAGAAGGACATAAATAACTCCCTTAAAGAAATACAAGAAAACACAGGTAAAGAGCTAGAAGCCCTTAAAGAGGAAACACAAAAATCCATTAAAGAATTATAGGAAAACACAATCAAACAGTCAGAATTACAGGAAAACACAATCGAACAGACGAAGGAAATGAACAAAACCATCCAGGAACTAAAAATAGAAATAGAAACAATAAAGACATCACAAAGGGAGACAAACCTGGAGTTAGAAAACCTAGGAAAGGGATCAGGAACGATTGATGTAAGCATCACCAACAGAATACAAGAGATAGAAGAGAGAATCTCAGGAGCAGAAGATACCATAGACAACATTGACACAATAGTTAAAGAACATACAAAATGCAAAAAGCCCCTAACCCAAAACATCCATGAAATCCAGACCACAATGAGAAGACAGAACCCAAGGATATTAGGTATAGAAGAGAGTGAAGATGCCCAACTTAAAGGACCAGTAAATATCTTCAACAAAATCATAGAAGAAAACTTCCGTAACTTAAAGAAAGAGATGAACATGAATATACAAGAAGCTTACACAGCTCCAAATAGATTGGACCAGAAAAGAAATTCATCCCGTCACATTATAGTTGAAGCACCAAATACACAAAACAAAAAAGAATATTAAAAGCAGTAAGGGAAAAAGGTCAAGTAAATATAAAGGCAGACCTATCAGAATTACACCTGACTTCTCACCAGAGCCTATGAAAGCTAGAAGATCCTGGGCAGAACTCATACAGACTCTAAGAGAAAACAACTGCCAGCCCAGGCTGCTATACCCAGCAAAACTCTCAATTACCATAGATGGTGAAACCAAAATATTCTATGACAAAACCAAATTTATACAATATGTTTCCACAAACCCAGCCCTACAAATGATAATAGATGGTAAACATCAACTCAAGGAGGGAAACTACACCCTAGAAAAGCAAGAAAGTAATCTTTCAACAAACTCAAAAGAAGATAGCCACATAAACCTAAAGGAAACATCGAAAATAACAGGAACCAACAATCGCTATTCCTTAATATCTCTTAACATCAATGGACTCAATTCACCAATAAAAAGACATAGACTGACAGACTGGATCCATAAAGAGGACCCGGCATTTTGCTGCATTCAGGAAACACACCTCTGTGATAAAGACAAACACTACCTCAGAGTAAAAGGCTGGAAAACAATTTTCCAGGCAAATGGTCCCAAGAAACAGACCGGAGTAGCCATTCTAATATCAGATAAAACAGACTTTCACCCAAAAGTCATCAAAAAAGATAAGGAAGGACACTTGATACACATCAAAGGAAAAATCTACCAAGAAGAACTCTCAATTCTAAACATCTATGCTCCAAATGCAAGAGCACCCACATTCATAAAAGAAACCTTACTAAAGCTCAAAGCCCACATCGCACCTCACACAATAACAGTAGGAGACTTCAACACTCCACTATCATCAATGGACAGATCTTGGAATCACAAACTAAACAGAGACACAGTGAAACTAACAGATGTTATGGACCAAACAGATTTAACACATATCTATAGAACATTTCATCCTAAATCAAAAGAATATACCTTCTTCTCAGCACCTCAGGGTACCTTCTCCAAAATTGACCATATAATCGGTCACAAAACAAACCTCAACAGATACAAGAGGATTGGAATAATTCCATGCCTCCTATCAGATCACTACGGATTAAGGCTGGTCATCAATGGCAACAATAACAACAGAAAGCCCACATACACATGGAAGCTGAACAATGCTCTACTCTATGATAACTTTCTCAAGGAAGAAATAAAGAAAGAAATTAACGACTTCCTTGAATTTAATGAAAATGAAAGTACAACATACCCAAAC
>CM052720.1:20067548-20084438 GCA_028551405.1 Uromys caudimaculatus
GCAGCTGATAAACAACTTCAGCAAAGTGGACGGATACAAAATTAACTCAAACAAATCAGTAGCCTTCCTATACTCGAAGGATAAACAGGCTGAGAAAGAAATTAGGGAAATGACACCCTTCACAATTGTCACAAACAATATAAAGTATCTTGGTGTGACTCTATCCAAACAAGTGTAAGATCTGTATGACAAGAACTTCAAGTCTCTGAAGAAAGAAATCAAAGAAGACCTCAGAAAGTGGAAAGATCTCCCATGCTCATGGATTGGGAAGATTAATATAGTAAAAATGGCCTTCTTGCCAAAAGCAATCTACAGATTCAAGGCAATCCCATCAAAATTCCAACTCAATTCTTCATAGACTTAGAAAGAGCAATTCTCAAATTCATTTGGAACAACAAAAAACCCAGGATAGCAAAAGCTTATTCTCAAGAACAAAAGAACTTCTGGGGGAATCAGCATCCCTGACCTCAAGCTGTACTACAGAGCAGTAGTGATAAAAACTGCATGGTATTGGTACAGTGACAGGCAGGTAGATTAATGGAATAGAACTGAAGACCCAGAAATGAACCCACACACCTATGGTCACTTGATTTTCGACAAAGGAGTTAAAACCACCCAGTGGAAAAAACACAGCATTTTCAACAAATGGTGCAGATTCAACTGGCGGTCAACATGTAGAAGAATGCAAATTGATCCATTCCTATCTCCCTGTACAAAGCTCAAGTCCAAGTGGATCAAGGACCTCCACATAAAACCAGATACACTGAATCTAATAGAAGAGAAAGTGGGGAAAAGTCTTAAACATCTGGGTACAGGGGAAAAGTTCCTGAACAGAACACCAATGGCTTATGCTCTAAGATCAGGAATCGACAAATGGGACCTCATGAAATTGCAAAGCTTCTATAAGGCAAAGGACACTGTCAATAGGACAAAATGGCAACCAACAGATTGGGAAAAGATCTTTATCAATCCTACGTCCGATAGAGGGCTAATATCCAACATATACAAAGAACTCAAGAAGTTAGACTCCAGAAAACCAAATAAACCTACCAAAAAATTGGGAACAAAGCTAAACAGAGAATTCTCAACTGAGGAAATTCGTAGGGCTGAGAAGCACCTAAAGAAATGTTCAACATCCTTAGTCATCAGGGAAATGCAAATCAAAACAACCCTGAGATTCCACCTCACACCAGTTAAAGACCAAAAACTGAGGTGACCGCAGATGCTGGTGAGGATGTGGAGAAAGAGGAACAGTCCTCCGTTGTTGGTGGGATTGCAAGCTGGTACAACCACTCTGGAAATCGGTTTGGCGGACCCTCAGAAAAATGGACATAATACTACCTGAGCATCCAGCTATATCTCTCCTGGGTATATACCCAAAAGATGCTCCAACATGTAATAAAGACACATGCTCTACTATGTTCATAGCCGCCATATTTATAATAGCCAGAAGCTGGAAACAACCCAGATGTTCCTCAGCAGAGGAATGGATACAGAAAATGTGGTACATTTACACAATGGAGTACTACTCAGCTATTAAAAACAATTATTTAATGAAATTTGCAGGCAAATGGATGGAACTTGAAAATATCACCCTGAGCGAGGTAACTCAGTCACAAAAGAACGAACATGGTATGTACTCACTGATAAGTGGATATTAGCCCAAAAGTTCGGAATACCCAAGTTTCACTTTACAGTAACTGCGGGACTGAGAGTGAGGTCCCAGATGGAGGAGTTAGAGAAGGGACTGAAGGAGCTGGAGGAATTTGCAGCCCCATGGAGGGACCAACAGTGTCAACTGGCCTCCTGGAGGCTGGACCACCAACCAAAGAATACACATGGAGGGACTCATGGCTCGGACCACATATGTGGCAGAGGAGGGCCTTGTTGGCCATCAGGGGGAGGAGAGGCCCTTGGGCCTGAGGGTGTTAGAGGTAAAGGGGAATGTCAAGGTGGGTGGGCGGGTAGGTGGGAGGTTGAATTCCCTCATAGAAGAGGGGGAGGAGGAGGGGATAGGGGGTTTCCAAACAGGAGACCTAGAAAGGGGGAAACATTAGAAATGTAAATAAAGTATCAAAAAATTTAAAAAATAAAAAAGAATTTTCCTTGGTTTAGCTAATGCCATTTTGTAGTAGCTATAGGCCTTAAGTAGCTGTGGGCCTAAGCTTTTGTTTAGGCTTCTGTCTCCTAAGAGATGAATTCTTTCCCAGAGAATAGGTGACTCCTTTATGGTTAGGTGGTTAGCAGAAAACAGATAGTTGCCATGGTAACATGTCCTGTTGGCTAGGAGTCTGTAACTCCTTGGAATTTCCCCACCCCTGTTGCTTTGTGTAAGTCTTGGTTACTTTGTTTAAGCTTCCTTCTCTTGTTCTCAAAAAAAAAAAAAAAAAAAAAAGAGAGAAAATAATTCTCTGTACAACTTAAAGTCTATCATCCATAGTTCATAACACATAAGACAAACACACACTTTTTAAATCTTTGTGAAGGCATAACTGTTTCAAATTGTATATACATAGATAAACTGAAGTAGAACAAGTTAAATAGCTTACCCAGATATTTTTTTAAAAATTTCCTAACAGTTTCATATAAAACTCTGCACTTATCGTTAAAGGGCTTCCACTGTCTGACTAATTTTAGCCTTCTTTTTGGAATAAGCTGCTAGACACAGACTACTAGGCATTAAAATAGTGCCCAAAGATCAACAGAACTCCTTTATTTTTCTCTAAAATAATAAATAAGAAACTCCAATATTATGGGTTTTGCTCCATATATTAATGGTGTAAACTTGCTATTACTATCTATATCCTGCCACTTCATCCCAGTGGGTAACAACAGTATACAGTAGTTATCACAAAAGAAGCAGAACTCCTGCCCAGACTAGCTTTTGAAAGTTTGGTTTTAAAGTAAATTAGACTTCATGCTTTACAATACAGTAGAAGACAAATACTCAGGTACAAATTCCAGTATCTCTGATACTAGAGTTGGCAGATTGTTATCTTTGGTGGTTTAAATCAGAATAGCCCCTGTGGGCTCATATATTTAAGTCTTTGAACTACAGTTGGTGGGATTTTTCACAGCAATAGAAAAGTACCTAAGACATTATTTTATTGATCTAAACTGACTTTTCATTAAATAAATTTTACTGAAGCACATGCAGACTCTTTCTATTATATATTACTTAAGGCTATTTTCATATTGTTGATACAACTACAGTCAGCAAATCAAAAATGCTTATTATATGTCCCTTTATAGAAAACATCTGTCAACCTCTGCCATAAAAGACAGTGAAATATCACAATGAAAGGAACCTGCCACCAAGATGAGGACACTGAACACCCACCAATCCCTTACGCATGTGTTCCTGCAGAAATATTAATTTCTTTGGGGCCTGTGTTTTGATGCTTCTCAATTATAGTTATTCATTACATATTTTGCCTAATATATGTCTTCTTTGATATTTTCATTTGGCCTTTTGCATGTATCATAGCACTTATCATGCTGAATTGAAGCAATTGTATGCTCAATTTCTCTTTACAGTATGGATTAGTAAACAGTAGAAAATATCTTCTCTTTACAGTATACCACATTATGGCTGCTCTCTCAACATATGGAGAATACTTGACATATGGGGGTGTGGGGAGCTACTGCTAAAGACAGTTTACTTTCAGCATCAATCTGTTTTCCTTTGCTAAAACTAAACTTGAGTCCAGATACATTAATAAAGAAAAGAGGCATATCTCATAGTTTGAGGGATCACAAGCTTACACCACTTTCTGCCCAGCTCTAGTCAAGACTTCACGACAAACAGCACGAAAATATCAAGACTGTATGACAAGACCAGAAGCCAGCAGATTGTGAGGGGGCAGTCTTGATTTTTATAGCATCCCTCTCTCTCTTTCTCTCTCTCTCTCTCTCTTTCTCTCTGTCTCTCTCTCTCTGTGGCAAGCATGCATGTTTTTTCTCTCTCTTGCTTAAACTAAGGTACAAGAACTGCCTTAATCCCCTCTGAGACGCCTGTCTTCCATGGCCTAATTTTCTTGTATTTAGCCTCTCTGCAGGGTTTTATCACCTCCTAAGTCTGCCACAATGATGACCAAGCTTCTAACACTGCTAGAGAATAAACATTGAAACTATTGTAATTTGAAACATAAAACTATTTGTAGTGGCAAATAAAACAATTTAATTTAATTAATAAGTATCTAAAATATACAAGACATTTTCTAGGCATAAAAAACACTGAAATAGAAAACAAAAAATCAGATAAAAATTCAGCTCTGTAGAACACCCATCCTAGTGAGAAAACACTGAAATAAGCAGAAGACAGATAGAGATTTTATGGCCGACTTCCCTCCCAATCCTAATCTTATTAACTAAAATCTTTCTGTACTGTCCTTGGGTGTTTATCCCACAATGGTACTGAAGAAAAGGGGGGCCTAGTTTAATTGTCCAGCACATTAAAGCAGCTGTGGTTACTACTGTAGTTACTGTATTATTAAAAAAAGAAAAAAAAGAAACAGAGTTTTGATCAAACACACAGAGCTCCTGGGCTAAGGAACTATTTTCTGAATAACACACTCAATTCTGTCAAATAAAAGTCAACTTCAAACGAAAACAAAAATTAAAAATTATATATATATGATGCAAAAAAAAACAAAACAAAACAAGCACAGAACTATAAGAAACACCAAACATTAAACCATGACCCTCCCAAAATCCACTTAGACTGCTATGGCATATAATGAGAGTTAAAGAAAATCACAGAAAGAAACTCAAGTGAATGATCAGAACCACATACATATATATGTGTGGGTTCAAAGAAGAAGATTAGCTAGTGATTGAGAATACAAATAACTGAATGAAACAAAGAATGGAGTGCAAGATATGAAGGAGAAATACAGCAAAGAGACATAAATCCTGAAGAAAAATGAAATCTGAAGGGCTGGAAATGGAAAGCCTGGTAAATCAAATAAAGAGCTCTGTGCAAAGTCCCCTAAGTAGGACAGATCACGGGGAGGACTGGATGTCTGAGCTGGAGCACAAAGCTGAGCAACCGCAGCCATCAAACTAGGCAAAAGATGAGTAACAATGAGTCCAGTGAGAAGCACGAGATCTGCACTCTGCAAAGACCAAACTTAGAGATGATGATATAAAATGAGAAGATTCTAGTTCTACATGGACAGGAAATGTTTCTTAGAGAACTGCAACAGAAAATTCCACAGAATTAGGAAAGGAGATGCCAATTCAGACAGACATAGGAGGTATTCAGGCTGCCAAATAGAAAAGACCAGAAGACAATATCATTATATGACAGCTCAAACACTAACTATGCAGAATGAAGAAAATGAAAGGACAACATAAACCACATTTGTCTCCATCTAAGGAGCCCGTTTGTCTCCATTTAAAGACCAGGCCTGATTTAAAAGAAGACCATAAGGCACCAGCTCCACGAAAAGAACATAAAATCCAGAACAAGATCATAAAACCCCCTCCCAAAGAGCAGTCTGGGGATAACCACAAAAATGGGAAATAGCTTATCCCAGGATGGGCCATCTGTGCTGGGAAGTCCTAGCTCATCCTGTAGTTAAGTATTCATGACATAGGAATGCAGACCACTGACCACCTGGCACAAGCCAATCAGAAGCAGACCCCAGTGACCTCCCCAGCACCCACCAATGAAATTTTAGATTACCTAACCCACTCTCTAAATATAGAAGAACTAACATAGCAGCCAATCAAAGTTATACTAATGTCACCGCTTTGGCCACCGCCAATCATGTTAGGTATTACCTAATCCTCCTAGAGAGTACCCCTGGTTCCCTATATGAAGGCCTGCAGGCCTTGTCAGAGGGTGTCATTTTAGAGAATGGTTGAGCCCCGCATGCTTGTTGTTTCTTTAGAATAAAAGCTCTTTGTCTTTGCATACTATCTAAGGCTGGGTTCTTCCTTCAGTGACTTTTGGACCCTTACAAAAGTATATTGAAAGTGACAAGAGAAAAACACTAAATCACAAAGACAAGCCCACCAGAAGAGCAGAGGATTGCTCAACTACAGTGTTAAACCCAGAAGGGCCTGGGCAGATACACTTGAGTTCTCAAAAACAGCTGCCAGCACAGAGCACATAACCGGTAAAGCTAGTTGTCATAACTGACAGGAAAACATAAAAGTCTTCAATGATAAAAGTAGGCTAAAGGAATTATGGCCACCAAGACATTTCTCCAGAAAATACATGGAGGAATCCTTCTAATTGAAAAAAGGGTTCACTACGCCACAGTATAAACAACACTAGAATAACTGTTGACAATAGTTGAATGGTAGAGGAAGAATTTAAAAAAAAAAAACTACAAAAATCAATATACACTTTCAATAATAACTCTGAGTATTATTGGTCTAAATTTCCCAGTCAAAAGACCCAAAGCAGTAGAATGAATCAAAACTCATGAGCATATACTTGCTGCCTCTGAGAAACACATCTCACCATACAGGTAGACAATCAGCTTGTGAAAGAATGGGAAAAGGCGCATCAAGCAAATGGACCTAGGACACAAGCAGACGTCACAGCTCTAAACGTCTGACAAAGCTGATACCAAACCAAAATTAATGGAAATATACCTAACGCCATTTCAGACTCATAAGGGAACAATCCACTAGAGATCATTATAATTTTAAACATCCATTCCCAGAACCAAGATGCACTCAGTTTCATCAAATAGCACCTCTTAGACGTTCAGTCGTAGAGTAAGCCTGCCACAACAGTAACAGGTGACTTCAACATCCCTCTCTCAGCACGGACAGGACTTCTCAATAGCAACAACACGTGTCTTCAAAAGGGGCTAGGGAAACTACATTTCTACATTTAGAAGAATGAAAGTACATCCTTCCATCTCTCCCTGCACATAAGTCAACCAGCCAGGCATGGTAGTACACGCCATTAGTCCTAACACTGGCAGGCAGATATCTGTGAGTTCAAGAGCAGCCTGGTCTACAAAATGAGTTCCAAAACAGCCGGGGATACACACAGAAACCCTGCCTCAAAACAACAGCAACAACAACAAAAAGTCAATTCCAAATGGATCAAGGTCCTCAACATAAAACCTGGTTCTCTGAAACTTCCAGAGGGCAAAAAGGGAGTGTCCTTCACAGAGGAAGGGGTTCCTGAAGAGGACTCCAAACAAGACCAATATATATGAGATGTCATGAAATGTAAAGTATAAGAAACACTTCCTACAGAAGATTAGTATTAGAATAAAGAATTCAAAAATCTAAACATCAAAACAAACAACTGAGTCTAATAAATAAATAAATAAATAAATAAGCGCCACGAACCCAGAGAGTTCTTAAAAGAAAAAAATACAAATATCTAATAAGCACTCTACAGTGTTCCACACTGTTAGATCCCAGTGAAATGTAAAGTAATGCTACTTTGAAATTTGGGGGTTCCATCTCACCCCGTCAGAACGGCTATTATCAAGAAATGACATGACAACAAAGGCTGGGGAGCATGTGGGGGAAGAGAAGCCTTTCCCCGCCATTGGCAGGAGCGTAAATGGTGCAGCCACTATGCAAATCAGTGTAGAAAATTCTTAAAAAGCTAAAATTAGAACTACCATATGCTGCAACCATACTATTTCTGACCATATACCCAAAAGACTATATATTCTGTTACAGAGATATTTGCACATCCATTTTTATTGCTTCTCTATTCACAATAGCTAAGAAATGGTACTAGCCTGGATGTCTACCAAATGGTGGATAATGAAATTCTGTCATTTATATACAATGGAATTTTACTCCTCTATAAAGAAAAATAAATTTTCAGGAAAATGGAACTGGAAAATACATTAAAGATGCAACTTAGACCCACCAAGAAAAATACCACATGTACCCACTCGTATGTGGATTCTAGATTTTAATTTTTTTTTCCAGACAGAATTTCTCTGTGCAGCCCTGGCTGTCCTGGAACCAGCTCTGTAAACCAGGCTAGCCTTGAACTCAGAGATTCGCCTGCCTCTACCTCCTGAGTGCCACCACTGCCCAGCCTAGACCTGAATTTTTAGATCTATGATTTTGATTTGGAGTATCTGCAGAGGTCAGGAAGCCAGAGGAGCCCATGGAAGGGGGAAAGCAGAGGTCTCGCAGGGTGAGGAGTGCATGCACTGTCAACTACATACATAGCTGCTGTGGCCACACTCACTCTTTAGACTCCTGCGTTCTTTTGGTGACATGCTGTACAACGGTGTCATAGCCACACTCCTCCCCCTGATTCTGATCAGATGTGCATTTTTCCATTTCTTCTTCAATCATAGACCCCAACGTGTTACATATGTGCTGTCTGAGGTACTTCACAAATTCATAGCTGAAACAAACATAGAAATAAAATGTAGTAAATATCAAAACTCTTGGTTATTAATCAGATCCAAGAAATCTCAAACACAAAGGCCTGTAACACATTATGATGTTTTTTCCTTGTCGTTGAGAAAATAAATAACAAATGTTAGCAAGAACACCTCCACCCCTAAATCTTTGCTGTCATTTACTCCAAGAGTTAAGGCATAGGAGCAGGGTTTCTCTATGTAGCTCAGGCTGGACTCAAGCTCAAGATCCTCATCATCCTCAGTCCTAAGATTTCAGATGCAGACCATCATGCCAGCAAGTTCTGTTTCTTAGATTGACCAATCTTCCTACTTATGTGAAATACCTGAGCAACTGACCTGGATAAAGTCGGGTCACAATACTGAATTAAAGTGAGAATTCTAATGTAGAAACAATTTACTGCATAGGTATCATAGGTATTTTTCTTGCAAAATATCACACATATACACACACACTTTGTTACTTTAAAAATAAATTGAAAAAGTCTAAAACTTCTCTCAGTGACACCAGAAACCATCTTTTTAATATTCTCCTGCAGCTGATGGTAGAGCCAGTGTTAAAGACAAAAAAGACAGAATTTTAAAGTGTCCTCAAAGATTCACATCTGAGTCTTGCAGCTTTTTGCTTATAAGGAAAGTCACCTGGAAGCCACCACATCTCTGAGGCAGCTCAAAATACAAGCCTCTTTGCTTCCTCCACTAATGAAACCCTTCCCTTTGCATAGGAAAATACAGCTAAGCTGGGTAAAGACATGTAAGTGTCCGCTGTTCCCTCTCCAGTGCTATTACCTACATTTCCCAAGACAACTCAGTGATTGTTTCTCAAGGATGAAACTGTGACTTTCTTTGAAAACTGATATAAAACTACAGAAAACCAAAAACTATATTTCGTAATGTCATGTATGTGTGTCTGTGTCTCTGTGTGTGTGCGTGTGTGTGTGTGTGTGTGTGTGTGTGTGTGTGAGAGAGAGAGAGAGAGAGAGAGAAACATGTACTCTTTCCCTCTCCCCTTCTAGAGGCCTCAAGTATTCCCTGCCATATTAAAGGATGGGAGGAGACCGTGGATCTGCAGTTAGAGAGGCTGTTGAAGGAAGGGACAGGCTAGTATCTCAATATGATAAATCCTCTCTGCGATGCTACTGTCTATACTTATTTCTCTCCCAATGACCACACCTTTTCCCACTTTGGTTTACTATTCCTGAAATTACATTACTCACTGACTCAACTGTCTCCCACAGCATCTTTTTTTTTTTTTTTTTTGGTTTTTCAAGACAGGGTTTCTCTGTGTAGCCCTGGCTGTCCTGGAACTCACTCTGTACACCAGGCTGGCTTTGAACTCAGAAATCCGCCTGCCTCTGCCTCCCGAGTGCTGGGATTAAAGGCGTGCGCCACCACCGCCCGGCCAGCATCTTCTTAAAAATTGCTAATATACCAGAAACTCGGTATCCATATAAGCTTTTTATAATGTGGAATGATAAAAGGGAGATATGATTGCAGATTTTATAAATATTAAGGTAATAGAATGCTAAGGAAAATCTTTATGTAAATTAGTTTGAAAATCTAAATAAAATTGAAAAAAATCCCAAAATATCATACTAAAAATACTGACTTACTATTTTTAAAGGACGAATGTGACAGATGTAGTGATATGCACCTGTCGTCCCAGCACCCCAGAGGCAGGGCCAAGTGGGCCTCTGTGAGTTTGAGGCCAGCCTTGTCTACATAGCAAGTTTCTGGCCAATTAAAGCTACATAGTGAGATCCTGTCATAAAAACAAACAAATGGATATGTAATAAATCCACTTTTATCTGAGGTGTCAAATTTTCTATATTGCACTTTTAAAATAATGAAAATATGAACAAAAGAAAACAAAACAACAAAAAAACTGACTACAAGTATGTCTAAACAAGAGTATCATCCAATCATTGTGATCAGCATTAGCTTACTATGGAAATAGCAAAAACAAAGGACACCATAAGCATAATCATAAATTTAGAAAATCAAGCTGGACGTGGTGGTGACACATGCCTCCACCACTTGGGATGCTGAAGTTGAATAGTCATTTCCAGGCTAGCCTGGGCAACACAGCAAGCAGGTCTTAAAAATCCTGACTATTAGAAACTCTACAGTGATTCTTTGTGCATCTTTCAAGATTCCCTTGAGAACCTGAGGAAACTGTGAAGACCACCACCATAAAACGGCAAGTAAACATAACCTTTTACATAGAACGTTAAAGGACTCAAGGGCCCCTTAAATGCGCATTTCTAGAAACTGAACTTCGGGATATCCAAAAGTCAATAAAAGCAACAGAAACTGCCTCCTATCAGGCATGAAGCTAGGGTTCCATCCCCAGCACCTGAATGACTGAGTCAAGAAACAGACATAAGCAACATCACAAGAAAGTATCTGTGAGAGGCAAACACTGGATTTTAAAAGGCTACAACTAATCGGGGGCCTAGAGGTAGACTTTAAAGTGGAGAGGCTTAACTCATTATAGGAACAAACTCATAAGAAACGCACAGATCCCTAAGGATCTTTATGGTCTAAGGTCTAATACGCGTGCATTGTAAAAGGTCCTTCAGGTAGCACGCATCTCTTCAAAGCTGGGCAACCTGCTTCCTTTCAGTGGGTCTAGGGCATTTGCATGGGCGCCCTACCCCTTCACAGGCACCCAGACCTGCTTCAGTATGGGAGGCCCTTGCCCTGTTGAGTGGCTTCCTGCAGCAGGCAGTGAAGTAACAGATCAACAAAACACAAATAAGGACCTGGGGGCGCCGGGGGGGGGGGGGGGTCACTACTTTTAGGTAATGTGAAAGGAATTCCTTTAAGTGTTAAGATTGTTCTTTAAAGAACGGAATCATTTACAATCGATGTTCTTAAGCTGCTTTGACAGAAGAGAACATACAGAAGAGGCTCTACAAAAATCACTTTGAAAATATAATAATAAATTCAGCATTGGGATAAAAGAAAGAAAAAACCTGAACCAACAATCAGCTATTTTAGAAAAAAAAAAAAAAAGTCAAATAAATCTCTATCCAAATCATTTTCAGCTTTCCTGGACTAGTGGTTTGTTTGCTTAAAAACTTATAAACTCGATTTTACTTGTGAAAATTTTCGTCAGTTTCCTCCAGCCGCAAGAGGATCTCCTCTGCGCACTCCAAGGAGGGAGCTCCGGTGATTTTCTCCTTCACGCTCTGGAACAGCTGCCGGAGCATCGCCTGTAGCATCACCTCATCCTCGCTGGAGAAATGGGCCATGCCGTGCAACAGTGAAATCTCCGCCGCAACCACCGCAGGGTCGCCACCAACATAGCGCACTGCGCACGCGCGACCCGGCCCAATCGCCGCCGACGCTCAGCGTCGTTCCCTAGGAAACCACAGCTAGACCCCGGGGGCGGGGCCGCGGATGAGTGGGGTCATGCTGGAAGACTGGGCTCTGGGTTTGGAGACTGGAAACTGGTTGAGGCCGGCGTTGGATGCTTGACGTTCGTTGGTACCAGCAGAACTCAGGCAGCCCTCGACAGGAACAACAGGCACTTCAAGATGTGCTGGGAGGGCCTAACGGGAAACGCCCCGGCTGCGTCTGACGTCAGCTCGCTGACGCGCCTAGGGGAGGGGTGAATCCAGGAGGAGAGTGGCACTGATCCTAACCTTCACCTGGAGGAAGGAGGGAGGGGACAGAATGGGAAGAGGCAGTTTAAAAAGGCAGGGCAAGGGAAGCCAAACAGAAATACCAACTGGAGATTGTGTGGTATTGAAATGTGGAAAACCCGTGTTCATATAGCAACTATAACAACTGTTGCCTGCCTATGAGGACGGCAGCACTCCATAGCAGAAAAGAAACTAAGAGTTTACTACAGGGCAGTTATGTATCTTACTAAGGAAATGCCACATGGCAGACTGGAAGTAGCTCTTGAACCCTCATCCTTGGCTAAAAGAGCTATGAACAACTGGCTTCTGGGAGCTGGAGAGTCATCGGTCTTTAAGGGTGTAGCCATGTTCCAGAGGATGGCCCAATATCCATGAAGATATAGGCAGCAAAAGTGAGTTCCGTGTTTTATTTGGGGAGTTTGGGTTGGTGGTTAAGAGCACTGGTTACTTTTCCAGAGGACCCAGGTTCAATTTCCAGCACCAACATGGTGACTCACAACCTTCTGTAAGTCCAGTTGCGTGAGATCTGATGCCCTCTTCCGGCCTCTGTGGTACGGCACATCTGTGGTTCACAGACACACGGGCGTGCAAACACTATACACATAAAATAATTTTTAAAATCAACTTTTTAAAAAGAAAGTGTGGAGGTGGAATTGTAGAGGAGAATATGATCTAATACATTGTACAAATATGAAATTCAAAAAAACCCAAAAATGTATTTGTATAAAAGAAAAGAATGGTGGTGTTACTTGCGGTGGAAACCTGATATTTTGTTTATAATCCAATAAGGAGTTTTAAAAGAAACAGAACAATTGGACATGTAAAGCATGGGGGCTTGCAAATGGACAATATTCAGATGCCAATAGCTACGGATGCCAAAACAACTGACGAATGGTTTGATGTCAATAATCTTCCCAAATCCAGCCGTATAGTCTATCCTCATATCAGATACACTTCTCAGTTTAGCCAGATTTAATTCCCCTGCCTATGGGAGTGTTTCCAGGAAACAAACATTTCTCCCCAGATATGGCAGTATATTCAGAAAATAGGGTCTTTGTTTGCTTTTTAGTATAAAAATTAGGTTTAGGGTTTTTTATTATTATTATTTGAAAATTTCATACATGCGTATACTGAGTTTCACCCCCCCCCCATTCACTTTTCTTATCTACACCCTTTGTCGCACTTTGGTAAAGAGAAACCTTTCTACCAGCAAACTTCCTCCTGTTCTGATGGCTTCTGATTTTCTATTGATCCACTCAATTGCTTGCATTAGTATCTTTGGAGAAGGATTGTTTACTGAAATATGGGTAGTGTATCAATGGCTACACCACTGAAGAAAATCATACCACCGCCTTCAGCTGTAGCTCATAAACCCTGAGTAAGGGGTAGAGTCTCATGAACTCCTGTCCCATCCAGGACGAAATCAGCCAAGTCCAGTTTTGAGCAGGTTATATTCAAATAACCACAACTTCAGTGAGTTCCTGAGAACTGTGGGTATCCCATGTCCAGAAGGCATTGTCTTGAAGAAATATCAAACCTCCAGCTGCTATGCCACCAGCTTCTAAGTTATTCCCTGAGCCATAGAGCAGGAAATCACAGAGATGTCTCATTTAAGGCCAAAGACTCCACATTAACCAGTTGTGAGCCTCTGCATTAAATGATGTATAGTACAGAAAGATGTGTCTCTGAGAGAGGCTGACAGCAGCACTAATCTGTGAGTAGGAGCCTAAGTATCCATAAGGTGGCTCCATGATATGTTCACTTAGCCAAACGATAATAATAGGTTCCAAGCTACAGCTTATGACTTCGTCACCTACAGGTGTTCTTATCAGGTTTACAATAACAGGCATGAGTTCTCTCCATAAAGCTGCTTCGAATCCAATCAGAAAACATCTTGTTTTCCCCATAACTTTCATGCCATTGTTCCACCCATGGACATATCTTACTAGGAAGGTCAGAGTGGTTCATCAGACCCACAGCTGAGTAGGCCTATTGATGAATTTTCTCCTCAGCAGCTCACATAGCACCGTCTGGCACTATGAAAACTAGTTAGCAGGGAGGAACTTTCCAGCATAGATTCAGTGTGATTCCTTCTTAATGTTCTGCAACCAAGTGTGGGGAATCTTAAAAATGTGTTCGTAATCTTATAAATTATGTCACCTATTGCCTTGGTTAATAAAAACAACTTGGTAGCGAAGGTACAGAACCTTATTAGTAGGTGATGCTATAAACTCAGTACATATGTATGCATGAATGTAGGTATGCACAGAATCACCAGCAGTGAGACAGATAAATATTCATACCAACACAGAATGGGTTGTGTTTGCAACTCGAAATAATCACTAGAGTGTAGGAGGAACAGCAGGCCTCAGTGACAAGGTGGTAGCCGCTTCCACATAAACATCAGTAAACAGCCAGTGGGGCCACATAGCCATGGAGGCAACTTCCACATGAGGGACAAACTGAAGCCTCCCTGAGAGCCTAGATATTGGTCATGCAGACAATGACAGCCAATCAGGAACTGCCACTTGGAGGACACACTTGCTTGGGACCAATGGGATGCAGGTGGAAGGTATAAACGACACGCCCCAAGAATTAATAAATGAGTTTGCTGCCCATTCTCACCTGCTCCCAGAGTCTGAGCCATCGATTACCTGCCTTCTCACACACTGCCCCCAAGGAGAACAGAGGACTCAGGCAACACTAGTGAACTCTTCATTGTTTCAGAATGTCACCCAAAGGTCCACACATAAAGGCTTGTTCCTCAGCTCATGGAGTTCTTGAAAGGTGGAGAAATCTTTAGGAACTGTAGCTTAGTGTGGAGATTTATGTCTTATTCTAGTTTAACTCTTTCCTGTGATAAAATTCTGACCACAACAAGCAACTTGAGGGAGAAAGTGTTCATCTGGCTTATAGTTTAAGGATACAATCTATCATTAAAGGAAGTCACAACAAAACCATGGAGACAAGAGCCATGGAAGGATGCAGCTTTCTCACTTGGCTAGCTTTCGTAGTTAGCCTGGGACCACCAGCCTAGGAACAGTGCTGCCCATAATGATCTGGGTCCTCCTAAACCCATTAACCATCAACAGGATCCATCACATAAAACCCACAAATCAATCTAAGCTAGGAAATCCCTCAATCAAGGCTTCCTCTTCAGATTCAGGCTATGTCAGGTTGACAGTTAGGGCTAACTAGGATATTCATGGAGGTCTGCACATACAGGATGTTTTGAAGCCCTGAACTCTTCCTGTCTCTTTCTTTGCCCCACAGCTCCCATGACGTTAACATTTTTCTCCACCAAGTGCTCCCCATTGTGCCACACCAGAGCAGAAGTCCAAGGTAGAGAGGGTCAGGTGACCATGAAAAAAGATCTCTAGAATCACGAGGGAGTACAACTCATGGCTCCTCTTGCTTTAATACAGTAACGAAATAATAACACTGCTTTATTGAACAGTGTGATAAATACGGCTATTAATTGAGTATTGTACATTTCAGTATGGCTAAGAATAAAACTGATTGTCACCACAAAAAGCCAAACATTAAGGTGATAAATAGGTAACTTCAGCTTGGATTAGTCATTCTAAGTCCCTCAAAACTCATAGTATCACTTTATATCCTTTGATTGTACGGCACCATAATTTGTCAATATATAGCTGGAAGAAGGAAAAAGACAACCAATGAAATCTAAATTTAAAAATGAACCTATAGTCCGTAGCCAAAGAGTGCCGGAGAAAGATACACTCCCAGGAGCTTGGAAAAGCCTTGAGTGGGGTTAACGGGAGCAACACCTCTCACCCAGACCCACCCGGATCTGCCAGGATCCAGGGCCTGAGAACCCCGGGAAAGAAAAACTCTGAACCTTCCGGTTTCCACCTGTGGGTGGAGACCTCTGCCTGGGCCACCAGGAGTCCATAGCCAACGAGCACCGGAGAAAGATACCCTCCCAGGAGCTTGGAAAAGCCTTGAGTGGGGTTAAGGAGAGCAACATCTCTCACCCAGACCCACCCGGATCCACCGGGATCCAGGGCCTGAGACACGGGGCCAGAAAACCTCTGAACCTTCCAGTTTCACCTGTGGGTGGAGACCTCTGCCTGGGCCACTAGGGGCCTGTGCCTGGAGACCTCAGCCTCAGCCACAAGGCTCCAGGAAAGAGCGGGTATCCCAGGAGTGCTGACACACCTTTGAGCACGGACAAAACCACCACTTCTGTTGAAACTCACTGGATCAAGAGGGACCCTTGCAAAGACTTCAGGGCATAGGAACCAAGGGATAGCTGGGGACAAGATCCTTCTGATTTCTTTCTGCACCCCAGAGCAGACCCGGTGTCACAGCTCTCCAAACCCAAACACCTCTCAGAGAGAGCTGGTCTTCAAGGAGTACTGACACAGAGGCCCGGAGGAGGGGCAAGCCACAACCAGACAGAGTAAGATCAGCTAACATCAGAGTTAACAAGATGGCAAAAGGCAACGGTAAGAACATAAAGAACAGAAAACAAGAGTACTTGGCACCATCAAAATCCAGCTCTCCAACCACAGCAAGCCCTGGATACCCCAACACACCAGAAAAGCAAGACTCAGATTTTAAATCATTTCTCATGATGATGATAGAAGACTTGAAGAAAGAAATGAGTAACACCCTTAAAGAAATACAAGAGAACAGAGATAAACAACTAGAAGCCTTTCAAGAGGAAAAACAAAAATCCATTAAAGAATTACAGGAAAACTCAATCAAACAGGCAGACTTTCAAGAAAACACAATCAAACAGACAAAGGAAATGCACAAAACTATCCAGGAGCTAAAAATAGAAATAGAAACAATAAAGAAATCACAAAGGGAGACAACCCTGGAGTTAGAAAACCTAGGAAAGA
>CM052720.1:20084938-20109390 GCA_028551405.1 Uromys caudimaculatus
GTACTACTCAGCTATTAAAAACAATGACTTCATGAAATTTGCAGGCAAATGGATGGAACTTGAAAATATCATCCTGAGCGAGGTAACTCAGTCACAAAAGAAGGAACATGGTATACACTCACTGATAAGCGGATATTAGCCCAAAAGTTCAGAATGCCCAAGTTTCACTTAACAGTAACCGCTGGACTGAGAGTGAGGTCCCAGATGGAGGAGTTGGAGAAAGGTCAGAGGGAGCTGAGGGAATTTGCAGCCCCATGGAGGGAGCAAGAGCATCAATGGGCCTGAACCCCCCCAGTCGTCCTGGAGTTTGGACCACCAACCAAAGAATACACATCTATGGACCCATGGTTTGGACCACATATGTGGCAGAGGATGACCTCGATGGCCATCAGGGAGAGAGGAGAGGCCCTTGGGCCTGAGGATGTTAGAGGCCCCAGTAAAGGGGAATGTCAGGTGGTCGGGTGGGTGGGAGGTGGAAATCCCTCATAGAGGCGGGGAGGGGGAGGGGATAGGGGTTTTCCAAAGAGGAGACCCAGAAAAGGGGAAACATTGGAAATGTAAATAAAGTATCAAAAATAAAAAATAGAAAATAAAATAAAAATGTACCTATAGTGACATGACTTTTTCTGGCATACTAAATAAAGGTACTTGGCAAAATTCAGAACATAAGAAAATATGCATTTCTCATAATTTATATATTTTTATCCCTGAAATTTTTAGTATAGTTGTGACAACTATATTTTCATATAAATGTATTAGCACTTGGATTCAGTTATGTCCATTCAGTTATTAAAATGGATCATTTTAATCTATATGAATGACCAGCAGAACTATTAAATGGAATGCAAATGGGGCTGTAGCTTTAGCTCAATGGGAGAGTACATCCTTAATATTGATGGGGTCCTAAGGTTTTCTGGAGTGCCACAGAAAAATCATTTAGGAAACAGAACACTCCTTTGAGTGGACAAGATTGCCCTGTATGTATTTGAAGATGCTGAGGGTTTTTTTTTTTAAAAAACCTGCATGTGTGTCTGTGTGAGGGTATCAGATACTGCAGTTACAAATAGTTGTGAGCTGCCATGTGGGTGCTGAGAATGGAACCCAGGTCCTCTGGAAGTAAAGTCAGTAATGTTAAACACTGTGCCATCTCTTCGGCCCCTGAAGAGGCTCAGTATCCCTATCCTACACTATAGATGCCAGCAATTGCCTCCTGGCCAGCTTGATGACAAAATAACCTCCCACATTTCAAATGCCTTCTACAGGAAAATAGAATGGCATAAAGCGAGAACTATGCTAGGGAATATGCCAAGGAGGAAGGACAACAGAGCAAAAGGATGCCCCAGACACAACCCGTGTGGGGAGTGAACAGTTAGGTAAATCTCAGGAAACATCATCGCCACTAAATAGTAGTTCTTCTAATTTGTAAGGGTTAGAAATATATACTATTGGAGGAGACTCCCATAGGGGCATCAGCTGAATCCTGAGATTAAAGGCATGCACCAGGCATTCTGCCTGGCTTAAAAATGTTTTCACACTTTTTCTCATTGTATTTATTTATGTGTGTGCACAGGAGAATACCACATGAAAGAATGATCTCAAAATCCACTTCCCTCTTTCTACAAAGTAGGCCTGGAAATCAAACAGAGGTCATCAAGTTTTGGCAACAGACAGCTTTACCTATCAACTGCATTTAAATGTTTTAAGATTTATTCATTTATTTATATGTTTGTGTATTTGTGTTTGGGTATACATACACTTGGGCACAAAGGCCAGAAAGGGTATCAGGGCCCTCTTCCTATCAGTCTCATTCTATACCCTTGAGGCAGGGTTCCACCCAGGACTTGGAGGCCATATTGCTAGCCCCCATAGTCAGCATTCTTAGACCTGAGTTCTTTGTTTCCCTTTGTTTATACGTTGATAACTCCAAGGAAGGTTAAAAACAGCATTTCTACTTCATAGCCAGTGTTTTCGTGGCTAGATTAGAAGCCAGCAAGCCACAGTGAACTCCTATCTTAGACGGCACTCAAAGCTGGTTACAGACATGTGTCGACCCCTTAGCCTATTAAGTTTGTGCTAAGATCCCAAAATTCAGTCCTTGCAATTGTACTCTCTTAACCACTGAGCCATCTTGCCACCCCCTAGAATGCACTTTTAGACTTGGTTTTGCCCACATCTTTTTATCATTTTATGATTTTGATCTAGGCTTCTTATTAAAATCAAGAGAAGAGGCAAAATATATTAGTTTAAAAGACAGACGTTTATTTATGTTTTGTGTGTGGGTCCAGACACAGTCAGTCCCAGACTACTACGACAGCCTACCCATCACCAATGAGGAGTTTTTGCCTTTGGATCCAGGCTTGCTCCTCCAGGTTCCATGACTCTGCATCTGCAATTCAGCCAAAGCAAAGCAGAAAAGGCATCATCAGAAAGAGACATATGTTACTTCTGTTTAAATCTTGTTGGCTAATACGAAGATATATGAACACATGTACTTTTAGCTGAAATAGAGTAGGGTACATGAATGCATGTAGTCCTGGATAAGGAAAAGTAGGAATCTTTATAAGAAAGAGAAGAAAGTTAGAATGAATGGTGGTGGATACCTAGAAATCTCGGCCACATACCCCTAGTATGAGATCATAATTTTTCCAGTACAAATATTGTGAACTGGCTAATTTATTCAAGGGAAGATCATAATTTGGGGTTTGGTTTATTTGCTTATTTTTCAATCACATAATACCACACATAGCCCACCATTCAAAATGAGATTAGATACAAGAGGAGAGTGAAGTCATTTAAAACAATGATCATTAATCACCAAATATATAAGTAGACTAAACATTGCCATGACCTTTTAATTTATCAAAATTATGTCAAACAGTGTTACAAATCTTCAGGAAATTCAGTACCTATAATTTTTCCTAAGCTACTCTTATAGCACTATGCCTAAGGAGAGTTATTGTTGATATATAAAATGTTTTACTAAAATTCCATTACCCACAGCATATATTTAGAGGCAAAATAAATGCAGGCAGTCATGCAGGTAATTTTCACTTCACATGAATTTTAATAGCATTGCTAATCTTTGTAATTTCTTTCCTTTGAGATACTTTTAATGAAAAAATCACCAAAAATGAGTAAATGGAAAAGAAAAACAAAGTATCTGTTTGAATGGTTAAAACTTTATGAGTAAGGGAGTGAGAGATGGCTCAGTGCTTTAGAGCACTTACTGCTCTTGCAAAGGACAAGGTTCAGTTCCCAGCACCCTGTTCCAGGGGAACTAACACCTTCTTCTGGCCTCCAAAAACATTGTATGCATGTGGCACACATACATCCCGACAAAACATTCACATAAAATAAAGATAAATTTTTTTTTAACTTTCAGAAGAATGGCCAAGCAGTGGTAGAGCATGCCCCAGTACCCAGGAGGCAGAGGCAGTAAGATCTCTGTGAGTATGAGGCTCGCCTGGTCTACATAGTAAGTTCCAGTAGAGCAAAGACTACACAGAGAAACCCTGTTTTGAAAAGCCAGGGGAGGGGGGATTTCCCATGAATGATATAAACCATGTTGTAAAAAGAAAAAAAAATGCAGGAAGATAAGTAATGAATATCTGTGAAAGTTCTTATCATATTTAAAGTCATTTGTAAAGTCAACAAAACTCAAACTAAGACAGGCATATAAATGCTGGCACTTGGGAAATTAAGGCAGGAAAATCACAAAATGGAGGTCTCTCAGCCTCCAATTAGTTTCTTTTGTATTGTTGAGATAAAATACCATCACAGAAAGCTACTTAGGGGAGAAAGAGTTTATTTATGTTACCCAAAGGGGAAGAACCCACTGAGGTAGGAAAGACATGGCAGCAGGCAGAGAAGGCATGGCAGTGAGAGCAGGAATCTTGATGACCACATTTCGTCCATACAGAAAGTAGAGGGAACAAGATGTGGGACCAGGCTATGAAAACCCAAAGCCCACACCCAGTTGCTTCCTCCAACAAGGCTTTAACAAGAACCTTACAAACAAGGATCTGTAACCTTCTCAAACCGTGGAGTCATCTGGTGACCAAGTGTTCCAATATGTGAGAATATGGGGGACATTTTATTTTAGAACCACAGGACTGACCTACATGGCAAGGCCCTGTCTTAGAATGTGGGATGTGGGATGGGACATGATGGCACACACTTTTAATCCTGGCACTCAGGAGGCAAAAGAAGGAAGATCTCTTAGTTTAAGGATCTTATATATGTATGTATAAAATGTATGTGTGCATATATATGTGTGTATGTGTGAATGATGACACAGGAAAGCACTTTAAGACTACAAGACTGGCAACATTTTAGAGCCTATACATATTTAGGCCTCATTCACAATTAAATGATTAGTCTTGCCACATAATGCTTTAAAAAAAAATAGTATGTTTGAAGTTACAATGTAATTACATCATTTTTCCCTTCCCTTTCTTCCCTCCAGCCCCTACCAGATAGTACCCTGCATTTTGCTCTTTCTGAAATTTTTGGTCTCTTTTTCTTTAATTGTTCTCATTCATGTATATGAATGTGCATGGAAGTAAGCTCAGGCAGGAATCTGGCTTTGGGCTAGAACAAAGAAGTGGGCTTCAGGTAAGAATTTGACTTTGGGCTAGGATAGGGAAGTAGACTTAGGTATCTTGGTCATCCTGATAAACCCCTAGAAACAGTGCTCATGGGACTTTGTTTTATTGCCTTGTTTGTTCCAGGACTATTTGTGTTTATTGCCTTGTTTGTTCCTTAACCTAGAACTGAATTTATTATTTACATGTACTTAAGATGATCTAAAAGCAGACTGGGAACAAATAAAACCATTTCAGCCTAAGAACAGGGTGGAGTCATGCTACAGGGTTGTCTAAATATCTTTTTCTTTTTAATCCTCACTCCTCCTCAAGAACCCATTGACTCACTGAGCTGGCTTGGTCATATATGACTATTACTGATTGTATAAATATAACCTGCTCAGTTCATGTAATGTTATTTTTGTGTAAATGATTTCAGAGACATCCACTTGGTGTTGGTTAAGGAAATGGGGAGCAAAGACTATTTCTCTACTTTCTTAGTTGTCTATACTTCTCTGTCCAGTGCTGAGACGTCGTGCTGTATCAGTGAGTCTATTGGTATTATAGTTGTTCAGGTATTACTTTGGAATCTTTGCTGATGAGACTGCATGGGTTTAGCTTCTCTGACATTTTTGGAGGACACAATCTCACAGAAAACTTTCTCTGGCTCTCACAATCCCTCAACCCACAATGATCCCTGAGCTTTAGGTACAAGGATTGTGTCACATGGAACTAGGTACCACATCATCTTGTATTCTCTGCATTTTGACTGCTAGTGGTTTTCTGTAATGGTTCCCATCTATTGCAAAGAAAAGTGTCTTTGATGAGGGGTGAGGACTAAATTCATCTGTAGGTATAAAGATAAATATTTAGAATATACTCAGAAATAATTCTGACTTTGTAAAGTGGCAGTTGTAGGTTCTCTTCCAAAATTCATGACTTCACTGGCTCTAGAGATATGGCTGTGTCTCCATTACCAGGCATGGTTTTCCTCTTGTTGAGCTTACCTTAATTCTAATTAGAGATCTGTTTGTTACTGCCAAGGTATATGTGTCATGACTATACACCTTTGCAGATATTATGCCATGCTGTTTCTTGTGGTTCACAAATGTCATAGCTGGAAAGGACTATTGGTTGCTTTTCTTCCTTGGAAGCTTTCATGGAGTCTTCTGGTACCATGAAAACTAGTCCTTAGGGAGACAGATTTCAGGTCAGATCTAGAACAGGTCTTCTGGATCCTGTGTCCATAGTGTGTGATGTTTTTTGCAACAAGACCTAAACTTTCACCTCTGAGAGCTAGGATGGAGAAGCAAGGGAAATAGAAAAAGTCTATAATGTTTGAGGTGTCTCTTAGATAACCCTAACTAACAAGGCAAAAGAGGTCTGCTCATAACTAATGTTAGGGTTTGTGTTAGATAGTCAATGGCTCTTGGAGGGAACATTGTCAACGAGATGGAAAAATTTCATTTAATCTATACATGCGTGTGTATACACAAACACATATGTGTTATATGTAGATTGTGGTATATAGATAATAATATGTTTCTTTATGACTTTTTAAATGATTATTCTTTTAAAATAATATTAGGAGTATTTTTTAAAAGTATCTTCTAAGAAAAGAAATTGACAATGTGTATCAAGAGTTTTTGACTCAGTGACGATATCTAATGGGCTTCACAAGGAGCAGGGACAAGTTGATAGTTTGCTGTTTTTATATTTACAGACTAATTATTCATAGAATTAGAAACGTGGAAAGTTACTGAAATCACTACTGAAGTTACAATGTTTCAAGTTAAATGGATGCTGGCATATCCATATGCTGTTAATCCACTCAAATTGTCTGATAACAGAAAATACTCATAGCATTTACAATGGAAATTTTGAGCTTAAAATTGTATACATTTTTCTAATATAGTTAAAGAATGTCTACAAAGCACAATGCATAATTATACACCAAGCAACACATACACATATCTGTATATCTTTCAGTTGATGTAAAATCTTCTTTGCCTAAAGTTGTTAGCTGTGTGTGTGTGAGTGTGTGTGTGTGTGTGTGTGTGTGTGTGTGTGTGTGTGTGTGTGTGTATGTAACGAAATCATAGTACAGGGATGGCATAAAAGCAATAAATCCCCACACATCATAGTAAAAGTTCGACAAATTCTGGCTATGGATCATAATTTAATAATGGCAGAGTTGTACTGTATTTACAAGAAAACTGCTAAATAGAACATTTAAATTTGGTTGTCTCTGAAATGTAAAAGTTATGTCCAGGAAAGAGTAATGAGGGAAAAGGCTTACTTTTCTTTATAAGATTTCACACACTGTTAATTTTTATAGATGTCTATTAGTTCTCTCATTTTTTAAAGTTGCCTTTTACAAGTGTGTAACTAGGAATTAATAATATTCCTTTTTCCCATCCATGATCAAAATTCTCAGAGAGTTAGACAATAGGAGCTAGATAGCAAAAGATAAAATTTCTAGTTTCTCGAAGGTTTGAGTGTGATAGATGGGGGTGGCACATTGTTGCTTCTATTTCACCAATGAGTTGTCCTCTACAGATGCAGCCCTTTGCACAGTTGTTATGTTATCCCCACAGAACCAGGAAGAGCTTGGAACAGCATCTTGCATCTTGTACAATGGCCACATTTAAGAATCAGGAGGAAAAGAGTTGAAGTAAGCACAGTCTGTGTTTTCCTCCAAAGTCACAAGACACTACCATCAGCTCATTCACTGCTCATCTGCTAATGAAATAGACATATATTTTCTGTTTTGAGCAAGATTCTTTACTATGGACAGTGCAATGAACAATAAAGTAGGTAAAACAAGACTACTGTTCTTAGTAGCTTACAGTTGGTAAAAGAGACATGTACCATGAAAGGAGAATGTGTATTCAAATAATTAGATAAGTGGTATCAAATGATTCCTCCAGTAAGAATATTTACTTGGTCATACCTATACATCTACATATATAGAACACAACTTTTGCACCCAAAACTCGAAGATCATTGTGAGAGCTGGGGAAAATTGCTTGGTGTTGTGTCTCCAAAGAAGCTACACCCATTCAGTCTCATCAATATGGCTTTATAAACTAAGACCTGAACAAAAACAACAATAAACATGTTAATACAAAAGTCCTTTCAGCTCATCGCTATTTGCCTTGATAAAAAATAGTACTACTAATCTAAAAGAAGGCCAAGAGCACTTGCTACACAAGCATGAGGACCTGAGTTCAAATCCCCACAGCCCAAGTAAAAAGAAGTATATGACAGGACATGAACTCAGGACCCAGTGATTACGAGCATTTGCTTCTCTTTCAGAGGATCTAGATTCAGTTCTGAGCATCTACATTGGGTAGATTATAACCTCTCCCAACCTCCTCAGGCACCAGGCATGCATGTGGTATATACAGGCAAAACATTCACACATCTTAAAGGGGGGAGGCATTGTCACTGACATGCTACCACAACAGGGAGGGTATATACAGAGCCAGGAGTATTGCTGGAGCTTGATGGCCACAGGTCTAGCTCCAGGCTCAGGCTCAGAGTTCCTTTCTCAAGGATGTGATTGAGAAGGATATTTTCAATGTCTTCCTCTGGCCTCTGTGTATGCTCAGACCTGTGCACTGTACACATGTGCCCCCCCCCACGCACGTGTATGTGCACAAGGATGCACACACATACACATGCACATGTGTACACATATGTACAGATAAGTAAATTAAAAAGGGAGGGAGAAAACTGTAGTCCTGATTTTCATTCACCTTGGCATCATCTACGTAAAGCTGCTTAACTAGGGCACATTTAGTTTCTGGCTGTAACATTCTATTTCCAGGCACTGTCTTCATGTATACATTCAAAACAGTCTTTGTATTTTCAAATATTTAGTAATTTTAGTGGCAGTTTTCAAAATTGTTTATATAATAATACTAAAATTTTCTCTTTTAATTTCTTAAATACTTTTCTGTACAACCATGGACCTGAAAAATCTCACATCAAAGACTGAAAGGCACTGAAAATCCCTTTCTCTTGAAGAAATACCTTAGGGAATAGAATTTGGTGACTCGAGTTTTTCTATAGGTAAAAGCTGAGTTATCTTTCCTCTAAGACATATATAAGATACAGCTCGTGTGAACCAACAGTGCTCATATTATTCTGTTATATTACAAAATTATATTGAAACATCAGGAGTATTGCTACTAAAGTAAACATTGAGTAATTTTTAAATCCCTTTTTTATCGCTTCCAGAAATGTAGTTTGTTGTTAAGTAAGGTCACCCACATGGTACACATTTGTTATAGCCAGAAAAGCCATCTTTGGAACAGTTGCTTGGGATTTATGACATGAAAAATATCTAGTCTGTTAAATATGACAGTTTGAACACATGCATTTATTTCTGTTCTATGCAAATATAGCAATAAAATTATAAATAACTATGAAACCCACAAGGGAGAGTAGAATGTAAGGGAAGGGAGCCAAGAATCTGGTTGTTAAATGTAGAGACTTTAAGTTGGGGCTTTGATATATAGAAATATAGAAACAGGCTGACCCTGTGGAAAGTGATTGAAGACTTGCCTCATCCTGTACAAGGAAGCATATTTTAGGAAGAAGATATGGTTTCTATAGATAAGAGGTTCTTAAAACCTGAGCCATGACATACAAGAAGACAGAGCCCTGTGACAGACATCTGGAGGCTGAGTATGGGCCAGCTTCATTTCCAGTAAGGGTAGTATTGTGTCAGCCTTAGTCAAAGACAGCTCCCTCAAATCAGACCTTATCAAACATAGGCAGTTATACTGTGTAAAAGTCTTTGGTAAGTAAGAAACCTAAGTGTAGGCTCACTGAAATGGCAAATTGAAGAAGAATGGTATTTAATTGGGAAAAATGACAGAGCTAGAGGCATAGCTCACCAAACTCAGACACCCATACCCTACAAAGACATGGTGGCCATGTCTTTGAAATACATCACTGGGCTGGATACCTTTATGTCAACTTGACACAAGCTAAAGTCATCTGAGAAGAGAAAAATCTCAATTAAGAAATGCTTCTATGTGAGTGGGCTTGTAGGCAAGCCTGTGAGGCATTTTCTTAATTAGTGATTGATGTGGAAGGGCCCAGCCCATTGTGGGTGGGACCATCCCTGGGCTAGTTGTCCTAGGTTCTATAAGAAAGCAAGCAGAGCAAGCTAGTAAGCAGCACCCCTCCATAGCCTCTCTATCAGCTCCTGCTCCAGGTTCCTGCCCTGTGTGAGTTCCTGTCATGCCTTCCTTCAATGATAAAGCATTCTGTGGAAGTGTAAACAAAATATACTCTTCTCTCCCTGACTTGTACTTTGGTCATTGTGTTTCATTGCAGCAATAGACACCCTAACTAAGACAACCATTTAGATTACTTATAAAAAGAAAAAGAAAAAAAGAAAGAACACACACACACACACACACACACACACACACACACACACACACACACACAAACACACCAAAATTAAAGTAAAAGCAGAGAGAAGACTTTACATGTGGTGGTGGTGCCTGCCTTTAATCCCAGCCTGCAGGAGGCAGAAACAGGCAGATCTCTGAGTTCAAGGTTAGTCTGGTCTACAGAGTCTGTTCCAGGACAGCCAGTGCTGTACACACACACACACACACACACACACACACACACACACACACACACACACAGAGAAAGAGAGAGAGAGAGAGAGAGAGAGAGAGAGAGAGAGAGAGAGAGAGAGAGGTTTACAAAGTTTTCTCAAGTCTAGTTATTGACTGAGCTATTAAGGAACATTACAACACTTCAACTTTCCTTTGAAAATATTAATTAGTGACATGAAAGTGAAAAGTCCCACATAGAAAGGTGTGATAGAATTCCTGATCCCGGGTACTGCTACTTGAGGAAGTGGGTCCTGGAGACTTCAGGCTCTACAGCTGGACCTACAGCTCTACAGCTGTCTGCTCTCTGATTCCTATGCCGCTGGGATATCAGCTTCCACAGCAATGATTTTTTTGTCTATTATTCATTGTTGTGTAATATCAACCTTTTTCTATATACTACTTATTTATAGCACTAATCTGAAAGCCCTAACCATTCAAGGGTAGATTTTACATTTCACTTTCCTGTTTACTCATTTATGATTAAAAAAAAAATCTCAAGGGAAAGAAATGTTAAGGATTAGCAATCATATAAAAATTCATGGTGAAATAAAAATTTACTGCATGGCTACTTACATTCATTTTGCCTTTAAACATATACTGTGGGTAATGGGATTTCAATAAAAATGTTTTACATATCAGCAATAATTTCCCCTAGGAATAGTGTTACAAAAGTACTCTGGGAAAAAAAAACTTTAGTTACAAGAGCTAGTGAAATTTTCTAATATTGAGTTAAGATCATTTCTGTAAATTAAAAGGCCAATGGCAATGTTTATTATAATTATTTAATGGTTGATAATAATTGTTTTACCCCATTTCTTTCTCAAGCTTCATTAAATTAATCTTTTTCTTCAACTTGCATCTTGTCAGGTATTTCTTCATAGTGAAAAGTCACTAATCTTGCCCCCATTTTAATTCATAACATTTGGAATGATTTTTTGTTGTTGCTGATGATAGATGCTATAATTAAGAGACTTGATAACACTATCTATCCCTGGTTAAACAGAAACATCTTATGCATCCTCCTGACTCTGTCTTTTGAACTGTAGAACTACTGTAAACAGACCTCCATGTCTATGGATCTCTATCCCATGCACTCAACCAACAATGAAACAATCAATGAATACCCAGACAAAAATGTGTCAGAATAAGTAGATGCCTTTCCTTATGGTCATTCCTTAAAAGACAAAACAAGCATTTATATAGATTTCATATTGAGTCATATTGCCTAATATATATTGCAGAAATGATTTAAAGGTCTCCAAAGGATATGTGTGAGTTGTATACAAACACTATCCCTTTTTATGTAAAGAGCTTGAGAATCTACATATTTTGGTATCTACAAGGGGTCCTAGAATAAATTTCACACATAAACTGAGGAATGACAGAACATTAACTTCTAAACCAAATATTTTATTTCAAACTAAATTTTCTGAATTATAAAATGATAGCACATAAACATGTAAATAATTACATGTAGAATTCCCAGCTTTATAGGATAAGAATCCATGTCTATATGAGAAGGAACTCTCAACATCCTTTGAGTAAAACTCTAGAAATGCAGCACTTCAACTAAACCATATTAATATCTAGACTCTTATGATATTCATTCTCCTTTGAAACTTTTGTACTAGCAATTGTCCTCTTCCTTCTCCTCTTCTTTTGAAAAATAACATTCTTATTGATCTTTGGGAATTTTATCTTATACATCCCACCACATTTCCCAGTCGTTCAATATCCAGCCCCCACCCCGCCTTTGTGACCTCCATCCAACAACTTAAAAAATGTTAAATAAAATAGAAAAGTAAGTCCAATTTGTTTTGTCCATACACTCACTGGAGCATGGTCAAACCCTCAGTGGCTAGCCTCCTAAATAAAATTGAGTCCTTCTTTCCCTAAGTGTACCTGTACCAGAAGCTATCAATTGTGAAGAGCTACACCTCAGCATCTCTATTGCCAGTGGCCTGTCAGGCATGAAAGGTTCCCAAGGAAAGACAGCAAAGGGAGTATGGAGTCAGTGACAAAGCCAAAGTTTATATATCTTTGCCAATTCTTTTGTCCAGAACTCTTTACCATTCTAAGGTCAAAAGTCAATGGCTTCTGGTAATAAACTTTTTCTGTTAGCAGCATGGAGATTAAGAAGAAAATGCTTAGTTGATAGGGCTCCCTTCTCTCTGGCTCAAGGACCACTCTGCTGACTAGGTGAAAGGCTTGTACTAATTAACTCTTAGTGAACCAGAACTAAAAGAAAAGGGAAGAAAGAAATTCATTTACACAGACAATGAACATAGACACATATACATTCATACACGCATAAATTCTTTCTGGGCCCAACCACCTGTCTCAATCAACTCCACAAGTATTTATGCATAGTTATGTAATACACATATGCCTACACACATATGTATAGGCAAACAGAAATATACATATATACATTTAGTAGATGGGGCTGAGGCCCAAATACCAAACATATACATTTCGATGGATGGATGGATGGATGGATGGATGGATGGATGGATGGATGGATGGATGGAGCAGAGCTCTTCCAAGCCATCACCTTATTTCTTTTCTCTGAAGTGTTTATAGGCAAAGTTCTTAGAAAATTACCTCACAGGAAGTTACAGAAGGATGCTGATATTAAGTTCAAAGCAGTGTTTAATTCTGTAAGCTCATTATAAGTTCAAAGCAACAGTATCATATGGCCTTGCTTTATCATAATGCACACCTATGGCTTCATCCTTGGATCTGACCTAGAATGAAGGTTTTTCCTTGATCACAAATTTATTCCAAGCCTGTTTCTCTTTTTAGTGTGAGTGTGAAAGCTCATTGTATTCCTTATTAGGCAGCATTTACTTGCTATTTTATGAGGTATGGATACATTCTATTCTTGATTCTAACTTTATTATATCTTTCTGGCAAAGCAACTGAAACTGTCTCTTAAAACTTTCTTCCTAAGATTATTTGAATCAAATCATGAATTCTATAAAATCATTACCAAAAAATATGAAATAATCAGTTTGTCTATATAGCATTGCAATGTAGTGCCTCTTCATTGATCCGCAGAAATTCTGCCCAATAGCTTTTTTAATGAACCATTAGACTATGACAGGAAAGACACAACAATAACAAGAAGCAATCCTGAGAGGAGCTCTCTGAAAGCCCTACAATTCAGAGTTTACTCATCAAACCATGTAAACACTGTGAACCATCTGCAGAAAGTCACTTCTTTTCCTTAGTCTTTCCTAAATGGCTCCTGACACCCTATCACAACCTTTAAGTGTTCTCTTTGATAGCTTCCTTCTTACTCCATTACTTTTATAGGGAAATGGGGGATATGGGTTATCATAGTAGCCTTCCATGTCCTTTACACTCAATGTGTATCTGCAGTCATTGATATCACTGCCAAAGTAGCTTCCTTGCCCTTTAAATTCAGGTGGAGATAAGACCATGACCTTCTTCATGGTTCTGTTGACAACATAGAATACCACACAGCCTCCAGCTGCAGTAAGATCATGTACCCACATAAGACCCTCAAAGGCAGCTCTGACCATGGATATCAACATGGCCCCCAGTGGCAGCACAGTCCACAGACATCAACATGGCTTCAGTCTGTAGCACAGACTACAGTCAGCCACATGGATTTGGTAGTAACACAGGTCATGGACATTAACACTGACCCCAGCTACAGTAGAATCCTGGACCCAGGTATGGCCCTCAGTGGCATCATGAACCACAGTGGTTCTTCAAGAAGGTACAATCCAGAAAGTGAACCAATCCTCATCTTGCTTCTGTCATTGCCCAGAGTCAGTGCAATCCCACGGCTGAACAGTATTTAGAGGGCTAAGTCTGCATCTATGTGAGCTCCAAGCTGCAGCACACCACCTCGCCGACCAGGGCAATGACCTATTCCACCCTGAACCTCAGCACTCTCTCACACATGGCACCACCATTTATTAGGTCTCCAATTCCACCTGATATCAATGGTGGTTGCTTCTTGGGAAAGAAGAGTAGATATAATGTGTTTAAGAAAAGCAGTTTTATGGGAGCAGAAATCAGCAGTTTGATTTTAGCACTTGTGTTCCAAAGCAGAGACAGGGTTCCTTAAACTGTTTTTCAATTCCTATGTGTTAGTAAATTCATTCTATTTTTATTTATTTATTTATTTATTTATTTATTTATTTATTTATTTATTCATTCATTCATTCATTCATTCATTCATTCATTCATTAAACACTAGTTAGTATTATCTATCCATTCTCAGATTGAGACACTCAGTTACGTGTTTTCCTCATAGCTCTCCTGGTTAAAAAGGTGGAAGCAAGGGGTTAGCTCTGGCTCACTCTTACACATTGAAGCATTTGATATCTTAATTCCATTGGGAGAAGGGCATTTCCCTGAAAGACTTCTTGTTGCAAGTAGGCCTTATTTCTTGTTCTGATACCTGTTGAGGTCCTAAAAAAAAATGTGGTTGGAAAAGAAGCCATTTCCTGTTCCCCACCTGTCTTTCTAGTTTGCATTCTTCACCCAGATAACTGATCCAAGGTTTTATGTTGGCATAATAAGCAAAGTAACTATTTTATTAGTAAATATATAAATAAGTGTATTAACAAATGACTTATTTATTGTCAGTTTATTGATGTATTTAAGAAAATTTTATCAAACGTCTTAGAATGCTCTCTTTCATCTTAGCTTCTATCTAGGCTCTTAGTAAAACAATCAATTGTTTTATAACAAAAAAAAATAGAATACCTCACTCTTTCTTCTATGTACTTTCTTAAAGTAAAGCTAGTTTTCTAGAGGTATTTTGTTATGTTTTGTTTTTGTTTTGAGACAGGGTCTTACTATGTACCATGAATGGACTAGAACTCGCAAAGATCCTCCTGCCTCTGCCTCCCAAGTGCTGGAATTGAAGGCATGCACCACTACATTCAGTTTTCTGAGATGTTTTGTTTTAAGATAAGATCTCATTATGAAGCATAGCCTTGCCTTAAATTCATGATCCTATATGCTCTACGATAGATTAAGAAAATGAAGAAAGAAAGAGAGAGAGAGAAAGAGAGAGCGAGAGAGAGAGAGAGAGAAGAAAGAGAGGGAGAGAGGAAGAGAGGAAGAGAGGGAGACAGACAGACAGAGAGGGGGATTTATTATATGCTAAAATCATGTCTTAGTGAAAATACATTTTTTCTAGGAAAAAAATTATTTCCATGCTGACATACTTACATCAGGAAGTTGCACACAGGCTTTTTGTCTTCTTTTATTGTTTTATTTTTGGTTTAGTTTCTTTAAGACATTCTTGCCAGAATAGCATTGAATTCATGATGATTCTCCTTCCTCCTCCTTTTAAGTACTGGAATTACAGTTTATACCACAATACCTAGTTCACACATTGAAGTCTGAACCCAAAACACCTACACAAAATTCATCATACTTGGTGGCTGGTTCCTAAAATTACACAATAAGACTCCATCTTTCCTTAGAGATTAAATTTATTCTTTTGAAGCTTGTTTTGGATTTGAGTTTCTAAAATGCAAAATAAGAAATCCATAATTCTTTTCTGAAAAGATTTTTTGTGCTAAACAGAATTGAGATTGTTCAGTTATACAATGCTAATTGGAAAGATGTTTACTTATTTTTAGAACAATAAAAGGTGTTTATAAAATTTCATTTCTAATTTACTGTAGTTACTGTACATGTGACCACTCATTGCTTATTTGCTTTTCTACTTAATTAAATATTTTCTGAAGAAAATGAGGATTTTCAATCCTATTTATTTATGAATTAACTGAAAGCATCAGGCTCGATTTATAAATTTAGGAAAAAAGCATAATTCCTAAATTAAATTATAACATTACTAATCTTAACTTATGAATAAATTATATTGTTCTGAAACAAACAAAATATGTCAGATTTTAGAGACAAGAAAACTTTTGTTATATCCATGATGTCCAGAATGAACTAACATATGCTCAAATCTAAATATTTATAAAAATTAGTAATATTTTAGAGATATCAAATAGATTTTTCTCAATTATGTCAGAAAATGCTTTAGAGCTCAATATATTCTCATTTATATTTCAGTGACATACCTCCTTCTGGAAATAACAAATGAGCATAATTTTCCTAACCAGAAAGCTAGACTGGTACTATTATCCCTCTGTATCTGTGTGGGACTGGTTCTAAGACCTCATGAACATCAGAATCTGAAGATGAACAAGTCCTTATATATGATGTTGTGCCACTTCTATATAACCTACACTCAGCCTCCCATATATCTGAAGTCATTCTGTATTACTTTTAGTACCCAGTTCTAAGAAATACTCCAGAAAGTAGGTATATTACTGAATTATTTAAGGAATCACAAGAAAAAGAGTCTGTACAAATGTACCTAGTCCCTAGGTTTTCTTAAAATATGTTTTCAGTACTATAATAATTTGAATGATAATTGTCCCCCAGAGTTTCTGGCATTTGAATGCCTGGTGCCTGTTTGGGGAGGCTTAGGAAGTATTTCTTTGCTAGAAAATATATATGATTCTGTCTGTTTCCCATTTGGGGTTAGAGGTGTGAGCTCTCATCTGTTCCTGCGTCCATGGCCTGGTGCTTTCTGTAATGCTTCTCCATGTGATGGTGATGGTTCCTCACCCTTCTGGAACTATAAGCCCCAAATAAACTCTTTCTTCTATAAGTTGCCTTGGTCATGATGTTCTACCAGAGCAATAGAAAAATAACTGAGAACATGCGCATTTTCACTCATTATTTTGAGCCTTTTGTTTGTGGATATTTATGATTTTTCATTTTGATTTTTTTCATTTAAATTATGTGTTGAATTATTGTTTTCTTGATCATAAAAAAAAATTTTATATGGAAGACACCAGAGGCCTGCCTGCCACCATGCCATACAGTGGGGAACAAATGAAAGACACCCAGAGGCCCACCAGTCATGTGGCTCATCCACAGCAGGAGCCACTACAGTATACATACAAGTATGTAGTCAAGTGATGGAGAAGAAAGAAAAATGGAATGGTTTAAGCATTATGGAGAGAGGCGGAACTGGAGACATGAGGGTGGAGAGGAATAGCTTGATACCAGTACCCTGCTCTGCCGCCTGAGGCCATGGTGAAGTCCTGGCCTGTGCTGCATCATCTGGGGTTGTTGGCTTTCAGTTGAAGAGACCCTACCTAAGAGAAGTGGCCTGAGTGTGGTAGGATACCCAATGCCATTTTCTGGCTTCTGTATACAGATGTGTGTGCACAAATTCACGTGGATACAAGCCTACAAATAGACGATAGATGACAGATAGATAATAGGTAAATGACAGGATAGATAGATAGATAGATAGATAGATAGATAGATAGATAGATAGATATGAGAGAGAGAGAGAGAGAGAGAGAGAGAGAGAGAGAGATCTTCAAGAATGTTTTTATGTGGTCTTCTTTTGCTGGTAACCATGAATCTATTGAACAGATTTAAAGAATGGAGTAGAGAGATGAGGATGCAAGTTGGTAGAGTATCTACTCAGCATATATGAAGCTTTAAGTTTGATCCCCAGCATTATATAAAACTAGACACAGTGACTCATGTCTGCAATATCAGAATTGGGATACTGAGACAGGAGGATCAGAAGTTTACTGTCATCTTTGGTTATATAGTGAGTTTGAGACTAGCCTAATACATGATATCCTGTCTCAGAAAGTAAATAAATAAATAAATAAATAAATAAATAAATAAATAAATAATGAAAACAGTGGCATAGAATTCTTATCAAGGAAAGATCTTGCCATCAGTTACTTTTTAACACATTTCAAAGGAGAAGAGGCACTCTTAAGGGCCTGTGATTTAAAAAGCAAATAACAATCAGGATTTTGCCCTTCTTAATTCAATATCTTGCAGTTTGGTTACCTGCAGAACCAAAGTACATAATTAATCTTAGTAATGAGAGCTTAATATTGCCTCTCTTTCCTTTATGTTGATCTCTTTTCTCTGAATAAGGCAAATGAGCAATTTTATATGGAGAAAAAAACAGCCAATAAAACAAATCCATAAATAAATCTATGAACCTGTGTCCTGTGTGTAGTCATTCTTCAAGTAATAGGCATCATTTATGATATGACTATATACTCTGTATATGTCTTCAGGAGTTAGGAAAGCACAGTGACGGGGATTAAAAACGAGACTACAGGTCTTAATACTGCCCAACAACTACACTGAGGACTAACAGAAGTTTTTTAAATGACTGATAATCTCTAGTGGCACTCATATGAGAACTTATATTCCTGAATAATGTACTAGGACATCATTAATGATTTAATTGATGCAATCATTAACTTCTGAACAAACTTCTCTTACAATTAAACACAATTACTATGTATATCTACCAGAAGTTGTTATCATACAGTTGTGACGAAAGCAGGAGAGTTCATAAGTCAGAACAGAAGATTTAATTTTTATATCTATTTGAAACTAATTTTCTAGGAAAGAAATTCAAAATAATAATTCTGATACCCAGTTGTTAGGTTTGAATAGGAGAAAATATAATAATTTAAAGCTAATGCTAAAGACTGAGCTTAAAATTTTACAATTGATTATGCATATTTTTATTTCAGAAGATAAGTGAATTTCAGAAAAAAATCTTCCTGTGGTTAAGAACAACAGTATAACTCATAATTTCCTTTTAAATAGCTAAATGGGTGACCAAAGAAAATTGAATCTGGCCCTTAGATAACTCTTTATAAAGATAAAGCCAAAAAGTATAAATTTCATCCCTAGAATATTTTTACTTTTTAATGCCAGGAATAGAAGTATTAATTTATTTTCATCTAAACCTCAAACAGAATATAAGAGATGGAAGAAAGTATCTCAGGCATTGAAGATATGATAGAAAAAATGGATAATTCAATCAAGGAAAATGTCAAATCTAAAATCTTTCTGACATAAAACATTCAGGAAATCTAGAAACCTATAAAAAGAACAAACCTAAGAATAAGAGGAATAGAGGAAGGAGAAAAATCCAGCTTAAAAGTCCATATATAAATCATAGAAAAATTATCATAAACTAAAGAAGGAAGTTCCTATGAAGTTAAAAAGCATACAGAACACCAAATAGATTTGACAAGAAAAGAAAGCCCCCTCACTAAGTAATAATCAAAACATTAAGCATACATAACAAGGAAAGAATATTAAAAGCTGCAAGGGAAAAGTGCAAGTAATATATAAAGGCTGACCTATTAGAACTACACCTGATTCTCACCAGAAACGCAACAAGCCTGGAGGGCCCAGGCAGAGGTCCTACAGACTCAAAGAAACCACAGATGTCAGCACAGACTATTATGCCCAGAAAAACTTTCAATCACCATGCATGGGGAAAAATGAGATAATCCATGATAAATTCAATTTAAACAATGTCTATCTACAAATCCAGCCCTTTAAAAGGTGCAAGATGGAAAACTCCAACCTAAGGAGGTTAACTACACCTGTGAAAACACAGGAAAGAAAGAAATTCACACCAGCAAAACCAGAAAAGGAAAGCATGCATGCACAGACACACACACACACTACCAATAGCAGCAGCAAAAACAACACTAATAATAACAACAAAATAAGAGGAATTGACATATATTCATTGATCATTAATAACTCTCAATATCAATGGTCTCAATTCCCAAATAACAAACTAAAAGAATGGATGTGAAAACAAGATCCCTTCTTCTCCTGCATCCAAGAAACACACCTTAACATCAAGGATAGACATTACCTAGGATAAAGTGAATGGACCTAAGAAGCAAGCTGGTGTAGCCATCTGAATATCTAAAAAAAATAGATTTCAAAGCAAAGTAAATCAAAAAAGATGAGGAAGGAAACTTCACCCTCATCAAAGGAAAAATTCACCAAGATGACATTTTCATTCTTAACATCTATGTCCCAAATGCAAGGATACCCACATTGGTTAAAAGAAGTTTCTAAAGCTTAAATCATACATTGAGTCTCACATATTAATATTGGCTCATCTAGAAAAAAACTAAACAGAGAAATACTGAAGCTAACACACAATTATGAACAAAATGGGCCTAACAGAAAACTACAGAATCTTTCATCAAAACATATAAGTATGTACCTTCTTCTCTGCACCTTATGGAACTTTCTCCAAAACTGATCACATACTCTTACACAAATCAAGTGTCAAAAGATACAACAAAATTGAAATAACTCCCCGGATCCTATCAGACCACCATGAACTAAAGATGGATATCAAGAACAGAAACAACAGAACACTTTTATAATCTCATGGAAACAGGAGAGTTCTCTGGTGAATGAAAAATGGGTCAAGAGAAAGATAAAGAAATTTAAGACTTTATAGAATTCAATGAAAATTAATACATAGCATTCCTAAAATTATGGACTACAATGAAACTGGTACTAAGGAAAGTTCATAACATTAAGTACCTACATAAAGAAATTAGAGAAATCTCAAACTAGCAACTTAATATCACACATTAAAACTATATAACAAAAAGAACTAAGCATACCCAAGAGAAGTAGACAGCAAGAAATAATCAAATTGTGGGCTAAAATCAATAAAATAGAAACAATACAAAGAATCAATGAAATGGAGAGTTGGTTCATTCAGAAAATCAACAAAATAGAAATATCCTTGACCAAACTAAAAAGACAGAGAAAGAATATCCAAATTCATTAAAAAGGGGGTAACATAACAATAGACACAGAGGAAATCTAGAGAATCTTAAGGACATAGTTTAAAAGTCTGTACTCCACCAAATGGGAAAATCTAAAAGAAATGGATGATCTTTCTCCATAGGTACTACTTATCAAAGTTAAATCAAGATCAGACAAGCACCTATAACTACCAATGAAATAGAAGCAGTCATCAAAAGTCTCACAACCATTAAAAGAAAAAAGTCCAGGGACAAATGGTTTTCAGTGCAGAATGCTACCAGACATTCAAAGAATATATAATACCAATATTCTTCAAATTATTTCACAAAATAGAAACAGAAGGAACAGAGCCTGATAATTTTATGAAGCCACAGTCATACTGAAGTCCAATCAATATGAAAATTCAACAAAGAAATAGAAATACAGAACACTTTCCCTTATGAACATGGGGAAAATACACAATAAAATATTTATAAGCTGAATTCAAGGACATATAGAAAAGATCATACACTGTGACCAAGTAGACTTTATTCAAGGGATGATAGAGTGGTTTGATATGAAAGTCAATCAATGTAATCTACCATATAAACAAACTGAAAGGTAAAAACACACAAGTTAATCACATTAGAAGCTGAAAAAGCCTTTGACAAAATCCAATGCCCCTTCACAATTAACGTCTTAGAAAGAGTAAGGACACAAGGAACATAGCTCAACATAATAATGGTAAGTTACAATAAGCCTATAGCTAACACTTAATTAAATGGAGAAAAACTCAAACAATTCTACTAAAATCAGAAACAAGACAAGGCTGTTCATTCTCCCCATATCTATTCAATATAGTGCTTGAAGTTCTAGCTAGGACAATAAGTCAACTAAAGGAGATCAGAGGGATACAAACTGGATAGGAAGAAGCTGAAGTATTGCTATTCACAGATGATATCTTAGTAGTATACATAACATCAAATATTCTAACAGGAAACTCCTATAGTTGATAAACATCTTCAGTGAATTGGCTGGATACAAGATTAACTCAACAAACAAACAAACAAATGAACAACAGAGGGATAAAAACAGTACCTTAGATCAGCACCATTTGTTGAAGATGATTTCCTTTTTCTTTTTCCTCCATTATGCATGTTTGGCTTCTTTTTTAAAAATCAAAAATATAGGTATGTGGATTTATGTCTGAGTCTTCAATTTTATTCCATTGATCAACATTTTTCTTTTTATGTCAATACCATGTGGTTTTTTGGTTTTGTTTTCTCTATAGCTCTGTAGTACAACTTGAAATCAGGGATGGTGATACCTCCAGCTGTTCTTTTAGTATTCAGTATTGTTTTAGCTATCCCATATTTATTGTTTGTTTCTTTGCTTGTTTTTTCCATATAAAGTTGAATAATGTTCTTTCAAGCTCAATAAAAAATTGTGTTGGCTAGTGCAATGGAAACTCCATGGATTCTATGAGAGTAACCCTAGCAAAGAGTCCTAGTAATAGGGGACACAGGGCCTGAACAAGCTATCTTCAGTAACCAGGCAAAAATCTCAAGTGGTTTGATTAGGACACCAATCCAGCCACAAATCCTTTGACATACAGTTTGCCCTGCCTAAAGAGTGTTCTGGGACAAGATCCTAGCAAAGCCATCATCAAAGAGACCAGAGAGACTTCATCAATCAACTGATGGGAGCAGATGCAGAGTCCCACAGCCAAACATTAGGCAGAGCTCAGAGACTTCTGCAGAGGATGGGGAGGAAGGATACGAGGAACCAGAAGACTCAGGGTTACCACAAAAACTAGGCCCACAGACTCAACTGATTGGGACTCATGGGGGATCACAGAGATCAGGAGGCCTATAGAGGTCTGATCTAGGTCCTCTGCATATATATTATGTTGGTGGGAGTGCAAACGTATACACTCAGTTTGAAAATGAATATGGTGACAGGGACCGAGGTAGGCCAGCATAGAAACCCCCTGGATCCCAACAGCGGGCGACTGAAGCAGGAGACTTCTGCTTGAACCTCCAGATTTCCATAGTCAAGCAGCGCCGGGAGAAAATTTCTCTCCCAGGAGCATGGAAAAGCCCCGAGTGGGGGGCAAAACGAGCCCCAGCGCTCACCGATTCCGCCCGGTTTCCGGGGGCCACAGAGATTGAGGGACAGGAACTTCCGCCGGCAGCGGAGACCTCAGCTTGGGCCACAGGGCTCCATAGCAAATTAGTGCCAGGACAAAGATACCCTCCCAGCAGCTTGGAAAAGCTGGGAGTGGGCCCAAGACAACCTCCACAGCTCACCAGGAACTGCTCCGAACCTGGGAGACACAGGGACCGAGGTAGGCAGGCATAGAAACCCCCTGGAGGCGGAGACCTCTGCCTGGGTCACCAGGAGTCCATAGCCAACGAACACCTGAAAAAGTTACCCTCCCAGGAGCTTGGGAAAGCCATGAGTGGGATAAAGGGGAGCAACACCTCTCATCCGGACCCGCCCGGATCCACCGGGACCCAGCACCTGAGAAGCCGGGGAACAGAAAATCTCTGAACCTTCAGGTTCCCACCTGTGGGTGGAGACCTCTGCTTGCACCACCAGGGGCCTGTGCCTGGGGACCCCAGCTTGGCCACAAGGCTCCAGGAGAGAGCGGGTATCCCAGGAGTGCTGACACACCTTTGCGCACAGGCAAAACCACCACTTCTGCTCAAACCCATTGGACCAAGAGGGACCCTTGCAGAGCCATCAGGGCATAGGAACCAAGGGACAGCTGGGGACAAGATCTTTCCGATTTCCTTCTGCACCCCAGAGCAGACCCGGTGCCACAGCTCTCCAAACCCAAACACCTCTCAGAGAGAGCTGGTCTTCAAGGAGTACAGACACAGAGGCCTGCAGAAGGGGCAAGCCACAACCAGACAGAGTAAGATCAGCTAACATCAGAGTGAACAAGATGGCAAAAGGCAAGGGTAAGAACAAAAAGAACAGAAACCAAGAGTACTAGGCACCATCAGAACCCAGCTCTCCCACCACAGCAAGCCCTGGATACCCCAACACACCAGAAAGGCAAGACTCAGATTTAAAATCATTTCTCATGATGATGATAGAAGACTTTAAGAAAGAAATGAATAACACCCTTAAAAAAAATACAAGAGAGCAGTGATAAACAACGAGAAGCCTTTCAAGAGGAAATTCAAAAATCCATTAAAGAATTACAGGAAAACACAATCAAACAGGCAGAAGTGCAAGAAAACACAATCAAACAGACAAAGGAAATGCATAAAACTATCCAGGAGATAAAAATAGAAATAGAAACAATAAAGAAATCACAAAGGGAGACAACCCGGAGTTAGAAAACCTAGGAAAGAGATCAGAAACCATTGATGTAAGCATCACCAACAGAATACAAGAAATAGAAGAGAGAATCTCAGGAGCAGAAGATACCATAGATACCATCGACACAACAGTAAAAGAAAAGGCAAAATGCAAAGAGCTTCTAACCCAAAATATCCATGCAATCCAGGACAGAACCTAAGGATAATAGGTATAGAAGAGAGTGAAGATTCCCAACTTAAAGGTC